>CAWUFW010010540.1:0-685552 GCA_963921515.1 Calotriton arnoldi
GCGCTGTGATTGGCTGCCTGAAACATGAAGAAAAATGCTCCAGGCAGTCATTATAGGACTCGGGGTCCTTCTGTCCTGAATTTAACTTAAAAAATATAAATATAAAGCTGCAGAGCCTGGATATCCTGCCCCTCTGTGGCCAAAATAACATTTTATTTTTTTAAATAAGCTGTGATCGTGCAGCTTTTTAAAACAAAATGCCTATCTGTGTTTTCCTGTAATAAAATTTTACCTCCTGGATGGGCCTGGGCACGGGGGTCTTAACTATTATATTTTTGGGAACGGGCTAGTCAGGGCCCAGGAGATCCCACCCCTCCTTGGCTAAATGTTTTTTTTGTTTTTAGAGTTTTATATAGCGCAAACTAGAGCCGAGACATCGGATATCAGAGCGCTTTACATGAGCACCAGTTTCGTTACAGATGGACACATTCATTTAAGGGATTTGCCCAGAATCACAGGATGTTGAGCGTCGTTGCCAAGAGTTGAACCCGGTTCCCCAGCTTTGAGGTCGACCGCTCTAGCCGTAGGGCTACATCCTCTCCCCTCAAATGCTAATTTAAGTAGAGGGGGCTTGCTGCCCCCTGCCTGAGCCACAAATGGGCCCTGGGGGCCTCATCCCCTGGGCCAAATGATTATAAACAGGGAGGGGTTTCGCATCCCTGAGTGTTTGTTGGACCTTGGGGATGCCATACCCCAGGGACAAAAATAACAAGGAGGCGAGGGGGGCCGAGCACAGATATGACAAATCTGATTTATGTATGTGAATATGCTCACCTGTTGATAAAGTCAATAGGCTCACTTTTTAGATTTTGATGTTGCAGAAGGTCGTGCATGGTGTAGGGTTGGTCACTTGCAGCCCAGGCCCTGCAGCCAATCCCCCAGCCGTGCTCAGGAAGTTGGCTGTCTGCAGGGAGTTGCCCGCAAGGCCTGGCAGCAGGCCAACCCCCTGCCATGAAAGGCTGTAACATTTTGTGTTAGTACCATATGTACGAGGTCCAGTATGAACTCTGGGGGTGTCATGTTTTGTCTGCTTAGTATATTCTCAATTACCTCAAGGGTAGACTCATGAGAGATGTTCATATATAGTGACCCTGTGTCTAAAGTGATCAACATGTCCTTTTCTGGGTTGAATTCTATTCCTTTTAGTAGATTCAGGACATGTTTTGTGTCTTTTAAGTATGAGGTAATTTCTCTTACAAGAGGGCGTAGTTAGATGTCACAAAACTGCGATAGTGGCTCTAATGCCTACCCAATCCCTGAAACAACAAGGCATCTGGGGGGGCATACTTATTTTGGTGGATCTTGGGCAGTATGTAATAATAAGATGGTCGTGTGTCTTTTTTGATAAGGAATTCTGCTTCCTTTGTCGTGATCCACCTCTTTTCCTTCCCTGCCTCTACTAGAAATGTGATCTACTCCATCACATCGCAGGGTCCTGCCTTAGTGGCTTGTAGTACCTGTCATCGTTGAATGAATTGAGTCATTCACCGCGGTACATTTGTCTGGGTAGTATGAACAGGCCCTGCCCTTGTCTGCTAGTTTGATTACAATAGACTGATCTTTCTCCAGCTCCTTCATAGCATCTCTCTCTCTTATTTTTGTTATGTTCGGAAATATGTGTGGTCTGTTATTTTATAGAGCATCCACACCATAATTACTGCTTGGTCGAAATTGGCTACCTCAAGGGGTAACTGGTGTAAGCATGGCAAGAAGGTTGATCTGTTGTGTCGACCTATGTTTATTTCTCTCTCATCTTTGCCTGCCATTTCCATCTTTTCAAAGAAAACCTTGAGTCATTATTCTTCGAAGGAATTAAGCTATTTCACTTCTGAGTTTTAAAAAGTCATCATTTGGGGTAGGGACAGATCCCAATCCTTTTTCGATCAGTACTCTTTCAGATTTATTTCACACTTTCTCACTGAGGAAGATGATTTTATCAATTGATTGTATCATTATTTTGCCTGACCCTTGTTGGGGTTCTTATTTTACCACCCTGCTCTGTCTCTGTTCCCTTCCATGAGACTCTGCAATCTTTTTTCATTTCAGGTTGGCTTTGATGTTTGTTACAAATTCAAAGCTGATATGCTGCGCCTGGAGTGGTAAAAGCTTTTGTAATTTTTCAGCTTGGTGTGGATGGTCCTAGCTAATCCTAAACTTACACACTTTGCTGCAGTAATGGCAAAAGACATTGTCTATGAGTGTTGTCATTCTGCTTAGTAAGAGTACCAGGTATTGGCAAGAGCCTGGCAGCTCCTCAAAAATAAAGGTTTACAAAAACTATGGGCATCATTATGATGGCGGACGGACTTGAGTCCGTCTGCCATCGATGCGGGTACTGGGACCGCCCGCCTGCAATGCGGCGGTCCCGCCAAAGTGATTACGATGCGACCGCCACTGTGGCGGTCGCATCATGCATTTTTAACATTACTGCGGGTGCTGCTGGCTGCAGCACCCGCCGCAATACTAAAAATGTATGTCATGCGTTTCCCTGCACTATGTGGCAGGCACCACACGGTGCCTGCCACCTGGTGCAGGGAAATCCCCCCAGTGCACAACCACCTCCCCCCAACACAAAACCAATCCCCGCCAGCCTTTCAATGGCGGTTTACCCACCACTGAAAGGCTGGCTGCGGCCAGCTTCCTAATCTGGCGGACGGTGCATGCTAGGCACCGCCACCATTTTACTGATGCTGACCGCTCCGCCAGGCAATCGTAACGATTGCCTGTGGCGGATCCGTGGCGGGCGGTCTTTGTGCCCGCCACGGTTAGATTCCCCCCGCCATCGTAATGTGGTGGGGGAAAAGTGCTCCGATGGCGGAAGGCCCGCCACCGCACTGCTGGCGGTGGCCGGCCTTCCGCCATCGTAATGACCCCTATGACAATATAAGCATTGACAAAATAAAAAGGCTGACAGCCAACGTCCGACGTATTGACTTTGCCAATGCTTGCTTTTTTATGTAGAGTAAACCAGTTCACATTAATCGCCATTGCTGTCCTGCACACAAGTTGTGAAAACAGAATTAAGATGCCTGCCGATAGGCTACCCATGACATTAACTGTATTTAATGCAGAAACAATATCAATCTGAGAATTCTAGGCCAAGCGCCAGTAGTGTCGCCCCATCAGTAAATGCACTGAACTCGAGCATGGCTGCAGCTAGTGCAGAAGGACCATCCTGACACAGGACTGCATTGATACTGTCCATTTCTGAACAAGGTAGCCAAACCTATACTGGGCCGACATGTCTATGACAATCCTGTCCTATTTCTAAACAAGCTCCTTGGCAATCAGAAGGTTGCAGCGAAAGATTAGCATGTTAGCAGCCGCGGCCGCTGCAGGTAAGAGTGGTGAGGCGGTGGGGCCTGCTGCGGGGGATTTCGAGAGTCGACCACGAGGGAAAATTAATTATTTATTTAATTTTCTTTTGTGGTCGTCTTTCGAAATCCTCCCCCAGCCGGCTCCACCGCCCCCTCTCTTACCTGCAGCGGCCGCGGCTGCATGTTAGGACGCTACTCCATATCAGAGGTTGCAGTTGAAAGCTGGGTTCCACCTTAAGTATAGATTCACCCAGAAATACTTATCACCCAAAGTCGAGACTGCACTTTTGCTCTTGAGCTCTAAAAGATTGTGCAGCACAATCAATCCCAATCACTTTTCTTAAATGTTTAATCATATCTATATTGATTTCTTTTTATTTACATAGTGCCTTGAAGCCTTCATGAATAGTGAAAAATTGTTACTGAAAAAAATATATTCATGCAATCTGATGGAGAAAGGAAAAAAATCCCAGTTGTGAATAATTTAGCATTCCATGATCAGGCATCAGTGCACGCTGCTATAGGTGTATTATTCACCTCACTTTACCTTGCGCCAATTGCAGCCCGCTAGCAGGCCTTCGCCAAGCGATGGCACTGCTCAGATGAAGATATCACGATGTGTTCAATTGATTTTTCTCTCATTTGAGCTGTAACAAGATCAGTAACGTCTGTTGATGAGAACTGCTTCCACGGGATCATTCCTAATTTTCCACCATTAAATGGCTGCCACGGGGCACTTTTCTTGCGGTGATAGAAAAATCAATTGTAATTAGTTGCAAAGTCGCTCAAACATAGCCTTCATGCTATGATCTGCACATCTGCTGGTATCTTGGGCTTCCTTATCTTAAATAGCTCAGTATTCTTCCTCAGAGATACATCCTGTGCAACCAATATTTCTGAAGATTAAATCTTCTTTCGATCCGCGGTCCTGTGCGAATTGGCTTCTCGCACTTAACAGGGGAACAATCTCACTTTTTGATGGCACTGAATGGCATAGAGAACTGCAGTGTTTTCAACCTGCCAATCACCATCCTTTTTATTTAAGCAGCAGTCAGCACATCACTACATCCGCCAGTTGGGTTGTTATTGCAAAAGATGGCAGTATTCACCCTCATTCAATAGAAGTAATAGGGTGCACACCTTTTTGACTTATTGATTCAATCTTGTCCATAATTATCCAAGAATGCGTGCAGTATTTCAGTCGGGTGCCATGCCCAAATGGCACCTATGACAAAATAATTAAATGGGGCATCATGCTCCAGACCGACTGCACAGCTACGTGATGCCTCTTTGTCAACAGTTCATATTATCCTTCATGTTAATCCTTATTTAACCATGTATTCCATCCTTTTTGTGCTTTTCTTTTATTGTTCAACCTTTACTTAAAACCACACGCGGGATATTGTGCCATTTTCAAGTTTTCACATGATGAAGCTGTGCCCATCCGGACCTCTTGCTAAATCACGACAAGTGCAGGAGTTCGTCCAAAGCAGCGTTTATTTAAAAACCCCAATGCATTTCGGGCTACAGGTACCCTTCGTCAGGGGGCGCTATAAATGACAATAAAGCAAATATCAATTACCATAATGGCCATTAATCATCATGTTACATCATCACCTTGAATTAATATTGAGTTTAACTAATTTTACATCTCAACTCGTCCTCAATTCCTGTACTAAACCCCTCCATAAGCAATGTAAATAATGCCCCTCTGTTTTCATGGCAAAAGAATCTACCTATCAGCAATTCTATTTCACCCTTACATCCCTCTATTCCACCAAACAAACATCCACCCCTGCCTTTCGTGCCAATGTAAATCTAATTCACATCCTTTTTCACCTCATTGCTCATTTTCCTTCAACATTCACACTGCATTCATCTACTACATTAATTAAACACAGATCCCCATGAGCCCCTTGTCTTTCACCGCTTCTCACTGTGCGCTCATTGTATGTCTCCATACATACATCATTCGCCCTCCTACTCCCCTGCATGTCCAATCCCCCTTGATGTTGCTCAGTCCGTTCCATCTCTAGTGATTTTATCGTTGTTGCACAACCATCATTCCCTAACTTCAAACAATCCCCTATTTCTGTATAATTCTTATCCCCCATACCTATTCGTAACTTGCATCCATTCAATTATTCACGTCTCACAACACTCCAAACAAACACTCCGCTTTCATCCCTCAACCCCAATCGACAATCCAGCAATTTCACATACCTGCTTCAAACATTCAGACTAGTACATCGCCATCTCCGTTTCAGTGAATGTTTGTTAGCTCATTAGTTCCACCCTTCTTTACCCACAACCTCCCTGACCCAACCCTCCTGATTGGCCCACTATTTCACTATTTCCCGCCATGAAAACGATAACAACGTTACTTGGAAATTAAAAACTACATTGCCCATAATACAGTATACTGAAACGTTAAAACATGTTCTGCATTTTCGAGTTCCTGTTACACCCTTTAAAAACAATTGGTGACATAACAAAACATCATTAAATCATGCTGATTTTTAACTAAATATAAATTGTTTTAAAGTCCTTTCCATCTCAATTAAACACCACTTATTTCTCGAACCCAGATGTAGCTCCGTTCGTGTGGATGATTGCAATGATCTCTCTTTCTCCATTTCCTTTTAAACCCTCATCAGCCAGGCTATCTTGAATCCAGTGGCAAAGTGAGCAAGGGACCCACGTCTGGGCATACCCTGCCAACTTAGGGCAAACAAAGCAATACCAAAGGGAATGATGGACGGAGCGTTAGAGCAAATCAAACACTCACCCCAGTCAACTGATCTGGGTTTAATCCCATCATCATTCTTTAGCTCACTCCACCACCCCAGTTCAGACATGGCCATATGCAAATCAGTCTGACCCTGTGCCTCATGGGAACAGTCCAGCCCGAACTGCCAAGCCATGTCTTCCCTGGACCAGAAACAAGCATCCTGGGACCGGTTTCGGGTTCAAAACCCTCATCAGCCAGGCTATCTTGAATCCAGTGGCAAAGTGAGCAAGGGACCCACGTCTGGGCATACCCTGCCAACTTAGGGGCGAACAAAGCCATACCAAAGGGAATCTTGTTTCCGGTCCAGGGAAGACATGGCTTGGCAGTTCGGGCTGGACTGTTCCCATGAGGCACAGGGTCAGACTGATTTGCATTTGGCCATGTCTGAACTGGGATGGTGGAGTGAGCTAAAGAATAATGATGGATTAAACCCAGATCAGTTGACTGAGGGTGAGTGTTTGATTTGCTCTAACGCTCCGTCCATCATCCCCTTTGGTATCGCTTTGTTCGCCCTAAGTTGGCAGGGTATGCCCAGACGTGGGTCCCTTGCTCACTTTGCCTCTGGATTCAAGATAGCCTGGCTGAAGAGGGTTTTGAACCCGAAACCGGTCCAGGGAAGACATGGCTTGGCAGTTCGGGCTGGACTGTTCCCATGAGGCACAGGGTCAGACTGATTTGCATATGGCCATGTCTGAACTGAGGTGGTGGAGTGAGCTAAAGAATGATGATGGATTAAACCCAGATCAGTTGACTGGGGTGAGTGTTTGATTTGCTCTAACGCTCCGTCCATCATCCCCTTTGGTATCGCTTTGTTCGCCCTAAGTTGGCAGGGTATGCCCAGATTTGGGTCCCTTGCTCACTTTGCCACTGGATTCAAGATAGCCTGGCTGATGAGGTTTTGAACCCGAAACCGGTCCCAGGATGCTTGTTTCCGGTCCAGGGAAGACATGGCTTGGCAGTTCGGGCTGGACTGTTCCCATGAGGCACAGGGTCAGACTGATTTGCATATGGCCATGTCTGAACTGGGGTGGTGGAGTGAGCTAAAGAATGATGATGGATTAAACCCAGATCAGTTGACTGGGGGTGAGTGTTTGATTTGCTCTAACGCTCCGTCCATCATCCCCTTTGGTATCACTTTGTTCGCCCTAAGTTGGCCGGGTATGCCCAGACGTGGGTCCCTTGCTCACTTTGCCACTGGATTCAAGATAGCCTGGCTGATGAGGGTTTTGAACCCGAGCCGGTCCCAGGATGCTTGTTTCCGGTCCAGGGAAGACATGGCTTGGCAGTTCGGGCTGGACTGTTCCCATGAGGCACAGGGTCAGACTGATTTGCATATGGCCATGTCTGAACTGGGGTGGTGGAGTGAGCTAAAGAATGATGATGGATTAAACCCAGATCAGTTGACTGGGGGTGAGTGTTTGATTTGCTCTAACGCTCCGTCCATCATCCCCTTTGGTATCGCCTTGTGCTGCATGGGTCAACTTTTGAATGGTTGGGGGGCCCCCTAGATGGCCCAGAGGCTACAGGGGCTTGTGTTACATCCTTGAATTCACAAACATTTTGCATGGGCATTTCCACCCTGGACACACTTGTAAATCGGCTCCAAAAACTTTTTATAATTTGGTTTCAAGACTTGGAATGGAGATGAACACAGGGGAAGGGGTTTCTCCACCAGGAAAATATTTTCATGGAGAATCAAATTAACAATAGAAGGACAAAAGGTTGAACGGCTCTTCAAGATACAACCCTATAACTTTCACAATAAGCCTCATCTCTTTCAAAAGAAATATAATAGCAACTAGCTATTTCTAAACTTTGAGTCAATATTTTTGTAGCCTATAATTGTACCACTGATATTGTACTTTAACCTTCCACTCTACTGGATGGGTGAATTATAATCATAAATATTCGCTCAATATGCGTATTCTGTAATAGTTCTTTATATGCCCACCCCACCTGTGGGCCAGGATGAAGTTTTGCATAAGGCTGCGAAATCTTGCATAGTCTGTGAATTTCATGGTATGCAAATTTCTGGAGATTTCACTCCTACAAAATATTATGTCATTTATGCCCCATGTGTGGATTGTTGTGGGCAATAAATGTTTTCGTGAAACAATTCCTCCTTAACTCAGTCTCTTGCAAGTCTCCCACGTGATTCAAGGTGTACTTTCGATTTCAATATTCATGCGAGACACCAGCATTTTTATGGAACCAGTGTTTATTTCAACTGTTGCCCTTCTCTGTTTTTCATTGCTCCGTCTGACATAATAATTTTGGGGTTCATTTAGAGCTTAACAATAGCGGCGAATGGCCAAATGACAGTTATCCCACCCTGCCAAACTTGTGATTCCCTCATCTCATTTTCAGGTGGGTGAACTACAGAATTTTGGCTGTGGGTCAACAGCTGCCTTTGTCAGTGGAAACCCTTGACCTAGTCGTCCATCTATCACTATGGGGTCGGATGACTGTAACATTGTCTTATTTGTGGCAGGATGACATCAGTGGATGTCTTTGCCTGGAACTTTCATGCCCTAATAGTCAAAGAAACATCTCCATGCATGTCAGTGCCATTGTTTTTAGGTCGAGCCTGAGCCAGGGCGCATGCGCTGACCTGCGAGACTTGTTGTGGTGGAGTAGCGAGTAGAAGCCCCGCCCACTCTCCGCCCATATTTGTCATTGGCTTGTGTCATTGTCTGTCCTAAATGCTGGCTTCTGATTCATCAATTGGCTTGTTAGTCCCTCCTTAGTACCGCCTCCTCTTCATTTGTCACCTCCCATGGTGACTGGCCCCTTTACTTCGAGTGTTACACGGTTCATGCTATTTAGACTGTGAGCATTATTTTCTTTAATGAGGTTCTCCTTCTTTACTCCCCCCTCCCTCCCGTTGTCCGTGCCTTCTCCCCCTCCCCCCGCCCGCACTCCTGTTGTCCGTGCCTTCTCGCCCCCGTCCGCCCATTGTCCGTGCCTTCTCCCACCCCCCCACGCCCTCCCTCCCTCCCGTTGTCCGTGATGCCTACTTTGCCAGTTTGTTTTAGAAAAAGATAAAGGTATATTGAGCAGTGCCACATAACACATAGGGCCCACTTGTCATACTTCTTTGCCTTCAGTATCTATACAATGGGTGTATTCTCTGAAGGCAGTGAGATTTCCGCTGGGAAGGTGAGGATTTCATAATATGTCGAGCGAACCTCTCCCAGGGTTGCGAAGGCAAAGCCTCCTTTGACCTACCAGGCTGATGGGCCACCAGACATTTCTTAATCCTACCCACTGGGGACTGCTTGAATAAAGAAAAACCTGGTCTACCAATAGGCGTCTTTAACCTTCCCACTCTACCACTCCTTACTCACCTACGCCGAGCCATTGAGTACCCACCTCATATACCATCCCCAAGAGCTCCCCTGGCTAGAAAGAGGTGAAGCCGGCTCTAGTGTCCTGGCACACTACTGTGAGGATGGGCCCGATGTGACATACCAGGACTGGAGGGGGGGAGAGCTTCTGTCCTTTAATAAACATATTCCCTGGCAAATTCTCCAGTTTGGAGTTTTCCTAACACAGTTTGGAAGGCACGATAACATCAATTTTCTTTTTCTTTTCCTTCTGTTACTTAGGGCATCCATGTTAGTTCAGTTCTATTGAAGGGCATTCCCTGAGGTTTTCTCCCTTTTGCCCATGTTTCTTATTTGACCACATAACATCACCAACACAATTTCTTGAGCTAATGATCAGCCTTAATACTAATTTCATTGTAAAACAACACACTGTGGGTCACCTTTTTTAAGAGTCCATTTGCAAGTGGTTGCTATTTTCAACCCCATGTGATTGGCTACAGAAACCGGGATGGTGGTCTGCAAGGAACAGCAGACCACCATCTCAGTGTGGGAAACTTTTATTTTTTTAAATTCAGCCCGAGTTCCTTAAAGGAACTGCTGTTGCTGCTTTGAAAAATAAAGGTTTCTCATTTTGGAAAATATCGTGGAGAGCAGACAGAGGTCCAGGATTTTCCCAGAGGCTGCCAATACGATTTCCAAAGGAAAAAGGGTCTCCTGGGACCCCTTCCCATTTGCGAATCAGTTATCACCTCTTTTGAGAAGGCCGTAAACAGATCAATGGTCTACAACTGGAATTGCGGTGACAAGCCATTGGCACATACCATACCAAATCACAATTTGGAAGGAACGCCCTTCCAAATTCCGATTCGATGTGGTAGGCACCCCCATTTTAGGAGTTTGAGCAAATTTTCAGACTCCTAAACTGGGTTTTGTACATTACAAAAAAGAAATTTGCTGTCACAAACCCAGTCATTTTGCAAATCAGTGGGTTTGCAATTTCAAAAAGCGTCAGTACATCTGACCTTGTGTTGTGTACGAGGAAAGGAGCCAGCGCTGCACAAGCAAACCCCTGCATGGTTCCTATTCAAATATGCTTTCTATGATTTGAATTGCAAGGGTCTAAAACCCAATTTAATGCTCGTACATCATTTTAATGAAGACAGATAAACAACTTTGAGTCAGGGTTGAAAAAGCTCAAAAGACAACTCCCTATATATAATTATTGGTCAGCTGCTCAGGGATAAATTATGTTTTATTACCAGGAGAAATGTCACTAATAATTTATTAAAATATCCCAATGGCGTCGAAAGCAGGCGCACACGTCTGTTGCACCCCCGTGGCACTTTGTGTAATACGGCTCATGATCTTTGCTTATGTTTAACTTTTTCATTTTTTTGTTTGCTTGAAGCATGCCTCCATTAATATTTAAAACAACACTTTGAATAACATACATTTGTTTCAGTTATTTTTCTGTTTATTACTAATAAACAGAAAAATAACTGAAACAAATGTATGTTATTCAAAGTGTTTTAAATATTAATGGAGGCATGCTTCAAGCAAACAAAAATGAAAAGTTAAACATAAGCAAAGATCATGAGCCATGTTACAAAGTGCCACGGTAAAGACGCGTACGCTTGCTGACTATTGGGATATTTTACAGTGCATGCACTTTCCCAGTCCTTACTTTAATGCAGATCACACTGGCACGTATGTAGCACTGACGCAATCTCCGGGGGGTGATCTCTCATTTGCATGGGACATGGCCACATGCAAATGAGGGAACACATATTATATATGCGGACACTGGGGCCAATGAGCTATCAGGGGAGGGGTGCACTGACCACAAAGAGGTGGTGCACCATCATTGTGCTCTTCCGAGGACGACCCTTAACAGGGAGGTGGAGGAATCCCTTCGATCCCCCCAGACATCCTTCTGCAGCTGGGTGCAGTCACTCACTGTACCCTCCTAGGTGGATCGCCGCACCCCCTTTGAAAAACAGGCTGTTTTGCCTTTCAGTAATACACCGCCCCCAGGGAAGGCACAAGTTCGTAGGTGTCCTGAGGGCAGTCCACTGTATGTAATAGGGCACAATGACCAGGTCTGTGCCTGACACACTCTCCTAAAGGTGCTTCCTGGTGCAGATCATTGCAGTGCACGCTTTACATGATGTGACTCCATGTGTATCTGCTATAATATTCAGTATGAATAGCCAGAGGGCAAGCCGCCTCCAACAGAGAGCCCACCGTCACATGACACTGCGATACAGATTCCAGGAGTGCATAGGACTTTGTATCCACAAAAGTGAATCTGATGTTTCCTTATGCAACAGTTGTTGACGTCCAGTTTTGTGTCCTTCTTTGATTTTCAGATTGCAATAACAATTATCGAAGCCCGGCAGCTGGTAGGAGAAAACATTGATCCAATCGTGATCATCGAGATTGGCGATGAAAAGAAGCAAACGACAGTCAAGGAAGGAACGAATACACCGTTCTATAATGAGGTACACACTGTGTATGCAATCTTGCTTATGCTTACAAGAGGCCGGGGTTAACTAATGCTACTACTGTTAAAATGGTGAGTGTTACCATTGACAACATCTTTGGACACATCTTGGACTCTCTTCAGCAAATGAACAAAAGATTGCTTTCTTTTGCAACACAAGCGGGAACATTCTTTGTGTTTGAAAATAATTCAATACATATTTCTCTGAAATCCTCTATGTTCAATCAAGTATGAATCGCTCTGCCTGAACCGAATGGAATGGCTCTGACCAGGAAATGAAAAGGGCATAGAGAGCTATATACTTGTAATACCTGGGATCCCGCAATCCCTGTATAAAACCTGTCTGTAATTTCATTATTACAAGCAACTTGTGACGCACCTAGTCGCCTGTAACAAAGAAATGACATAGCTGCTCATCTGCAATAACTTATGCCAGTTGAGTTCTGATGGCACAATGCCTGCTTCCACAGCCAGCAGCCAAGGTGAAAGGCAGGTCATGGAGCATAATTAATGCTGTGATTTAGTTTAAAAAAAACAAAAAATGAAACATGGCTTTTCCTCCTTTTCTTCTACTTTTGTAGATGAATAGTAATGAGCAGAAAGCGGATATTTATGGGAACAAGTTTGTTTGTTGCACAACTTAGGTAAATACAGAAAAGACAGAATCTCCCTATGTGTTTCTACACATTCCGAGCTACAGTTTTTTTTTTAAGTCTGCCTTGCGTTAAACTGATTTTAATATATTTTTATAATAAATATCTAACTGCTTTTTTAGTATGTTTAATTTTGCACTACCAGCTCTACTCAAGACTGACTCTAATTTTATTCTTCATGTTTGCAAACAAGCTACCTCTTTCATATGAAAGAACATAAAGGATTTTCTTGTTTATGGGAAAGTTGATGATGTGGCCATGTATTATAAGCAATAAAGCACCCAGGTTGTACAATATAATGATATTGCAAGTCACCTTTGAGTTCTATGACCTTGCAAATGAACTCGGACTTCGGCTCATTCCTCTATATGGTCATAGAACTCTTTGATGACTTGCAAAATCCTTATTGTTGGGAATTGGGTTACTGGCTAAGGTGGTTGAAACCCTACTCAAGCGGCAACCACAATTCTTGTCAGGGTGAAACACAAGCAACCCTCAAATTTTAACCTGTGCTTAACCCTCTGGTAACTTGGCCCAAAGCAGCAGGCTTAACTTAGAGGCAATGTATGAAGTATTTATACAGCAATTCAAATAGTAATAAAGTGAAAACACAACACAAGAAAAACCTCACACTAATTTAGAAAAATAGAAAAAAAATTATTAAATGATTTATGACCAAAATTACAAAAATCCAATCAGTCGAACCGGAGATATGCAATTTGAAAGATTTCAATGAAAACAGTGCTTAAAAGCACAAAGCACCAAATGTGGTTATCTGAGTGACAAGTTGAGGCTGACCACGATGGAGCATGGGCCGGATACAGGGACCAGATTAGGCCGCTGAACAAAGTACTTTAAATACAGGTTGGTGAGTGTTGCGAGATCCTGCGTCGAAGATGCGTCACTCAGCAGCAGCTGCGAGGAATTACGTTGAGGATGCAGCAGCAGGTCAGAGGAGCTGCGGGGCAGCGATGTTAAGTCCTGTATCGAGGATGTGTTGTACAGCTGAAGGTGTCATGCAGCTGAGGTTCCATGGTACTGTGGAGTCCTGCGTCGTGCATCACCCTGCGGCACTTCCGATGCAAGGCGATGTGTCATGCTGCATTGGTTCTGCTGGGACCACAGGTTGGGTTGGCAGAGCACCTTCAGGCCCACTTCAAAGTGTCCAGTACTGGGGTGTCACCACTTGGTGGCAAGACTAACAGCAGATAGAGGCCAGGTGCTGGGTTCAAGGTGCTTGGAGGCTTTTCTGTCCCTGAGGCACTGATGAGGAGGCCAGACAACTAGTCCTTGGAGACACTCTAGTGGTCCTGGGTTAAGATTGCAGGCCCAGTCCTCCTCACTCAGGCAGCAGGGCAGCAGTCCTTCTTCCAGAGCAGAACAGCAGTCCTTCTGTGTCTTCCACAGGTTCAGCGGTGTACTGAAGAGTTGGGTCTGAGGGTCCAATATTCATACCTGGTGCCCACTATGAAGTAGGAGAAGTTTCCAGAAGCTTCCACCCCAGAGGTGCTTGGAATTTCCTGCCTCCCTGCCCAGGACCCAGCTTGACTGAGGGCACAGAGGACTAGTGTCAAATCCTTTGTGAGCGTGCTCAGGCAGAGGCTTTATGGTGTGCAACTGTGGTAGGCTCCTCCCCCCTCATCAATTCAGAGATGGCCCATCCTGCCATTACCTACTGCCTCTTTGTTTCACTTTCTGGGAGCAATACACAAAGACCAACTGCCAGCTAAACCTAGTCATGTGACCTTGGATACAGGCTAGAGACACCAAATGGGTAGAACAAGAATATGGCAACTTTCTAATAGTGGCATTTTCAGAATTGTGACTTAAAATATGACCATACCATTAAAGAGAGTTATAAATTACAATTCTTTAAACACCAAACTCGACATACCCATTTGCTCCCAATTGAAAGTTACAACTTATTAAATTGGCATATACTGACCAGGACTCAGCTGTCCATAAACACTGAGGTTGCAAGGCCTTCTGGAGGTGATAAATCTACGAGACTTAATAGATAAAGTTCATGTGACGGGGACAGCGTATCCTGAGACAGAGCCTTGATTTTGGCTCAGAATTGAGAAAAGTAAGCTGAGCTATTGGAAAGAAACATTGGGGCAGAGATCGAGAAACTGTGAGTTCCGGGTTAAGAGGTGGAACACAAACAGGGGATCTACGGGGGACCTTCTTCCTTTCTTGTTTCTTTTTTCTATCTTTTGAGCTGGGTATGCCGACCTACAATGTTGTAATTGTATTAAAAGTTTAAGAAACCCAATAAAAATAATTGAAACCTAAAGAAAGTGAAGAAATATAACTAGTGCAATGTCTTGTCATATAGCCCCTTTCATCTCTGTAGAGAATGTGTTCTCTGAAAACATGAAATTGAGATTAGCTGCACACTTTTCTTTCCTTTAAGAAATATTTATTTGCACACTGGGTACAACTGGGTTAATATTTTGTGCCATGGTCTTTATGAAGCAGTCAGACTTAAATTGAATAGCCTCTTGGCGCTGCAAAATTCCAGACAAAACTAAGTTTCTGTGGAAACGAATCACCATATTTTAACATTACAGGGAGGAGATCAGTCCACTTGAATATCACTCCAAATGTAACTGTACAAAGCGCTGATCATGTCATTTTGTCTTTTTTTACAGTATTTTGTATTCGACTTCATTGGTGCACAGGATCATCTTTTCAACAAAATTATCAAAATTTCCGTAAGTGTATTAGACCTTTTCTTTGTGCTGTTGCACTGATTCATTCATTTTGTGACACCTCGTGAAACTAAAACATTTTATGAAACGATTACATTTCTCAAGACCCTGGTAATTCCTTTTTTACTCCTTGTTTAGTAAGCGCCTTTGGTGCTGAATGTGGGTAGCAAAAAAACACGTTTGGCAATTCAACTTGAAAGAGCAATGGATGTTACGTTTCTTTTGAAAATACTGAAAATTAAATGATTAAAAATGGATCTAATTTGCCATTTTTTTATTTAGCTCAGATTATGTTACATTTACTCTGAATGGAAAGATAATACTATGGCTTGTAGTTTAAAAGGAAATAGCCCACACAACTGTTCTTTAAGCTTAAAAGTTTTTAAACTACAGAATAGAGGGCATAGGGTGAATCAAAGCAGACATGTTTTAAAGCACGGCATGGGTCTTATGATGCTTTGAAACTGACTTACTGGTAAAAATACTGTTTCGCGGAAAAAGAGATTTTTTTAGCAAAGAAGACATAATAGCCTGTTTAAGATGGTTCTCAAAAATTGTATGCTCTCCCAGATATCTGAATCGCAGTGCGGCACTTGTTGGGGCCTTGTGGCCCCTGTCTCTCTGAGGGACGGGGGGTCACCGTGCATGTACGTTGTGATTTCAAATGATGGGATGAAGGTCTGCTGTCCCTTGCAGGAAGGGCCGGCTTTAGGGCAGTTCGACAGGGGCGGCTTCACCGGGCGCTGACCTGAGAAGGGGGTACTGACCCCAGGGAGGGCGCTGTTTTTAGCAATACCTTATGATTGGAGAGCTGAGGGGCACTTTTGCCTGGTCGTAGTGAGAGAATCTAAGCAGGCGGTCATGGGGTGTGGGGGCACCAAAAATGATTGTCGCACCGGGCGCCACCAGCGCTAAAGCCGGCCCTCCGTTACAGTATTGACAACTTGTCACTAGGAGTTGCAAGCCAATTCATGCTATTCACGAGCCAAGAGTTTTCTGATTCCTAACGAAAAGGTCAGTGCAGTGTGCAAGCTTTGAGCATCACTCTCACTGCAGTGAGAATTCCAGGCTATTTGCCTTTGCTAACATAGTCTCGCCAGCTGCTACCTGCCGCACCATGTGGACGATTCACGGGCATAGGCCATAGGCAAATAGCGCATGCGCAGTTAACGCATGAGCAGAAACTGACCTTGAAATCTCATTTCGAGCACAGACTGGAGTTTGCACCCAAATTGTAGTTTACCACGTAGTTTTAAGCAGGGCTTAAGAATAATTATCTGCTAATTAATAAAAACAAGCATTTGCAATGCAATAGGTCTCTCATTTGCAAGAGTTTAAGCTATTGGCAGTGCCAATAGCTCAAACTCTTGTGAATACAAGACCTTTTTCATTTCAAAGAAGCGGCCCCCATTGTCCCTGGCTACTTGGAAAGTGAAAGGGCACATGGCGCGCTGAATGTTGCAGGAAAGCATGTCGTGCCTGCAGTAGGAGAAACTCATTAAAGAAAATAGTGCTTACAGATTAAATAAGAAATCTCGTATAACAACAGAAGTAAAAGGGCCAGCCCTCATGGAAGGTTATAAATGAAGACAAGGCAGTACTAAGGAGGGACTAAGAAGCCTATTAACGAATCAGAAGCCAGCATTTACAAAGGACAATGACACAAGCCAATGAAAAATATGGGCAGAGAGTGGGCGGAGCTTCAAGGCCATACTCGAATACAGCATGCCTTGCAGAGCAGCGCATGCGCTGCCCAGGCTCGACCTAAAAAATGAAGTTTCATAAATACCAAAGCACATTGGAAATGAGATGATGCACACGCAGAAATCACAAACATCTACTCAAACACACGCAACCATACTTACTACTGCAGATAGTGATGTAAAAGGTATACAAATGGGCATATACTCCTGTGTATATAGAGCACAATCACACACACACTGAGTTAATGGCTTTGTCGGAAATCCCATTACTGACAGCCATTATTACTATTTTTAGAATCCAACCCGGTTTTTCAAGGAAAAAAAACACTAGCAGGCACTTTTATTTCAATAACAGCAGCCAGCAAGCCCTGTCGGATACATCTTTAACATTAACATGAGATGAATGTATTTACCATATCCTGTCACTTATTGCAACTGTATTACCTGGGCCGGCTCGTCCCTAAAAATGAGCCTTTGTGGTTTGTCTTTTTCAATGTACAATCAACCACCCGTGAAGACAATCACCTTTGTATTTCTGGATCTGAAAACCAATTCCTTTGCCAAAATAGCATCTTAATGTGTTTCGTTTTTGCTTAATGGTGCGTATCACATGCACACGTTTTAAATATTCCTTCTCTGGGTTCACGTGTGCCTTTTTCACAGGTTCTGCACAACAAATTAATAGGCAGCATCCTGATTGGATCCTTTAAAGTGGACGTGGGCACAGTCTACGGCGAGCCAGGTGGGGACAAATGGAGCCGCGCGCTGCCCTGCTTTCTTCAAGCTGACGTCTTGTTATGACTAACGTTTTATAAGCGCGCTAAGCTTATGACGTGGAATCTGCCAATCAGGCAATGCACTGTAGTAAAGGCGAATGGCAGCATGCAGGCTTTACGCACCGAGCCAGGGTTCTAATGACTACTTTAGTATTCCAAGAATGAATGAATGAAATGAAATAATGAAATTTGTACTTGTAAAGCGCACTGTTACCCTAGGGTGTCCTGGCGCTGTACGCATACCGCTGTGGAACCCTTCCTGTCTTTTCCCTGTGAAATGTCCACTCCTGGGCACCCCCAAGGTGAAGCCAGGCATCCCAGCGCTGGTGGGGCCGTTGTGGAGATTAAGCAAGTTATTGCCCAGAGTTGCAGAGTGGGACCCATGATTAGAATAGGCACCGAGGCGAGAATTATCAGGTCCGAGGAAATTGAGCCCAAGACCGGCCGAGGCGGGAATTGAACCCTGGTCCCGGGCCAGATCTCTGCATCAGGGTCTGCCGCTCTAACCATTGAGCCACACTTCTCCACAGACTGCAAGAGCAGGAAGTGCGTGAATTTTAAGTGATTATAAACTTGTGCAAATGGTGACAGGCATCAAAGGTGGAAGCAGCACGATGAAGTTACTCATGAAGCTGGGGTGGGGGGTTTCTATAGACCACTCAGCAATCAGGGCCACAGATCAGAGCAAACAGTACCAGTTAAGTGTGTGATGCAACTCCTGAGTCCAACGGCAGATGCTGGGAAGGAGATTTACATTGACCAATGAAAAAGGAGAACTAGCAAGCAGGGTATTTGTTCTAAAATAAAATGAAAGAAACAGAAGGCAGCACTAGAATGAGTAAGATGTGTTCACTCTAAAGTGTTGGAACAGTAAGAATATTCCAGTGCTCTCTAGGATGCAAACTTATGAGATATTGAATATTCAACATTAACCAGAAGTTGAGCCCCAAAGGGCTGCTCTGAGCTCACTAAGGAAGTCTTACTAATGAGGCTGCCCGCGGCCCATGCAGGGGCCCCATAGGAGGGCGGCCACCTTAGTGCCACATGATGGCACAAACACAACAGGGCTAGTGTTTGGACCTCCCGGATGTCCAAGCACTACTCTGTCATTTCCGGCGCGCCAGTGGGCGGGGGATGGGGCAGGTATATCTACCTCCCCGCCCAGCTGGCGATCCTTTTCGCGCCGAGGGCACGCCGTGTCGGCTGGAAGGGTGGCTAGGGTAGGAAGGCTGTTAACTTGTTCTTTTGTGTTGCAGGCGGAGTTACAGGGCGATTCAGAGGCTGAATGGTACATAGGGGTATCCTCTTCAGGACCAGAAGAAGGGTGCAAATGCCAAATAGCCCCAGGAAGTCCTTACGGCAGGACCCTGGAGGAACGACGGCGCCCCGTTAGTCCTTCGGGCGGTTGTAAACCTGAGCAACCGGGGGCTTGCCTGGATACGCTCCGCCCCCTCAAGGGGTGGAGTAAATGGGTGGACTGGTGGTCCACAGGATATAAGGGGTAACCCCCCAAAATGGTTAGCACCGATTGGTTATGCCACGGTGCAATTTGGCTCATCAGGTGGGCAGGCAGCAGAGAGGCTGCCTGCCCTTGGATCGCCCGTAAGTTGACCCACCATGTTGGCATATTTCTTATGCAAAATAAACCTGCAGCAATGTTTTCTCCAGCAACCAATGTGTCATGTGTGTTCTTTATTCTGGTATTGCTGTGTTTGCGGGTTGCCGATATTGGCACTATACGTGTTGTTTAGAGAGGCAGGCCACCATTTTAACGCTAATTAAAGATTGTTCACTTATACAACAAGCACGGCAAAGCCTGTAGGCCTGACCTGTGCATCAGACTTGCGCATGCTGCACAAACCAACTGGCTTTGTTAATGCTTGGTTGTGTACTGGGGAGTTAGCAGAGACAAACGTTTCTGAAAAATGGATGCTGCATAAAGCAAGCATTGGCAAAGTCAATAGATTTGGCCTTGGCAAGCTGTGGTGATTATTTTCTTTAAAAAAATAATATTGCGGAACTATGCCACAAAAAAAGAATAAAAAAATAAAATATGTCTCCACCTACACATGGTGTTTGTGACCACAAAATCCTATGATTTAGGCTTATTTTGCCATGTAGTAAAGCCTTTTCAAACTGCAAGATGGGTTCAATGACTCATTATGAATCGAATGAAATGGGAGTCTCCTCCTATTTGTGATGCTATTTGTGGTTCACAGTGAGATGTATCTATGGTTTGCGACCGCAATACCAATCTCAAACCATTGGCAGGTTACCATCTCCTCAAAGGGAAATAGATTTGTGAAACAGAAGGTGTGCCCTTTGGACTGTTTCCCCTTCGGGAATCATGCCGGGAGCATCAGGGGGAGGAAGCACTGGTTCTGAGCTTCTATTAAGAAACACGGGCTGCTTTAAAAATAAAGTTTACCAAGTGGTAATGCAAACACAGGGATGGTGGTCTGTTGTTCCTTACAGACTACCATCTCTGTGTTTGCAGCTCATCACAGGGGGTCACCAATAGTGATCTGCCAAATTAATATTTTTTATGTAGGCCTTCTTGCAGCCCCTTCCAAGATTTTGTGATGCAACTCATTAGTACATAGGTTACATTGCAAAATTAGAGACTGGTTGTCAAAGAATGAGTGAGCAATATGTGACCACTTTTTGTGATCAGTCTGTTTGTACATCTAGTTCCAGATTACTCATGTTTGGTAGTGTTTATTTGGGGGTTGAATGGCTGCAAAGGATGGATAAGCTATTAATAATATTAGAAGACAGTTCAGTGTAAGAAAAAGTGAAGTTTTGAGAGAGACAAGGCTTTTGAATGGGTTGTCCAAGGGAATTGTCAAGGCCAGATCCGCTAACGCTTCAATTCTTGGGCTCTGGCAAAAAGTGCTGATAGGAAAGATAGAAAAAGATAAAAGTAAGGATTAAGTTATCTGAGGAATTTGAAAGGACATTAAAGTGGACTAAGTAAAAGGTGAAGATAGTGGTGGCATAAAGCTGATAGGAGTGGTGAGGGTTAGTGAATTGCAGAAATAAACTGTGTGGGTGCGAGGGAAGGAGATTAAGTCGCCAAGTAGGGAATTCGGGCTATAACTAGTAGGAAGAGACCTAAGAAGAACAATATCTGTTAAAGATCTTGTTACATTTATATATGTTTTGGTTGTCATAGGTCATCAGTTTTGTGACAAGTGGGCAGTGCTGACAGACCCTGGTGACATTCAAACGGGAGTGAAGGGATACCTGAAATGTGACCTCAGCGTTGCTGGGAAAGGAGACTCCATCGCATCCAGTCAGAAAGCGAGTGACGCAGAAGAACAAATTGAGAAGTAAGGTTTTCTCTTTTATTACTTTCCTTCATTAAGTCCTTCCAGATATTACCTTCCAAACCATTTACAATGTATCTTAGTTCCCCAGCGGGGGGGATATATTTATGTGCCCAGAAAGTATTTACATTTATTCTGAAATATTTCTCTATTCATTAGGAACTTGTTGATACCTAAAGGATTTCCATCTGAGCGACCATGGGCCCGCTTCTATGTGAGAATCTACAGAGCAGAAGGACTCCCAAAGATGAACTCCAGTATCATGGCGAATGTAACCAAAGCCTTCATGGGAGACGGCAAGGACATGGTGGACCCATATGCCGTAGTCATGTTTTCAGGCCAGATGGTAAGGATTATTATTTCAGTGGTAAGGAGAGATTCTCCCCTCTGAAATGAATCCCATCGCATATTGTGTAGTTTTCGTCAGAAGTATTTATTTATTTGTGTCAGCAAGTAACATTTTTAGCAAAAAATTTCTTATTTTGGTACAAAGGTCAGATTGATTAAGGAAAACTACAAAATCAGTCAGTGTATAAATAGCATGCATTAAATAATCCAGTGTGTGAGAACAACAAAAAAAAGGACAAACAGATATGTAAATACAGTACAACAGAAGCAAATGCAGTGGAATAGCATAGTGGGCGACTGCCTTCTCGTTTATGGTATACATACATAGTTGACGTATACTGTTATGTAGGCTTCAGATTTAAATTATTCCTTTCCCATTAATCATATTACATATTGTTAATTATCGTTTGCTAACAATAATACAAAACTGTAGAGATATTAGAATGAGAACTACTGTTCCCCATGGGCTGTGTGAATCGTGGCCGCCTTTTTTTGGGGGTGCCTGTGTTTGGCCAGGCAGGTAAAGAAGTGTTTTCTTGTGCTCAGGGAAGCCATTTTCTGTTTGAAGAACAATGTGGAGCTTCATTGGAGGCGGGTAAACGAGAATGATTTGACACCCTTAGGGGAATGATATGCAATGATATCACAACTCGCTAATGAAATTATAGTTGCATATAATATGCTTATATACCAGCTGTTGCCCATTTGCGCTAGGAAAACTGTACCAGAGAAGTCTGTTTGCTAGATAACTGGGTCTTGAGGCTCTAATAAATTTGCAGGTATGGTACGTTTTTGCTTTAATTCCTTAGGAAACAGACATCTGCCCCCAGAAGACTTATTTGTACGCTCTGCTTTTCCAAAACTGATGGATTGCTAGCAGCATGCTGGTACCAGTTTCTAAAATCGCTTTGGGTCTTTGATTTGCACACTTGTTTCAAAGTCAACCAATGAACACAATCGAGGACCTCTGTAACCGCTTCCTTAGGGGTCTTCGCACGCATGCGTCCTACTGCTTTTTTGAGTCTCTAGAATCTCTTCAGTAGATGCTCAGGAAGTCTTGTGTCAATACCATTTTCATAATCAGTCCTGGAAGAAGTAAGAATGAATCCCAGTTGGATCTAGTCAGTACAGGCAGGCTATAAATGGGGAAATCCGTTTTATTGCCATAACCTGGATGTAAAGATTGTATCTGCATCATATGAACCGTCCAGATATGCTCTTTGTTCTGCACCCTGCTTTTGGTATTCACTGGAGACTGAGTGCTTACTTTTTCCCTGAGCTGCCAAGTGCTTCTGTGTAAACTGGCGAACAATTCCCCCAAGTAGGAACCACAGTGGTAACTCTAAGAGGACTAATTCAGGATAGGTCTGTTCGTATGGACATGCATGTTTTAATAACCCCTTGACTGCCAGTGTGTCTGCACACACCAGTACCATATATTTTCTCCAGTATTTTCGTAAAACTTGGGCAGACAATGAAGTGGCAATTCCCTTGTCATTTGTGGTGTAGATATATGATACGGGTGCCCTGGGAATACTTTTTGTTAAATTATATCTATGTCTGTCAAGAGGACAAGAAAAGGATTAGCGGTGCACACAGGATAAGTCCTCTTTATTAATGTGCACACAAGTCCCTGAACATCATCCTACTGTGAAGATGGGCCTGGGCAGATCTAACATCCTGCTTCGCTCCTGCTCCAGCGCCAAAGGTAAAGATGTCCTATGGTCTTGTGGATGTGGAGTCCAAGAAGAGCATAGAATTTGGAGACCTGCAGAGGGCAGTATATAAAGCAAACATCATGCCAGCTGTAAGACTTCAGGGGTTTACATAGAAGGAGTAAGACAATGGCGCATACATAGCCGCTGGTGATCTGTGGGTATACTCTAAGGTGACCACATGGAGAGCGCTGTCTGATTGCAGGATTCACAGTTACAAAATATCAACTGTGAAAGAACTGTGACCAATACTCAAAACAAAGCAGGTTTTTTAAAGTTTTGTGGTATTTCACACTCAATGGAATTGTTGACAGGGCCAATTGCATGGTAAAGGGAGTGATTCAGATGGGAGTGGAGAAGTGGTACGATATAAAAAGAATGGTTGGTGATTTGATGTGGGCATATTGCACCACAGAGAATGGAGTTACGAAAAGAATTCAGTGTGATGAGGGGACGGAAAGCAAAGACTAAACTCTCACCTGCATGGATAAAAGTGATTACAGGTCTTAAGGGAGCATGTGGAGAAGAGGTAGAGTCTGAAGAGGAAAAGGGCAGAAGGATAAGAGTGTTATAAACTATAGGAAGGTGCACCAGGAAAAAAGTCCACATCCAATGCAGACTTCCAAAATTCTTCTTTATTAGTATTCTTCAATATAAACATTAAAATCCAGCCAACGCGTTTTGTTCCAAACACTCCTGGAACTTCATCAGGGCTCAAAATAGTATATGGTGAAGTATTTCTGGAATTTGATAATCAAGTAGTGTATCCATAGTAATTTAGATGCAACGTCCTCCACATTAAGTATTCCAACTGTTTGGTATCATAATTTACAATGGGCATCATCCGGCCCCATACTCGATACCATATTTAGTATCTTTGTCAAAGTGTTGTGCGGTCTGTTTTTAGAAGGATAAGATTGGGTGATTTGATAAAGGTGAAATCTTGACACATTGAAGGTGGTCTTACAGAGTTCCGGGGTCCATTAAGTGAGAAGTGTACAAGGATTGTGTGTTACTTTGGAGAATGGGGAGTGATGGAATATGGGGAGAGTACTGCTGTACGTTATGAATTCCAGGGTTGTTACAGAAGCTGGGGAAGGCGACTACAAGGAAGTGTTCAATAGGTGTAGTTGTTTCATGATGATGGATGATAATGACGTGTTGGGAAAAAAAAAATTGGAAAATGGTGAGAAGGAAAGGTGTGATGAAGAAAGTATAGTTGGTGCACGGAAGGGTAGTCGTTGTAGGGTAAGACACAGAAATCCCCCAACATACCTAGAGGATTATGTGTTGTAAAGGGTGATGCCCCATAGTCATTGAGAAGAGGAGGGAGATGTGGGCGTACCTTTATTTTCTGGTATGTGGTGGGCGTACCTTTATTTTCTGGTATGTGTTTTGTTAGACATTCACAGTGTCTGTGTTGCTCCATATTCATTTAGGAGCCATTATTTAATTACATTATCTTTTGTTGTTCTTTCCTTGTTGTTTAGTTTGCCTCTGCTAAATGCCTTGATCTTGCTCTTTCGATATATGAAGAGAAGGAGATGTGTTGTATCTTGATTGATGGAATCGGGGCATGTGTTCATTTAAACATAGAATGTGCATGTGTTGTTCTAGTGTCTTGATGTTCTATGACACAGTTGGGTTTTCTCTTGAAGTGAAATGTCCGCTGGCTGGCGAGGGAGTACCAAATGCAGTTATCTATGTCTGGAATAAAGAAGATATAAAACCCCTATGGAGGTCATCCTTTATTGAGTCACAAGATCCACCCTAAGTAAAATGTTGCTCATCTTACTCCATTTTCCTAAGGCTAATCCTTTATATTTGAATGTCTATAGTAGTTTATTAATACTTGATAGATGCTAGGGCTGAACTCTGCTTATAGCTACAGTAGAATTATTACTTCAATACCATTTTTATTTACCATGTCCATTTCTTCTTTGTGTACCAGTTTTTGCTGAAAACATGATTGACAGGAATCAAGTACATTCTTTTCAAGGACGGTGCCACGCTGATATGTTATTGTCCAATCACAAATCTTTTAGGAGAACAACAGGTTTCAGATGTGATGGATGTTTCTGCGTTAAACAGATCCAGGTTAAGCATTGGGCTTACGATTTCCTTTTTCAAACAAGGGGGTACTTTTCCTCAAATCAGGAAATAGTTGAGGGCTTCAGTGAATGCAATGCTACATGTGGGTCTGTTACTGTCATTCTGTAAATTACAAGTGGAATTGAATCATTAGTAGTGGCGGGGTATATGGCTTCCCACGTAGTTTGTGGCTTATGATCAGACCTCCATGTGCAGCATTTTACCCTTGTTTTCTGCTATTTTACAATTACATAACTTGGCTGAATCTTTATCTTTGGAGTTCTGTGGACGTTAAATTGAATATATATGCCCAATGTTAGATCTGTCAGCCTTATGGTGGTCTTCTCCCTAACCTTTTGCCTGTTTCCCTCCACGTTTTTATTGGCCTTTGTGCACTTTACCACTGCTAACCAGTGCTAAAGTGCGTGTGCTCAGTCAACTCCACTCCATTAAACATAGTAAAATTGGTTTACACCTGATTGGCATTTTTAATTTACTTATAAGTCCCTTTTAGAGTGGTGTACCATATACCCAGGGACTGTAAATTAAGTGCTACTAGTGGGCCTGCAGCATGTATTCGACCACCCACTGAAGTAGCCCCTTAAAACATGTCCCAGGCCTGCCACTACAGCCTGAATTCAGTTTTAACTGCCAATTTGACTTGGCAATACAACCCCCTTGCCAAGCTTTAAACTCCCCTTTGACTGCCTAAAAGTCACCCCTAAGGTAGGCCCTAGGTAGCCCACATGACAGGGTGCATTGTAATTAAAAGGTTGGACTTGTACTTTAAGTTTTACATGTCCTGGTAGTGAAAAACGCATACATAAATTTTTCACTTCTGTGAGACCTACCTGTCCCATAGGATAACATTGGGTCACCTTATTGCATTTAATAAGTGCCAACGTTTGATTGGGGATAGGTGAGCATTTCGTTTTTGGTATCTATGAAATTGTAATAAAAAATACTCTTAAATGGTAAAGTCAGATTTTAAATTACAATTTTGAAAATGACACTCTTCTAAAGTTGCCAGTTTCCTGCTCTTACCCAATTGGTACCTGCAGCCTTCCTTGCGTTACATGACTGGGTGCATTGCCAGTTAGGACTTTGTGAATACCTTCCATATAGTCACCCAATAAACCATGGTAAAATTGGTTTACACCAGATTGGCATATTTAATTTACTTATAAGTTCCTTGTGGAGTGTTATACCGTATACCCAGGGCCTGTAAATTAAATGCTGCTAGTGGGCCTGCAGCACTTATTGTGCCACCCACTTAAGTAGCCATTTAAAACATGCCCGAGGCCTGCCATTGTTGTCTGAATGAAGTTCTAAACTGCCAAATTGACTTGGCAATATAACCCCCTTGCGCAGCCTTAAACTACCCTTTCATTGCATATAAGTAACCCATAAGGTAGGCTCTAGGTAGCCTGTAGGGCAGGATGCATTAAAATTAAAAGGTTGGACATGTACTGTTAAGTTTTACATGTCCGGGTAGTGAAAAACTCATAATTTGTTTTTCAGTACTGTGAGGCCTACCTGTCCCATAGGATAACATTGGGCTGCCTTATTACATTTAATAAGTGCTAACTTTTGATTGGGGACAGATAGCATTTCTTGTTTGGTATCTATGAAATTGTAATAAAAATATTTGGATTTTAAATTACAGTTTTGAAAATGCCACTTTTCAAAAATTGTATATTTGCATCGCAACTTTTCAAAAGTTGGCATTTTCTTGCCCTTACCCATTTGGTACCTGCAGCCTCCCATGGGTTACATGATTGGGTGTAGTTGGCAGTTAGGACTTTGTGAATTCCTCCCAGACAGTCAAACAATAGAGGGAATCAGGTATGCCTGAATTGACCGTCTGATGGCAGAATGGAGGGCGGAGCTGGGCACAGCCCCACTTGCAAATGAATAGGTTGTGTTCTGCCATTACACAAAAGGCTTGTCAGCACTGCATTGTCTCTGCAGCCAGATTAGAGACAGGGGAGTCAGGAAATTCCAAGCACTTCAAAGAGAAACCTCTAGAAACATCTACCTTATCACCAAAAGCACCAAGTATAAAAATAGGGCCCTCAGACCAACTCTTCAGTCCACCTTCTGCCTGATGCTGTGCCTGCTGTGTACTCCATAAGACTGCTTTGCTGCACCTGGAAGGACTGCTGTGCTGCCTGGAGCCCACCTTGATGCCTCCGAGGCCTGTCCTGCTGTTTGAGCCCTTCTTCTCTACCTGAATTCAGGACTACCAGAGTGATTCCAAGGGCTAATTGGCTGGCCTCCTGTTCAGATCCACAGGGACATAACAGGCTCCCACCTTCAGGAATTCGCACCTGAACCCAGCCTGAGTGAGTCCTAACCAACCAAGTGCTGGATTTTCGGTGGTGGTGCTAAACGTGCCCAGATAGCCAAAATCCAAAACCTAGGACTTGGAACATTTTTAGCTAAAATCTGCTCTGAGAAGTGAAGGCAGACCGGGACCAACCAACTCGTCTATCCGCCAGAGGTTCATTGCTGGTCGGCCTGACTTCTCAGTAGCTCCCACTCTGTTCTTCTCCACAGCAACAAATCCTGTTCAATGGTCCTTTCCCAAATAGATATCCCGCCTCATGAAACTCTCATCAGCTACTGCCTCCTGCCTTGTCCCACTGGAGAATTTCAACTTCCATAAAAGTGACTAAGTTCAAACACAGAAATTTTCGCCTTCAACTTCATCCTGTAGCTCCCTGAAGATGATGCTCCTTCTCGGACATCCCCTGCAGCCTTGCCCTGCTGAACTTTACCTTCTCAGAACATTTTTCTTGAAAATTCTTCTAAGTTGGAAGATAAGCACCAACTGGGCCCAATCCACGTCTTGTATCTGACCTGCGCTGCATCATGGTGGGCCATATTTTTTAACTTGACTAGATCTCACACGACTAGATGCTTGCGGTTGGTACTTTGATCTTTTAGGCACTAGTTTTCACTAAAAACAAAATCAGAACTTCGTTTCTACTGATTATATTTTTGTCCTTTTGATGTCAAATAATTTATAAAAATGTACTCTATTTTTCTAAATTGGTTTGGGATTTTTCTTGTGATGTGTTTTCACTTAATTACTGCTTGTGTGCTGCATAAAAACTTTACACATTGCCTCTGAGTTAAACCTGGCTGCTTTTTGTGCCAAGCTACCCAGGGTAAAGCACAGGTTAATTTAGTGACTTTTTGTAGTTCACCATACCAGGGACTGTGGCTGTTGCTTGACCTGGGCTGACACCCCAGTCAACCGACAAGGCAATTTCTCACACCCAATATATTTGCAATTACATTGCTGGCATTTTAACTGTGTCTGTTTAGCCCATAATCTGCCATCATTTGAAGAATGAAGCTGTGTCATTGGAGTGTCCTGTAAGTGGTTGTACTGAGATGTTGATACTCTCGTATTTCAAGCAATTCTCGCATTGCAATGTTTTGACTAATCAACAGTGGGGTTACATAGCCTTCCAACAGACCATAAAATCACTCTTAAAAGAGCAATACTGATTGCCCATCTTTCTGCTCAGTCTTTCACTCCTTCCTACTTTGTCATGAGAATTGGAAAATTGTTGCAACTCTTGTATTTGGGTACATATAGAAATATAACACAGTGGACTAATGTGCCTAGTGCAGAAGAAGTTTACATTTTAGCCAATCAAATCAGATAAAAATGATTGCCATTACGTTGCAGATAATGATTAATGGCCCGTTGAGACCGATGATCTTATACTATACTGCAAACATTAGGACAAGGATTGCATCGTGTTTATTACCACTTAGCTGCTGCGGTTAATGCATGCCATTATCACATATATTACAGTTGTCAATTACAAGATTATAAAATCGTTGAAAGGGGCCACAGTGGTCGTTTAGGTGCATATTCAAGAATACAATGAAAAATGTGGTGGCTACTTTAGAGGTGATCTTTGTTCATACAGGGTTCTGCATGTACCAGGCGGTGACCTTATTGGGGTTGCAGAGGGGCCTTCAATCAGATGGGCCCTTAGTGATATCCCGCTTTTTAGGAAGAAAACATATGTGAAGAGGAATACATGAAATAAGGTTTAGGAGAGATATCGGGGAGATCGGGTTTAGGCAATAATCTGCCTACATATTGGAATATGCTAGTGGAAAGGAGGATCCTGCTGATTGGCCAAAGCAACTTCAAGGGTGAATAGGAGAGGAGTTTTCTACTGAAGCTGTGCTTGTTGAATGCTTGAATGTGTGGCACACAGTTTCACTATTGCAATCTAGATGTGAAGGCCTGTCTTTGCAGTTTTTGCAGTGCATGGGCGAGAGACTTCAACCATTCACTCAAGCTTTGGGAGGAGATTTGCTTCTGCACCATGGCCTGTCAACAGTTGGAGGCCAAAGTGGCCAGAATTTGTTTAAATCTTATTTGGCATTGATGAGGGTCACACTGCTGCTGCAAAGACCTCAGGATAGATGTGGTGAGTGCTTCTAAGTGTCTTGGTTACTGAGCATTCGTTTGAATAATCATGTTGAAGACTCTTGATCTGTACACTGTGGCATCCATTGCTGAGTTTATGAATTTGATACACCGTTTGAAGAGGGAGATGTGGCAGCGAGTGATGGTAGGGTGAAGCTGAGTACATCTGGGGTGAGTAGGATGGCATTAGCCTTGTTCCATTCAATTCGTACATGATATTCATCAAATATGTACAGACCTTTGGAAACCTGAGAAAATAGGTGATGTTGTCTTTAGACAATAGATCTAAACATTGTGGATGAATGCACCGGAGGCCAAGAGTTATCAGTAAGCTCACAAGGAGAATCAATTATATATTGAACATGATAGGGTATGTGGGTTAACTTGGGGTACAGCGTTGGAAGTGAAGTCTGCTTTGACCCATTGCTCGTAGTCACTTTGAAGTTAGTGGATCTGGCTGAGAGTTGGTCCAGTGACTCCGGTAGAATGTTGCTACTTACCAATAAGAGTGCTGTTGGAAATTAAGTCAAAGGGAATAAGGATGCTAGGTATGATGAGAATATATTTAATGCTGCACAGTTTCGGTTCAATGTCTGGGTCGGTGAATTGATATAGGACATGGAATTCCAGAAAGATCTGGATTGGTGACCCTATGGTGTTTCAAGCATCTTGGAGATCTAAGAAGGACCTACGATGCAGAGCTATTTTCCTATTATAGTTAGTCTGAAATAGTGTTTTCCATTGGGGCTGAGAACAACTTGTTTGAAGAGTCTGGGCATTGCTTGAGCCACTGGAGAGTGCTATGAGTACCCTAGTGTATGTAAAGTTCTGTCAGTCTCTGTTAATATTTCTCCTCATTTTGGAGTCATGTATCTGTATAATGTTTTCTGTGATATCAATATTTGTATTTTCACTACAGGGAAGAACAGCAGCAGTTAAGAGCTGTGCAGATCCTGAGTGGCATGAACAAATTATCTTCAAGGAAATGTTCCCGCCTCTGTGTCGAAAGGTTAAAATCCAGGTGTGGGATGAAGGCAGCATGAATGATGTGGCTTTGGCCACCCACTTTATCGATTTGAAACAAATTTCAGATGAGCAGGATGGAGATAAAGGTAGGCTATTGACAATGTATATGTAAATCTAATACACATCTTGAAAAGGAGGTGTAATGTTGTGGCAGTACTAGAAAGTCCACTGTGGTAGCTTGTCTGTTAGGGCTTTGGGGCTTTGTACCCACCCAATCTGCAACTCCATTATCATGTTTTTATAAGTGTAATTCTGAGAGTAGAGATATGCAATATAATGATGAATACTTGGCTGCCTCAGCTATGCTTATAGTGAGGGTCAGGCAACCAAGCACTTCTTCGAAGATCCAGTGATCAGCTGCAAGTCAGGAATGATGTAATGGCTTGGGCATACCTCTCAACAGCCCTTTATTTGTACTTCAGTGGGTAGTGTTGGCCTTCATGAGGCTCCATGGCACTCACCCCAGGCTCAGATCACCCTATCCTGCTAGGCCCAGTCTCCTTGGGGGGAGAGAAACACTAGACTAGTCAGTACATGTGACGTTTTCATCAGAATGAAAACACAAGTCCTGCAGGTCCACGAACAAAATTTTACTGCAGGTGTAAAATTAGAGGAACAGCTGATGAGGCTGCTGGGTCAGCATTGTATCCTGGTTGACTTGAGACACCTGCCCCAAGTCACTGTTTTTGCTCAATGTTGTGGGTTGTTTCCTCTCTGCTTTACTGAGTATCCTGCATGCTTGTGTCCCCTTTTGCCCTCCCCTTCTCTCGTTCCATCTCCAAGTTACCTTGTCTCCACTTGGTTTGCAAGATAACCTTATTTGTGCAATGTGTGTGTTTTTACTGGGCCCGTGTACATGCATCCTCAATATTCTGAACTTTGAGCTTATCTGTGACTATATAGGATAGGAGAAGGGACTGCTTAGTTAGTGTATCTTCACTGAGGTAAAATCAAGCACAAATAAACTACTGCTATAAATGGAACTTAATTGTGCATTTCACTTCTCTGTGATAATGTGCTTACAGTCAGTAAATTAATGAATCCTGCCAATAGTAAAATGTTTTGAAAGTCTATGTGTCTGCCCTCTCTGACTTGTATCACCCCATCCCCCCCATGTGAATTTTGAAACACTTGAAGATCTGATTTCAATATGTGCAAGTTTTCCAGAACATCATTTTGCAGCATAGTCTGGACTGGAGACATTGGGCCTGATTAACCAGGATTGTGCTGCAATCTACTGTAATGTTACTCCTGAATTACCTGTAATTCAGAAGTAAACCAGGAGTACTAAATGACTAAATCACACAGTTTCATAGCAAAATTGTTGTGAATCAGGCTGATTGTTTTTGTGGGCCTTCTTTTTAATCCTTATATTAAAAGATCTAAATTGTCACTACCCTACTAGCCAATGGTGATTACTAGGGACCGGATGTCTTACACCTTCATTCTCGTTTGGGTATTAAACTTCTCCTCTTTTCTCTATCCCCATCGCTCCACGACATCTCTTTTGTGAGGAAGGGAATAGGCTCTGTAACACAATGCAGTTTATGCTCCACCACTTCCAAAGTCCACCAGCTGCCACTGACAGTGGTCAATGTGTTGAGATTTGAAAGCTGGTTTAAGTATCGTTATTGTGGACTTCTTAGAGTGTGACAACTATTCTTCTCTGTCACTTCCTCTGCATGTAAACTAACATACCTTCCTCTCTAGTCAGCTCTCATCCTTTTATGCCCCAACACTGTAACACTCCTAACATCACCAATAATCTACCTTTCACCTTATGCAATCTTGTTCCTCCTCTCTTCTCAGCATGCATCACTGTGCAACAAACCTCAGTGCATTGACTTTGAATTCCTTTAAATCAATTTAAAGTTATCCTATCCCATCCTATCCTATCCTATTCTATCCTACCTAATTTTATCCTTTCCTTTTCTGTCCTATCCTATCCCTTGAAACGCATACCATTTCTGAACCTTTTTACTACTTGATTTTCTGTTAAGGAATGTTTTTTTAATACCTCTTTCTAGTGACTATTGCTCCTTCCAATAGTGTGGCCATTTTATCATGCCTCATAATATAATTTTCTTGCTCTGCTCTTTGTTCCTGTAATGATTAAGAAAGCAAACTATGATTAAATAGAAATAAAGTATAGCATACTGTGCAACATCTTTAATTGGCCTTGCTTTACAAAACTGTGGGCCCGATTCACAGAACTAACTTACGACAAAATCCTAAACTTACTACCATTTTGGTATTCACAGAATGAACTTACTCATTTTGGTATTCACAGAATGAACTTACTCATTTTGGTATTCACAGAATGAACTTACTCATTTTGGTTATTCACAGAAGGCACTTACACATTTTGTGTGAACTTACACATTTTGTGTAACTTACACATTTTGGTATTCACAGAAGGCACTTACTCATTGATGAGTAAGTGCCTTCTGTGAATACCAAAATGAGTAAGTTCATTCTGTGAATACCAAAATGATAGTAAGTTCATTCTGTGAATACCAAAATGGTAGTAAGTTCATTCTGTGAATACCAAAATGGTAGTAAGTTCATTCTGTGAATACCAAAATGGTAGTAAGTTCATTCTGTGAATACCAAAATGGTAGTAAGTTCATTCTGTGAATACCAAAATGGTAGTAAGTTCATTCTGTGAATACCAAAATGAGTAAGTTCATTCTGTGAATACCAAAATGAGTAAGTTCATTCTGTGAATACCAAAATGGTAGTAAGTTCATTCTGTGAATACCAAAATGAGTAAGTTCATTCTGTGAATGCCAAAATGAGTAAGTTCATTCTGTGAATACCAAAATGAGTAAGTTCATTCTGTGAATACCAAAATGGTAGTAAGTTTAGGATTTTGTCGTAAGTTAGTTCTGTGAATCAGGCCCATTATGTAAAGTTACCGTAGATAACTCTAGGGTCCCTATGTGGAAACAGGTAAGACGTAATTTAGGTCTGGTTTACGATTTTATTCAGGAAGATCAATTTCTGGATCAGATGAGGATTATGCCCCTGTTTCGGGGAGGTTACTTAACAGTGAGTGCACTGGTGAAAATAGTTCTTGCTAGCTACAGGAGACAATATGTTGAGGACCGCAAGCAATTGAAGTCCAGTGATTAAGCATTGCTTGATAAGCAAATCGTGTGTTCTTAATTCTCCTGACCTTCTTTGAACAATTCAAGGGTGTTAGAAATGGGGTTTCTGAAATGTTGGAAATGGGGTTTCTGGTTGGCTAAGGTATTACCCCAGATCAGGCAGAGCCCAGAACTCTAGTCAGGGTAAGCTAGATACACAACTGAGATAACCTGCTCACCCTCTGGTAGCTTGGTGCAGAGCAGGCAGGCTTATCAAAAGAGGCAATATGTAAAGTATTTGTGCAGCAGACACACACTCACAGTAAGGCAATGAATACACCACAAAAAGACTCCACACAGGTTTATAAAAATAGTTTGTTATATTATAAACACATTAATGCCAAAACGACAATTATCCAATGAGTACGTTTCAAAGAAGCGCTCGATCTGGTTGGAAAGTGCAGGTCAAAAGCAAACGCTGGACCATTTTAGAGTGAAGGGCTTGGTCTTTCTGAAGCGAAGTCTTTTGATGGCCCTGAGACTTCAAGAACAGGGGGTAAGCCAGCAGTCCTTGGAGAATGGTTTAGGTCAGTACAGCACAAAGGGAGCAGGCAGCAGGCCAGCACAACAAGGCAGGCAGCAAGGTGGCAGTCCCTCCTGCAGCTCAACAAGCAATAGCCCAACACAGCAGAGCAGTTAGCAGAGTGGCAGTCCCTCCTGGCAGCACAGCAGTCCTTCTGGCAATGTGCGGATGTACAGCCAGCAGTGTCTGGTTACAAGTCCAAAAAGTGTCAGGGCCCCAGTACTTATACCCAAAAGTGACTTTGATTTAGGGGGTAACTTCAAAGGAACTCTCTGAAGTCCATAGGTCTCCTTTCAGCCCAGTCCTGTCTGCCAGCCTAGCTATGGGGGTAAACCAGTCCTTTGTGTGGAGACAGGACTCTACCTATTCAAGTGAAATGTTACCCCCTCTCCTCCCTCCTGCCCACGATGACCATCAGTATGCAGATGAATGCAGATTCAGATGAGTGTCCTGTATTGTGGCTGTCTGGAGGGAATGCACAAATGTAGCTATCACCCAGCCCAGCCCAAACGTGTAAATGCAGAGAAATGTCCACTTTCTAAAAATGGCATTTCTAAAATAGTAAAGTAAAATTTAACCTCACCAGTAAGTGGGATTTATCAATACCATTCCAAATGATTGAAACATCAAAAAGCTACTCCCCTCTGATCAGGAATTACAGCTTAAAAGATTATTAAGGAATTCCCAATGCTATCCTATGAGAGGGGTAGGCTCTCACAGTAGTGAAAACGAAATAGGCTGTTTGTCATTACCAGGACACGCAAAACATAAAGGTACATGTCTTACCTTTTACTTACGTAGCACCCTGCCCTTAGGACTACCTAGGGCCTACCGCAGGGGTGACTTACATGTAATGAAAGGGGAGTTTAAGACTTGGCAAGTAGTTTTACATGCCAAGTCAAAGTGGCAATAAACTGCACACACATGCCCTGCAGCTACTTCTGTGAGTGGCACAATTAGTGCTGCAGGGCCACTAGTAGCACTTGAAGTACAGGCCCTGGGTATATGGTATACAACTTTATAAGGGTTTTACAAGTAAATCAAATAGGCTAAACAGGTGTAAACCAATTATACCATGTTTAGTGCAGAGAGCACATGCACTTTAGCACTGTCAGCAGTGGTAAAGTGCCCAGAGTCTTAAAGCCAAGAAAAAGAAGGTCAGAAAAAGAGGGAGAGGAAGGCAAAAAGTTTGGGGTGACCCTTCAGAAAGGGCCATTTTCCGGCAAGGGGCAAATTTACCAAAAAGTCATCCAGCACAGCAAGACATCTTGCTGTGCTGCAGGACTGGGATAGGGCAGGAATGTACCATATTTAACGCAATATGGCGCATTCATATCTTTTCCCAGCACTGGCTCACAATATGCTGCCTAGTGCCAACGCAGGCACCGTTGCACCATGGTGCAAGGGTGCCTGCCTTGTAAGCAGGATTGTTTTTGTGCAATAAGGGACAACTTCCTGCACAAAAACAATCCTCAAAGGCATTTTCCTCTTTCTATGTGTGCTGCAGAACGCTGCAGAAGGAGGAAAAAACGAGGAGAAATAAAGATATTTTTCCTCATTATGTCTCCTCTGTGGATGCGTAGCATTTTGATGCATTCCCAGGTCTACCAGTAATGGTAAATCTGGGAATGCGCCAAAATCCATGGGTGTTGCGTGGGAATACCCACGCACCACCCATGTAACAGCTCCCTGGGGCAGAGTAATGCCACGTAGCGATTTGCGCTCACTCTAGATTTATCAAGCCACTCAGGGCCTCGCAAGGGGGTCTTGCGTGGGCTGATAAATTTAACTTATGAGTTACGTCGCTCTTACGCCCCATTGCGTGGTGCAATGGCGATGAAACTCATTGATACATTTGGCCCTCAGTTTGGGTAAGAAGGTCGCTCTCCTATGAATGGGTTGACCATGTTCTAGAGTTTGAGGCCCTATACACGTGGTGATATATACCCATCTCTTGGCATTTTTTCTGCAAGATGATTTGGAAGTTGATTCATTTTAGGATGTAATGGGTGTCTAGCTCAAGAAAGTAACCTGAACCTTTTTTTCCAGAATGACTTATCGATGGTGCATAGAACTTTAAATGTTACCCTAGATCCTAGTGAGAGTCAGTGCAGGGTTGTATGTCAGGTATAAATTAGTTTGAGTTTCCTCTGGTTAATGCTTACAGACTATCCAAGTTGGCCCATCTGCACTAATTGCAGTTTGTCAATTAGCTTTTTCAGAATGCAAGTCGCAGTGCAATAGTCCAGTTATGTGATAAACAGAATTATGTTTAATTCCATCAAGCATTTTGTTGGGGTCAATGGAAAGAGTTTGTGAAGTACTGATAGTTGGAAGTTTATTTCGTTGCCCTCTCGTTTACTTGGTCTGTGAAAGATAGGTCTGAGTCTAATATTACGTTATTGGTTGCTAACATCCTATGGGGAGTTGGGTCTGTATGAAGAGATGGGACTACTGGAAAGTTCATGTTCCATAGTTTGTACTTGCTACATCACAATCACTTGCACCAATCTGGTATAGACAATCACCTGCATCAGATGGCAGATATGGTTTAGACAATTTTAAAAGTTGGTTTGACGTACAGCTTTGTCACCCTATTATAGTGTTATGTGCAAACATCTGTAACTGTCTTTAGTGATGTTTAATTACCTTGATAATGGCATTATGGTAGACTGAGTAACAGTGACAAGTGAGAAATCAAGCTTTGAATATTTGATAGACACTTTGGGTCCGATTCACAAAGGTAAACTGAGACAAAAGTCTAACTTTACGACTTTTGGTATTCACAAAGGGCATTTACTACTCGTAAATGCCCTTTGTGAATACCAAAAGTTGAACTTTACGACTTTCGGTATACACAAAGGGCATTTACGAGCAGTAAATGTCCTTTGTAAATACTGAAAGTCGTAAAGTTAGACCTTCGTCTCCTTTTACCTTTGTGAATCAGGCCCCCTATTTATATCCTGGTTTTGATTCAAAACTAATAATTGGTTCTAGTCCTGAGATTCCTATCTACTCTACTGTGTCATTCGCTGTTAGTCCATAGTGTCATTTAATGCTGCCTCTAGGTCAAAGAGAATTAGAGCATTCTAGAGAGCTTTTCCGAGGGCAACTAGGAAGTCCTTTCTTTGATATGCCTACTGCAGTTTCGATCCCTCTCACTGGTCTGAATACTGATTCAAAGACTGCTATCAGGTAGTGCTGGTCCACATATCTGTGCAGTTGTGTTTCTACCTTCTTTTCAAGTATTTCGCTATGGTGAGGAGAATGATGTTTGGCCTGTATTATCCAATGACTTAGAATTAGGCATTGGTTTCTTTGGTAAGTGAGCCGCAGTTTCCGGCTTCAAAAGGTTGGATACATTTCTCTTGTTTTCAGTGATGAATTCATGAGTTATTTAAAGACCAGGTTAAAAAATGTATGGCACGTTCAGATGCAAGGAATTGGGAACGGTTCCAGTGGTAGACCGGATGCTTTACTTATAAATGCTTTTTGAGAAATAAAAAAGTGATGGCTGGATTTTTCGAATGTATTCCATGCACTAGTAATCATGGATATGAATTCACCAAAGTGCCAGGGGTAGCGGAAGTGACATCACACACCCATTGACCTTATTGACATCAAAGGAAGTGATATCATCTTCCTAGGAAGTGACGTCACCCAACCTTAACCAGGATGATAGCACAATAATTGACATCCATGAAGGTACATTATAACTGTCATTAATATCAAAATACAACACAAATTGTCTTTTGAATACACTTATATTAGGGTGCTGCCATAACCTTTGAAAGCGATGGGGTGTAATACAATACTTGCCCTAAATTGTACTGAGCAAAGCAAATGAACCAGAGCTCTCCCCAAAAGACATTTTTGAAAAATATGATTCAAATAGTACATTTTAAAGCAAACTTTTCACATAAATCTGTTATAAAAACATGGGGCTATGAAAAGGCACTTGTTAACTATATATTACCTTTCATGGTCTGCCGAACTAATAAAACCTGCCGTTCCACAGGAGTTGACCCTCTTTTTTTAAAAACGTTCTATGGGTACCCCTATATGTCAAAAATACCACCCATTATGCCATGCATGCCCCATATATGCCATGGACCCCACCTTATGCCAAACATTACATATAATATGTCAGTCTCTGCATTTGACTATTAATGTTATGTATGCACCGTGGGTGACCCTTCTGTAAGAATTTACTTCTAATATCAAAGGGATAGCAGTTTGTCATGTTTGCCCCCTCCTATATGCCACAGCTGTCATCCTTTATGCCAAGAATCACCTCCAACATGCTAGCACCAGAATCTAGCCATGGGCGTACCATACCAAAAATTACCTTCAATATGCCTGTGCCAGTCTTTTGCCATGGATTTTCCATATATCAAGTATTATCTCTAATATCCCTGTCTGTTAGTAATTGCCTCCAGTATGCCAACATCAGTATTTTGTCAGGGCCAAAAGCAGGCTCAGAGGTATAACACCACATTCTCACTCATGCTTATTTACGTTCACTCACACATCACACTCATTCTCACCTACTCACTGTTACTCAATCATTCTCACCACTTGCACTCATTGAGTCTCTGTTGCGCTCAATCTTACACTCACTCACACAGTGTCACTCATTCCTACACTGATTAACTCACACCTACACACTCACACTGACTTGCACTCACTCTTACTCTCACTCCATCATTCTCACTCATACTCACTTACACGCAATGACTGAATCTAATTTATTGCCACTCATATCACTGACTTTCACTTACACACACATGCTCACATAAATACATGCTTACACATAAACACTCCCTCTCTCACACAAACACACTCTCACCTGCAAGCATGCACACAACATACATTTAAAACATATTTTACTTACCTAATGCTCCAGTTTTTAATACACTAATAGTGAATAATATACAATTATTCACTGTTAGCATAATTAGAAATGAGCTGAAACCAAGGAGGGCGAAGCCGCCACTGTCCTCTTTGCACTGATTTTGCCACCTCTGAGGCCAGGGGTTGCAAAGGCAGTGCCAGGGGTCACAGGGAGAAGGCAGGGGTTGCAGCCGCAACCCCTGGTGACCCCAAAATAATGCCCATGCTAGTAATTTTCTGACTAGATTCCAGTCCATCTTTTTTTGCCCACCATACCTTTCGAGTCAGAGACCAGCCATAGGCTAATCAGGTTGGCTTCTGTTTCAATAGGATCGCTCATTCTTGAGCTGCCTGGAGAGGTCCCCTCCAGATGGGAACATAATACCCCAGACGGGTTTCAGCCTTTTGGGCCTCATCAAGGAGTTGCAGCTTAAGTCTAATGGCGCAGTGAGCAAGGGACTCACATCTTGTCATAGCCGTCACATTCAGGGCATCTAACTTAGAAAAACAAAAGAAGTGATGGATGGAGTACTTGAATTAAGCCATTGGTGATTCCTAAGGCACATGCCAGTTCATTGTTTTTTGCCTGCCATGCCGAGATCAGCCATATGCATATCAGTTTTGATCCTGCTTCAGTAGGAACAGTCCAGCCTAGATTGCCAGGCATGGCTCCTCCAGACAGGAGCACAGGCAACAACAGATGAGTTTTGGCCTTTGGGCTTCATCAGATAGGTGCAGCTTGAGTCCAGTAACACTGTGAGCACGGGACTCATGTTTGATCATACCTCTCAAACGTATGACATCTCTTAGAAAACAATTCATAAATCTCTTTGCATTAATTCTGACATCATTTTTGATTTTAAAAAACTCACAGCTCTTCTAATTTATTTAGCTGTCATACCTCTCCCTTGCATAACCAGGTTGAAGAATGACAGGTTGTCATTGTCTATGGCCCACCGAGGAGAGGCAACATCAATAACTTTGCAATGGCTTTGGCAAGAGGGAGCAAGGGAAGAACACCATACTCCTCATCACAATTGTTTGACATTCCTATCCTGACCCTCTTTGCCTGCATCAAACATTTGAGCCAGGAGAAGGGGTGTGTTATTTGGCAAGTAGAGTTGGGTAGATCTAGGCAGCAACAACTTCTATTACCCTGCCGTACGGTTATTTATAATTATCTTTAATTGCTTATTTAATAAATCAAATATGTATTTAGGAGAATATCTCACATTAGAAATAACAGGTGTCCCAGTTAGTGATTTAATTTTATTGTTTATTTTGCACACCAATAATGATTTTTAAGACTGAAAATAAAATTTGAAGGGCATACTGAAGCTTAACTAGAGGTTTATGTGATAAACTAGTCTAAAAGCCACGCTTGGCCACAATTGCCAACAATAGACTAACACAGCGAATTGGACCTTTGGCCATTTTGCTAACTAGAATTATTGACATGATTTAAAAGCTATGAGCGAGAGATAGAATCTGATCACATGTTGTACCTTTGCCTCCATTCCAGGGTTCCTTCCTACTTTTGGACCATCTTGGATCAACCTGTATGGCTCCCCTCGGAACCACCAGTTAATCGATGACCACCAAGAGCTTAATGAAGGATTTGGTGAAGGGGTCTCCTTTCGAGGACGCATCCTCATTGAAATTGCAGTGGAAATCCTGTCAGGAGGAGCCCAGGAATCAAAGTTTTCAAAGATTATTAAGGACATAAAGGTACCTGGAAAGGATGCAAAAACTGGCAAAGGTTCTGGAAAAGAGAAAGGAGAAAAGGGAGCTGAAGAGGCAAAAACATCTCCTGCAGCTGATAAGACAAATTCAACTCAGGTTGAAGTGGAACATTTCGATGTGCCTCCAGAGGTTAGTGAAGCAATAATCATGAGTGTGTTCAGTGACTTAACACGTAGCCAATCACAATGCCCTGAAATAAAGATGAGACCATAATATAACCCTGATGACTCAGTTTTCCATTATGTTTATGACTGTTTTAAAGGAATACCAGATGAGGATCTCAGGTTGATCCATCTTCCTCATTTTACTGGCTATGTCAAATACTCAGACCATAACGGTCTCTTGATTTCCCCCTTGTTTTCTGCATATTATTTCTGCATATTATTGCTTCCTTATATCTGCAAAGACCAATTTGAATTAATTTACTGCCTTTGACAGCACCACTTCTACTAGAAGTCTGGAAAGCTCTTTCCAGGGAAACACCTTTTCTAAAGTAAATCTCTCCTACTTCCAGTCTTATATTTGTATATGTATTGTCAGGTTTCCCCTAGGTCTTTCTTCCATCCATTACATTTAAAACGTCCAAAATCTCTACAGACAGGATTCTATAGTGAAAGAGTGGAGTCAATGAAGGAGTGGCTGAAAGGATGCATTTTACTGGTTTTGGGTGACATGGTGCTTAGCTGCGTATGTTGTAACCTATTTATTATTTAGTGAGAGAAGTAGTAAGGGCAACATGTTGGCTTTCGTCATAGCCCATTCTGAAAGCTATAACAGCATTCATCTCTGAGAATCATTGGTACACGCCTCACAAACGTTTAGTAGTATCCAGAAATCATAGAAACAGGATCTGAAAACCTAGCAAATGTGTTTTCTTTTAGACGTGACTGGAGGCACCACCACCTCCCAGATCTAAACCCTGCCACTGCACAGATATTCTCTAGCAATCGTCGGCAGCGGGATAACCACTCAACTACACGGTTGTCCCAGGGAAGTAGAAGAATGAGAGGACAATGCTGACTTCAGCATGGCAGTGCTTATGCTGGTCTCCCTCATTTGTCTGGCAGCCCTGCAGTACTGCTTGGTGGAACAAATGACAGTCAGGCACCACCGCTACGGGGCTGCACCTCAGAAAACTGTGGGATTCCAGGGATTCTCTCCACACTGCAGAGAATGCACAGCAGTGGTGGGAGGGCTTTTTTTTGGATTCCACTAGGCAGGGACCTCGATAATCCCCAGATATATATTGCCTGGGGTACACCAGGACCCCTGGCAAAAAGGGGATTCTCAGGATTAACAGGAGACATTAACTCTTGGTATTACCAGGGATTTAAAGGTAACATGGCATGTGAGTCCTTCCTTGTGAATCAGTAAGTCCCAAGGAATTACCTCTGCTATTCTGTGTTAGGTCAAGGAGTACCCCTGAGGTCTTCCAAGCCCTATTGACAACAAAACCTAAATTGATGTCATAGTGGGAGCTGTCAAGCCATTTCGTGGCTGGAGGCGTTACCTCTCCAAATCTCAGATCAGGTTGATCCCCGAAATTATTATTTCCAGAAAGTGTGGTTATAAGTAGAGGTTTATGTGGAATTTAGGGAAGATATAGAATAGTGTCACAGGAGTTAAACCCAAAACAGTTTAGTCTGTGGACTCAATGTTTTTCACTACAGAAAAGAGGTAGCCACCTGGTGAAAGAGATGCATCAGATCCAAAATGAATATTTAGTTATTGTCCCAGGAACAAGTAGTATTAAGTGGATGATAGACCGGGGAGACCTCCTACATCCTAATGGCACTGTTTAGGGGAAAAAAAGAAAAGAATCTACGTGACTGTTCGGGGGTGCAGGTAGATCATCGTAGTTGTGTGCAGTGCATTGGAAAGGAGAGGGTTCAGATATTTGTTTTGTTTAAATATTTCTTTATTAGCATTTTCTATAGACATTTACATACATATCCAGTCAGGCACAGGAATTATACAACAGTACTAACGTTGCTGCATATTAACGCCTAGTGCCTGATTTACATAACAGTGTATGTTATATGTATGAGAAACATTTCTATTTTTATGTAAAACGCTAAGTCCCATGACTTGTAAACAGTATTAACATGGGTTCTTTGTGAGCAAGGTAACATACACTCAGGAGTCAAAATAAAATGCACAAGTCATCCTAGGAAAACTGTCTAGTGTTTCATTATTAAAAGCTAGAGATCATAAAGTTTTATGCGAATTCCATATGCAGCAGTGAAGGACATCCAAGTACAGGCACATACGTGTCTAAAATAGCTCAACTACACAGTTGATTCATTGAGTTGGATACTAATAGAATATCCAACAATTAAAGTTCTTACATCCACATGCTGTATATTTTTCACGTAACAAGAACAGTGGCCCCTGGCAGATGCAACAATAATTTCACATGACAAACTGAAAAAAAGCTGGACCCACTAGGCAAATGTTATAAAACGTATAAAATTAATTGAAGCATAAGTGTACAAACAAGTGCTCTGTGCTCAATTGATCACACAGTGTACAATGCCAAAACCAGTACAGGAGTGTGTAGATAAAAGCAATGGAACAGTTAATTGATATTATACAAGGGACAACTCTGAGTAAATGGAAAAGACGGACACAGTTCATCAATTTAGTGTTCTCATTGCCAGGGTTGTCAATGAGCGTTTCAATCCAACGCTATTTAAGGGTCATCATCAGGACTAGAAAATCTATTAAAGCAATGCCAGAGCAAGGAATATGTTGAAGCAACAAATGAACAAGTGGCAGAAAAATCACAACCACCGATAAGTCAAAGGCAGGTGCCTGGGCAAAAGTCAAGGATCACTTGCTGCTTCCCAATAGCAGGTAAGCGGAGCCTCCAGGAAGATCGGCTAGTCGCGATGCAAATTATTGTTGCATCTGCCAGGAACTACTGCTGTTGTTCTTGTTACTTGTATATGCCCCTCGTTCCAGGTGGTTATTGGGATGCCCCTGTGTTAGTTAACTGGTATATTTGTTCATGGCGGCCTGATGGTAGTCTTGGCTTACGATGCCCTCAGTACCGTATCCCATTCCGCATGTCCTAACCTCTCTTTTGGCCCTAGTCCATTTTAACATCTTCCAGCCATATTTTAATATTTGAAGCATTTTTGACCTTTCATGCCATGGCAATATTGCACTTAGCAAGTACCAATGCCACGCCCCAAATTTACTGGTTTGTTTGGAAGCCAAAGTACACCGATGGTTGCACAGATATGAGCAGATAATTTGCTAATTGCTATGAAGTCAATACTGGAGCAAGAGGGAAAATTTAGAGGAACGATTCTGAGCTTTATGCTTTTGGTTTCCATGAACTGAGCTTGAACACATGAATCCTGAAAGAGAAGGCCCCATTCTACATTTAGGGTCAATTCTTAAACAGGTCAAGATGAGACCTACGCTACCACCCACGGGACCATCAGAAACGACAAGGTCAAACATAACCCAACAATTCGCAAAGTCTGCAAATGTGCTAGGATCAGAAAAGGGCAAAATGCCCGGCCACTTATGGCAGTAAAAATCTCTGTCTGGGCTCTGTTAATTTCAGGTGGATCATTATCCATCAAAAGATTTCTCAATGAAAGTTTAAAGGCATCTATCATGATTTAAGAGGAGAGGTGAGGTTTGGAAAGGAGCATATGTGTGTCATGAGGATACAATGGGATGAAGTGCAGTGTGAAAATCCCTCACTATGAGATTTTTTCCCTCAACACTTGATGGATGACAGGTGTCTATGACTTATGTGCAGCATAAGAATCTCTAGTCTCTTATCTATGCTACGCCCAAGCTGCTTGAGTCCACAATCAAAAAGTCATCCCACTGTAGATTTTTAAAACCACAGTACTGAAGGTGAGCTGGACAAAGTTGACGTTATGGATTTAATTTCATTGTTTGTTTTGAGCTATTTTGACCTCAGTATTATTGTGTTCTGCACACCATACAGGCCCTGAATACAAGTTGCCCTAGTTGTATGCAATAATTATTGCATCGATCTGACACTGAGGTTTGGGAATTCATTAGATGCGTTAAATCTCAGATATTATACATTTTTGGGGATTAAAATTTGGAGTTTGGTGCTTATTGCTGCAAAATTTGTATGTTATGGTAAATACCGTACACATTTCTCCTTTCAATATTCCAGTGGGTTAGACCTGCTGAAATTTAAGGGAGGGCGAGTTATTTATCGCACCCGGTAGTTGTTGGTTGTGGCATATACCACACAACTTTTAATTCCAACCCCTGTGCAAACAGGGGGTCAATGCAGGGGTCAAAAAACTCCAACCCGCTCATCATCAGGGCCATAGAGTCAAACTGAGAGAGTATAAAATGGTGTCCGAATTTTTATTTTTTTATTTTTTATTATACATTTTATTGAGCCGTAAATATAACACAGTACAGTACAATCAACAAAGAAAAAGACGGAAGAGAAGAAGGAATGAGTAAGACATAGACTGTACATGAATTATACATTGACGTTGGAAATGTTAACTTCACATAGTTTCAATCCTTAGATGACTCTATCATAGCTGGAGAAGTAGAAATAGACCAGGTATTGGAGTAGAAATCAAAGACAAAAGTACAGGAAATGACGACAATATTCCATTTTTAGGATTGATATTAGGAGTTGAAATATAAAGAAAAGAACATATATAAAGTGACAGTGCATCATTACTCCCATTGGAGGCTAGCCCAAATCCTATTAAATTTAAGCCAGGAGCGAGGCCCTCTGGCCTTCGCCAAAGCAAATTCCATCTCGTACACCTGTCGTAGCAGAACACAAACTTCGCAAACATTTGGACCGACATTGTTTATCCAGACTCTAGCTATACATAATCGGGCACATACTATAATGATAGTAGGTAACAGACTCGCATACCTTGCATCATCACATTTGATCCCCAAAAATATTTTCTTTTCAGTAAGCTGAAAATTTTGGCCGAGAAGTGAAATAAGGATATTGGAGACCTCACTCAAAAATCTTTTAAGCCCCGGGCAATCAATAAACATGTGCCTTAGATCTGCAGCAGAGAGTTGACATTTCGGACAGAGTGACTCAGCAGAGGGTCGAGATACAGCCCACTTAGCTATAATCGCCGGTGTATAATACAGCATATAGATTGTCCGATGCTGTTGTAATTTCAAATTGACAGAAGTTACAACCCTGTCCAGTACACCCATTGACTCCTGTATTTCCTCAGCCGTTATTTCAACCCTAAGAATCCGACTTAGTGTAGTAGCTATCTGTATGCTATCATCATTAGCTGCTGCAAGAAATTTCTGATAAGCAGCGCCATTTGTGCTTCGGCCGGAACTCGTATATATTCCTGATAGTATTTCCGACGGATTTGGCATCACTAATAGCTTTTGACCTCTTACAAAAAAGTCCCTGATTTGTAAATACTTAAAAAAGGTGCTCTGCAATAATCCAAACTCGGCTTTTAATGAGATGAAAGAACGAAACCCGAGTGCATCATACAGTTGTCCGATCTGATTGATGTCGTTACGTTGCCAGCTTTTTCCGATAGTATCTTGAAATATATTGGGCAGCATAGGATTGCCCCATAGCAACGTATAATAATGAAGCCGGGGCCGAGAGTATTGCTTACAAATGTCCTGCCAAACCTTGGTAATATCTCTAACTACCTTAAACTTAACTCACTTGAAGTAGTTAGGATCGGAGGTCTTGTATAGCATGAACCCAGGCGACGGACCGCAAGCTACCTGATAGGACAGCAAAGCCGGACCAACATCCGACCCGCGGAGCAAGCCCCGAATCAGGCCAAGACAAGCAGCCCAGTAGTAGAGCTTGAAGTCTAGGAGCTTAAAACCCCCTTGTGTATAAGGTAATTTCATAAGCTGGAGAGCCCTCCTGGCGCGTCTATACCCCCAAATAAAACTACCTATAGCACTGTCTAATCGCTTAAAAAGAGACCGAGGAACCCGAGAGGTATCGAGCGATATAAGTATAAAAATTTTGGCAAAACATTCATTCTGATTATGTTGCACCTCCCATAGATGCTGAGAGGAAGCCAGTGCTAGCTGCGAAGTTTAGCCGAGACTGTTTTGAGTAGCAGTTCGTACTTTAAAGACACAATGTCGTCGACCTGACTGCTAAGACAAACACTGAGGTAGGTAGCTGTTTGTGTAACCCCTTGTGCGAGAGGCAGGTTATCAGATTGAAAGTTTACAATTGTCTGAGTCTTGGCTAGGTACAGCTTATAGCCAGAAAAAGAGCCAAATAGCTCAGCCTCTCTCGTAATGTTATCTATAGCTTCTCCAGGTTTAGAAGAGAAGACTGCAATATCATCTGCGTATGCGGTGACCTTGAGTTCCACACCGCTGAGACACACTGGGGGTATCCCTCCATTCTGTTGCAGATGCCTTATGAACGGCTCAATATAGAGTGCGAACAATAAGGGGGACAGTGGGCAACCCTGCCGTGTCCCCCGTTGGACTGTGAAGATGGCAGATGTCATGCCATTCAATTTAATTGCTGCTACCGGCTTCTTATAAAGCTTCTGCATGGAAGAAATAAACCGAGAGCCAAGACCAAATGTTAGCATGGTCAGCCAGAGAGCTTCCCAAGCAACTCTGTCAAACGACTTTCCCGCGTCCAGCATGACCATCACTATCCGTTGATTAAGTTTGCCGGAGACATCGAAGGCAGATACAGCAGTGTTAATGTGAGCCGTCGTGTCTCTGCCAGGGACAAAGCCATGCTGCTGCTCCGAGACTAGCTTGTGAATAACAGGAGCAAGGCGTGAAGCTAGAATCTTAGAAAAAACGTTGGCGTCAGCATTAGTTAGAGACATTGGACGATAAAAGCCTCTATCGTCAATTGGCTTCCCCTTCTTAGGGTATACCACAATATTAGTAGTACTCCATGAGGCAGGAGCATCGCCCCCACTAACGATGTCCATACTCAACTGTGTGAAGACAGGTACCAGTATATCCCTGAAAGTTTTAAAAAATTCAAGCGGAATGGTGTCCTCACCAACCGCTTTGCCTGAGGTCAGAGATTTTATAGCATCCTCAACCTCGACTGGTTCTATATCTTTTTGTAACTCTGTAGAGTCAAAAGAGTCAATTTGAGGCAAGTGACTCTCCTTCAGATATTCGAGAAAAGTGTATTTATTGAATGGCGCAGATTCTGATTATAAGTGAGCATAAAATAATCTAAACTGCTCCGCTATATCCTGTGGCTGAGTGAAGGACAGACCGCCATCCCCTTTAATCAATTTGATGTTAGACCTAGCCTTCTGATCAGCAATTTGCATTGCCAGCACGCACCCCACCCTTTCTCCATACTCGTACTGTAAAGTTTTATGCTTATGATAGTTAATAGCAATTTTATCCATTAGCCTTCTATTGATTTTGGACTGAACTTTCAGAAGCCGAAGGTATATTAACTGCACCATTGGGTCCCTTGCACCGATCGTCCTAGCATGTTGGTGTTCCAGGTCTAAATAGTCGAGATGATCCTGTTGTGCCACAGCAGTTGCATGCTTGTTTTGTGCTAGAACAAACTGAAGAGTCGCCCCCCTAACAAAAGCTTTCATATAGTCCCAGACTATTGAGATGTTAGCGGTACCCAGACTATTATTTAGATACTCCTTCAGTGCCCCTCTAATGTTTACCATATATTCAGGATTACTGAGTAAGTGTCTGGGAAATGAGAAATCCGAGAATCCTTTCTGACACCAAGTTGTTTCTGTAACGTTAACATTACTGGGTTATGGTCGGATGTAATTTTGGGACACACTTCTATGCGGGCGTGTTCCAACTGTGACCTCTTGATAAAGATCATGTCGATCAGAGAATACGGTTTGTGCAGATGAGAATAAAACGTATACACTGGGAGCATTGGGAAGAGTGTCCTCCAGGCATCATCAAGCTGGTGTATGTGCAATAATGCCAACAAAGCTGCTCTAGTCTTGACCATTCTAGCCTGTACTTTGCTATTGGTAGTATCTATTTTGCTATCCATAATACAATTGAAGTCGCCCATAATGATCAGATCCCCGCCCCCCCAATAATTCAGAACTTAAATAATCAAAAACATCGGGACAGTCCGAGTTAGGACCATATACTACACAGATCGTAGCCTTACGCCCTGCTATCAACAACTGAACTATTGCCCACCTGCCCTTAGTATCAGCTAATGTGCGTAAAATAGTAACTGTGAAATTCCTAGCCTTCAATATAGCAACCCCCATGGATAGAAACTGCTTGTGAAGTGCATATTAGTGTGTCATACCCAAGTTGTCTCAGCAGTGATCTGTCCTTATATGGAAGATGAGTCTCAGTTAGGCCCAGTAAATGTGGCATAGATGCATGGAGTTCCTCCCCAATTAGTCGCCATTTTCTAGCTTGATTCGACCCGCGACATTCCAACACATACATTTCAAGTCAGACATTACATAGTTTGAACTTTGCCGCCTCCAACCTGGCTTCCTCTTCAAGCGCCTTATGTTCTGCACCTACATTTCCAACTATTGATTGGCTCTTTAGCCCCCTCCATCCCTCACCCCCTCCCACTCCAACCCTCAGATAGCTTGAAGGAAGGCCGCTATCAGACAAAACAACCCCCCACCCAACACCGACTACACCCTCCCCCCAGTGCATACAGTAAGGAATCATCCCCTTATCCCGCTGTCGTTGAATGACAGCCACTGGAGAACAACCCCCCCGAGACTCGCCACCCACTGTCCCCCCTCCGCACCACCTGCCAATGTGTAAGAGAAAAAACAAAAAACCAAAAGGTGTAAGTGCCTCAGGCAACAAAAATAAAATAAAATAAATGCAGATTCACCAGATTTTGAGAGAGAGGGCAAAAAGAAAAAAGAGCAACACCGTGCTCATTGTAGCATATCATTTTACATATCTGCACCTCACTGTATTTTTAGCCAGCGGATTCAGTCTGCCATGCTGAGAGTGCTTGTCGAGCATCATGCTCAGTGTAGAAAAAGTACGATTGTCCATTTCTAATGATCTTCAGACGAGCTGGTTCCTGAAGAAACACTTGTGAGCAGACTGACTTAAGGGGATCGATTAACTGGCGGAGCTTCCATCGCTTGTCCATTGTAGACTTACACAGATCTGAACGCACACACATGGTAATCAAGTCTAATTTGACTGGAGTAGAAGTACGGGCTTTTACGTAGATTGCTTGACGCAACAGAAAGTTGCCCAGGAATACCAGAATTGGGCGTGGACGAGATGACTTAACTTGATTCCCTTGTGTAATAGAAGGAGGTAGTCGATGCGCCCGCTGGACTTGCAAATTCATGTCCCAGTCAGCCAGATCTGGAAACGCCTACTGAAATAAATTGACTATGTACGCCGATGGGTCAAATCCTTCTCTGCCTTCCGGTATGCCAAAGACGAGTAAATTATGCCGCCGTTGGCGGTTTTCAAGGTCCTTGAAGTAGAGGTGTTGACTTCTTCGACTGCTGCGACCCGTTCTTGCAAGTCCGTGACATCTGAGGACAGTGAGGAGACCTTGATGGTGACATCGAAAATGGTGTCCGAATTCAAGGGAGACCGATGCTATAGCACCAGGTCAAGGAACAACAGCTGCATCCTGAAAGAAAGCTGAAAAAGATATGTATAAGACAAAGCAGTAAACTCACAATTGCATCATGTCATGGAGAGAGTGTGGGTGTTCTGCTTCATTTCGAAAGCATTTACTTAGGGTTCAAAGAACAGCATTATTAGACAAATATGATGCAGCCATAGGCATCTATTGCACACTTTTAGAGTCTGAAATTACGCCTTCATTTTCTGAATACATTATGGTAGCAATATTTGCCAATGCAGCTCCGACAGAAATTCAAGATGGCTCTTCACTCTTAAATTACAGCAATATCAGAAATGATTGTGCAATCAATATTCAACTTAACCAACTTCTTATTTCACAGATTCATGAAGAAAAATTTGAGGATTTTCTCTTATTTGGCTCATTTTTTGAAGCCACCATGATTGAAAGGAAGATTGGAGACAAGCCAATCAGTTTTGAAGTTACTGTAGGTAAGAAACAACATTTTCTATTTTAAATCTGTATCAGAGAGCTTGAGCGGTCTCATTTGGAGGCTGGTGTGTCACCCCTCTCCGGTCACAAAGCAATCACCAAAATACAGAATGCAGATTTGGGGATATTTTGATCAATTGTGTTAAATACAGGGGTCAGAACAGTGTCTATGAAGAGGATAATGTCTACACTAGGTATTAATTCATTAAAGTTAGAGTTTAAATGTTATAAATGTGCTCCCATTGGTAAACTCCTCAAGCAAATGTCTGCCTTAATTCAATTGTATGCGATTCTCAAAGAATTCCATAAATTTGCTTGTAAATCTGACAGTTTTACTTTACCAAGAGTAATCAGATTTTTACAGAGAAACATATGCAGTTGATTATCATATGTAATCTGGAGCTTTTAAGTCACGTAGAAATTCTGTGAACATATAAGTAAATGAGATCTTTATAAGGTCCCACAACTCAGAAGTAGTTTACAGTATCCTCGTACCTATGCTAAGGGATGATCACTGTGACATAGAATTTAGACACCCTCAATCCTCTGTCAATACTTGGGGTCTTAGTCACAAAGGTAAATGTACAAGGGTAGATTTAGCAACAAGTAGATTTACTCTTGCACCTAGGTGTAAGTGTACACGTTTTCATTATTGACCTTTTCTGAGTAGATTCACATCTAAGTGCAGCCTTACATCTCTTTAACCCTTGATAGCAGGGAATGGAGATGTGTACGACAGAATTTATGACTATAAAGTTACTAGCTAGGTTGCGATCTCTGCCACTGGGGCACATATCTTCCTATGGGACGGTATAAGACAAATTATAAACGTTTTATTAAACTTGAAAAAATATTAAACATATCCTGCTATAAAATATAAATGTTAAATAATTGTAAGTATGTATTAATCGACTGAGAAATAGTAAAATAAAATATTACAGTACATTAACTTATTCAGTCAGTCAAGAAATCTTTATTCAGCTTTGAAGATTCACAATACATTAACATTCATGTACATACTATAGGACTCTGAGTTATAAAAATATTGTTAAAAAGACACAACATACTCCTATCAATTGATCATGCCAATTGAAAGTTTCTCTGACTCATAATTGTGACAAACCATTTCTTATTACAAAACATTGCTGGAGAATCCTAACCACAGAAATACAAATAATAGGTGTGAACAAATAAGCGGGTTTGTGCAATTTAAAATTTTGTAGGCACAATAATGGTAATAAAAAACACTTTCTCTGTTAGTTTTAAAAATGTCACAATAAAATAAAGCACATAGTACATTGAGCAGAGGAGTTATCACCAGTACAAAGGGGTAACGTTTTTTCCCATGCATCCTTCTGCAGAAAAGACACCTGGATATGTACTAAAATCAATCTAAATCTAGCGAGGGGGAATCTATGATGCACATTTGTCACAAAGACTAGATACATTTCATTCAAATTAGCCATAGAGACTGACATATAGGAGCGCACGAGGGCTTAATCACCTCCACATGAATTCTTATTTCCCTGCATATTCCCCCAAAACTATTTTTGACATATCTATTGTTCAAAGAGTACCATTTCCCGGCTTCATAGGTTCCCCTATGAAGTCAAAGCTGTCCTTGATATACTTAAACCAGGGTATTTGTAATGCTTGCTCCAGCGCCAGGCAATCCACTATAATCAAGTGGCAAAGATCAGTTGCTTGTTTGATCCAGATGGAAAGCCAATGAAGAAGTGGGCACAACATAATATAATTTTCCAAATAGGAAATTCCTAGTTCATTATGGCAAGTTAAATTAGAAGTGCTTTTCGGGGCAGAAAGATGTCTATGTAGAAAGGCATATTAAGCAGCTGTTAACCATTCCATTCCTTGTATGTCCAAAATTCTGCATCATAACTTGTAAAGAAAATACATTTCCTTTGATAAATGGACAACATCTCCTTAAAAGGTCTAGATCCAGTTGCGTGAGAACCTGAAATCCACATTAATGACTCTTTCGGATTGTAGTCCTCTAACTGTGCACAAATGATCACATCCCATCGTGGATTCGAAAGGTACTCCAAGGTACTGAAACTGAAAGGTTTTACTCTATGAATTAATGTACCTTGTACAAAACGAGACCTGATTTTCATAGAGCAAGGTCTACAGGTTATCAAAAAAGATGTGGTCAGGTTTGTATCGAAATCCAAATCTGCCAAAAAGCTAGGCAATTTAATCTAACAAACATTACAAGCCATTGGCTGTTCAGGTAATTAAAACAACATCATCTATGTATAAGAGTAGATGTGTTGGGTGGGTCCTTATCTGTGACATGTCCTGCCTCCTTGCTCTTAGGTATACCTCCAAATAACTAATGTACAATGTGAAGAGAAAGAGGGTAAACACACCCCTCTGCCTCACCCCGCCCTTTTTCTAAAGTGACTTGTGCACTCACCCTTCACACCATATCTTATGCAACCTGGAATGTTAGTATGTACCTACAACTAAAAATTAACAATGGGAGGATTAATTGGTTCACATAAATGTGTTTTAAATAATTTATTAAATTAAAATACTTTTATTTAATTTATAAATATTATTTCTCAAAGAATATTTTCACAACTCCAACTCACAGCAACATTTTATTGTTATTAAATATGTAGTAAAATTAATTTTAATTTAACAAAAGTGTAAATGTGTAATTTTATTTTAATTTTAAAATATGATTCTTTTTATATGTTTATACTCTGAAATAATATAATTAGTATGTATTAATTAAATGTATTTTTAACATTAAAAAATAAATGTACATATTTTATAAGTCAAATTCATTTGATTTATTTACCATTATTTTTGATAGGGTGTTATTTTAGGTCCATGTCTCCATTATTTTCCCTGGAATTGTGTTGCAGTGCCTGTGAGTGGGCATGTGTGATGCTGGGCTAACTCAAAGGCTGGACTGGAGAACATTTATACTTTTGGGACCTTTTTGGCTGTAGTGACATTAGAAGTGTAGTTCCTGAGTAGCAATGGCCTTGCTCTTTTTTTAATAATTTTTGAGTCCCTAATGTGGAAATTAGAAGGCCAATAGGTAACGTGTCTTTTATGGCAATACATTGATGGAGGTAGCTTGCTTTAGGAAATTTGCAAAGGTACCATCCTGTTTTACAATGTGAGGAAGAGTGCTTGCTTCTCATCTCCTACCCTGAATTGAAGCAGTGCACTCAGAGGTACAGAAAAAAGGTAGTACTCTTAAAAACTTTGCTTATCTTCTAGTTACACTGAAATCACAGATTGAGCTCACATGATAGGAATATGGAAAGAGAGCCATTTTTTCATTAATTAGGATCTAAGATTTCTAAAAACACTAATTGAAATACTATATTAATGGATAAGGAAAGGTTTAACTTTAAAACTGATCATATAATATACCCACAGGGTGGCTGCTTGCTATTTGCTAAAAACACTCCTCCTCAAATTACTGCAGATGTTGCGCAATGTTTGTTACTAGTGCTCAATCATGTGCTGTTTGCTGATCTCAAGAAAAGGGCCTCATTGCATGTGGAGCACCAGGATTGTATTGGTGTGTAGTTTTTAGAATGGAATGCCAGCTTAAATGTGGCAGAATGGTTTCTCTTTCCCGCCCCTAATTTTTACTGCATTGGGACAAAATTGGCAGAAATACTTTCTGCCCACCTGATGCACTTACAATTAGGGCTGGCTTTAGCGCTGGTGGCGCACAATGCGATAATCTTTTTTGGTGCACCCCCCATGACCTCCTCCTCTGATTCCCTCACTGCCACCCTGCGAAAGTGCCCCTCATCTCGCATTAGTCCTTCGCTTGCATTCATTTAATTTGTTTTAAAGCCCTGGTAAAGGCTGGCTTTACTAATCCACTCAGCTATCAACATAACATGGAGATCTGTTCTTTGCAGCAGGCAAATTAACCCTCTGCACTACTTTATGGTGAGTGAAAACTGCCACTAGACAGAACTTCCACCTCTCTCTAGCAGGAAAATTAATCACCTGAGCAATCTTGACATTTGTATTACTGCCTTAAAGCAGGACGCACAAGGAACTCTGGAGCAGATGTTTTTAAATTTTAAGTGATTGCTAACACAGCGCCGGCCCCCCATCTCCCCCAGGTCATGCCCTCCGGCAAGTCAGCGCCCGCACCAGTCGCACTGCCCTAAAGCTGGTCCTGCTTATAATTCAGATTTTCCACAGCTAGGTGGGTAGAAAATCATGATTTTATTAAAGACACGGAGGCTGATATTATGTATATCTCTTTAATTGCCAACGCACAGCAGTAACTACATAACAATGTTAGAACTTAGAATAGGAATGAATAAGAGTTCTAAAAAACTATTTAGTCCCCTGTGAGGCAGCCATCTTCCTTCTTTGTTGATGTGAACAACTCAAAATAGCAAGATACGCTGAACAAAACCCAGCAAGGAAATCCAAACGCGAAATCCACGAATATATAAACTCCTTCAGATCACTTCATATACTCTCCTCCTGAAAGAAAAAATATAAACAAATTAAGGGCAGGAATCAAGGGAGGGATAATATCAGCCTCCGTGTCTTTAATAAAATCATGATTTTCTAACCACCTAGCTGTGGAAAATCTGAATTTTATGGCAAGGCACGGAGGCCAATATTATGCATGTTCAAAGCCTTGCCATAATATTACTAACTGAAGACTCCACAGGCTTTTTAAAAACTGATTCTGAGGACCAATCTGCTGCAGCTAAAATCCCATTTAGCCTACCACCCAGAAGAAGAGCCTTAGACGCCATAGCACCCCTAGAAGAATGTGCCCCAAATTTACCCAAATCAATTCCTGCTTTCCCCATAACTTCTCTAACCCACCGAGACAAGGTAGGGGTAGAAAGAGCTCTATGGGGCTGTTTATAAGAAAGTAAGAGCTGAGGATCCAAACTGCTCCTCATATTCTCAGTCCTTCTCTCATACTCGCGAATACACCTCACGACACACAATTTCCTGCATTCATCAAGATTCGGATAGAAAATAGTCCTAGACATAGTTTTAGTTCTCCTTGTGATATAAAAGCACACACCTTCCGGAACAAACCTTTGTCCTGAAACATCAAGTGCCCTAACGTCAGAAACCCTTCTAAATGACACAAGACATAATAACATAACCAATTTCAATGAAAGCTGTTTCAGATTCAAGAATTCATTCTCAGACCAATTCATTAACTCCTTGAGAACGATATCTACATCCCATACAGACGAATACCTTGGGCCTGGGGTACTTTGATTCTAATACTTCTTAAAAGTCTCTTCACAACATCATGTTGACCAACCGCTAAACTATCAATCAACTCATGCCCTGCTGAAATAGCTGACCTTACAATGTTCACAGTACTATATGGAAGGAAGACTTCTGTTAAAAAATGTATCACTTCTACCAGAGGTGCTGATACGGAATTCAAACCCCTCGAAGAACACCAACGAAACCATCTCCCCCAGGCCAGTTTGTATGCCTTTGAAGTTTCTGGAGACCATGACTCCTTGATGAGTTTCGAAGCCTCCAAAGATAATCCTGACACCTGCCAGATTCTCCCGAAATCAGCCAAGCCATCAGCCTTAAATGACCTTGAAGAACTAACTTGTGGCTCCTCTCCAACGCATCTATTAATCAGTGGCGTAACGAAACTTGAGGGGGCCCCCCTGCAAACTACATGGAGGGGGCACCCCCTCCCATTCTCCGCGCCAGACAATAGCAATCTTGAGGCATTGCATTGCTTCATACACACTTTGACCCCAATTCCATCAGTCTCTCTCTCTCTCTGTCAGTCAGTCAGTCAGTCTCTCTCTCTGTCAGTCAGTCTCTCTCTCTCTCTCTGTCAGTCAGTCTCTCTCAGTCAGTCTCTCTCTCTCTCTGTCAGTCTCTCTGTCAGTCAGTCAGTGTCTCTCTCTCTGTCATTCAGTCTCTCTCAGTCAGTTTCTCTCTCAGTCAGTCAGTCTCTCTCAGTTAGTCAGTCAATCAGTCTCTCTCTTTCTGTCAGTCTCTCTCAGACACTCTCTCTGTCAGTCTCTCTCTCAGTCAGTCAGTATCTCTCTCTCTGAGTCAGTCTCTCTCTCAGTCAGTCTCTCTCTCAGTCAGTCTCTCTCTCTCAGTCAGTCTCTCTCTCAGTCAGTCTCTCTCTCTCTGTCAGTATTTCTCTCTGTCAGTCAGTCTCGCTCTGTCAGTTTCTCTCTCTCTTTCTCAGTCAGTCTCTCTCTCTCTTTCAGTCAGTCTCTCTCTCTGTCAGTCTCTCAGTCAGTCAGTCTCTCTCTCTCTCTGCCAGTCAGTCTCTCTGTCAGTCAGTCTCTCTGTCAGTCAGTCTCTCTCTCAGTCAGTCTCTCTCTCTGTCAGTCTCTTACAATCAGTCAGTCTCTCTGTCAGTCTCTTTCTCTCTGTCTCTCTCTCTGTCAGTCTCTCTCTCTCTCAGTCAGTCTCTCTCTGTCAGTCAGTCTCTCTCTGTCAGTCAGTCAGTCTCTCTCTCAGTCAGTCAGTCTCTGTCAGTCAGTCAGTCTCTCTCTCAGTCAGTCTCTCTCTCAGTCAGTCAGTCTCTCTGTCAGTCAGTCTCTCTGTCAGTCAGTCTCTCTCTCAGTCAGTCTCTCTCTCTCTGTCAGTCTCTCTCTCTCTCTCAGTCTCGCAGTCAATCAGTCTCTCTCTGACAGTCTCTCTCTGTCAGTCTCTCTCTGTCAGTCTCTCTCTGTCAGTCTCTCTCTGTCAGTCAGTCTCTCTCTGTCAGTCAGTCTTTCTCTACCTCAGTCAGTCAGTCAGTCTCTCTCTCTCAATCTGTCTTTCTCTCTCTCTGTCAGTCTCTTTCTCTCTGTCTCTCTCTGTCAGTCTCTCTCTGTCAGACTCTCTCTGTCAGTCAGTCTCTCTCTGTCAGTCAGTCTCTCTCTCTACCTCAGTCAGTCAGTCTCTCTCTGTCAGTCAGTCAGTCTCTCTCTCTCTGTCAGTCTCTCAGTCAGTCAGTCTCTCAGTCAGTCAGTCTCTCTCGCAGTCAATCAGTCTCTCTCTAAGTCTCTCTCTCTCAGTCAGTCTCTCTCTGTCAGTCTCTCTCTCTCAGTCAGTCTCTCTCTCTGTCAGTCTCTCTCTCAGTCAGTCAGTCTCTCTCTACCTCAGTCAGTCAGTCTCTCTCTCAATCTGTCTCTCTCTCTCTGTCAGTCAGTCAGTCTCTCAGTCAGTCAGTCTCTCTCTGTCTCTCAGTCAGTCAGTCTCTTAGTCAGTCAGTATCTCAGTCGCTCAGTCAGTCAGTCTCTCTTTCTACTCTCTCTCCACTCGCTCTCTCCTCTCTCTCTCTCTCCACTGTCTCTCCACTCTCTCTCTCTACTCTCTCTCTGTCTCCACTCTCTTTCTCTCTCCACTCTCTTTCTCTCTCCACTCTCTCTCTCTACGCTCTCTCTCTCCACTCTCTCTCTCTCTCCACTCTCTCTCTCTCTAAGCTCTCTCTCTCCACTCTCTCTCTCCACTCTCTTTATTCGCTCTCTCTCTACTCTATCTCCACTGTCTCTCTCCACTGTCTCTCTCTCTCCACTCTCTCCACTTTCTCTCTCTCCACTCTCTTTCTCTCTCCACTCTCTTTACGCTCTCTCTCTCTATGCTCTCTCTCTCTCTCCACTCTCTCTCTCTCTCCACTCTCCCTCTCCACTCTCTCTCTCCCTCCACTCTCTCTCCACTCTCTCTCACTACGCTCTCTCCACTCTCTCTCTCCACTCTCTCTCCACTGTCTCTCCACTCTCTCTCTCTCTCTCTCTCTCTCTCCACTCTTTCTCTCTCCAAGGTCTCCCTCTCCACACTCTCTATCTCTCTCTCTCCACTCTTTCTCTCTATGCTCTCTCTCTCTACGCTCTCTCTCTCTCAAAGCTCTCTCTCTCTACGCTCTCTGTCTCCACGCTCTCCCTCTCTCCACTCTCTCTCTCTCCACTCTCTCTCTCTCTCCACTCTCTCTCTACTGTCTCTCTCTCTCCACTGTCTCTCTCTCTCCAGTCTCTCTCTCTCTCTCCCTCCACTCTCTCCACTCTCTATCTCTCCTCCCCACTCTCTCTCCACTCTCTCTCCACTCTCTCTCAACTCTCTCTCCTCTCTCTCTCGCCACTCTCTCTCTCTCCACTCTCTCTCCACTCTCTCTCTCCACTCTCTCTCTCCACTCTCTTTCTCTCTCCACTCTCTCTCTCTCTCCGCTCTCTCTCTCAACACTCTCTCTCTCTCTCCACTGTCTCTCTCTCTACTGTCTCTCTCTCTACTCTCTCTCTCTCTACGCTCTCTCCACTCTCTCTCTCTCCACTCTCTCTCCACTCTCTCTCCACTCTCTCTCTCCACTATCTCTCTCTCCACTCTCTCTCTCTCTATGCTCTCTCCACTCTTTCTCTCTCCACTCTCTCTCTCTCTCTCTCCACGCTCTCTCTCCACTCTCTCTCTCTCTCCACTCTCTCTCTCTCTACGCTCTCTCCACTCTCTCTCTCTCCACGCTCTCTCCACTGTCTCTCTCTCCACTCTCTCTCTCTCTCTCCACTGTCTCTCTCTCTCCGCTCTCTCTCTCTACGCTCTCTCTCTCCACTGTCTCTCTCTCTCCACTGTCTCTCTCTACGCTCTCTCTCTACTCTCTCTCTCTCGGTCTCTCTCTCCACTCTCTCCACTGTCTCTCTATGCTCTCTCTCTACGCTCTCTCGCCACGCTCTCTCTCTCCACACTCTCTCTCCACTGTCTCTCTCTCTCCACTGTCTCTCTCTACGCTCTCTCTCTACTCTCTCCACTGTCTCTCTCCACTGTCTCTCTCCACTCTCTCTCCACTCTCTCTCTCTCCACTCTCTCTCTCCACTCTCTCTCTCTACGCTCTCTCTCTCCACTCTCTCCACTGTCTCTCTCCACTGTCTCTCTCTCTACGCTCTCTCTCTCTCCACTCTCTCCACTGTCTCTCTCCACTGTCTCTCTCTACGCTCTCTCTCTACTCTCTCTCTCTCTCCACTGTCTCTCTCCACTCTCTCTCTACGCTCTCTCTCTCTCCACTCTCTAACTCCTCTCTCTCTCCACTGTCTCTCTCTCTCCACTCTCTCTCTCTCCACTCTCTCTCCACTGTCTCTCTCCACTGTCTCTACGCTCTCTCTCTCTACGCTCTCTCTCTCTACGCTCTCTCTCCACGCTCTCTCTCTCCACTCTCTCTCTCCACTGTCTCTCTCTCTCCACTGTCTCTCTCTCTCCACTGTCTCTCTCTACGCTCTCTCTCTACTCTCTCTCTCTCCACTCTCTCCACTGTCTCTCTCCACTGTCTCTCCACTGTCTCTCTCTCTCCACTCTCTCTCTCTACTCTCTCTCCACTCTCTCTCTCCACTCTCTCTCTCTCTCCACTCTCTCCACTGTCTCTCTCCACTGTCTCTCTCTCCACTCTCTCTCTACGCTCTCTCTCTCTCCATTGTCTCTCTCTCTCTCCACTCTCTCTCTCTCTCCACTCTCTCTCCACTCTCTCTCTCTCTACACTCTCTCTCTCTCCACTCTCTCTACGCTCTCTCTCTCTACGCTCTTTCGCTCCACTCTCTCCCTCCACTGTCTCTCTCGCTCCACAGTCTCTCTCTCTCCACTGTCTCTCTCTACGCTCTCTCTCTACTCTCTCTCTCTCTCTCTCTCCACTCTCTCTCTCTCTCTACGCTCTCTCTCTCCACTCTCTCTCTCCCTCTCTCTCCGCTCTCTCTCTCTCTCCACTCTCTCTCCACTCTCTCTCCCTCTCTACGCTCTCTCTCTCTCCGCTCTCTCTCTCCACTGTCTCTCTCCACTGTCTCTACGCTCTCTCTCTACGCTCTCTCTCTCTACGCTCTCTCTCTCTACGCTCTCTCTCCACGCTCTCTCTCTCCACTCTCTCTCTCCACTGTCTCTCTCTCTCCACTGTCTCTCTCTCTCCACTGTCTCTCTATACGCTCTCTCTCGACTCTCTCTCTCTCTCCACTCTCTCCACTGTCTCTCTCCACTGTCTCTCTCCACTGTCTCTCCACTGTCTCTCTCTCTCCACTCTCTCTCTCCACTCTCTCTCCACTCTCTCTCTCCACTCTCTCTCTCTCTCCACTCTCTCCACTGTCTCTCTCCACTGTCTCTCTCTCCACTCTCTCTCTACGCTCTCTCTCTCTCCATTGTCTCTCTCTCTCTCTCCACTCTCTCTCTCTCTCCACTCTCTCTCTCTCTCTCCACTCTCTCTCTCTCTACACTCTCTCTCTCTCCACTCTCTCTACACTCTCTCTCTCTACGCTCTTTCGCTCCACTCTCTCCCTCCACTGTCTCTCTCGCTCCACTGTCTCTCTCTCTCCACTGTCTCTCTCTACGCTCTCTCTCTACTCTCTCTCTCTCTCTCCACTCTCTCTCTCTCTCTACGCTCTCTCTCTCTCTCCACTCTCTCTCTCTCTCTCTACGCTCTCTCTCTCTCTCCACTCTCTCTCCCTCTCTACGCTCTCTCTCTCTCCGCTCTCTCTCTCCGCTCTCTCTCTCTCTCTCTCTCTCTCTCCACTCTCTCTCTACGCTGGATACCTGGACTGCACACCTTGATTATATGTTTTTCGTCTTAATATACAACAACAACAACAAAACAATGAGTTGTTAGCAAAACTGGAGACACTTCGTTATTCCCCACAAAAATAGATTGGGTTGGCAGGCACCCTTCTCACCTGCTCCTGTCCACTCTTACCTCATTGGGTTGGCAGGCACCCTTCTCACCTGCTCCTGTCCACTCTTACCTCATTGGGTTGGCAGGCACCCTTCTCACCTGCTCCTGTCCACTCTTACCTCATTGGGTTGGCAGGCACCCTTCTCACCTGCTCCTGTCCACTCTTACCTCATTGGGTTGGCAGGCACCCTTCTCACCTGCTCCTGTCCACTCTTACCTCTTTGGGTTGGCAGGCACCCTTCTCACCTGCTCCTGTCCACTCTTACCTCTTTGCTGCTGGCCCGCACCACCACCCCTGCCCAGAGCAGCAGCAGGAGGACGGTCCTTTGGCGGGACATCTCTGACAGGCAGGCAGGGTCCGGCCCTGCAGTAGGTAAAGGATGAATGCACAGCCTGCTTGTCCCAGTGTCCCCAGCGACCCTGAGATTCACAATGCTCTCTCTGGGGGCCCCCACCCCCATCCTTTTTCCGGCCTGGCGCGCTCTGACTGAAGAGAAACAATGTAACTTGTTACATTGTTTCTCTTCAGCCCTAGGTCAGCAGCGCGAGGAGCTCAGAGCAGGCTGCAGACTGCTGCAGCTGCTTTAGAGCAAGAGACAAACAGCTCTCTACCGATGAGCTGAGGGGGCCCCCTTCATGTACTGAAGACTGGGGGCCCCCCCGCACCGCGGGGGCTGCGGGGGTGTTTGTTACGCCCCTGCTATTAATATATCCGGGATGTCTGGAAGAACAAGAGGGTCCGCAACTAACATCTCCATTACATCCGGAAACCAAACTTGAGAACTCCAAAAGGGAGTTATCAAAACTAACTATGCCGCTTCCTTCTCACCTTCAGAAGAACTCTTTGAATTAATGCAAAAGGCGGGAAAGCATAAGCTTTTAAATCCCCCCAGTGCTGTAAAAAAGCATCTACTGCCGTCGCTTGAGGGTCCGGCCTCCAACTGAAGAACTTTGGAAGTTGCGCATTCACTCTGTTTGCAAACAGGTCCACCTCCATCGGACCCCAAATTGAATTTATCACAGAGAACACTTCCCTGTTCAAACCCCAATCGCTGAAGTCCCTCATTTGTCTCGAATTCCAGTCTGTCACAGAGTTGCTCACCCCCGGTAAATACTGTGCTTGAATCATGATATTCTTTCCCAGACAAAAATGCCAACATTTCTTTGCCAGATCCGCAAGAGCCTTTGAACGCGGGCCTCCCAGCTTGTTTACATATCTCACTGCTGACACATTGTCCATCTTCAGTAGGACACAACACTTCACCTGGTTCCTCACAAAACTCTTCACTGCAAAAGACCCTGCCAGTAATTCTAGATAATTGATGTGCATCTCCTTCTCCTGACTTGTCCATTTCCCTCCTGTCGTCACTGAACAACACCTTGCTCCCCAACCCTGAAGGCTGGCATCTGACTCTATGACCAAATACGCACTCTGACCGAAAATGGCTCTTCCATTCCAAGCCTCTAGATTCTCCTGCCACCACCCCAATTCCTCCCTTGTCTCTAAATGTGTCTGAACTTTGTCTGAATATCTCAGCCCTCTGTTCAAATAAATCCTCTTCAATCTCTGCAACGCACGATAATGCAGGGGAGCAGGGAAAACAGCTTGAATTAAGGCAGACAGCAGTCCCAGTATCCTCGCTATCTGTCTCAGAGTTAACCATTCGCTTACTAAAGCTCTCCGTACCTCCATGCGGATTCTTTTTTACCTTGTCCATCGGCAACCTCAATACACAATCCAAGGTCCAAATCTGAAAACCTAAAAACACCGTCTCCTGACTTGGCTCCAAACAAGACTTTTTCTTGTTCACCACAAATCCCAAATCTTCTATCATACGCACAGCCAGAGTAGTATGTTCTTGGGCTAGGTCTTTGCTCTCGGCCATAATGAGGATATCGTCCAAATAGACTATGAGCCTCACTCCCCTTGTGCGTAACCAAGCTACAATTGGTCTCATTACTTTTGTAAAGCACCATGGTGCCGAAGTTAAACCGAAAGGGAGGCTTTTGAATCTCCACATGGATCCCTTCCATTGGAACTTCAAAAGATCCCTCTGACTTTGACATACTGGAACATTTAGATAAGCGTCTTTTAAATCTAAACGGGTCAACCAATACCCTTTCCTTAGGAGGTCCCTTAACATGTGAATTCCCTCCATTTTTAAATGGTTGTATTCCACCCATTCGTTTAATTCCTTGAGATTTATGACAGGTCTCATACCCTTGTCTTTCTTCTCTACAAGAAATATATTGCTTACAAACCCTGCAGACGAATCCTCTGCCCTTTCTATTGCACCTTTCTCTAGTAACTCTTGAACTTCTTCCTCTACCATTTCTTCTTCCTTTTTTGAGAACCTCAACGGGGTCGGCCTTTTCCTCTGAACTGGAATACTCACAAAGTCTATCTTGTAACCACTTACCGTCTGTAATACCCAAGGATCAGATGTTATCCCCTTCCACCTGTCTATAAACTGGGCGAGTCTGCCACCCAATTTGACCGGAATAGAAGAAAGGTCTTTTACCAAACATACCTTGTCTTTGCCTTCTATCTTCCCTGAACCATCCTCTTCCTCGTTGCATTTGAGGGTAGAAGCTGGGAGTGAAGCCCCTGAGGACTGGAAACCTCCGGGTCTATATCCTCGCGAGAATGAACTTCGCGAAATACCATAACCTCGGCCGGGGAATCGACCCCACATTCTCCCGGCCGTTCCATAAACCTTTTTTATATCCTTCTGCACTTTTTGTATTGAATTAAATGCACCTGCATAACGTGCCATCTCTTTAACAAATTCTTCCCCAAAAAGGAGTCCCTTTGCTTCTTTGCCTGACTCCTTTCCTGACAACTTAGGATCTATTTTCATCAATAGGCTTTTCCTACGCTCACAGCAGAGTGACGCGTTTGCATTTCCCAGCAAACACACCGCCCTCTGCACCCATTTCCTTAGCTCTAAAACATCAACAGAACCCTCTTGAAGGTATGCCCCATCACAGATGTCAAAGATTTTTGCTATGGGTCCAAAAACATCCAAAAGTCGATCTTGACATCCTTTCAACCCTTTATCGAGACCCCTCCTTGGGTCTCCTCCCATCTTGTTCAGAAAAGTTAACATTTTCGCATCCAGTTCTGGAGTGAAAGCCACCTTATTGGCCAAAGAAGGCCTAGGACACTCTGACCGTAACCTCGTACGGACCTCTTTTGGCATCTCCCTTCTAATCCAAAATTCCACATACTCCGCAACATGCTTAATACGAACCCATTGTGGAGAAAAAGGGGGTTGAATAGAACTTGGATCGAACATCAATTCGCCCAGAGGATCCTTTACTTGATCCACAATCTCTCTGTCGCTCCTCTCTTTTAACCCTTTTGGTCTCAATGACCTCATCCTCTGATGAATCAAACTCTGAAGAGCAAGAAATAACAATGTCCCCACTACCTGAGGACTCATCACAGGCTATCGCTTTGTGATCCCCTTTTTTGGACTTTATAGCCTTTCCATACGCCTCCTTAGAGGCAATCCTTTCTGATAAAAGGCCCCTTTTTCTTTGTCCGCATTATCTTTAGACAAATGCTTCCTTTTCTGCGAAGCCTTTTTACGAATACCACTAACTGTCGGTATTTCCTCCACTGACCAGAATTGCTCTTCATCCACCTTTTTAGCAAACCTCCCTTCAAGTCTATCCATACAGTCATCTAACTTTTTTCCCAATTGGGAAGCCAGGACAGAAACAGCCTTATTCACACATTCTTGCACTTTCCCCTCGACATCACCTTCAAAACTCCTTTCTTTATCCATTTTAAAACTTAGATATTCCTCACAATAAATTACCTGTCAATCAAATATAACTCCCACCTAAAAATATCCAAACAGCAATATGTACATGTCAAACAACTCTACTTCCTCACTAAAATATCAATAAAACACTAATAACAACAATAGAATAATTCAACAATAAAGTTATCCTCTCTCAGCAAAAAAATCCTCTACCTCGGGCTGTCACACGAATGTAACTGACACCATCTGAAAAAAACGACCGCAACGTTAAAAACTGCCCAAAAGATGTCTTCCAAAAATACAACTTAACATTGCTGTCTTTTCCCAAACCAAAATGGCCGCCGCGTCACATGACCCTCTACGGTGGCCCCAGTGCATCGTCATGGATGAAGCTTCCATTCCCTGAGGTGAGCCTCGCTCCTTTTCTTTTCTTATTTAATCATTAAACATGCCCCCAATCGATTGATTTTGACCAAATATTAGTCACTGATGCGAGTTGCGCTGCCCAAGCTAATGCGCGACCCGCTCCAGCCTCCCAAATGAGTCGCGCATCTCCGAGGTAACGCGCGGCTCTCTCTTTTCACACCAGCGAGTTGCGCGACTCCACAAAGTCAAAATCGAGTCGCGCAACTCCACAATGCTCACTTCAAGTCGCGCGGTTCAGAGCCAGCGCTCACCCCCCTAAACGCTGTATTCGAGTCGTGCGCCACAGATACAGCGCGCGACTCGACTGATTCAAATGATAACACCAACAGCCATATCAAGTCCACGGATTCCAACAAAATGGACTCAAAACTCCACTAATTAACACAAAATTAATTTACCTTCCTAGCCTATAATTAATATAGCTGTAAAACTAAAGATTATGTCGAAATTTTTATTTAAAAATAGGGAAAAGGCTAAAACACGGCTAAAATGAATTATTTCTAAGGGGAACATAAGCTCATCACTCATACAAGTACAAAACCACACCAGTCTTACTTAATTAACGAAATCCAATCCACTCACAAGCCTTAAACTGCAAGCTTTGCCAACAAAATAAGAGAACATAAAGTTTGACTTATCTGTAGCTGTGAGCAGCAACAAAGAAGGAAGATGGCTGCCTCACAGGGGACCAAATAGTTTTTAGAACTCTTATTCATTTCTATTCTAAGTTCTAACATTGTTATGTAGTTGCTGCTGTGAGTTGGCAATTAAAGAGATAAGCATAATATTGGCCTCCATGCCTTGCCATAAAATCCATGTTGTCTAGGCAATCATGCTTCTCTTGTGGGAAGGTCAACACCCAAGTCTGGAAGATGCCAGCTTCCTTACTGTCCTCCAAACAAATGTCCACACAAGATATCCAAGGGCCTTCCACGTGCTGGGCTGTTCAGTACACACAGGGCCGGCTCTAGGGCGCTGCGACCGGTGCCACCGCACCGGGTGCTGACTCTTCGAAGGGGCGCCGTGTTTGGAAGTATTTTATGGTTTTAAAAGTACCTGCTGCTGCATTGCTGGCCTCCCACAATTTTCATACAACAATAAACATGTCAAGATAACTCCAGTAATTAATGTTCTTCCTGGAGAGAGAAGGAGTTTTGCCTAGTGGACGTTTTAACTCATTTTATGGTAGCACATAAAGTTAAGATGCCTGCTGCTAAGAACGTGTACCATGCAGATCACAAAGTGCATATAGTTTAAAAAGAGCAGTGCTTTTGTCAGAGAGATCCTTTTGTTATTAACAGTGTAGATGTTAAAATCCTAACATGGAACCGTTAGCAAATAACTGTAATCAAAGAGCTGCATGCAAACTGCAAGGTATAGATCAGAGAATTATGATTTTTTTCCTCTGTCTTTCATTATTCTAATGTTTCAAAAAGGGTTCATTTTGGTAAAAAAAAAAAAAAACCTTATTATTAAATGTAACCCCCAGCCATGGGGTTAGGTTTTAAATTCTGAGTCTGTGCTTCTCCAGACCAAGCACTCTTAAACTATACTGTCTACCAGTATGGATGACATGTGACTCACCTTGTAGTCTTCTGGCTTATGTAACATTTCCTATAAAGTGATTTACACACATATGATTGATTGTCTTGGTGTAATGTGTGTGTGATGTAAAGTGCTCTGACACCCTACACTGGTAAGGAGGCGCTATATAAATAATTAAATACATCTGAGAGAGAGTGGTTATGGAGACTTGAGGGGGCACTGTTAAAGGGTGGTAGTGAGGGAGTCTGTGGGGTGCGCCCGTGGGGGGCGCCAACAAACATTGTCGCACAGGGCGCCACCAGTGCTAAAGCCGGCCCTGAGTACACATCACAGTTTCTCATCCCCTCTGACAGTTCTATCCCACTCATGCACCTCACAGCTACCAGTAAATTAAAGTTAAATAGTTTTTATTGGTTTTATTTGAAAAGGTAATTATGGAAATGTACTGGATGGTGCATCTCCCACTGGAGCTAAGAAGAAGGCTGCTGATCCTGAAGAAGGGGAGAGTGCCCCACTACTCCACACCCCTGAGGCAGAAGCAGGTCATGATGTTTCAATGGCCTATAGATCAATGACAAACCCGGAGAAACCAGTGATAACTGAAGGAAACAGGTACAGATGACACTATTCTTAAAAGTGAACATGTGTGTACTTGCATATCTCAAACCTAATTAAGAAAAAAGACAGTGCTGTAGATAGTGATGAGAAAGATAGATAAGGTTATGTCAAGGTTATGTCAGAGGAGAGGTAGGAAGTTTTAGTCAGTTTGATGATTGGGGAAAAAGAAGTTTGGATTTATCTGTGGGAGGTGAAGTATCCCTTTAAGATTTGAGTTCCTATTTCATGGATTGAGAAAATAAGGTACAGCTACTTGCTTATACCAATATGGTTTCAGTCATGTCAAGAAGCTTGGCTCCAGAAATTTCAATACAAGGTTTTAAATCTGTGAAAGGATTTTCTTTTAGGCTACAATGTGGGAGTGAAGCACATTGAACTAAAAGTAGGTGCCTAGAAGATAATTTCTTCCCATTCAAACCAAATAACCTGATGTGTAAACATTGCAGCATGTCCAGATGCCAAGGAAGGGTGAGTCCAGTTGACTTCAAGGAGATATGTTTCAAACAAGAACAAGTATTTTTTGATCTGACATAAACCAAGACCTTTTGCTCTTTAAAGACATAATATGTACTTATAATAGCTGTTGGGTGCAGATTGTCTTTTTGGCACAGGGCCCTTGAGTCACTGGTTGAGAAAATGTCAATCACATCTTGGATCAGTCAACAGGAGTTTTAAGGTCTCACTGTGTTTCTTTTGGCCCTTTGTATCTATCAGTCCACCTCCATTTGGATGCATATGAAATAATTTTACACCTGAAAACTAAGGTCAGTCGTCACACTTTTAGTCACTTCAGTTAGTAAATTCAGAGATGAATCTAATTCACATAACAGTCATTTTTAATGCTGTCCTTTTTCATTGAAGCAAACATTTTCCAAATGCTCAAGTGTGCTGCTCCCCAGGCAGCATGATAACTGACCATCTTGGAACAGTATTTTACATAGTATATATTTTAAATAATATATCGTTGTTTTACTGTTCCAAGAATCAATGTGACAGCCATCTGGGAACATACTGTACACAATGTATCATTGTTTTAGCATTCTAGGATGGCAGTCACATTTAGAATCAACATGATAGCCGTCTTTGAACAGAAAAGCAATGACACACTTTGCACAATACCATTCCAAGATGGCCACCATTTTTAGAATCAATGTGGCGGCCATCTTGGAAAGGTATTGTACAGACTGTATCTTTTATTTGCCATTCATCATGTCTAAAATCAATGTAGTGGCCATCCTGTTTTTTTGTATTAAAATGACAGTATTAAGTAATAACAACATATATTATTTGCAGCTTTAAGAACTGGCAAGAATGCAGTAAGAAGCACTATGTAAAACAAGCATCGGGACAGCCAACTGTTCCAACTTTTATATGCTAACACCTGTAAAGATGCATGCACACTGTGCATGCTTTTGTTTTTATGTGTTAACACATTCAAGCTAGACCCATTCACTTGCCAATGCTTGTTTTCCATCATGCTTCTTACTGCATTCTTATCAGTTCTCAAAGCTACAAATAATAGTTGCTATTATTACTCAATTGAGTGACGCTGAGTTTGCCAACCTTGGGAGAAGTTCTAGCTTGTCTCTTTATATGCATATCACTACAGATCACAGTGGTTAGTGTATAAATGAGTACAGGATGACTATTTGTCTTTTCCTGGCTAATCTAGACTTATCATGTACAAATTTGTTCCTGACATTCAGATTTTCTGAAAATGCATCCACCTCACTCAACCCTCACATAGCTAGCCTATTCCTCACTGGGTGGAGATCAGTTTTCTGTCTTGGCTCTCCAGCAGCTTAGAGGGATAAGGAAAGTTCTTTGATTGTCTTTGTAGGTGCATCAGTGAGCAGGCTGAAGATGCAGGGTACCAGCCGCTGCCAGCACATGTTTCGAGTAAGCAGCCGTTCTCTAGCTTCTAGGTTGGACAGACTTCAGTGGCTGACGGCACACCATGGCCAAAGGCAAGCCCGTCTGCGCCCGTCCGCGACCCGACCGCGGCCAGCGCCAGGAACCCTGGACCTCCCACTACCCATCGCTACGACACCACCACCCTCCTCGCACTCAACCCTGGAAGACTTAGAGAATGCCAACAGGCCTCGCCGAACATGACCCACGGCCAGTTCTCCTGCCTCCACTGCCGCCAGACCCTCACCGCCACCCCGGCCTCCAACACCGCCGATGCCAGCACCGGCGACACCCAAAAATGCATCCTCCTCAACGTACGCTCCGTACACAAACACGCCATGGAAATCTGGAACCTACTCGACTCTCTCTCGCCCGACATCGCCTTCTTCACAGAGACCTGGACCAACGCATCCTCTGCCCCCAACATCAGCACCGCCATCCCAGACGGATATAAGATCCAGAGGAAAGACCGCCCCAACCACCCAGGAGGGGGCCTCGCCATCACCCACAAGAGCACCCTCCGCCTCACCACCTACAGCGAAACCTTCCCCTCCACCGAACACCTGCAACTTCTAGATCCAGACCACCCCCAAAGCCACACTCCGAGGAACCCTCATCTACAGAACCCCTGGCCCCCGTACACCCTTCGCCACCACCATCACCGACTTCATCGCACCCCACGCCATCGCCTCAACAAACTATATACTCATTGGAGACCTGAACTTCCACCTTGACAACCCCAGCAACCCCAACTCCACTATCCTTCGTGACAACCTCGCCAGCATCGGACTTAAACAACTTGTCAACACACCGACCCACAGAGCAGGACACACCCTCGACCCCATCTTCGCGGCAGGAAACAGCGTCCAATTCAGCCACACAACGCAGCCGCCATGGACCGACCACCACTGCGTACACTTCGCCATCAACAAACCCAAGGCACCCAAACCAGCCCCACGCCCACCTCGAAGGAACTGGAGCAAGGTTACTGACGAGCAACTTAACTCCACCCTCACCCGAGACAACCACACCCGGGCACCAGACGCAAACGACGCAGCCAGAGAACTCCACACCAGGATCTTCAACTGCGCAGACGAGCTCACCCCGCTACGCAACCCCGACAGACAACGCCCCAGGAAAGCCGCCTGGTTCACCACTGCTCTCCAAGAAGCCAGACGCACCTGCAGACGCCTGGAGAAGAACTGGAGAAACACCAAGACAACCGAAAACCACACCACCTACAAGGACGCCATGACGGACTACCACAACCAGATCAGAGCCACCAAGAGGAACTTCATCCACAACAAAATCCTGGCCAACTCCACCAACACCAAGGAACTTTTCAGTGTCATTCAAGAATTCACCAACCCACGCAGCGAAGCCACAGACATCACCCTATCCCAAGACCTCTGCGACAAGCTTGGAACCTATTTCCACCTCAAGATCAAAAACCTCTACGACAACTTCATCGACCATCCACCAGGCACCACAGATGGCCCCCCAGAAACACCAGCCAGCCCTCCATCTCCAACTGGACACCGATCACGGCCGAAGACACCGCTTTGACCATGAAGGCACTCGGGGGCCCCCACCGACCCCTGCCCCCCCTCACATCTACCACAGAGCCGCGGCTGCCATCGCACCCGAACTACAACGCACCATCAACACCACCTTCAAAACAGGCACCTTCCCAGACGACTGGAAGCGCGCAGAAGTCAGACCCCTGCTCAAGAAGCCCACAGCTGACCCCACCGACCTCAAGAACTATCGGCCCATCTCGCTCCTCCCCTTCGCAGCCAAAGTTGCAGAGAAAACAGTCAACAGGAAACTGACACGATTCATTGAAGAGAACGCGGTCCTCGACCCGTCCCAATCCGGATTCCGAAGCAACCACAGCACAGAGACCGCCCTACTCGCCACCACAGATGACATCCGCACCCTCCTGGACCAAGGCCACTCCACAGACCTCATCCTACTCGACCTATCAGCGGCCTTCGACACCATCTCCCACCGCACACTAGTCGCCAGACTACACGACGCAGGCATACAAGGAACAGCCCTGGACTAGATCCGATCATTCCTCACCGGAAGAAGCCAAAGGATCAGACTCCCACCCTTCCTCTCTGACCCCACGAAAATCACCTGCGGAGTCCCACAGGGTTCATCACTGAGCCCCACCCTCTTCAACATCTACATGGCCCCCCTCGCAGCCATCGTCCGACAACACGTCCTCAACATCGTATCCTACGCCGACAACACCCAGCTCATCCTCTCCCTCACCAAAGACCCCACCACTGCCAAACTCCACTTCCAGAAAGGAATGCAAGATGTCGCAGTCTGGATGACCAACAGCTGCCTAAAGCTCAACGCCGAGAAGACAGAAGTCCTCGTCCTCGGTACCACCCCTTCTGCATGGGACAGCACCTGGTGGCCGACCACCCTCGGAAGCCCACCTACCCCCTCAGACCACGCCAAGAACCTCGGCATCGAACTCGACTCATCACTCACCATGAACCGACAGGTCATCGCCGTCACCTCCAGCTGCTTCAACACCCTCCGCATCCTCCGCAAGACCTTCAAGTGGAACCCCCCTGAGTCAAGGAAGACAGTCACCCACGCACTCATCACCAGCAGACTGGACTATGGAAACGCACTCTATGCCGGCATCAACAAGTCCCTACTCCGCAAACTCCAGACAATACAGAACACCGCTGCCAGACTCGTCCTCGGCATCCCCCGACACGAACACATCAGCCAACACCTACGAAGTCTCCACTGGCTCCCCGTGGAGAAAAGAGTCACTTTCAAAATCCTCACTCACGCCTACAAATACCTACACAACAACGGACCCAAATACCTCAACGATAGAATCAACTTCCACGTACCCAAAAGAAACCTCCGATCTTCCAACCTCGCGCTGGCCGAAACCCCGCGCATCCACAGAGCCAGAGCAGGCGGAAGATCCTTCTCTCACATTGCAGCCAAGACCTGGAACGAGCTACCGGCAGACATCAGACGTGCCCCCTCCCTGAACACCTTCAGGAAGATCCTCAAGACCTGGCTCTTCGGCTAAACAAATCTGCGGACCCCCCTCAGCGCCTTGAGACCCTCACAGGTGAGTAGCGCGCTTACAATTCCCTGATTGATTGATTGATGACCAGAGAGGCTTTGTTCCTCCCGAGGGACCCTTCCATTTTCTGACAGCAGGTTTAAAGTGGTGACATTTTCAGAACCATCCTGTCACCAAGATGAGTGTCTGGTTGCACAACAATGATTAAAGAATAGGAGCAGCTTGGTCCAATGTGTACAATTCTCAACTCAAAGTGCACTCACCCTCTAGGAAGAATGTCTATATTAAGTCAGAGTATCATCTCACATGGGGCACCAATCAGACCCTTTCCTATCCTGTTGAACAAATGGAAGGAATGTGGCCTACCCAGATCACTCAGAACTAGAGCCTAACTTAGTCAAACAATCTTTATACCCTGGTAAACTACAGTATCCTTTTCTCCAGGAAAAGTGAACTGAGCTCAGGTAAGTTTTGATCAAATCTTTCCAATGTTGTGCGGATGGAGAGGGACATCTGTCGTAGGACTGTGTCTCTCTGACATTTTTGCATTCTTAGGGACTGGTGAAGGCCCTCACTACAGTTATCATAGTGGTCAGTGATGTTCTGTAAATTGGTTGGGCATGGTCTTCATTGCGCAAACGGTGCCTGACAATTGAATGCAGAATTGGTAGCTCACCAGTCTTGCCCGATGGTCACTAATAAAGCTTTATACCTCACCCCCTCTGTGGTATCACCTATTCTAGATAGTGGACCAGAAATTCTACAGAACTAGGTGCATGGCAGGCTCAGGGAAAAGCAAGCTGGCCTTGCCTAGGGCCTCCTGTGGCCTTCCCCAGATTCTCAGAAAGACCATCAGGCGACATTGGGCCTAACACCAAAGCTGCTACCTAAAGAGCAGAAGAAAAAGGTACAGAGAAAGTGCAGCAACAATGTACTTTTTTCAGCTGGGCGTGCAGTGCAATCTCTGACTTGGCACTTTATCTTCTTAATTTGATTTCATAAGTTTAGCTTAGAAAGACATATTTAATATGAATATGTGGGGATTTATTTCCTTTTTTCCTGGTCTTGAGTTATCAGGTCACTCAGAATTTTGGGTGGTGGGATTCCACCTGGAGTTATTGCTTAGGTGGAAAACCACCATCCATAATGACCGCCTTAGTTTCACACCAGAGAAGGAGCCAAATAGAAAGGTGTTAGATGTACTGAAGCATTTAAAATCATTATATCTTGTCACAAGATTGCTTCATGGCAAGTCACAATAATTTGGGTACAGTAATTCCCAGATGATTGCCCTCACAGTATGATGGCTACGTTTTTCCAGGATAAAGTTAAGGCGGTCTATAATGGACTCATCAAGTCCACGGATCTAGGAATGGTTCCTTCCTTAGAGGCTGCTGCTAGCCCCGGGATTACCGGACTCATTCCCAGTGCCCACGCTGAATACAGGGACCATCCTGAACTATCTGCCTTTCCAATACTGACAAGGGAAGCAACAATTAACTGGTTGAGATCCACTAAATCAGGCTCTCCACTGGACCTATGCCCTCCAAAGATCTTTCATCTTCTACCAGAGATCTTCGCCTCTCATCTGACGCCCATTTTTAATCAAATGTTCTCCTCTGGTCTATTCCCCACTAGTTGGAAGTTGGCATCCGTGCTTCCTCTTTTGAAGAAGCCAAATCTTGATGAGACTGACCCCAATAATTACCGCCCAATCTCCAGACTTCCGCTGCCAGCAAAGATGGTGGAGAAGGCCATGAATAATACTCTATCAGACTATATTGAAAAGCATGGCCTTCTCGATGACACTCAGTTCGGGTTTCGAAAACATCATAGTACCGAACTGGCGTTGATCACATCATCTGAACTGATTAGGCAGACAGTCGATGCGGGGGGCAGTGCAGCACTTGTGCTGCTTGACCTTTCCGCCGCATTTGATACGGTGAACCATCAGAAACTTTTGGAAGTTCTGAGGGGAATTGGGGTCAAAGGGAATGCACTTTCCCTTCTTGAATCATTCCTGTCTGGCAGGGAACAATTTGTGGCCCTAGAAAATTTTAAATCACCTAATTTTATACTTCCATGTGGTGTGCCACAGGGATCGTCTTTGAGCCCGACTCTTTTAATATTTATGTGGCACCACTGGCGAAGTTAATCAGGTCCCTAGGCTTTTCGGCTGTATCCTATGCTGACGATACGCAGATCATCGTCTCAGTGTCAGGATCCCCCACTAACACTATGGAACAGTTCCATACCTGCCTTCGTCAGGTTGGGGACTGGATGGCTGCCAATTGTCTAAAACTTAACTCTGGTAAGACGGAGGTCTTACTTTTTGGTGCTCACACTGATTTCTGGTCACCTGATCTCTGGCCCTTGGAGCTTGGGCCATTTCCTACGCCAGCGAACAATGTTAAGAATTTGGGAGTCATTTTTGATTCCAAACTCTCATTTGAAAACCATGTCAACCAGGTTACGTCTCTTTCTTTCTACACGTTAAAGCTCTTGAGAAAGATCCTCCCATTTATTCCAGTTGAGCTACGTAAACTGGTAGTCTCCGCACTCGTTCTGTCAAGAGCCGACTACTGTAACGGGCTTTTATTAATCTTCGGAAAAAGTGCCTGTCTAAACTGCAGGTTGTGCAGAATGCTGCGGCTCGGCTCCTGCTGAACATTCCAAGACACAAATCTGTGTCAAAGGTGCTAAAGGATTTACATTGGCTGCCAATAAAAAGACGTATCGGGTTTAAGGTTCAATGCATTGTTTTTAAGGCCACACAGGATATAGGACCAGGCTTTTTAAAGAGGAACTTGTTACCCTATATTCCAGTCCGCTGTCTTCGCTCATCCTCTGCCCATGATTTGATTATTCCCAGGGTAAAAAATGCTCCTGGGGGTAGAAGCTTTCTGGTTGGCGCAACTAAGTTATGGAATTCTCTCCCAATAAGATTGAAACAAGAAACACATCTGTTAGCTTTTAGGAAATCACTAAAGACATGGCTGTTTAATCTTTAACATGTCTGCGAACCTCCTAGTTTAAATCCTGTTTCTGATGAGCAAGCGCCTTGACACCCTTGGGTGATTGTTTCGCGCTCTACAAATCTCCATTTCATTTCATTTCATTTCATTCATTTCCATTTCATTTCATTTCATTTGCCTTTTCTTAAGCATGTAGTTTTATTTCTGGATGCAACGATAGTCTGATGGAACTGAATTGTGGGAGCAATGTCCTGTGAGGACAGTTCTGATGCTGGACATTACTCCAGTTAAATGCATGGTCATGAACATGGTCAAATTGTGGTCATTTACCCTTGATCATTGATAGACTTAAATAACCATGGTTTATCCATGAACATAAAAAAGATGCAGCAAAAATCTTGGCTGCCTTGAACCCCAACTGCTTAATTTAGAGGGAGAGGTGCGGCGCAGCGTTCAGAGCGGCTGACTCCGGAGCACGGGTTCATGGTTCGACCTCTGGGGCAGGCGGCAGCTCAGCTCAGCATCATGTGACTCTGGGCAATAGCTCGCTTCATCTCCCCGACGGCCCCCAGCTCGTTAAAACCGTTAAGGGTGATATGTTCACGCTTTACAAATATGAATTATTTATTATAATTTGGCACCTTATAAATCTGCATTGTCAACTGGATTAATCTTAATTCTTTAATTAGATTGGCATATAGTGCTGATGCGTATTAGTTCCATTTGTTTGCTTTACAAAGAACATAAAAACATAGAGCTTGCCAGGTTAAGAGTGGCATTATAGGTTGAGGAACATAGTTAAATTCATTAGTTCCTGTTGAGTTTTGTAACCAGATTAATTCAGACACAATCCCAAAAGGTGTCTTCAAACATTTTCTGTAGGCAAAGAGAGAGGACTGGCTCTCAGGTCAGTAGGCAGAGGGTTCCTAAAAGATGGAGCTGCATCTCTGAAGGTCTGGTTTAGTGCTTCCGAGTGTTCGAACTTCAGGATTTCTTGGTGTTTTTATGACTGAGAACTCAAACGGCCTTACTTCGAGTGGCATGGCGAGTGTAACTTTGGTACAAATGGCGCTTGAGCCCAGTTTTACAATCGCAGGATTTGCACAAATCGTGTTTAGTCTTGGGTTTTTGCACACACAACTTCCTCCATGTACTATTTGGAGAAAATGCATGGCATAACAGTGCTGCAAGAGGGGATACCATTACAGAAAAACAATCTTAAAAAGCCGGATGATGTCACATTATATGGCTTAAATAGCTCAATATTGTGGTGCTCAGCTCCACCTCTGCACTGAGATTGAGGTATAAGGTAGCTTTTGCCCATCCAGGAATATGCATTGTGACCCTTGGAACTTAGGATAATGCCGACACCGGGTCAGGTCACAAATTATTTTTGACTAGCACTATTACATGTCCTAGGTGGTAAGTAAGGCAGCGCTGCCGCACACATCTTTTTTTAACGCTATTAAGTTTTCAACATATGTAGCATTCACAAATTTGAAACAAGACTTAGTGTGCTTGGCACAGCCCATTACCCACCTCCACTGTATTGCAGCTATAGAAAAGGCATTAGTCGCCAGACAGTCATATATTGAAGTAAGTGGAATAGGCAGGCCAAGCGCCCCAAACCATATTATGTTTTTTGAGGCAACCTCTTGATTTGTAGACATATTGCTCAGTTTTTGTACAGTAGTCTATACCATTCGCCCAGGTCGTCTCAGAGGGTTCCCACTCTGCCCTCCAGTGTCGGGCTGTGTCCCTTTTAGTGAGAAGGAGACACGTAGCCACCATGAGGCTGTTGCAACTTCTTCTCCCCTCCATTCATCCATCAGGCCAAGTAACACCTGCAAACACCTTTTCATGCCAAATTATGAAAGTAGATTTGTGGACGTGGTCATGTGTGACAAGAATATTTGTACATATTTGTAATGTTGCATTTTGTGGTGATGGGTTTTGTTTTTGTGCTGCATAATTGTATTTTGTTATTGTTTTGTTATACTGAAGTTGCTGTCTTGCATTTTGTTTTGACTGATTTGTGTTGTCCTCTGTAAAGTTTTTGTTGTGTTGTTATTTTACTCTGTGTTATGGAACTGTGTTGTATCCTACTGTGTTTTGTAATTGCTTTAGTAATGGCAACAAATGCTGTTACATTTCCAGCCAGAAACAGCACATTCTTTTAAAGTCCCAGTGACAGACAACCACTGAGAGTCTAAGATGATAAAATGGCACAGCTTCAGTTCTTCAACCATTTAAGATACCAGTTAGCCCAAAACTGTGGCAGAGATATGTCTTAAATTAGCACTTCCAAATGGTCACTCCATGCAATACAGACCACCTAATCGAAATAGATGACACACCATTCCATGGATACCAGATTTACTGGAGTCCTTTGTTAAACTGCCACACTGTCATTTAGCAATACATCAGTTTAGGAAGCGCCAGGAGAGGCTGGTCCTGAAATCTAAGCCCTTGTTGGCCTATTGAAGTGCACCATGTAAACTGAAGCTCCAATGAAGTGCACTAAACAAACCCTTCTCTCAACCACTGTGCAGTTAGAACAGCCTTCCAAGCACAGCCTGCCTGGAATGGTTCCACTGAGGAGATCTCAAAAACATGTTTAAAGCAAGCTCTCTGTTGTGTTTAATAAAAAATTCACGAGCGCCACCTAATTAAGCATATATTTCCCCCAAACTCACAAATGTGTAACTAAACCGTTGTTCCTCGCTGCTTCTGCTGACAGCCGCAGTTGAAGAATCCGCGGAGCTGTCAAATTAAAAGCTTTTTATTTGGCAGCTCTCCGATTGAGCAGCAACTTAGAGATTCCACGAACATACCCAGAACAAGGTTTTTTATACTGAAACAGATAACATATGCTTCCATTAGAAAACCTTTAAAAGATAAGATCCTTTCGTGCATTTTGCATATGCTAAGGTTTAGTTAACTTGTCATGACAAATAGGAGAACAATGAATTAACACTTTTAACTAAGGTATCTGAACACAGAGAATGAGGCTGCATCTGGGGCCTGTGCCCAACAACAGGAAGCAATATTCTCCTCCTGTGTGCCATGAAAAGAAGCCTTTGCAATGCAATAGGTCTCGCATTTATGAGAGTTTGAGCTATTGGCTTTGTAAATGACAATGCCTTTTATTTATGTGTTGTTTTTAAAACTGATAAATAAAAGGCATTGTCATTTACAATGCCAATAGCTTAAACTCACGCAAATGCGAGACCTATTGCATTGTGTTTGGCATTAAGAGTGAGGGTGTCCTGCATGCAACAGCAGGCAGGACAGAGTTATTTCAGAAACTAGTGCTCGGAGGCTGTAATTAAAACCTACCGCGCAACAACACACGTAACAGGGGGTGTCCTAATGGGAGGTTATGAAATGGGACAAGGTGGTACTAAGGAGGGACTACTAAGCCTACTGACCAATGAAAAGCCACAGTTTACAATGGACAATGATACAAACCAATGAAAAATAAGGGCGGAGAGTGGGCAGGGCTTTAAGTCCATACCTCAATACAGCATGCCTCGAAGAGAAGCACATGCGCTGCCCGGGCTCGACCTAAAAAACACATAATTAGCCACACACTTCTATTGTGTGTACTACCACTCAGACCACAGCCACAGAACATCAGAGCTTCATCAGTAATCTGGTCAGAGTGCACAACAAGATGTCTTCCTCGACAGAGGGGAGCAGGCTGTTTTTAGGGTTATTTAGTTAAGTCCCACAACAGAAAGTTAAAGGAATCAGTGGGTCCTTGCACATTTGTGGGAAACATCAAAAACTGCTGAATGGAATAACACCAATTTGGCAGGAGGCTAAATCTTGCATCACAGATTGTGCTTTTTGTGATATGGTGTGAATTCGTTCAGTAGTTTTTGAGGAATTTAGGGTAAAAATAATTGTATATTTGGCAGTTGGGTCCGCGAGAGTCTCGAGAAACTCTTCTGGGAGCACCAATTTACAAATAGAGTGTTCTGATTTGCCCAGGGAGCTTTATTTCTCTTGGCCCATCTCGCTCCTGGAGAGTAAGCGCTCGGATTGGCTGCCAGCAATGTGAGAACAATTTTGCTGGCAGTCATTACAGGACTCGGGGACTACTGAAGTTGTAAAAAAATAAAGCTATATGGGGGCAGGGTAGGGATACCCTGACCACCTAGGCCCCATGGGGGGAGGGACCCAGAGGGACCACCCTGGGCCAAAAAAGAGAAACAACAGCAAAAAATGCAGCTATCCCACAAGACTCTTGTGGGATTGGAAACAAAATGGCGGCCGGGCAGCATTTATTCATTATAATCCCCAGAGGATCTATCCCCGGGGCTGTGTTCATAAAGGGGAGGGGGCTGTGTGGCCCCCTCCATGAGCTTCCGGAGGCCCCAGGGAGCCCAACCCCCAGGGCCAAAAACAATGTTTATGGGGAGGGAGGATGTGTGGCCCTCCTACCCGATCCATGAGAGTCTCTGGAGAGCCCCCCCCCCTGGGCTGAGCATATTATGTATGGGAAGGGGGGACACGTGGCTCCGCTCCCGAGCCAATAGAAACCCCAGGGAGTCCACCTCCAGGGCTGAACATATTATGCATGGGTAGAGGAGGTCACACTGCACCCATCCTGAGCCATTAAAGGCCCTGAGGATGCCACCCCCAGGTCCAAACATATTATGCATGGGGAGCGGGGATACGCAGCCCACCTCACTGAGCCATTAGAGGCCCCAGGGATCCCACATTTCCGGGCCGGACATATTATTTATGGTGGGGGGGGGGTGTGGCCCAACTCCCAAGACATCAGAGGCCCCAGGGAGCCCAGCCCCAGGGAGCCCACCCCCATCGCTGAAATGATTAAAGAAGGGGAGGGGACCGCACAACCCCTTCCCCGAGCCTTGAAAGGCCTCGGAAAGCCCACCCCAAGGCCCCCTCTCTGAGCCATCAGTGGTCCTAGGGACCCCACCCCTCTGGACTGGCTCAGATGCTATGTCCGGGAGAGCCCACTCCCAGTACATAGTGGTTTCCCTGACAGCAGCGGTGCAGACAGGGAAACCTATGTTTGCTCTCGTTTGCCCAGAGCATTTTCAAAACTCTCGCAAAGCGAGAGCAAACACTAAGTCCGCTCACAGCAGGCGGGACCTTCAACAATGCTCACCGCCTGCTGGGAGTGGACTTTTAATCTTTTTCCATGCCTGCAGTATAGTGGAAACAAATAAAAATACTGCTGCCACCAGTAGGGAGCAGCATTAGTAGCTGCTCTCTGTGGGCCTTGAGACCCTCGCGGGTATGTAGTGCGCTTTATAAGTGACATGATTGATTGATTGAATGCCATAAGCCGCTGTATGCAGGGAGGCGGCTGGGGCTGCAGGGGCCTTAGGGCCCCCCTACCGCCCCCAATGACAGTATGGTGGAATCCCTGGGTGGGCACCAGGGCACCTACTGTTATGTTTGAGGGCACTGGGGAATGGGGTCCCTGGGGTCGAAATCTGCCTGGGGATGGTGGCTTTGTGTCCCACTCGCCCTGCAAAATGCTGCCGGGCCCGGGGGAATGGGGTCTCTGGGCCAAAATCAGCCCGGGAAGGGGGGGCTGCGTGAGTATCACTCAAATTCATATAACCTAGTATTTCTCTGTTAGAGGTTAATTTTCAGACATTACAGCTCGGAGAGTGGGCAGGGGTTGGATATTTCTGTTTCTGAGCTGTGCTGTCTAAAGTAGTTGTAAGAAAGTGGATTCCTGTTCTGGGTAGAAGACTGCACACCTCAAAGAACAATAACACATCTTGTCAGTGTGAACCCTCAAAGTCACTTAATTAACTTGAGCTGAACCCCTGGTAGATTTGGCACATAGCAGGCAGGTGTACTTAAGGGTAATGTGGAAAGTACTTATGCAGTGCCAAGACAGCAATTAGTAAAAACACCGAGTAGTAAAAATTCCAAACTGAATAATAAAAATAGAGTAAACTATAATAAACAAATGACACCAAAACAATAAAAATCCAATAAGGGGAGCTGGATATATGAAGTTTTAAACTTTGAAGTAAAAATAGTGCCAAAAACCACTAACCAATGGTAGCCTATGGAAGCAGTAGGTCGAGACCGAGACCAAGATGCAATTTCAGGTCTACTGCGATCGAGCCCGGGTCAAATTCAGCAAGTGGATTGGTCCCGGTGAAAGTCTGGAAGTCAAAAAGTTCAAAAGCATTTCTAAGTCCCACTTCAGAAAAGGAGGGATTTTTTCCACTTTATTGAAGAAAAATTTTGACATTTCTTCTAAGCCCAATGTAGAATGGGAGTTTGTCACTCTCCATGTGGGATACCAGTGAATCTGTAGTTGTCGCTATGGAACCAAAGGATGGATACCTGAAGCTGGTTGGTGTTCTGGAGCTTTGAGAGATATCTGGCTGAAAACTTTCTAAGAGCCAAAGCATAATGGGACTCAGAGCCAGATGTATGACCATTCCATTTTGTGAGTCACAAATTGCGACGTTTTGCGACTCGCAATTTGCGACTCGCAAAATGGAATGTACAACAGTGTCTCAGACACTGTGTGCGATTCCTAATGGGGTCGCAAATGGCTTGCCTCATCAATTTTCATGAGGCAGGTCACAATGTGCGACCCATTAGGAATGGCCAGCACTCACAGGGATGGTGGCCTGCTGGGGTCAGCAGACCACCATGTCTGTGACCTCTTTTTCAATATAGCTGTTTTTTTATGCAGCCCGTTTTCCTTAAAGGAAAATGGGCTGCATTTAAAAATGAAAAATTTAACTTTTCTGTTTCATTTTTTAAGAGCAGGAAGTGGTCCTTGGGACCGCTGCCTGCTCTTAAAAAATATTTTCACATCCATTCACAAAGGGGAAGGGGTCCCCTGGTGACCCATTCCTGTTTGTGAGTGGCTTACCACCTACTTGAAGTAGGTGGTAAATTGCAAGGGTTTTGCAACCGCAGTTGCGGTAGCAAAACAATCATACATAAAAGTGTGATTCACAAAATAGGGTTTGTACATACCACCACCCTTTTTGGTGGTCACAAATGCGCCGATTTTCTGTTAGCGACCTCTAAAAACGGTCGTACATCTGGCCCTTAGTCCTTTTTGCGGAGGTGCAGAGGTCTCTGCGCGGGGCAAATCTGAAATTCAATCCGAAGCTGTGGAACTGTCAGGTGAGTCTTGCTCTGGGGAAAATTTTTCAATAGTCTCCAAATGTACTTCTGGTGCCCAAACAACCACAGGAGTAAACCTGTAAGACCCCCAGGACTTCAGGGGAAGCCATTTAGAGACTCTCAGGTTGGCGGTAGAGGGCAACATCAAAGTCCAGTTGCCCTTGGTCTGCTGGGTACTACAGGGAAAAGGCCTCTTGCAGTTTAGTGTGTCCCAGTAGCTACACAGGAGGTCAGCTAATTAACCCTTGGAGTCCAATTATTTGTCCTGGGTACAAGACAGAGCAGGTGTAGTCTTTTAGGACTTCTTCCGGGTCACAGACAGCAGATCCAGTCCTCCTCTGATCTTTCGCAGGTCCATATAGTGTTCTGAGGTGGGTGCCTTGGGGTGCTACATTTATTGGGTGTAACTCCTGGGTGCACCCCAACCAATAGAGTAAACTTTCCCAGGTCCTGGCCTAACTACTTTTTCAGTAGTTCCTGTTTGCCTTACTGCAAACAGGCCCAAAGCGCAATCCATCAGGGCAATTCAAAGATGACCAAAGTCTTCAGCCACACTTAACTTGGGCTCTGAGAGCTGAGGGGAGTAGGGGAATAAACTATGAAAAATGCTAGTGTCCTCCCACATCTTACACTAAAATCCAGTTTGGAGCAGTCCCTGGACCCACAACAAAAATGACACACAAATCTGTTGAGACAAAGCAGGGTCCTTCAGCAACCAGACAGGAGGCTATACACGAGGTTTGTGTTCTGGTACTGTTTAACGCCATTCAAAGGCACACACATTTTACATGTGCCTTAGACAGGTCTTTCAGGCTGGATTTTAGACAGTGGTGTTAGGAGGGGCAGCAGCCCGCACCCTGAATGTACAATCGAGCATAAAGTAGTCATCCTCGCCCATTCAGGTCAACCTGTTAATCAAAGTGGTCTATTGAGTAGCTCCTGGAAAGAATTTCCCACCTCATTAAAGGCTGGGCAGCTGCTGGAGAGCTAATGCAAATTAGCCTCCAGGAGCTTCAGGCAGGGTGAAGGTAATTTTCTAAGAGTTACTTTTCCTCAATACTTATTAAAAATCTAACTTCCGCATTGAATTGGATTTTAAATAACTATTAAAAATAGTGGTTCAAATATTTTTCTAGCTGGTCCCAAACCAGAGACTGCAATATTAATATTGTATCTACTGTCTGGTTTTCTGTATAGGACGGTAAGGCCTATGGCAGTGAAAAAACGCTTTTGGGGCCTTGCCATTGAAGGCACATAGTAACATTAATTTTCTACATGTCCTACTTTCAAATTCCATTCAATGTACCCAGTAGGCGACAAAACCTACATAGTGGTGACTTATTAATATTTAAAAGGGAGGCCTTTGCAGGTTTTACACAGTAGAATTCAGACTACAAAGATAGGCCTGAAGCCATGATTTGTGGGCCCAATCTGTGGCTGGAACAAAAGGTGCCGCCGTTCACAGGTGGCATCTAACGTCCAGGCTCTGAATGCTTTTTCCATACATATACTAGGAATATATTAGCAAGATAAATGTGTGAATTAGGAATAAACCACTTTGACCATATTTAAAGAGAGAGCACAGGTATTATACTCCTGTTTAGTGGGGGCTGGGGGAGTGTACAGAGTTAAAAAAACAGCAAAATTAGTATCCAGAAAAAGCAAACAATCATGGGCTGCCATGGAGAAAATGCAGATTTCCAACAATAATACACTAACTCAGACAAATATCAAGTTAAATGAATGCATTTTACACACTATTGGTGCATAAAAACTGGAATTTGGCTCTGTAGTGTGTCAGTGTAGCCTCTCATGAGACAGCCCCTTCTCTTTATTTACTGTTCAAACTATAAGGAGACCTGTCTTTCATTGGGGAACAGAGATCACTCTACGGGTGAGTGCAGTTAGTGACTGCAGGTGACCCTCGGGCGGCGAGCTGACTGTACACCAGTCTGGTGCGCCTCCTGATGTCCTTATTGCCACTCCGCCTGAGTCTATAATATGATAATACGATGCAGGTGCAGAGGCAAAGTAGTTCTCTTTGAGTGTAGCGTACAGCAAAATTAACATCACCGCTACTAGAGCCAAACAGGCAACATTACTGTGTAAGGCCTGGGTATTATAACAACGCCTGCTGAATAGCATTGTGTGAATGAAGAAAAGTAATATGCAGAGGACTGTGGTGAATGCACAATAAAGCACAATAAAGCATCCACAGGGAACCCGGCTGATATTGTGGAGTGGTGGATGCCCATGATCCGCTGTCATCTTTCCCCCCTCTGCTTCTTATTGCACAGTCCACACTGGTCTTTTCAAACAAGCCACAACTTTGCCTTAGAATGTTGCACCCTGTTGTAGTACCTCATAACCCCAAGAGTTCCTGTCAGGGGCTCTTTAGCTCTTCAGTATGTGTTGAGTGTCTATCCCTGGTGAACACATATTGTAAGATCTTCAAAGGGCTCTGTCACATGAAAGAGAGGTACCACACTGCTTCTCGATTGTGCGGCATGCTAGTGAAAAGAGGATTGACCCATTGAAGTTAAAACCATGAAACATTACCCTTCATGTCTCTGACACAAAAATGTTAAGTGGAGCCAAACAGCAAGAGAAGTTGATTCACTGATAAAACGAGTTCTTTTGATGTGTGAAAGTTTTGTTACAGCTTTTTTTTTAAAGAATCAATCAATGAATCAATCATGTCACTTATAAAGCGCACTACATACCCGCGAGGGTCTCAAGGCGCTGGGGGAAGAGGGGGTGGTGCTGCTACTGATCGAAGAGCCAGGTCTTGAGGAGTCTTCTGAAGGTCAGTAGGTCTTGGGTCTGTCGGAGGTTGGTGGGGAGGGTGTTCCAGGTCTTGGCGGCGAGGTGGGAGAAGGATCTGCCGCCGGCTGTCGTTTTCCGGATGCGGGGGACTGTGGCGAGGGCGAGGCTGGTCGAGCGGAGCTGGCGGGTGGGGGTGTAGAAGCTGAGTCGTCTGTTGAGGTAGGCTGGTCCGGAGTTGTGGAGTGCTTTGTGTGCGTGGTTGAGGAGCTTGAAGGTTATCCTCTTGTTGACAGGGAGCCAGTGCAGGTCTCTCAGGTGGGGTGTGATGTGGCTGCGTCGGGGGATGTCGAGGATAAGACTTGCAGAGACGTTCTGGATGCGTTGCAGCAGTCTCAGGAGCTTAGCCGTCGTTCCTGCGTAGAGGGCGTTTCCGTAGTCCAGCCTGCTGGTGACGAGGGCCTGGGTGACTGTTTTTCTTGTTTCGGTGGGGATCCACTTGAAGATCCTGCGGAGCATTCGGAGGATGTTGAAGCAGGATGAGGAAACGGCGTTGACCTGCTTAGTCATGGAGAGGGTGGGGTCGAGGATGACCCCTAGGTTGCGTACGTGGTCGGGGTGGCGGGGCTGTTCCCAGTGATGTTGGCCACCAGGAGTCGTCCCAGGCTGAAGGGTTGGAACCAAGGATGAGGACCTCCGTCTTGTCCGAGTTCAGCTTCAGGCGGCTGGTCCTCATCCATTCGGCGACGGCCTTCATTCCTTCGTGGAGGTGGGCTTTGGCGGTGTGAGGGTCTTTGGTGAGGGAGAGGATCAGCTGGGTGTCGTCGGCGTAGGAGATGATGTTGAGGTTGTGCTGTCGGGCGACGTGGGCGAGGGGTGCCATGTAGATGTTGAACAGCGTTGGGCTGAGGGAGGAGCCTTGGGGTACGCCGCAGATGATCTTGGTGGCCTTGGATCGGAAGGGGCGAGGCGGACGCTTTGTGTTCTGCCGGAAAGGAAGGATGTGGTCCAGTCCAGGGCCTTCTCTTGGATCCCGGCGTCGTGAAGGCGTGTTCGTAGTGTGTGGTGGCAGACCGTGTCGAAGGCGGCTGATAGGTCCAGGAGGATGAGGGCTGCTGTTTCTCCGTTGTCTAGCAGGGTCCTGATGTCATCGGTGGCGGCGATGAGGGCGGTTTCGGTGCTGTGGTTGCTGCGGAAGCCGGACTGGGAAGGGTCCAGGATGTTGTTCTCCTCGAGGTAGCGGGTCAGTTGTTTGTTGACGATTTTCTCGGTGACCTTCGCGGGGAACGGGAGCAGAGAGATGGGTCGGAAGTTCTTGAGGTCCTTGGGGTCTGCCTTGGGTTTCTTGAGTAAGGCGGTGATCTCGGCGTGCTTCCAGCTTTCCGGGAAGGTTGCTGTCTCGAAGGAGATGTTGATTATTTTCCGGAGATGGGGCGCGATGGCTGTACTGGCTTTGTTGAAGATGTGGTGAGGGCACGGGTCTAGCGGTGAACCGGAGTGGATGGTGTTCATGATCTCGCTGGTGTCCTCGTCGTTGATGTTGGTCCAGGAGAGCAGGCGGTTGGTGGTTGTGGGGGCAGTTGTCTCGGTGGTTGCCGGGGCGGTCGTGGTGTTGAAGCTGTCGTGGATGTCGGCGAATGCCCACTGAAACTTATAACGTGCGAAAAGAGATAGAATTGAAGACAAAGGAACTTAAACATGTGATATTGTAGACTGATTTATTGTGTAAGCGGTATATGGATGTATTGTATGTGTCACGCTCATTCAGTGGCTGTTTCAGGAGTTTGAGTCGGTTAAATAGAATAAACCCTGTCGTTCTTCTCCCCCAGAAACTACCATTATTTGCTGTACTCTGAGAAGAAGCCTTGTGTCTACATCAAAAGCACCTGGGGAGACCAGACCTACCGGCTGTACTTCTCCAACATTCTGGAGAAAATAGCAAACCACCTTGTAAGTCTTTCTCATTATTCCTTCAGGGACGAGAGTTTCAAGAACAGCTTCTATGATATGAAACGAATCTGTGAGCCCAGCAGTGAGATGGATATCAAATCCTATTTACATATTAAACTGATATTACAGTGTTCCCATTCCACAGTAAGTCAAGCACTTCTAATGGGCGAGAAAACAATATGTTTATTTCCATATATTTTATTTTTCTCCATTTTACTACTTACATATATATTTTTTGTGCTTCCATTCTTAGAATGTGGACTTTTAGGCTGGTCCCCTAGATGCCATGCCATTGTTCCATCATCGTTTTACCCGCTTTTTACAAATTTGGAAATTGCCCGACCATGCCAAGCACAAAAAAACCATGGACCCCTCTCCTAATAAAAGTCTGTCAAAGCAGTGGTCGTGCCATGGCGATGACAATATTTTCCTCGCAGAACAGTCACGGCTTTTGAAAACAAGCATTGGCATAGCCAATAGGTCTCGCCTTTGGGACCTTATAAGTGTTTAGCCATGCAACAGTTGATGTTGTTGCACCAAGGATATTGTGCTGCATAACTAAATACTTATAAGGTCCCAAAAGCGAGACCTATTGGCTATGCCAATGCTTGTTTATAGATGCAGTTGAAATTCAATATTTCCCATGAAAAGTCATATATTCCTCTGTGACCATGCACAGATGCAGTAGCGGTCGGTGGTAGGAGTGCCGGCCGGGCGGTGACGTGGGGCAAGGGAGGGGCAGGGTGGGGGTAGTAAACCACGGATTACGGCCGAATACAGGTAAGTAAACATTTAAATAAATAAAACGAATTTCGTTGTGAGCGTGCATATTGCACTGTGGTGCCACCATTTTGTTTATTATTTAATTTACATTTCAAATATGGTAGATGACCCTGGAGAGGTATCTTTAAAAAGAATTTAAAAATGCACCAAAGCTCTTTCTAAAACAAAACTTCCTGTCAGTGAATGGCAGCTACGGGGCCCTCTAAAGAAATTTAAAAATGATTCTTAAAGGACTGTGATTGGAGAGTTGGGAGAACAATGGCCGGGTGGGTGGGAGGGCACCTGTGGAGAAGCCAATGAAAGGGCAGAGCAACTGGAATGGGGCAGGGGAGCAACAGAGAAGCTGGAGGTGAGCAATACCTGAAAAAATGGGAGATAAAGGCAGGGTGCAGGAAGTAATGGACAGGTTGCGTGTAAGAAGAGGAGGTAGAAACAGGCAGTGTGTGGTGGGTGGATAATTCAGTGGGGAAGCTGCGCATGAGTTATAGAGCAGGAAAACACTTGCACTCTCATGGACTCCTAAAAAAAAAGTAGTTCCCCGAATACCAGCAGGGGAAGGATACAAGTCATCAACTCAAAATGATGGTAAAGAAGCTATGCTCCATTGGAGGGACAAACATATGAGGAGGAAGGAAATTCATCAAATAAAAGAAAACAAATGAGAATGACAAGAAAACCAGCCAATAGTAGGCAAAGGGCCAGGCCAAAGCCTGTGTATGTTTTGATATGGTCTACAATAGGTCTTTCGACAATAAGCAGATAAACACCGTCTATTGGCAACACTTAAAATTAGGAAGACAAAAAAGAGAAGGAGTTCACCAGAAAGCACGAAAAATAGCTGCTCAAGAATAGGAATGTGCAGCCATAACATTTTTCTAACAACCATCTTTAAACTCTAAATACAACTCTGCACCTTCATGAAGTTCCAACGTTTCATGCTTTCGTGGCATTTGAAGAAAATCTAGACTTTTTCTCAACAATGTATGTCACAAAATGTGACCACACAGTAAAGAATTCTGCATATACTCTCCCTGTACATAGAAAAAGTCTCCAAGGGTCCACTTCTAGATAAATTCGATTTACATCTTCCATTATTTAGGGTTTGGTTATAATGAAAATTATCATGTAAAGTGCAGAAAAAAAGTGCAGATGTGAAAGTGAACCTAAACTGGAAGTTCACAAACTTCAAACAGTGTGTAAATCAGCACGCCCCAAAGTCTTGCTGGTTAAAAGGAAAAAAACTTTGAGAAGGATTAGAGGCATGAAAGCACTGAGACCAGGAGCTGATTTATTTTAAAAGTAGAGAATTCAGAGATTGGGGAGGAGGCAGTGAGTTGAGAAAGCAGGAACATTGGCAATTTCTCAGCAGAGGGAAAGGTATCAGAAATGCAGATCATCAGAACTTGATGAGGAAAAGATTAAAACCATCAATAAGGAAGGACTGGAACTGACACCAAAAAAGGCAGATTTTGGACAGCAAGGTGTCCATCACATAGCATGTGTTTTTGTAAAGTGCACAATGGCACAAGTCTGGGGTCTCTTGGTGCTGAAATAACAGATGTTTATTGTTACCCAACTCAGTGTGGCTCAATGTATTGACCTCGAAAGGATAAAAGGCTGAGCTAACCCCCTGGGATTCAAACCTGTAGCGAGGAGTTCAAACGCAGATCCCCGGAGGGATGCATAGTCCACTAACGCACCAACCCGGCGTTGTCCAGCACCTGCTGAGTAGGGAGTGGACGACACAGAGCAGAGAGTAGTGAGCCGATAGGTGGACACATCTGGAACATGGGAACCTCTATAGGGCGAGCAGAGAGGCTGGGAGCAGAAAGCTGCCTCAGCAGGAACTGCTGAGAAAAGGAACGGTTACAACATCTGTGAGACCGAAATGTGCGGAGGAGACTGACAACAGCAGCGGGCGTGGGAACCGACAAGCGCCGAAGACAGACTATCGACACCTCGGGGAGCGTGAACTCTCAGAGGAGGGCAGACCACAGATATCACGGAGCCCTGGACCTGCTGAAAGGTGGGCTCATATATAGAAGCAGGGAACCAGGAACTGATGATGAGGCGGTGAGATTTCAAAACAAGCGCGCGCGCTCGCACGGCAGCAGGGGGAGGGGGGAAAGGAGGGAGCCTGCGCGATTCACTTGCGGGAGCGAGCGGCGCCTGGAGCGATAATTGCTACCATATGGCGCCGCTCGCTCCCGCAAGTGAATCGCCAAACGTGCACGCGTTGCCATTGAAGGCAATGTAACGCGTGCACGTTTTAGGCTGAAAAGCCGAATTGATGGCAAAAGGTCTTTTTGCCTATGCAGCGCATGCGCGCTGCGTAGGTGAGACCTAAAAATACATTTAATGAAATGCCATTCTAATGCCTTCTGTCTGAATAGAAAACACTGGCTGTCACTTCAATGCCATTTGTTCTGTAAATGAATGGACGTCCCTCTGGGCTGGGAAAGCGGCCAGTCACAAAAGGAAGTTAGCACAATTGGAACTCAGTGGTTGCGAAGCCGTATTGTGTATAGTAAAGGAGTAATCATGGTTTGTTAATGAAGCGGAACAAAGGCTCCAGGCACACATGTTCATTACTGCTGATGAAGTTATGTAGCCGCCTGAATGTATTCACACTGGCCCCGAAGCCGATCACTTTCACGGTGGTGGAGCGTTTGATATGAAGAAGGAAAGTCTCAAAGACCCTTCTTTTGAGGTGTCCAGTGACGTCAAGGAGGGCTAGACCCATGCCGGGTTTTAAAGCTATTCTTTATAAATAAATGTACATAAAGTGAATCTGGATGGTTAACCTGAAACTCTGGCATGGTTTGGGACAGCTTTGAACAGGACCGGGTCTAGTTTAGTTAATGCACTCCACTGACTGATAAGCACTTGACTGAGACCTTTGTAAGAGCTATTTATTCCACCGACTCTGTAGCACAAACAGCTCAACAGAGCACAGGACGAAGGGCCCAATGACATGTTTATAGTAATTCTTATAATGCAGATGAACTCTGTTACCAGCTCATCAGAATTAGGAACCGGGTCATGTATATTCTAGTCGGTAGCCCACTGGCCAGCTAGGTCAGCAGAGGCCATGCCCCATGCTGCCCTGCTGGGATCCCCTCCCCAGATTTACAGATCCGTGCCAGGCAGGGATGTTCCCCATGCATTCGGCATACTCCCAGTGCGGTGACCACATTGAATGCACTGGACCTTTCGGAGAGGGCGCTACGTTTGTGGTGCCGGATCGGTGAATAGAAGGTGCGTCTTATATTCTGAAGCACGCAGGTGGCAGGTGTGACTAACATCATTAGTGCACATTCATAGAATAAAACAATTGATGTCAATGGGGTATGGAGTGCAGTGCCATCAACAGTACCAATCCTTCCAGACAGCACTTCTTATTCTGTGCTTTTTGTGGCTACTGTGTTACTAACTTGTGCATTGACATTTACCACATTAATATTGAGGTTCTTTGACGCTGTGCAATGCAGCTTGCTGCGCTGCATCAAATGGAAAGGGCAGGAATGCACCGTATTTACCAAGATACGGGTCATTCCTGTTCTCTCACTGAGCTGGCGCACTATATGCTGCTTGGCCCGATGCAGACACCCAAGCACCCTGGTGCAAGGGTCCCTGCGTTGTAGGCAGGATTGATTTTGTGCAGGAAGGAACACCTTCCTGCACAAAACAGTTCTCAGAGGTGGTTTCCTCGTTCTACGTGTGCTGCAGTATCCAGAATGCAGCACACATAGACAGAGGAAATAACGAGGGGAAATAAAGATATTTCTTCTTTTTGCGCACCTATGGGGAAGGTGTGGCAGTTTGACACATTCCCAGGTTTACCTGTCTTGGTACATCTGGGAATGCGTCAAAATCCATGGGTGGATGTGTGGGAACACCCACGCTCCACCCATGTAATGCCTTCCCGGTGCAGAGTAACACAGAGCCCATGCAGGGCCTCGCAAGGTGTCCTTGCGTGTCTTGGTAAATCTGACTTAAGGACTGCGCTGCCCTTGCGTTACCCCACGTGACGCAAGGGCATTGCGATCCTATGATAAATCTGTGCGTTAGGGTCTCATTGAGAGGTCCCAGTTGTGAGGTCTAATACCTACCCCGCTCCCAGAGTAACCAATATCTGAGGTACAGGTAACTCCAGCGAGGGATTATGAGGCTGGGGGCTTTGGGTTTTGAGGGGGCGTTAAACCAGATTGCAAATGCAACCCTGAGGGGTCCCTTAGAAATGAAGAATACAGGGAAACCAGTGATTCTGGGTCTGAATTTGCAAATTTTCACGAGGCCAGTAATTATTGTTCAAGGCCCCATCAAAATTAACAGAGACCTTGTAATCGAGACCTTGGTGTGCAAAATGCTTCAGGGTTTAGATTTAATGCATGTATGTTACTTAAGGCTATTGAAAAACATAACGATAAGGGCTGTTGATGGAAGAGGCTGAAGCGAAGATGCCCAAATACAAATGTCAGTCCAGCAATCTTCAGTAACATGGCTGTTTGTGCAATCCGCAGGAGGAGGGCCTGGAGGAAGCAAAGGAGCTGATTAAGAAATCCGATTATGCATCAGAGGAGAAAATGAGGACCGTCCTCACTGAGTTTGTCAGCCACTGCAGGTACAGTACATTGTGCACATGTATGTATAAGGATCTGTAGCTGCAAAGTAAGAGAATGCCGAAGTGTACACTATATGGGTGTATATAATGTTACAATATGTGCAACATAAATCTGTGTACAGGTTAAAATTCTTACCTTTCGTGTGGTATACTCCTTATTTACCCCTAGTTCCATGCACCCCTGTTCTCTTTCATTCAAAGCAAGCCAGACTCCCTCCAATGTGCTGCCAGGTTAAATGAGCCCAATATATTATAGGATTAATAAACAATGCATTAAGTAACAATATTAGCTATATTTCCCTGTGCATGTATTTGTATTATTACCTGCTGCTGATTCCTTCCTTTCTCCTTGTGCCTGCTCCCGGACTGGGGGGGACGCAACAGGAACCAGATCCAGTGCTTCTAGATGAGGAAGCTTCACCCACATAATGTGCCATGCTTCATCATAGGTTCCTCACCCCACCCTGGGAAGGTGGTACTACTAGGGCAGACTCAACCTCCAAAATGTGAGGGAGTTCTTAGATAAGTTATGATTACTGGATGCAGTGGGGACTAAGGTATAAAAATACCTTAGGGTAAACCTGTGGAATTATCCTTTATTACTGGGTACCCCAGGTATGGATAAAAATATTAAAACCAATGTTTATAGATACCATGACCAACACATCCAATATTCTGCCGACGTGTTTCTGCCCGTAACAAAAGGCCTATGAAAGGGTCAGGCATTAATCAGGGCAACTGAGTTAGAGGATCCCTATACGAGTGACCACATCTGCATGCAGGTGAAAGAAGAATTTCTCATCTTCACCATGCAAAAGTAGTAACCGGGGGTAGAAATTCATACTGAATGTAATAAAAGTCATTTTCTGTGAAAGAACGCAGTCAGCACACGTGATCGTCATTGGTGGCAATGCAAAGGCAAAAAAACACACCTACACATGTGATATTGTGATTCTGTGGGAATAAAACAAACACATGCATACATTCATGCATCCTGACTTACACGTTCTCTACTACACCCGTTGACAATGATTAGAATTTACCAGGAATAACAGCTAGTACACCAGCTTTTCCCCTGGTAGCTCTGGATTTTCCTTAAAACTGGTCTCTCCGTTCGTGCATGGAAATCCAGTGCTTAATTTGAGCCGGTGGTTTCCGGTGCTCGGCACCGGAACTTAATTGTCAACACTCGCACTTGTGACAGTCTGCACTGTTTATCTGAATTAGATATTAACACACCAACAGTTGTTTAATTTCAGTGAACATTAAAAATGACTAATATCTGCTGGCCAAGCCATTCTTTTAGTTTTGGGGTATGGAATAGTCTGAAATGTCATACTTGTAGGGTGTGTTGATTAGTAGTTGTGTTGAGTCTGTCATTGGCGGCACGTATAGGGACAATGAGTAGTGCAAGCTGCAGTGGCCTCTTAATGAGGGCCCCGGCACTTGTTTTTTTACAAATTAAGCACTGCGGAAAGCAAACCAGGCCCTTAGAGCACTGTTGACATTAGTACGTTTCACACTTTGCCCTTCCAGTAGCCCTTCAGCAGCACAAAGAAATCTGTTGAGGTGCTAGATGTGGGGCAAGTGATGAGCCTGATAAGGTCATCAGGCTGGACCAGTAGCAAATGATGTCACTTGCTCTACCTGTGGCCCCTTAGTGGACTGTAGTTCATAATGACGGCACGGGTTGGGTGGGTTGATGTCTCAAGCTGCAAGTCACAAGCAGAGGGGAAGGCTCCAGGTTTAACCTCAATGGCCCTGTACGCTGTTACAGCAAGGAAGGCAATGAACAAATGGCTCTCTAGTTACACCATTCATAGGCATATTCTCACAGTATTGCCCATTTGTTTCTTTAGCTGGTAATCTTGATTTCACTGCCTAAATTAATGTATGGAGCTAACCTCTTTGTAGTGGTTACTGTTAAAGGAGACAGAGAGAAAAAACTGAAAAATGTAAACGTCTCCAAAGTGCCTCAGAGGGGCGCACACAGTAATCATCCCCAGCCAGTTACACAGCATGCAAGATACTGCAGTGGAAATAAAAACACTGGGAAGGAGGAAAGAGGAGTAATAATTGAGCAGATTAATTCAATTGAGATAGCTGGAAACCTTTTAAAAGTCTTCAAATTACACCTGAGCAGTGTTTTACATTTGTGATGCCTCCTCTGGGTGGTATTATTTTAGTTGTTTACAGCAGCAACATACCATTAATTACCAGCGACAGGATGCACATAAAGCCACTTTTACATGCATTCAAGGAACACCAAAGCAAACAGGTGTGAGGGTAAGAGCCTCATGTGTAATCCACAGGGCTTTCATCTTTACCTGTCTCAGAAAGGAAGCCAATCTATTTTGGTGCAAGCCTTGAAAACATAATCAGACCCCTTCCATTAAAGAGCTGCAAAGCTCAGTTCTGTACTAGGTAAAGCTGCTCTTGTATGGTGCTAGGTCTGCAATGTCACTCTCTCCATGGGAAAGAATGAGGGTTTCTCATGGAGTTCCCCAGACAAGCCTTTGTGGTGGTCCGGCTTGCTAAAACTGCCATTAGATATTGGCACAATTTATGAGTGGCACCTTAGAAATTGCTGTAAAGCCTATGGGGCATATTCTCAAGGAGCTATCGCCGAGTTATCAGCACTTTATCGCAGCCAAAGTCGCGATAATTTTATCGCCCCATTCACAAGCTGGTGCTAACAGCCGATACCACCAGTTTACTTGCGAAAGCATCCGCAAAAAACATCGCCACAGATGACCCCGGCAACTATCGCTAATGAGATGCAGAGTAGGCGTTCCCGAGCAAAAAGCCGCGACAACATCACACCTAAACATTCTCAACGACCAGCCACATCGGCGATAAGACCACAAAACAGGCGATAAGGCGCGTTAGCAGCAGGAAATTAACACCTGCTCTGACCTGGTGCAAAGTCGGACGACAACCTGCACCATCAAAGGGAGCCCAGCCCAGAGCCACACATGAAGAACAACAGATGCCATGGAGCCACACACCATGCATACCGGAGCCCCAAGAGGGCAACAACACCCACCGCCACCACCCCCAGGATCGCCACCCCCCCCTCCCCCCCGGATCCCACCCTTCCCGGACCACCACAGAGGCAGCGCAGACAAAGACAGCAGACCTTCAGGAAATGCACCAGCCTCACAGACCTAACACCAGACAATGTCAATGCCCACTACAGGCTCAAAAGGACAACCATCCTCCGCATCCTGAACATCATTGCCCACAGGCTGACGGTACCAACACAGCGGACAACCAACATCCCTCCGCAGACAAAGCTGCTGGCTGTGCTGCACCTGTTGGCCTCTGGTACCTCCCAACCAACAACCGCCAGAGTCGGAGGAGTCTCACAGCCAGCCCCATCCAAGTTCCTCACAGCTGTCCTGGATGCCATCATCAGCCAGGTACCCCAGTACCTATACGTCCCCCACAATGCACAGGAACAGCTGGAGACCAAGCAAGGACTATACGCCATTGCTGGATTCCTGCACGTGTTGGGGGCAATCGACTGCATACATGTCCTACTTGTGCCCCCTGCCGACACTGCACACAATGACCGCAACAGAAATCACACGCATTCCATCAACGTGCAGGCAATAGTGGACCACAGGGGACTCTTCACCAATGTCGTAGCCAACTACCCAGGCAGTGTGCATGATCCCCTCATCTTCCGACAGTCCAACATCAACCAGCGCTCCCAGGAATGCACCTATGGGAATGCACTGCTCGTTGGCAAGTACCAAATGAACATGCCACACACCTCAACTCCACAATCATGCAACTCACAACTCTGGCACTGCACACGTCACAAACTCACATAAAACATGCCAAACAACATGCCCAACCACCAGACACGACAGCACAACTTACTGTGGCAACCTTGGTTAGCCATGTACATGAGCCATCAACGGCATGGCACCTCAGCCACACAATAGCGGGATGTGGGGAGAGGTGGGAACCAGGCATGTGCGAAGGAGGCAAATGACCCATGAATGAGAATGTACACAATGTCAAGTGTGGCGTGGAAGTGCTGGACAGACTGCAGTATGCAGACCACAGACATATCCATGTCTACATGCACTGCTGGTGTTTGGAGTGTAGTGGACAGTAAACGCAACCATGTCACCCCAGCCAGTGGGGAAGATCGCGGAAATCTAGCTTGTGACGTCCCCCCCTGTAAGCGTGTGCGGAGTGGGCTGGCCCGGAGGACGCAAGGCCAGCGTAGGGGTGTGAATAAAAAGCACGTAGCTCTGGGCGTGGTTCTCTTCCGGAATGCCCAACGTGTCTGCCAGGGCGGCGCCTCCCACCCCGCCACGAGGCCATCGCCGTCGCCGTGAGCGGTGTGGCCTGCGATCCTGTGCGCCTGCTGCACCCTGGGCCGCTGGTCCCCGAACCCGTCATGCCCGCCCCTGCGCAGCCAGGCCTCATTGCTCACCTACCGACACCGGCGTGTGTCGAAGAGGGCCCACCACGTGCCGGCGCAAGCTCCAAGCCCGAAGCCCGCAACCTTGGCAGCCTCCTCAGACCATCACAGCCTCCGCGACACAGGCCCGCTTTACTCCTTTTTTGTTTATGTACTCCACCGCTGCCTCCGGCCTACACTGCGGTCAAGTAGGTCACACATTTGGAACTGAGTCTTGATTATGCAATGGCAGAGTACACACTTTATGGCTGAGTTTATATCACTGTACTCCCTTCGATGTAGTGCCACCAACTCTGTGCATAGCATTCGAACTACACCTGTCTGTGGTCCCTTGCTGACTACTGCCTTCGGCCTACACTGCGGTCGAGTAGGTCACACATGTGGAACTGAGTCTTGATTTCTGCATGGCGGAGTTCATATCAATGTACGCAAGGAGACGAGTAAGAGGAAGACGCGGTTCAGTCCGGAGGAGAAAAGGATCATCGTTACGGAGGTGATCGAACACTGCCGACAACTGCTCTGGTGTCACTAACTCTGTGCATCACGGGCCAACGACATGTGGCTGTGGGCCCCTGCTGACCGCTGCCTCGGGCCTACACTGCGGTCAAGTAGGTCACACATCTGGAACTGAGTCTTGATTACACAATGGCCGAGTACACATATCAATGCTGAGTTTAACTCACTATACTCCCTTCGATGTGGTGACACAAAGTATGTGCATGGCATCCCAACCACACGTGTCTGTGGGCCCTTGATGACTACGCCTTCGGCCTACACTGCGGTCGAGTAGGTCACACATTGGGAATTCAGTCATGATTCATTTATGGCAGACTTGATATCATTGTACTGGCCTCATCGCAGACTGCATCCCCTTTCAGCTCCGGTGCCACTAAGTCTGTTCCCCGACATCCATGGACACTTTCTGATTGAACTTTGGTGGCGACTGAGTCTATGTACTGGGGGTTGTCTTCATCATCATGTAGCTGATACTGACTTTGTGGCAAAAACGAGGCTGTAGCATTCCACTCCTCCATTTGCCGCTTCCGGCCGACTTCTGCCCTCTGCATCATGCCCTGGAGGACACCTTCCACTGTCCCCCGCAAACCTCCGCTACATTCACCTTCGACATCGATGAGGACCCGCTCACCTCGCGTGGCTCTATCTCACTGTACCGCAAGTCACCGTCCCGTGGCGGTGTGCCTGTGCCGGCCGCAGTGCATCCGGGGCCACTAACTCTGTGCAGCTCAAGTCATGGCCCCTGTCTGATAGCATATTGGATGGCCTCTGGGTCGATGGACTGGGGGTCATCAAGGCCATGTGTCCGTGGCCCTGCGCTGTCCGCTGCCTCCGGCCTCAACTGCGATCCACCTGGGCTCACACATCAAATCGAATCCTGACCTGCCCGGATGTCGCATCACCGCAGGATGCACACGCCACCACCGCCAGGACCAACTCCAAACAACAGGTGCCAGAGTCGGAAGTGTCTTACTGCCGGACTATCAGAGTTGCTCACACCTGTCGTGGGTGCCATCATCAGCTTGATACCCTGCTCAGCTCTCCAGGTGCCACTGACTCAATGCACCACAAATCATGGACCATTCTGCTTGCATTTTGGGTGCACACTGTACTTTCTCCGGCTACCACCATGATGCTTCACAGTTGTTTCTGTTATGCTGGTGTTTTCTGTTTCCACTTTTATTGTGATCACTGTTCAAGTTGTTGCCAGCATCAACGACTCCATGAGGGCTGGCTTACCCTCACCCCACACACATCCAGCACATGCGTCACTGTACATGTGACCATGCCAATAAAGGTGTCGAGCGCACGTGCCCGTAGCCATTTCAACGAACTATCTGAGTGTGTCCGTGTGCTCATGATGTATGCATTAGGGCCCCGGGCCCTACAACATTACATTGTGTCGTGTACAGAGGACGCAGCCCTGTCACCGGAGGCAGCGGGTGAGACATTGCACATGTAGCTTTGTCGTCCCCCACTCAATACGTAAGAGGAGTGACCTGGGCCGGCGTACGCCAGTCCAGCGTGGGGGTGTGGATGATTATCCCGTGGTTCTGGGTGTGGTTCAGTACTGGAAATGTGCAAAGGCATGTGTCTCTGTCGCAGTGTGGGTCTCCGTTGGGGAGTGTAGGTGGTCCCTGATGGGACTTAGACACCCACGTATGTGATCTAGTTCGGATTCCATGAGGTAGTACCCCACCCGCACATGTTCGGCCACCCCCTTCTGGCAGTCTGACACCTGGCCTTGGAATGCGATGTGTGCTTCGGTGGGCTGCTGGGAGCCAGCCGGGGTGGTGGGTGCGTCCAGCTGTGTTGTCTGTGCAGGGGGTGGGGTATCCTCGATGCAGCGGTGCTGCCCTGCTCCTGGAGGTCGATTTCCTAAGATGTCCATGGACTGTTGGAGGGCGTCGGTGTCGGAAGTGTGGAGGTCCTCTTCAGCATCACTGTAGAGTTGTCTGGTCTGCCCTGCTGGAGGTGTTGTGTGTCCCTCTGCAATGTGAAGGGGAGATGCTTGTTGACATTGTGTTGGCATGTATGTTGCCACATTGTTCAAGTTTACATACAGACTGCATGCCGATGTATATTGTGACAGTTTGGGAGGGGCGGACTATTTGATGCGGGACAGTGGACATTTGGACTACATGAGGTAGGTGAGGTTGTACACGTACATTTGCATCTCACAGTTTCCTGCTATGTCCGATGTGATTGGCCATTTTCTACGCACAGGCGAACCCAGTTGTGTCCTCTGTTCTGCAGTGTAAGTGTTGCACTGTGTACCACATTGTCGTCCATGTGGATGTGCTGTCATTGCTATGTGTGTGTGCTGCATTGTGTGAGAGTCGCACCTGTAGCTGTGATGTTGCTGCCCCTTATCCCTTGGAGGTGGTGTGCCTTTGGCTTTTGTGCTTTTCAGGTGCTGTGATGTTGGCGACTTGGGTCATTTGTGCTCTTGGACGGTTTTTGTACTCTTGTGCATTGTTTGTCTGCAGATGTATTGTTGACATCAGTGGTTGTTTGTGCAGGTTGTCAGAGTGTGACCTGCTCCTTTCCGGATGTGGTCCACACTCAGCCACCTCAGTCTCGTGGCGTGCACAATGTCATGGTGATTGTACTCCAGCCATGCTGCTCGTCATGTGGTGTCACTTGCGTTGTCAGTGTGGCTCTCACATACGCATCTTTGCTGTGTTTCGCACGGGTGCATGTGTGTGTTGTGGAATTGGTGATGTGTGGGGTGGGAGCCCTTTGGGCACATGGTGGACGGGGGCCTACTTGATGTTTGTATGTGTGCTGCAGTGTGCCACGGGGATCAGGAACATGACCCAGGGTCATTGTGGGTGTGCGGTGTGCTACACGTCATTGTACATGTGTGCCATTGTGCCCGTCCCCCCGTCCCCACAGTCCCTGTTCGTTACTCACCCTGTTGATGTTGTGTCAGGTCATGTCGAGCAGTGCCCGGACTCCCGACTCCTTGCACCGTCTCCACACTGATGACTGTGGCCACCATTTGCTCCAGCTCCTCCTGTGGCGCAGGACTCCCACCTCCATTCGCCGTTGCTGCCTTCCTGTTGGCAGCGGGTTTCTGCTTGTTTTGGCTTTTCACCACATCGTGCCAGCGCATGTTGGCCTCCTCGACACCCCGGCTGCATTCACGATGGAATGCCATTTTTCCATCTGTGTTGCCAATGACACGATGGAGGTGACGGACAGTTGTTGTTAGTGCTCTGTCACCTCCGTGACGACGATCCGGTTGTCATGCGGACTGTACCCTGTCTTCCTCTTCCTCTTGGCCTTCCCGGACCCCGAGGTTCCTTGCTGGTGGTCTGTGTGGCTTGTGGGGTTCGCGTTGACCTGGGCACTCGTTCCGGGTGCATCCATGTTGCTACGCAGTTTATTTTGTTTTTGGTGTGTTTTTCTTGTTCGGCTTTTATGGTGCATTTTCCCGCATGACGCGTGGGAATTGCAGGCCTGTCGCTGGTTATCGCTGATTTTTGTATCGCGGTTGGCATCATCGCAACTTTATTCACGTTCGTGTTTTGCATTTTTGCGGCGTCGCGTTGATTTTAACGCGGTCATTTGACGCGTTATCGTGGGACTAGCGCATGGTGCCGCCAGGTTGGGAATACTACGTTAGCACGGCGTTGTTTTCCCGCGATCGACTGCGATATGCAAAATTGCGTTAAGCTAATCTTGCAGTGGTTATCACACGTTCTTGAGAATATGCCCCTATGTTTTTAACCAATGTATTTTATAATTGTGGTATAAAAAGTATTATTTTACAGTAAAAAACATCTTGCGGAGTGAACCCAACGAGGCCTCTTGAAGGAGAGAGTTAGTTTTACTTGCTCGTACATATTTGTACAAGAATTTGTGCCCCACCAACCCCCGCTGCAGGGCAGAGTTCACACCCTCGGACCTAGCTCTGGTGCTCTTCCGCCTGGATGGTGATAATGCCAGGCTCTGCAGTGTATCCGAAGCCACCATGGTCGCCTCACAGAGCGTCTTCAGGGCTGTCCGGCTCCCATCAGAGGACTGAAGAAATGCGATGTTCTCTGTCCCGTCCTGGTGCACCCACATTGGAGGCGCCTCCAGGCCACGTCACCTGCAGGACCTGTCCAGGCAGGAAGTGACACAATGAGAAATAGAAATCACTTGAAGAGGAGACAGGCTTAGAACAGTGCTTACGCGCATGAGAGCAGCCCCTTCCTTCTTCCACTTCAGGGAGGTGCTGAAGACATATCTTTAAGGAGCAGCTCCTCACTTAGCAATAAGGGGTCTCGCTGCTTCCACCGCCCACCCAACCACAATGCAAGCCCCCCTAACGACCTCAACTCATCTCCCCACACTCTCCATGTACACCGTTGTGTTGCTCTAAATCGATGGCACTATAGAAATATGAGTATATGAGTACACACAAACTCACAAACTCGCACACTCAAATACGCACAAGCACACGCTCACAAACACACTTGCACACACACATTCACAAACACGCACTAATACACAAAAACGCACACACAAACACTCTTAAATACACACACAAAATAGTGTTTTTCAAAAACAATCACGGTTAATACCGGGCCTAGTGCCTTAGCGGTCTAATGTGTCCACTCTAGGGACCTGTGTTGGACCCCATGATCACAGGTTCAAATCCTGCTGGTTCCACTCAGCCTTTTATCCTTCTGATGTCTATAAAATGAGTACCGTTGTGATATTTGAAGTAATGCAATTTCCAGTCTTCAAGAGGTTCAATTAAAGTTTAATCTTAATAGAAAGATCCCATCCATCCAAGTTACACCACTCTAAACTGTCCAGCTCCAACTCCTGCTTCTTCTGTCCTATGACCTATATACATTCTATTACAGTGTAATCATGACAATAGATACAGGGAAGGATAGACAATACACACCATAGAGAACAGATAGCAGAATAGGAGATAGCAGAATACTACACCATCTCCCTTCTTCAATAAAACTATTTACATGCACAGTAATAACACAAACACCTTATAGTTATACATATTCCTTAAGATAGGACGGTCGTTTTACCAGTCTCGAAGACCGTCGTGAAGACAACATTCCATGACAGTCTTTTGATTGAGGATTACACAAAGAAGAAAATTTGATTGCACCAGAACACTTTTCACCATTAGAATTACTCAATTTGTTGTACTTCCTCCTAACTACCACCACTCTATTAAGATTCCAACACAATGGTCTTCTGTTTTTACGGCATTGCTGAATACCTTGATGACAACCATTGGTTCAAAATATTTGGAATTGGCATTACCCACAAAACCAGGGCGCTTAACAACAACAACGTCCCCTACTTTCACCTCCAACTTCTTGACAGATTTATTTTTGTCAAAGTAGTTCTTCCTTAATAAGGCTTTATGATCTTCTCTCAGTTGCACATGTTTACCATCACCCACACGTTCTTTCCTTCTGGAAAAACAATAATTGTTTACCCAAAATGGCTCAAGATGAGTGCATAAAATTGGTTGGACAAAGCACGTCAAAAGCCTCCTGTCACACATAGGTCTAGTGGGACACGATATCGGTTCTCCATCACCCCTCACTAAAAGTCAGATTAAAATCTTCTATTGGGAAGGGGTTGAGCACTCTGCCGTTTTAGCCGGCAATAGAGGGAGACTGACCGAGGAATTTAACGGTATTAAGTGCAACCGCACCCTTGAAAGTTACCTTGATATTATTAAAGTGCCGGCCGATAGGAAAATTATATATTCAGTTCAGATTTGGCAGCCTGCCTATTAATTCATTTACAAATTCATGGCTGTCTAACAAAGCACTACCAAAGGGCTGTCCCTGCTGTCCCTCTCCACAAGAATCTATTGCTCACTTCCTTTTTGCATGCAAAGCATACACTAAACCCAGGAGTAGATGGCTCTCTCCTGTTTGTAGAGAACTTGGCACTCGAGATCACAGAGTGGCTTTGCGTATACTAAAATCTGATGCAAGACCTCTATTTGTGTGTGCTATTGCAAAATATTTGGGAATTGCATGGGCAATCAGAAGAAGGGCGTTGAATCCTTCCCGGCCTAACCCTATGATCAGCATTCGTGTCTAAATCCTTATTAAAATTATTGCTGCTATATTTGACAGTAAATTAGAAAGAGCAAGCAATATTGTTTAGCATTCTTTTAAGTTTTTTTCCTTTTGTAAAAAATGTTAAAAATATTTTTTAATGTTCTCTATTGTATCGATATATCCATCAATGCCATGAATCCATGTTGGAAATGCTGTCTTAATATAACAACTAATGTAACATAGAGCACTTAAAACATCTCCACTAGAACTTGGCTCATGTAGGAAATGTACCTGCAAGTATGCCTATATTTTAGCATCGGGATGGTTTGTATCTATGAGGCTAATGAGATCTATACACCTCCCGTAGTTTAACTTCATGTCTATTTTTATCCTCGTGAGTTTTTATATTTAATGTTATCTTTTAAAATTGTATAATTTTATCATTGAAGTGCATCTTTTGATGTATATTGATATATACGTAATTCATCCTCTGAATCTGTGTCTTTTATGGTAATCTTTACCGAAATAAAGATTTGATGATGATGAGTGTTCGGTACTCTACCACGAAAAAGAAGAAATGGAGTCTTCCCCGTAGTGGAGTGAGGTGTCAATCTATACTCTTCTATCTTTCTAAGTACTTCTCCTCTCCACTCAAGAGATAAAGACTTAGCTAAGGTAATGGTTTCTTTCAAAACTCTGTTAAGTCATTCCATCTCTTTAGAGACTAATTGAACACCATTGTCCGTTAAAATGGTCTTAGGAAATCCTTCTCTAGAAAACAGTTTTTTAAACATTTAATAACACTGGCAGAATCCACATTTGACAAGAAAAATACTTCTGGCCAGCGAGAATACATATCTATAATCACCAAGAGAAACACCTGAGAACCATTGCTAAAAATGGGACCCAGAATATCCAACGCAATGTCTTCCCAAGGATACTTGGGTCGTGCTCTCAATATCATGGGTTGCACTCTAGGTGATTTAGACTTGTCACACATATTACAAGGAACACACTCTCGTATCTCTCGCTCTACCAATTTGTCCATTCCTGGCCACCAGTACGACAAGCGTAATCTTTCTTTTGTCTTAGTGATTCCAGGGTGTGTGACATGAGCTAAGTCTAATAAATCTTTCCTGAGACTCGTTGGAGGCACTAAGTTGGTACCACGAAATAAAATGTTTTTATCAACAGATAATTCATTTTTTACATACCAAAAGGGTCTGGTTCCTTCAGATCCCTTCTTGATACTTGACCAATTACCTAACAAAAGAGACATTACCTCTTTAAGAGTTACATCAAGATCCGTTTAATTGCGCCACTTTTCTTCAGTTATGTGATCTGAATCTAATGCACATACCCAGTCATATCCCAAATCAACATCATCCTCATCATGATCTTCACACGAGACCAAACGTGAAAAAACATCAGCTATTCTATTGTCAACTCCTGGAATATATTTGAGGGAAAAAGAATATTCTTGAAGACTTATGATCCATTTGGTTATATGACTTGAAATAAAATCCGGACCTTTCTTGTCAAAAATTTCAATTAGTGGTTTGTGGTCAGTTCTTACTTCGAAATTTCTTAAGTTTTTTAACAGCCCAAAAAACTGCGAGAGATTCTCGTTCAACCACAGAATATCGAGTCTCAGGATCCTTTAAGCTTCTAGAAAGGAACATAATGGTTTTCATTCCTTGAGGACCCTCTTGTTGTAATACTGCCCCCAAACCCTTCTCACTTGCATCAGTGGTGAGAATTGACTTAAGTCTGGTATCAAAACTCTGCAAAAAAGGGGCATTACATAAATTCTCTTTGATGCGAGAGAATTCCTTTTCACAGATCTCTGACCATACGAAACTTACACCCTTTTTAATAAAGACCTCATATTGTTAGTCAAATCTGCAAAATCTTTAACAAATTTCGCATAGTATTCTATCATCCCAAAGAAACTCATAAGTTCTTCCTTAGAGGATGGAGCATGCATGTTGCGAATAGTGGACAACAAATCCTCTTTGGGTTTGACACCATTCCCAGTAATATTGTGGCCAAGGTAATTTATTGAGTTTGATCTAAATTTGCACTTCTCAATTTTTATAGTGAGATTAGCTTCACACAATTTGGAAAGAACGGATCTACGATGCACATCATGTTCGTCAATATTGTCACCGAAAATGAGTATGTCATCTTGATAGATGCACACTCCAGGCAAACCTTTCAAAACTCTTTCCATAGCACGCTGGAACACAGACGAAGCTGAGACCAGACCAAAGGGCATTCTTTTAAATCTAAAAGTACCAAACGGCGTGATAAACGCAGTCAGGTCTCTGCATGACTGTTCTAATTCAATCTGATGGTACGCTGAAGTTAAATCAAGCGTACTAAAAACTTTAGCACCACCCAAAAAAAACAAGAAGTTCAGCAATATTCGGCAGTGGATACCTGTCTACAACTACATTTTTGTTTAGCTGGCGCAAGTCTTTGCATAAGCGCAAATCTCCGTTGGACTTGCGCGCAGCGACTACCGGAGCTAACCACTCAGTTCCCTCAACCACTTCTATAATGCCATTGTCCTTGAGTTTAATGATTTCTTTTTCCATATCACTTCTCACTGCAAACGGCACATTTCTAACCTTACATGCAACAGGAACCGAATTTTTCTTTAACATGATCTTATGCTGGTATCCTTTCATACAACCAAGATTTGTTTTGAACACATCTGGAAAATCACTCATCAAAACATTAATAAACTTCTCATCCTCCACCGTCTCCACAGCACATACTTTTTCTCTCAACAAAATAGGTGGATTAGAATTGGGATCAAGATATACCCCCAAATCACCTTGATGCACCCAACTAATTATACTATCTCCCTTCTTGGAGACGTAAATTTTACCTGAGACCATTCTGCCCTTGTATTCAATCAATCCTACAAAATATCCATGTAGTTTAATTGGTTTTCCTCCATAAGCCAATGGAGTTATGTCTGGTTTAAGCAAAACAATTTTATGTTTTAACTTTTTAGTATAAAAATCACTTGAAATTATTGTAATTTTTGCTCCTGAATCAAATAGAACACGAGTTGGTTCTCCATCAACCAAAATCTCATCAGTGGGACAATTTTTTTACCAGTTCCATTTCCAATTTCTAGAATAATTTGCCCACATTCGAAATCCTTATGAACATCATCTGAATGTTCCTCCTCATAAACATATATTCTTTTAATTTTAGGATCCAGTTTACTCTTGCAAACTGATTCAAAGTGACCCTTCTTCTTGCACTTTGAACATATGTGACCTAGAGCAGGACACCTTCTATCATTCGCCAGATGTCCTATTTTATCACATCTGTAACATTTGAAAGTTTTTGTCATATCATATGCAGTATTACCAAATCTGCCCTTGTCTACCGGTAACTTGTCTTTCATCTTAAATTTAGGATCAAAATTCCTTTCTCTAACAGCTTGTACCTTGACATCTTTCAAGCTATCTTTTTTGATGACAGCTACACACTTGAGAGTGCTCAATTTTTTTAGCTACCAAAATGACTTAATCAAGTGTAGGTTCGTCCCGTAACCACAATTCCTCTCTTACCTTGTCCATGTTGCAACCCAACATGAACTGATCACGAACATGTTCATCTGTTAAGTTCTCAAACTTGCATGACGAAGCAAGTTTCCTTAAACTTATTAAATAACTTTCTACAGTTTCCCCTTCATTTTGAGTTCTCTTATCAAAATGATACCTCTCTAGAATTGTGCTTATCTTTGGAAGATAATGTTTATCTAATTTAGCAATGCACACTTCGTAATCATTTAAACTGTCCGCTTCAGAGCTTGGCAAATCAGGGAGATGATCGAAAACATCTTGCCCTTCAGAACCTAAGCAATGAAGCAAGAGAGAGGTTTTCCTTTCAGCACTTAACGAAGCTCCGCAGACCCTTGCATACCTCTCAAAAACACTTTTCCATTTCTTCCATTTAATTGGAGGTTCACCCGGTTGAGAAAGGAAGAAAGGAGCTGCCGTAACATTCTGCATTGCACCAAACATACAAAATAAAATGCTTATAAATGATGCTAGCAAAAATACAAAAATGAAATTTTGAAACAGTTAATGCACAGTTAGATGTCAGATGAAAAACTAAACAAACTCTATAAATTATATGACTATAAGTGTGCAAATCACTGAGTGTTGATTAGCACACAAAGCGTGCGAATCGCTGAAGAAATAGACAAAAGTAACCCACAAACCTTCGAGCAATAAATGTCCAGGAAGATCGCTGACTGGAATCTCACAAATCACGTAAAGTAGATACACTACAATCAGCGTGTGTATCGCTGTTGAAAATGTCACGTCTACTTCAAACGCGTGAATAGTTGAGGGCCGACTATCACGCAAAGTGCCCACAACGTGTGACTCAATAGTTGCTAGGCAGCAATATACAACAACCAAAATGGCCTCCAACGTCTAAACGTAATGACGTAGGACCGTAATGATGATGTTGAGGTGAGCTGGAACGTAGTGACGTGTGAAGAAGAAACTGTAGTGCGAAGATGGAGTGTGCAGTCTCGAGGCAGAGGTATGACAATTCTCGCGTCAATCGATTGTATTCAAAGTCAGAGAGAATGCTCTTTTTTTTTTTTTTTGAACGATGCGATGAACTCCGTGCGGAAGCGCGAGCATTAACTTTTAAAGGATGCAGCGCTAAGACTTAACGTACTAACTTTTAAGAGATGCAACGCTCAGTCTCACAAGCATTACTTCCTCCTACAATTTGCCCGCAGCAACAGGAACAGCAGTTTTCACCGTTACGATGACTTGCACAGAGAAATAACAGTTAGCGCTTCAAAACATGTAACGTAAACTCCACAAACGATGATTCCCTTCCGATCCAAGCACAATTTTCCCGCAGCAACTGGACAGTTTTAGAGGAAATCTCTTTATCCTCATACACCTGAGTCCTTAAAACATGGATATGATTACAACAAAGGGTGAGCCCACATCGATTAAAACCATTCACTAAACTCTTGCGAGTATGTGGCGAAAAGCTCCCAACCCTTAAATTTAACCAACCAATGAGGGCATGAATAATGCGTTAAAGTTAAATGAATCTTGTTCACAGCTATTTATCCTGTCCACAGGAGCTTCACGTGCTCAAAAGTAGTTTATTCCTCAATATATACATATAGATAAAGAGTGAGCCCACATCGATTAATTTCGGGGAAGTATGTGGCGAAATGCTCCCAACCCTTAAATCTAAGTACAATAAAAGAGGATTTGAATGATGAAATCTCTCTCTCACCAGTAGAAATGATTGTTTCTTGGTGTCAAAATCCTTGTTGTTGAGATCTTCCTGAAGTCTGCCGACTACGCCAGTGTGATATTTGAAGTAATGCAATTTCCAGTCTTCAAGAGGTTCAATTAAAGTTTAATCTTAATAGAAAGATCCCATCCATCCAAGTTACACCACTCTAAACTGTCCAGCTCCAACTCCTGCTTCTTCTGTCCTATGACCTATATACATTCTATTACAGTGTAATCATGACAATAGATACAGGGAAGGATAGACAATACACACCATAGAGAACAGATAGCAGAATAGGAGATAGCAGAATACTACAACCGTTCAGTTGGGTAACAATAAACATGTTATTCAGTGCCAAGATACCCTTGGGCGAACATGCGCTTTACAAATACACATTGTTATCTACTCCCCCCGACACGCCTAAGGGCGCTGTGATATGTGCATGCATAGGGTGTACCCTAATATCTTAGGGAAACAGTCTGGTTTGATGTGGAAATCACAGGGTCAAGGGGCAAAGAAATACAGAAGGTTTATAAGGAGGTTTTATGTTTTCAGCACTTTCACATGAGCGTTTCTGGCAGTGACACCACTGACACGCTTCCAGTGTGTTTTCATAGCCCCAAACACCGCAGAAGCTGTGAGCGACAAACGCATTTGCAAACGATAATAACTCATTCGACACTAAAATAAATCATCACATGAGTGAGGCGAACCCGTAAATAGCAGCCAGTCCTTGATTGTAGGGCAGCGTATCTAGATCTCACGTGCCAGCATCAAGGGTTTGGTTACACTCTTAGTAAAGACGTGAGTCTGTGGCCCACAATATCTGTGTCTCTTTACTATGCGTTGCTATTTTATTTTCAGAGCCTTCAGTGGCATTGTGGAGAAAAAATCGAAAACCCCTAATCAGACTGCTCTGGACAAAAAAAGACTGACATTATGCAGGCAAGAACTGGTAAGATACACACGTCATCTAATCAATTTACAATCCATCAGCCGTACATTAATCAGTACAAACCAATTCAGGAGAACATTCCTGCAGACATGGACCCGTCATGTGCGCTCCTATGTCTCCAGTCGTTCTCTTTCAGTGGGTGTGCTCCAACTTTTTGTTGGTTTCTTCTTCCTGTGTGCTAGGCCAGATGGCACCCACGCCCTTACGTGAACCACTGGTCATGTTTTCCACATTTCAAGAGCCAATGGAAACTGTCCACCCACTTCTGCTAGACCAATTGCTATATGATAACCTTAAAATCTGCATTTCTCATGAGAAAGAGAAAGTTATTTATTGGCTTTAGGAGATGCTGTGTCCGCCACCCTTTCCCACATGAAACACAAGCAAAACAACTTACAGATAAATTTGGTTGGGTTACTTGTGTCATCAGGGTCAATTAATGAACACAATAATACATTCCAGTCCTTCCATCATGGACTAGGTCGAGAAGGCCAAACTCATTGTGCTGAGTACTTAGACCAATCACCGCCCGAGTATTGGATCTGACCATGTTCGGCAGAAGGCCAAAGGTTCCTAACACAGAGTTGCTCGGTGTGTATCCAACATACTCCATTATCAAGCGAGGTTCAAATGTTAGACTCGACAGCTATTCATTCGTCCTCCAATTGAGAGAGTCAATTTGGCATTTCATGACAAGAAGTTTTTGACATGACTTAGATTGCTTGCGTCCCTCCTGACTGTGGAGATGAATAGAAGAAGCCGATGTTCCACGGACAGTGAAGTTAGTGATAGCGCCAACTCACTGGGGAATTACTTGTTCATCTGTTGGTGGTTTTCTTTTCAGGAGGCCATGTCAAATGTCGCCAGTGCAATTATAAAACAGAAGAAGATGTCCAACAGTGACATGATGCGTGAAGTTCAAAGTGACATTGAAAAAATCCGCTTCCTGATCGATGAGGTAGGATTGAAGAATATATAGACAAGCTCTCTTGTCATTACTAAAGCTGATGCCCTGATGAAGGATTCATTGCGATGCTAGACATGGTGTTGGTTCTCATGGCCTCATATAACGGTTTAGTGATTTAGCGATGTAGTGTCAAATAAGCACTAGTTCGTACTCAATATGAATTGAGCATTAATTACACTGATTCACTTGGTTTTTGCACTTCATTTTACCACCTGCTACCTTTATTGTCCATTTTTTTTTTTACCACAAAACATTAAATCAGGCACATAAATTTAGCTACCGGATGAAATATTCCTGTCAGAAATATTCCACTCACCTCTTCCATATTACTTGAACATGGCAATTAATGTGGGCTTAACGGTTGGCCTCTTTCCTTACCCATGTCAATGCTTCGTTACCTTGGTAACTGGGCCACATGGAGAGTTGATTGGGGGGGCTCCTGAAATGCCTTGGATGTGTGGAGGATGCATGGTCCACCCATTATAACCACAGGCTTGTGTTTTTAGAGTGGGCCATGGGTATAATTTTGGTACCTGTCAGAGGTCCTGCAGGCCAACCACAGCTCTTCCTAGGACATCTAGAATGCCCTGGGTGCAGTGATGAGGCCCTAGCATCAGTAGCGGCTCCTGGAGAGAGTGCTGCAGGGCGGGGCGGGGCGGGGGAGGGGCAGGGTGGGGGGTAGTAAACTCCAGCATACGGCCGAACGGAGGTAAGTACATAAATAAATAAAACGAATTACATTGCGCGCGCTGCAACGCCAAATGGCGATGCGGTGCGCGCAATGTAATTTGTTTTATTTATTTATTTATGTACTTACCTCCGTTCGGCCGTATGCCGGAGTTTACTACCCCCCACCCTACCCCTCCCCCGCCCCGCCCCACCACCCGCAGCACTCCCTCCAGGAGCCGCGACTGCCTGGCATGCCATGATGCCTTGTTAGAGACGGGTAGGAGAGGATGGCCCGACACAGGACCCCCAGCAAGCCCAGCCTGTGAGCGGCCTGCTGCAAAAGTTGAGAAATAGGGCCCACAGTTCCTGCCCTCTTGGAGCAAGGAGCCAGGGCCCATGCAGAATGGTTGGTGACGGGCAGCCGATACACTGAATTGCAATTGAACACGGATGGTGCTTCCTGATCTGTGCCAATGTGCAAATTAAAGGAGATGAACTAGCCTTACAGATCTACTCCAGGAGTAGTATTAGATTTTACTGTCCCGTAACTCTGAATAGCTGTAACCCCTTGACGGCTCCTTTGACCATGTTGAAATGTCAAAGTACTCTGAATAGACCCAGAGCCGTCAATAGAGTTGAAATTTCATAGCATAATGTTGGGCCATTACAACCTATGAGAGGTATTGTGTGAAAGAACTACAGAATTAGCTATGAAAAGACCCACAAACCATAGAAAAGCGCCTCCTCAATATCTTGGGTACCAATAGGGCTAGAGACTTCCCTATCACCATCTTTTCTAATTTTTAATGTACTATAATTCTAAGATGTTTATAAAGAGGTTTCCTCTTTTCAAAGCTTAACATTTACTAGGAATTCATATTTGTTACATGTATGGTTGCCATTTTGTTATACTGTATCTGCTTCAACCCTCAAGAGTCTTAAGAGGCCCAACTTTCCATCTCAGGCCAAATCCGAGTGAGAGACGACGCATATATGTGTATGCATGTGTTATTTGCATAGTGTGACCATAGACATAAGGCAGTAAAGGCCTGTACAGGATCAAAGGCACAAATACACTCAAAGAGTAGAGAGGTAACTGCTTTCTGAGAGGTCACTGCATCTTGTAGTGATTTTTACAGAAGTACATCTTTAACTCTTTCCAAAATTGGAGCAGGGTTGGGGCGGTCCTGATAGATCAGGGATATTGTTGTAGATCCTGTGTGTATGGATGGAAAAGGCCTGCTACTTTGTCTTTCTTTTTTCACACTTTTTTTGTTTCCAGTCTGTTGTTGTCCGGGCTGCAGGTGTGCCGAGAGCCACCAGAGATGGTTCCTACACCAAAGATGCCACCTCTGATATTGTTAGATGGAGCCTGCAACTTCAGTTTCTGGGAAAAGATCTGACACCAGTTAAAACTGTTTCTTTGGTACACACAACAGCCTGTTAAATGTGTGTCTAGCATACATGGGCCTAGCCAATTTGTGTACGAATAGTATTTTCAGGTTGAAAGCTTTGATTGATTGGTGACTAACTGCATAACTTCTTTCCTTGAACAGCTTGACCTTAATAAATAAAAACAGAGGCTTAACAGTTTGATTTACTTCCTTTCCAAAAGCCACAACACACAGTGCCTGACGTGTTCATCTGGATGCTCAGCAACAACAAAAGGGTGGCCTACGCCAGGATCCCATCGAAAGACATCCTTTACTCGCCCGTGGTGGAAGAGAAAGGCAAACATTGTGGCAAGATCAAAACCCACTTCCTCAAAGTGAGTTATCATTCATATGACTATCTTCATGTCCTGCTTTGCAAAGGTAAACATGCTACACAGTCCCCCGGGGGACCACGCGCACTGATCTGTGCTTTCATTAAATGGCTGTAAAGTGTAATACTGTGCAGTGCCAGTTGATTGCACTTTCTGATGGGCTGAGCATGGCCATTACAGACGAGCCAGGCAGCCTATGTGCATTTCCCCAGGCTCAGTGTTATTGCAGGATACATCAAAAATTTATTTTTTCCATAATTAGAATTTGATACCGCAATGCCATGCACTGATGGGCATTGTACTGTGGTTGCTTCAGATCCAATGTCGGCTAGAATTGTGGTTTCGACTTAAAAATGCAATTTCCAATAATATAGTTTTATTTCTAGAAGCCTGCTTATTGTTAAAATTAATTAACTGAAATCATTTAAGAGCCTCTAACATGTTCATATTATCAGACAATTAAAAGAGAGCAAGTGACCATTTAATAAGCCTGGGCGGAGTTCGCGGTGTTCCGCTATGCGGAACTCCGCGAAGTGCAAAAAAACTCTGTCGCGCTACGCAGAGCTCCGCAAGCGGCTGAGTGCATTAGATAAGTGTCGTTCACGGTGATTTTCAGTGCCAGGTGCTTGTTCGCACTGTGTAATCATCGCAAACTTCACCATGCACAGCAGGCGCTGCTTCCTTTCTGCCACTCGAGTAGATTTTTACTCGAGCGGCAGCTTTCTCGACGCGAATGGACGGTTTCTCAACGCGAGCGGTCGTGAGCATACGTGACAACTCGCAATGAGAAATCTGACTGCCTGGGTGGAGAAATCTCGCCGTGAGGTTGATTTTTCACGCTTGCGCTCACCAACCTGATGTTGACGATCGTGAACGAGGAAAAATCTTGCTGGGAGGTGGATTTTCCTCGCTCGCCAACTTGACGTTGATGAACGCGAATGAGGGAAAAAACTCTCGCTGGGAACTCCGCAAGCTCTGCATAACGCTGAGTGCGGAAAACTCTGCAAACTCCGCGAGCGGAGCAGAGTTCACCGCCCAGACTTACCATTTAATCGATCTGATACTCGCGAGGGTCATGTTTGCGCTATATAAAACCTTTCAAAAAAATAAATAGAGAAGGAGACACGGACAAATGGTACACAGACTTGGGCCGAAATTCTGAGTGCTGTAGTAATTGTAGGGCAGCAGCAAACCATCTGTGGATGAATTATAGATCATGCCACAGGGCGCAACTGGCTTGTGCGCCTGGTTTTTTCAAGTCCCTGGGGCCCTATGGCATTAAAAATGGGGCCGCAGATACTTCTGTGGCCTCTTCTGTAATACTGATGGAGATGGCGAACATGTAGCGTCAGCGCTATCTTAAGAGGGCTTTCTCTCACTTGCATGGGGGCGTGGCCCCATGCAAATGAAAAAATCACTTTGCCTCTATGCCCACGCCATATTACGGACATGAGTGAAGAGGCAAACATGCCCTTAGGAGGCACATTAACAGTGCGCTGCAAAAAGGTGGCACACTGTAAGTGCATCCCCTGAGGGCAGTGTTCTGGAGGAAGAAAGATGGTTTCACGGATGCCCCAGAGATCACCCTGCAGGTGGGTGCAGCCACTTACTTCACCCATCTGCAGAGGATCTCTAACCCCTCTTTAAAGTGCAGGTGGGCTGCCGCCTGCACAGACAAACACACAGCATCTTTGAACTATTTCACTGAATGCGCTACCCCTAGGGCAGGCGCAAGTTTGTGGCTACTCTGTGTGCAGTGCACTCATTGTATTATGGCACACCGTCCCTGCTTGCACCTGGCACATCTGATTAAAGGTGCACCACAGCACAAACAAGGACAGTGTGCCCTGTATGTAATACGGGCCCTGGAAGTATCAGTACTGCAGCTGCTCCAACACATCCTTTTGCCTGTAGATTGTATACATTATGTTATGTCATGTTACATGCATTTATATTCTGCTGCTTCACCCCTGAAGGGATATCCTTTCACAGAACAGGTCGTAGTGAAAAGGAGCATCATTATAATCAGGGCACCTTTAAAAGATGACTAAAACAGCCAATAATGCATTAATCAGGTTACGAGCTTTGAAATCATCTGGCATGACCAGTGGATGAAACTAACCACTGAATTAAATATTTTCCTGCTAAGCAGGAACTGGTGAATGCACATAGCAACATCCTTACGTTGAAAAGGGTGTGAGATGCGATCAATTTGCCAAATGTCAGAACGATTTCGATAGAAGTTACATTTTTTATATTAAGAATGTGAAGAGAACCTGAAATGGTAAGGGAAATTAATGACAGGTCAGAGAATTCAAACAGAGCAAAGAATAATTTTGCAAATATTTTATTAATGTTATGATAATAGCCGAACACTCTCGCATTCAGACCCCTCTCTCAGGTGTACAATTAAATCGGGGACTGACCACAGCCAAATGCAATCCAATCTGTTAGTCTTCCAGCCCAATAGCCTTGGCACTTAAAGTGTGCACTGAACGTGCTAATTTTAGACTGGCCTCTTCCACTATACAGTGCCGACAGGTGTCTCAAATGGCCGAACAACTGAAGAAGCAGCATTTTACCACCTGAGACGGAGGTAAATAACTGTTTGTCACCTGTACTTTAAGGAAATGCGCTGCTATTGGCTGAAAATGTAGCACCATTTGTAGGCATCTATAAAGTAATTACAGAGTACAACAGGGCACAACACAATTAAATAAAGCAAAGCAACATCACAACATAAACAGAACAGGGCACGGCATAACAAAACAGTCAATACACAACACAAAGAAACAAATTCCAGCATATCAACAATGCATTGCAATAATGCAGTACAAAAACAACAACACCATAATAAACGACAACACAGTAAATATGCAGAAATATGTTAGCCACTTATTACCACCGCCACAAATAAGCTTTAAAGAAATGGTACTAAATGGTGGTTGCACCACGTACTACTTTACTTACCACAAATATCATGTAATAGTACCACTCAAAAATGTTTTATGATCTGTCCCTCTTTGTCCACTTCCAGCATTACAAGCTCACTGATAAGTCTAATTATTGTCACAAAACTGTTTACATGAGGTGACCCGAATGTATTTGAGTGCAAATCTGGTGGCGGCGGCAATAGAGCGCTGTATGCTATGAGGTTGTTGTAAGGTCATACAAGATTGTACGCATAAAGTACGTATTTACATCTTTGAATTACACAGTTACATTACTTTGTCAGATACTTAAAATATCATTTAAAATATTTACATTTTACATTTTAGGCAGAGGGGTTTAAATAATTTGCCCAGAATCACATGATTTTAGATTAAGTACCAAGGACAGGATTTAAACTCAAGACCATAAGCTTAGTTACTGCACTACATCTTCTTCTCAAGTATGATGGATACGTTAACCTTTGCATGATGAAACATGAATTGATACCTTTCTCCAGAAATAAGAACACACCCCTCAACAAAAGTTAAACAAGACAAGTGGAAAGTAAAAATGCAATGTTTTTATCAATAAAGTCTGGTACACCTTCAATATCCGTTTCTCCACGTAGGTGACTTCATGTTGTGCACCTGTCCTATTCAAAGAACGTTTGAGGTTCACTGGTCAAGATTTTTTTCTTCTCTAATCGAAGGTCATTTAAAGCACATTTTCCAATTGTGCTATTGAATAGAAACCTGAGGATGGTGGCTCAAAATTAGGAAAATGTTAAACCTGTCATCCTTAAGGTGGTCTTCCCCCAAACCTTTTGCCTTACTCCTACATTTTTGATGACCTCGTTTTTGTTAGGCTTAATACTCTGTACACTTTACCACTGCTAACCAGTGCTCAAGTGTGTGTGCTCACTCCCTAAAACATGGTAACATTGGCTTACACCCAATTGGCACGTTTAATTTTCTTATAAGTCCCTAGTAAGGTGGTAGTCCAGGTACCCATGGCCTGACAACCATGTCTCAGGTCTGCCTTTGAAGCCTGTGAGTGCCTTTGAAGCCTGTGAGTGCAGTTATAAACTGTCCTTTTGACCTGGCAAAATAAACCTTTTGCTGGGCCTAAACCTTTTTTTTAATACATGTAAGTCACCCTACGGTAGGCCCTACACAGCCGAGAGGGAAGGGTGCAGTGTATTTAAAAAGTTGGGCATGTACTGTCACATTTTATATATCCTCGTAGTGAAAAACTCTTAAATGTGTTTATCACTACTGCGAGCCTGCCTCTCCCATAGCATAACATGAGTTATCTTACTGCATTTAATAAGAGATCATTTTCAATTGGGAGCAGGTAGGAATCTTGAGTTTGGTGTCTAAAGAATTGTGATTTTTAACCCTCTTTAATGGTAAAGTCGGATTTTAAGTAACAATTCTGAAAATGCCACTTTAGGATAGTTGGCATTTCCTTGTCCTAAACATTTGGTGCCTGCAGCCTGTATCCTAGGTCACATGATTAGGTGTAGCTGACAGTTGGTCTTTGTGTATTGCTCCCAGACAGTGACACAAAGGGGGAATAGGTATTGGCAGGATGGGCCATCTCTGACTTGAAGAGGGTGAGGATCCATAACCTACCACACTTAATACATCACAAAGGCTCTTCCTAGCTCATTCACAAAGGGTTTGACACTAGTCTTTTCTGTCTCCAGACAAGCTGGGGGTGAGGCAGGGATGCAGGAAATGTCTAACACCCCTGGGGGTGGAAACCTCCAGAACCTTGTTCTAATTCAAATCTAGCACTAAGTATAAATATTGGATCATCAGATCCAACTCTTCAGTACACCTCTGGACCTGTGGAAGACTCAGAAGGACTGCTGTGCTATTTGAAGCAAGAAGGACTTCTACTCTGCTGCCCTGCTGGCTGAGTGAAAATGATTGGACCTGCATCTTGATCCCAGGACCACCCGAGTGACTTCAAGGTTTAGTTGGCTGGCCTGCAGATCAGAGTCTCTGGGCTGAAAAGGCTCCAACCACCTTGAACCCAGCAACTAGACTCTGTCTGCTGTGATTTCTGTCCCAAGGTGGTGCCACCCCCAGCTCTGGACCCTTGGAAGTGGGCCTAAAGGTACTTTGCCAGCCCAGCTGTTGTCCAAGCAGAACTGACTAAGTGTGGTGCATCACCTTGTGGCCCTGTATCGAAACTGCCGCTACATGACGCATACCCAGCACAGGACCCCGAACCTCTTTGGAACCGCCACTGCACGAGATGTTCTCAATGGAGGACATCTCATCCCAGGCAGCAACTCCTTGGCATCACCACTGCATGACGCATCCTCAACATAGGACCTCGCATTGCAAGCCCCACAGCGGAATCGCCGCTGTGCGATGCATCATCGACGCAGGACCTCACATCGCAGTCCATCAGAACCGCTGCTGCGTGATGCATCCCCCCCACACGCAATCTCACAATGCTCCGCAACCAGGATTTATGGTACTTCTTGCAGCTGGCCTAACTTGGTCCCTGTATCCAGTTTTTGCTCCATCGTGGTGGACCTGAACTAGTGACTTTGTCCTGGTCCGGCACAACTAGATACCACAGTTGGCACTTTGTGCATCAAGGTACTATTTTTACATAAATCTTTAAAATTGCATATCTTTGTATCTACTGATTGGATTTTTGGCGTTTTGGTCTTAAATAATTGAATACATCTTCCTCTATTTTTCTAACTTGGTATAGGATTTTTCTTGTGGTGTCTAAGTTAAGCCTTACTGCTTTTGTGCCAAGCTACCAGAGGGTTAAGCACAGGTTCATTTTGGATTTGCATGTGACTCCACCCGACAGAAATTGTCATCACTGCTTGAGTAGGGTTTCAGCCCCCTCGATCAATAACTCAATTTCCTACAATAAATATGTCTAAAAGAATCCCAAAAACATTCAAGAGCACCAGCAATATTCAATATGACTATTTATGTGACAGCAACAGATAATAATCTCATATAAACAAACAAGATATATTTAAAGGACACTTTAGGAGCATACACCTTTGGTAAGAGAGGCACTGCTTTTCACAGTACTGTGTCTTGAAGAAGAATATCTATACAGGTAACCACTGCACATTTGCTAGAACGGGTTCTTGAAGAAAACATTATTCCAGGCAAAATCATGCTTTAGATCAAACAGTCAACGATTCAGAGATTTACAATCTATCCTTGGTAATTATGTTTGAAATAAAAAGCCTATCTATTTCACATTTATTGATTTTTCAACTGCTTTTAGTAGTGTTGATCATCCTCTTCTTTGGAGAAAAGTAAAGGAACTTGACATATCCTTGACTTTATTAAGAATTTAATCGCCGTACATTCTTCCACTTGGTGGATGGCATCAGGAGGGGATAGAGGGCTCTTGGGCAAAATCAAACCAGATAACTACCTATGACAAGGTTGTTTACTTTCTAATTTGCCCTGCTACATTTTTCTTTATACCTGTATGTTTTGCCAGAGATGCTTTGTAGTGTCAATAACTTCCCACCACAAATAGGCTGTATTATATGTAACTCTTGGCTGTACACTGACATATTCATTTTATTTGATTTAACACCTATCAATTTGCAGCTAAATGCATAAACCTTTTTGCAGCCAAACATTTTCTCAATGTCAACCTTCACAAAAGTGAAATAGCCATTTAGAAAATTTGGAAGGGAGTAACATACATTTACTGGGAAGATGGGGGAAGAAACATTGGAATGCGTGCAAACCTGCGCTTATCATGGTTTCCTCTTTGCCTATACTGTAAGTTAAGAAACATATTTGACATACTTAAGTTCCAAAGCACTAGCACATGGTGGGACTATATGTTCTTTTTAGATCAGTTGGGAAAAGACATTTTAACCATCTATAATTGGTCTACACAGCCTAGATGTATCCAACTCCATCTGACTGGGGTTGAATACTTATTTGAACAATTTTTAGATTTTCTCCCAAAAAAGTGAGTGTAAGTGCCGTTCTTTCTGCAAATTATTCTCCACCAGTTCAAGCACTTTGATTAGAGTCATTTTTATTTTCTGTCCTGTGCTGCTGTGGTACGATGGGTTTTCCGGCAGTTACATTATAAGGCAGGAACATTGAGATGGGTTTTGAAAAATGAAATGGCCACATAATCAATGGGCTCAAATGTCTTTGTTCAGTATTCTAATCATCCGCTATTAAAGCTAGACCATCTATTGGAGTTTGCTCTTAAAAACCGATTCAACAGGGAAGCCAAAAAGGGGTTAAATTACATTGCTGTACTTTTAAGTGCTATGAAGTTATCGCCCGTTGAGGCACTATAAGCAGAATGCAATTGTACCTATTTTTTTCCATTGACCACAAGGTTAGCAGAACACTATTTCTATTAAGGTCAGATATTGTACCAAGTAAATCTATTTTAAGCTAATTGAATATGTCGTTTATGCAATGAAGGAGTACAAAATGTGGAGCACATCTTTTTTTTATGTGTCCTATCCTTAGAATATAATTTCCTTACAGCTGTAAACTTTCAAGGAATGTTATTTACTTGCGGTTGACACATGCTAATGCAACAGATCCATTTGCCCTATCAACCATCAGGTACCATATCCATCTCAATAAATCCAAATGGTCCTCTTCTTGTCATGGGGATGCTCCCTGATGCAGAAATAATCCCCTCATTCAGAATGCAGGGGAAGCAGCTCATCCCTCCCTTCTGCCTAAAGTGGGTCCCGAGGGAAATGTTGGGCAGGACAGCGACTTCTGCAGTGTCTATACAGTATGCCCCTTCCCTACGCTCCAAGTTAGTCTGGAAATTGTCAAAAGAAACAACGCACCAGAAATGGTGTGTGAACAGAGGTGGCATCTTCCCAGGATCTTTCTCTAGGTGGATATCCCTGCTAATGAATCAGGAATTGCAGTCTGTTTTTGGAGACTCAGGAATCATATATCTCTTGTACTTCCTATTCTGGTACATTGTTCACCAAAATTGGAGGAGGCAGAGTGAAGAGATGGTGGAAGGGATCAACATGAGAAGGTTTCAGTTGGGAAGAATGAAAAACCGGATGAACTTTCCAATTAAGGGGTAGCTGAAGCTTGAAAGCCACCAAATTTATGATTTGAAATATTTTGAAGGGCCCATAGAACTAGCATTCACATTTGTTCAAAAAAAGATGAAACATAAAAAATTGGAAGAAAACCACCCTGTGTCTCTATCCTCATAGGAAGGTGTAGGATTGCAATACACTTCAGCATAGAATTCCAGCCTTTTTAGAACTTTGGAGATTAGATAGAATCATACATCTTATGTTTTGTAGTTGTGGGACAAAACTGATGGCAGCCTGTACCAGATTAAAATCAGAAGACCATAGGGAAATGTCATGGGGTGAAGACCTTGGAGGCAGAAAAAGGGTGATGTTTGAGTGGCACTGTGGAAGACACTATTATAGGAAAATTCACCTAATGTCAGAAATGAGGGCCAGTTGGTTAGATTGGAGTTGCTAAAACATTGAAGATATTGTTTCACCTTAATTGAGCCATTCTGTCTGGCCATTGGTCTGAGGATCGAACCCGGAAGACAAGGCTGCATCAATTTGGAGGGATTTACAAAAAGAATTCCAGAAGTGAGAAATATACTGTGGTCCTTGATCTGACATGTTACCTCCGAGGTAGACCATGCAAATGAATAATTTCCTGCAAAACAAATTGCCTCAAGATCTTGGCAAAAGGTAGTTTTTTAGAGCAGTGAAATCAGCCATCTTAGAAAAAGAATTAACGGTCACTATGATCACTCTGTTATTCTCATGAGGAGGTAATGCCACAATATTGATTGGGTGATGTTCGGTTGGAACTTGCAACAGTTGAAGAAGCCTAGCTGTTTGAGAAGAAAAGGACTTGTTTTGGGCCCAAACTAGACATGAGCTTACCGAAAGTTCCATATCCTTTCAGACAGATGGCCACCAAAAGGAACTAAGTATTAAATCTAGAGTTGACTAAACACTTCTATGTCTGGCCACAGGTGAGTCATGACATAATCTGAACGCTTCCATCCTTAATTTTTTAGATGAAATAAATAAGGTCTTCCCTTTAAAGATCAAATTTCCTTTCTTGTGAATACTTACTTGTAGCGTCTCCCACTATTTCTTAGTAAATTTGGACTAACTAGCTTGAATCTCCTCCAAAAAGGTCTGTCCTACTCCAAATATATTTTGAGGGGGAAGAATATTCTGTTAATAAGTTCAATACTATTCCACATATCTTCAGGAGAGGTCATCTGCAAGAATGTTTTGGACCCTGGAATGTAGCTTATCAAAAAATCTAATTGGTTGAAGAAGTATAGCCATCGGGCTTGATGACTGGTATGGAACTGCATATTCCTAAGGCACTGCAGATTCTGGTGGTCGGTTCAGATCTCAAATGGTTCCCGTGCCCCCATCAAGAGGTGTCTCCATTCTGAACAGGTCAGTTCATTGCCAAAAGCTCTCTCTCTCTAGAACTGAATAGTGTCTCTCTGGATCAGATAGGGTATGGGATAAGTAAATTATTGGATGTTCTAAACCATTATCCTCTTGGAGTTGGAAGAGAACTGCCCCAATGGCGCTATCAGAGGCGTCTGTTTCGACAATGAACTTTTTGGTTGGGTCTGGATGTCATAGGATGGGTTCTCGGGTAAACGCTTGTTTGAGATTGTTGAAATCTCCGCTGACTAGAGAGTTCCATTGAAAACTTTGACAGAGTTTCTCCTTTTTTTTGAATTCGGGTGATATTGCTGGTAAGGGCTGCAAAATCACCAATAAACTGCTTATAAAAATTGGTGAAACAGAGAAAGCATTGCATTTCCTTGACATTAGAAAGTACTGGCCATTCCAGAATTGCATTTATCTTTCATGGATCCATTGATAATCCCTGGCTATTTACCCAAAACCAGAGATATAAAACTTCAGTTCAATCAAACTCACATTTCTCTGGTTTACAGAAGAGTTGATTCTGTTGAAGTCTAACTAGTACCTGATAAATATATGAGTAATTCAGTTTAGGATCTCTGGAATAAATCAAAATGTTGTCTAAATAGTTGCACAAACTGGTTTAAGATGTCCAAAAAAACGTTATCCATCAACTGTTGAAAGGCTACCCGGGCATTGCTCAACCCGAAGGATATCACCTGATATTCATAATGGCCCAGCGGTGTCCTAAAGGCAGTCTTTCACTTATTCCCTTCCGTGATGCGCAGTAAGTAGTAAGTTCTGTGTGGGTCTAATTTAGTGGGGATCTTTGATCCTCTCACAGATTCTAATGCATCTTTCATCAACAGTAGGGGGCATAGGTCCTTGATGGTAATTTTATACAAGCCTCCATAATCTGTACAAGACCTCAATTCACTAGATTTCTTGGGAACGAAAAACACTGAGACTCCTGCAGAAGATGAAGATGCTATGAGGCCACTGCGTAGATTTTCTTCCAAATATTGCTGGAGGACTTTCTTCTCAGCCTCAGAGATAGAATACATTTTCCAAAAGGACTGATAGTTCCAGGATCAGTTAGGATGGCACATTCAAATTCTCGATGGAAAGGTAAACATAGTTCCCTAGGCTTTTCAAAAAGATCAGAATAGTGGAGATATTGAAATGGAATTACTTGGAAGGTACTTATCATTCTAGCATATGAATGATTGCTCTTTAGTTCTTTAGTAGTCCAATGGCCCTCAGACGGTTAACCGTGAAAATAACAGAAGTGAAAAAATAGGGATATGGTTTGGATTTCCCAGTTGATATACAGATTATGGCACATTTACCATGCAATCCTCAAAATGATTGTTTGATTGGGAGAGGATATGAGATCAAAAGAGACCATTTCCTGGGATCCGAAAGTCAATTTTAGAGGAGTGGCCATTTCTTTCACAGGTCCAAAAGATCAGCAGAGTACTATCCACAGTCTGTTCCTGTTCAGGAGATTCCTTTGTGATTCAAGATAATTTGTGTTCCTTAGCCCAGGATTCATGGAGGTATAACCTGCTGCCCACTGACCACAATCTAGAAGGGTGGAAATCCTTCCTGAGTTCACCTTAGGTAGCTCAACCTGGATGGGAAAGGCAAGGGACCGGGTCTGGCTTATACTGAGGGCCTTGAAGGGCAAGCAGACAGGTTCAGCTTAGGTGTTCTGACATACAGAGACCATTCTTTTGCCAATTGGCTCACTCAGCTTCTGAGAGGGAGCCGTGGGCTGTGCCAATTTTTAATGGCTCTTCTCTGGTGGAGGTCGAGGAACATTCAGGGGATGTCTTAGTTTGAACAGGTACCGGCAAAGAGCTTCCCACTGTTGGATTTATTCAAGCCTTTCATCTTTTGAACTGGCATTCTTGCAGGTGATGTTCGATCATCAAATCTTGATCCATCAGACCTGCAAAGGTGGCCAGTGGATGGAATGAACCATTTCATCTTTAATTTGCTAGATCAACTCCCTACGAAAAAGGGTCCTCAAGGTCCATTCAACCCACAAGATTTCAGTTGCTAGCTGGCAGAATTGTGTGATATAAGACAAAACATTCTGTCCATCTTGATTAATATCACTAAGAGCCTCTTTGGCACAATACTCCAGATCAGGGCTCTCAAACATTTGTTTAAAAGCAGCCACAAAAGTGGCATAATTGGAAAGCATAGGGTCTTCAGTTGCCACTAAAGGGGGTCACGCAAGCTAAAGCAAGCCTTGACAAGGCACTGATTACATTTCCGACCTTAGCTCGATCTTGTGAGAATTTCACCATGTGGAAGGCAAAGATCACAGTCAGCGAATCCAGAAATTCCTTTACTTTGTTTGGGTCCCCAGAAAATCGTGGAGTCGCAGGGGAAACCATTGGAACATCTGCAGTTCTTGTAACAAGAGTCTAACACAGAGCAAAATGTTCATCATGCTGTTGTTGTAGGTCTCTCATCCACTATTGAACTGTCTAAACCAAGGCATGCATCTTATCCACTGGCCCACCTGAGCTTCAGATGTCAGATTGAATGTTGGTCGTCGCAAACTGTCACAATAACTACACCTGGTGGAGTCTCTCAGGCTACTTTTAGTATCGGACGTCCAGGTCTTCACAGCCAGAGAAAAGGTCGACCCCTTCCAGAAGGCATGTCTCCACCGACACTAATTACCATCAATCAGAAAGTGACCCTCATAAGGAGCCCCAACATCAGAAAACCTCCAGATGATGGTGAGGCTCTGGAGTCTGCCAGGTTTTAACTCATAGAAAAGCCAAGCAGCTCAAGGAAAATACAGACCAAGGAAAATCCAATATTACCGACAGGATGCTTGAAGCAGGAGCTGGAGAGTGAGGAAGGAGCCTGGAGAGAGGCATAAGAAGTCAGAAAACTGGGGAGAGAAACACCAGGAAACAATCCATGAAACGATCTGGAGCGAAGAACACAACTAAGTACTGCTTGAAGCGTTGTGACACGAGGAGTACAAGGCTCATTCCCTTTATAGCAAAAAAGCAGGAAATGATGTCAAACAAGCTGTCCTACTCTTGGTTTGGGAAAACTGTTGCAGATTTAAAAATCATGGTGGACATTTTGAATTGGGAAGTATACCTTCCCAAGGACCTCCACTTAGGAACCCTAGGAAGGAGAAGTCTGGTCCATTGGAGACGCTGCATGCATCTCGTAGAGGAGACCCCCATGGAGATGATTGTAGAAAGTCTCCTCAGGAAGGGCAGTGGCCCACTGAGGCTGAAGGGAGTCTCCCTGCAGCACTCAGTGCCGAGGAGGCAGCACATCCTGCCTTCCGAAAAAGGGGCCCAAGGGAGATGGTGGGCGGGACGATGACCACTGCAGCGGCAACACAGTTGTGGCACTAGTAATGTGCATAATCATATCAATGTCCTTACTACAGCCATTTGATTTCCTTAACCACAATATTTCCGTTTTACATATTTGAGTGACGTGATTGTCAAATTCCAGACTCACTTTGGAAACCTCCAGAAATCATGAACTTTTCTGTGCTCTGAAGACAGAGGGATGTGGAGTGCACCTTGTTGCCGAGTAGTTAACATCTTGCCAAGGGAATGAAGGATTGATTGATTTTTGTTAGTTATGTTTTATGTTCAGATTTGAACCTATATGAAGTCTTCGAGTAATATTCGGTTATAACAAAAAAGTTATCCAATCAATCACAGGTTACTGAATGAAAGAGGAGTTGAACTGCAATCTAGGCCTTGAAAAAGGGACAAGTGTTGTGAAACACGTGTTGGTTGTTTTGGTCTTTGATTATTCAGCAAAAAACATTATTGGAATATGTATCTTGCGAAACATCACATACTTGGTCATGATTAAGACTGTAATTGTGTTTATAAAAATTGTTCATGCAGTATTGTATAGGTTTGAAGGTTCAATTGTGCAGACATGTAATGTATAACAACATACAACTGACAAAATAATATTGAGAGAAAGATATATATGATATTATCAAACATAAAACTGCATTTTGAAGTACAAAATTGGAGTGCCTCTTAAATCTTTATTTAAATGTATTAATATGTAAATGTTAGGGAGGCAACTAACATTATAGAGAACACATGCATGCTGGACACAGTAAGCCAAATTGCCCAACAATTGTTACAATTATTCTGATTAAATGTGGATGCATATAAAAATATACAGAGTGACACAATTCATTGTGCTCTTAATTTGTGCTACAACATTGGTTAGGAGGAAATGAGGTGCCAATACATAATTGTGCTTTATTCAGACTAAATAAGTGACCATCACTTAAAAATGATCACAAAATGTTTTCATTTTAAACGAACCATGATTTGAATATTTTGTTGCCTGACTATTCTGAAACCAAAAATTGAGAAAAATATTTGGTATGTGTTTCCTTAGCTGCCAGGAAAACGTACTCCTGGTTGGAATGTTCAGGCTAAAGTGGATGTGTATCTTTGGCTTGGACCCATGAAATTTTCCTATGTGATCCTGGACAACCTTCCTGTGGGTTATGAGCTGGAAATGCACCCAGACGCTGCTGGGCACCATGGTTCTTCACCAGCAGGTGTAGTCTACAAAGGTAAGACAAAAAGTATACTGTCTAATGTCCAACTAGCCTGAGAGTATCGGATTATTCACCAATGGTTTAAACAAATGCTAGGTCTAAAAAGCAACTGTGACTAAGTGGCTAATTTGGATCTCAGTAAACGGGTTTCTCCGACACACCAGTGATGGACATGCCGTCCGCCGAAATATAAATCTCACAGGATATAATGCGATTTATATTTGAGTGGACAGGATATCTGTCACTGTTGTGACGGAGTACCCTGTCCACCGAGTTCTAAATCAGGCCCTAAGTAATGCAGACATTTGCAACAACTAAACTACATTACTATATGTCTCTTTATCAAGATTATTTAATTTTGTGAAAATACTTTAAATGTATTTATCTTTGGAATATCTTATTGGAGGTGGTAGACTGCCAGCACAGTACTGACATGTCGGCTCTCCCTTGCATCCTTCAGTCATCTCTCAAGGACTATGGCAAACCAGAAACACCCCAAACCCCAGCTGACAACAGGCATACAAGTACTTTAGGTGTACTGCCCCACAAGTTGTTGAGAGGGGCATGGTGCCCTCTTCCAGCCCTGAGCTGATGTTGCTAGCTTAATCTTATGCAACCCATTACCTCAAGTCTGTCCACCATCCTTTTCTGCCAGTATGGGCAACACACGAATACACCATCCCAATGGCCACACCAAAGAGACACAACCTTCTTTTCGATTGTGAACACAATCATTGTAAGATTTATTAAAGGATTGTGTTCCCAAGTGTAAGAAGATGACAAGCAGCCATTATTAATATGTTCCCCAAAACTCCCATCTTTAAGTTGAAAAGGCAGAGTGACTTTAATGCATAGAAAGAAAGGACAATATTACATTAATCAAATCTAGCTAAAACATACTATTGCAGCAGGAAGAAAAGGGAACAGTAATTGATGAGGAAAGGCAAGAATGCCATTCGCAAAGAAACTATGCTGTGGTACTTTAGACCATGAAAGACTCCTTGAGGCTCCTGGCCAATTGGCAGGGATGTTCAAGCTTTATTCTAGCCTATTTTCCTCTCTTCTGATAGTCTTTTATATGGTCCTTCAAACAATATGCCCACTTTGCTATGAAAGAAACCTTACCTACCAAATTGCCTTACTAAACATTTACAAACTGAAACCCCAGATATATTGTGGATTATTTCTGGAGAGGGATATTTTCTCCATGATACTGCTTTCTGTAAAAATTATTTCATGCTGTATTTGAAGTTACAGCAAACAAATGATGGGACGGAATGCTGACAATGCAAACATTCTCCCCCAGTCAAAAGATCTGGGTTAAATCCATCGATCTTTTGCCCACTACGCCACCCCAGTTTGGACCCAGCCATATGCAAATCAGTCTTGACCCTGTGCCCCATGGGAACAGTCCAGACCGAACTGCCAGGCCAGGTCCTCCCTGGACCGTAAACAAGCATCCTGGGACCGGTTTCAGGGTATGTCACCCTTCTTCAGCCAGGCTAGCTTTAATCCAGTGGCACAGTGAGCAAGGGACCCACGCCTGGGCATCCCCATCCCACTTAGGGCGAAAAGTGTTACAGCAAACAAATGATGGACGGAATGCTGACAATGCAAACATTCTCCCCCAGTCAAAAGATCTGGGTTAAATCCATCGTTCTTTTGCCCACTACGCCACCCCAGTTTGGACCCAGCCATATGCAAATCAGTCTTGACCCTGTGCCCCATGGGAACAGTCCAGACCGAACTGCCAGGCCAGGTCCTCCCTGGACCGGAAACAAGCATCCTGGGACCGGTTTCAGGGTATGTCACCCTTCTTCAGCCAGGCTAGCCTGAATCCAGTGGCACAGTGAGCAAGGGACCCACATCTGGGCATACCCATCCCACTTAGGGCGAAAAGTGTTACAGCAAACAAATGATGGACGGAATGCTGACAATGCAAACATTCTCCCCCAGTCAAAAGATCTGGGTTAAATCCATCGTTCTTTTGCCCACTACGCCACCCCAGTTTGGACCCAGCCATATGCAAATCAGTCTTGACCCTGTGCCCCATGCATTTGTCACCCCGAGTGGGACGGGTATGCCCAGACGTGGGTCCAGTACTCTCCATGCCACTGGAGTCAAGCTATCCTGGCTGATGAGGGCTGAAAGCCCGAAACCGGTCCTAGGATGCTTGTTTTCAGTCCAGGGAGGACCTGGCCTGGCAGTTCGGGCTGGACTGTTCCCATGGGGCGCAGGGTCAAGACTGATTTGCATATGGCTGGGTCCAAACTGGAATGGCATGGTGAGCAAAAAAACGATGGATTTAGGCCCAGATCTCTGTACTGGGGCGAATGTATGACATTGTTCTGCATTCTGTCCGTCAATTGTTCTTTTTGCATTTGTCACCCCGAGTGGGACGGGTATGCCCAGACATGGGTCCCGTGCTCTCCATGCCACTGGAGTCAAGCTATCCTGGCTGATGAGGGCTGAAAGCCCGAAACCGGTCCTAGGATGCTTGTTTCCAGTCCAGGGAGGACCTGGCCTGGCAGTTCGGGCTGGACTGTTCCCATGGGGCGCAGGGTCAAGACTGATTTGCATATGGCTGGGTCCAAACTGGAATGGCATGGTGAGCAAAAAAACGATGGATTTAGGCCCAGATCTCTGTACTGGGGTGAATGTATGACATTGTTCTACATTCTGTCCATCAATTGTTCTTTTTGCATTTGTCACCCCGAGTGGGACGGGTATGCCCAGACGTGGGTCCTGTGCTCTCCATGCCACTGGAGTCAAGCTATCCTGGCTGATGAGGGCTGAAAGCCCGAAACCGGTCCTAGGATGCTTGTTTCCAGTCCAGGGAGGACCTGGCCTGGCAGTTCAGGCTGGACTGTTCCCATGGGGCGCAGGGTCAAGGCTGATTTGCATATGGCTGGGTCCAAACTGGAATGGCATGGTGAGCAAAAAAACGATGGATTTAGGCCCAGATCTCTGTACTGGGGTGAATGTATGACATTGTTCTGCATTCTGTCCATCAATTGTTCTTTTTGCATTTGTCACCCCGAGTGGGACGGGTATGCCCAGACGTGGGTCCCGTGCTCTCCATGCCACTGGAGTCAAGCTATCCTGGCTGATGAGGGCTGAAAGACCGAAACCGGTCCTAGGATGCTTGTTTCCAGTCCAGGGAGGACCTGGCCTGGCAGTTCGGGCTGGACTGTTCCCATGGGGCGCAGGGTCAAGACTGATTTACATATGGCTGGGTCCAAACTGGAATGGCATGGTGAGCAAAAAAACGATGGATTTAGGCCCAGATCTCTGTACTGGGGTGAATGTATGACATTGTTCTGCATTCTGTCCATCAATTGTTCTTTTTGTATTTGAAGTTACTGCATCCTTTGTGTCTTAAGGGATAATCTATGTTCAGTCAAAAGTATTCTCTATATTGGTTTCCACCATACAAGCCACTGTTGTATGTGCACAACTACATATGTACTTTTTTACTTCATCAAATGGTCATGGTCACTTCTTCATGCCTTCTTTTAGGACAGATGACATTTAAATCCTACAGTGACCATATACAAAGTGCAACATGATCCTCAGCTCAAACTTTCTATCACTGGTATAAGAATCCAATGTCTCTCCTGCTTTTTCAAATCTTGCTTACGATAAGTATGTACTAACTTGGGTTTATGTTTATGTTCCTCCAAAATGCAAATAGGGGTTTCTTTATGCAGTTATTTTTAGCTCAATTTAAAACCTTCCAATTTTTACTCACTAGATTGATAAAATTGGAAAAAGTAGTGGCACATGCAAATAATAATTGAACATATTTCTTAGCCTTAATATGTTCCTTTTGAAAAGCCTTGCTCTCTTTAACACCTCTTGATCATCTTTCTGTTCTCAAATGTACTTATATACAGACAAGCTAGACATCAAACACTAGTAGCTCCCATACTGGTTCCTTTTATTTGTATAAGTACCCGTTCATCCTTGTATATAACAATATATTTCTTCCGAATTGTTTCTCTACAGATCTGGGTAAATTGAGTTGATGGCCTCTCAGGAAATGGGTGCTTCAACAGAATATCCTCCATTACTTCAATGGCATCATCCTGCATTGTATTTGTGTATACAGCAGTAATGTCAAGCGTGTCTAAGATTTCACCCTCCCCACTGAAATCGAGGTCCTCAATATTTGATAACATGTCTGTAGTGTCTTTGATATATAATTTGTACATTTGTACCAACAGCCTCAGAAATACATCAATGTATTTACTTAAAGGTTTTGTGATAGCATTCAAACTGGAGACAGCAGGTCTCATAGGTGAATCTATAAGGTTTTTTTGAACCTTCAGCTGACTGCATAAATCTGAAATTGTGGGATTCTCATTATTGAAAAAGTGGAATTATTGTTCCAATACCCATACACAAGCTGGCACTGTCCTAGTTCACTCTTCCATCCTATCCCTTAATAGTTGTAAAAGGCTGGGAGTCACCCTCACATAGGAATCCTTAACTTCCAAAAGTTTCCCCATTCTTTCAGCATAGTTTTGAAGTAAAAAAATCTATGGTATGTTTTATAGTAAATGCCCTATCCTTACTCATATTATTCAAGGATTCCCTCAGATCTGTGGTTAGATCACTTTTTGGTCTCAGTACTAACCTTGGCATTTTGTCAATCTTGTGCCTACACCACAACAAGATACATTAATTATAGATCTTCTGCCCTAGGAAATCTTCCTTGCTAATAATATGTGCTGATTCATCCAAGTCTGGAAAGAGAAGCATCAGTGGAGTTCTAACTACTGATTAACTACAGAGTCTGATGGTTCAGTGAAATAAGGCATCGACTGTGGGGATCTGGGTTTTACCCCATGGTCACTGGTTCCAATTCCAGTGGATCCTTTTCCCAGTGCAATAAAATAGGTACAATTTAGTTGGATACGAACAAACATCTGTTATTCAGGGCCATGCTACCCATGAGTCCATGTGACTTTTACGAAGATATGTTAATAACTAAGTTGATTCAATTCTAGTTTTAAAAGGCATCTTGGTGAGGGAAGTCAATATCACAGTAAAACAGGAAAAATGTATTATTATGTACAACCCAACCACTTACTGCTGGTGCAAGATGAAGGTAGTAAGATGTGCTGTGTGATCTGATATGGCTGATTGTATTTTATTTCATTTCATTTTGTATTGCATTGTGCAGAACAACACACTTTCCAGCTGAGAGCCCACATGTACCAGGCCAGGGGATTAATTGCTGCTGATAACTCTGGACTGTCAGACCCCTTTGCCAAGGTGACCTTCGTCTCACATTGTCAGACAACAAAGGTAAAGGACAGCTGTTTCTAAGCAATATCAAATTACTACAATATGGGAAAACTTGAAAGCTTACAGTGTGCCTCTCTGGTAGCATGAAGCTGCATCTAGTGATACAACTTCATTATAAAGCTAATACATGATGTGACATACACAATAAAGTATATAAACAACGTAGTATTTCATAACAAGGCATATCAGATAACATTTCCTGTCATTTTAAACATAACACACAATGTACCACAACTTATTATAATGTAATGTAACCTCGAATAGCATCCCATAATGTAGCAAGGCAGAACGCAAGATAAATATCATACGTTATATCATAATAGAATACAGCATAATAATAGTAGTGATTTATTTGACCAATTATTCCACCAGATCATTCACAAAATAAAACATACGCGAGAAAATACATTTCTTTAAAAAAAACATAATACAATAGTATGAACAACCATAAAATGAAATAAAAGCATATATTACTTCATGATAAATGAACAACTATAAAAAACAATCACATTAATTCCAAAAATCTTAGTAGCCATAATAATAAATTCTAATGATTGATTAAAATCTTAATCCTACAGCATAACATAGTTAGCATAACAGAGGTTAACCTAACATTACACAGCATAAAGTGATATGACATAATAAGAAGATTGCATAAAATAGCAATGTATAGCATGACATAACAGAGCATAATTTAACAAAGTTTAACATTTCACAGCAAAAAACATATGATGAATAGCATAGTCTGAATGACAAAATATAACATTTAGCATTACTTATTACATATTACAGCATAAAATAAACTTATTAGCCAGCATCACACACAATCCCACAACTTTGCATTCATATATAAAACATAACATAGCCAAAACTAGCTTGCCATGCCATACTGCAAGATGGGATAATACATTACAACGCAACTTAAAATACCTAAATATAGTATAAAATACTACAACAAAATATAGACTATAATACCATAAGTATAATTTAGATTAATCTCTGTATGAATCATAAATGTTGTAATGCATCCTCTTAACAGTTGTGATAAAGCAGATTGACAGGTATCCAATTTTGCATCAGAAATTACAGTTATTCCCTGGATGCAACTTGAGGAATTTTAAGTAATAGAGTCACAGATGCCACTGTACCCCCGTTTCTCAGATAATGTAAATTATGAGTTCCTAAAAAGTAGTTTAAAGACCACGTACACTCTTACACAGTATTTCAGAAACATGACCCTGCATACAGAATTTATCAAAAGGTTGTTCTTATTCTTAATCACTATTGTACCTTTTATTGCTTATTTCAAGATTATATTTAGATGTAATGTTCTGCTAGAATGGAGCATACAATATTCTCACTTCACCATAAATTTACTGATAATAATTAAGCTCTATAAAGTACACTATTTATAATAAAGTATTGGCAAAACATTAAGATCATAAATAAAAACATCAACCATTAAAAGCATTAAAGACTACAGTCAATTTAATTCAATATACCTTTATTTGATTTTACGAAAAATCATAAAAGAACACAATACATGTTTATCATAAAAAATACAATAAAACACATAATAAAACTTCAAAACTTTGGAACAGATCAATTAAGAACATAATTATAGTGAATTTAAGAGCGACAACACTGCACTTGGTGTCCAGAATCACTCTCATCCTCCCATGCCGCACTCACATCACACCACACCTGAAGGAGCTCTACTTGCCCCCATACACAAACTAGCACAATTCAAACTCCTCATCCACACTTTCAAGGCACTACATAACATTGGCCCAGTATACCTCAACAATCGCATCTGCTTTCTTAAACCTTCAAGACACCTCCACTCGTCTGGACTCCTACTTGCACACATCGCACACATTTGGAAAACCAGATCTGGTGGATGAGCCTTCTCCTGTATCGCTCCTAGAGCATGGAACATCCACTACACATAACACCCTCCTTCTCACTTCTTGAATTCTGCAAGAAGCTGAAGACCTGGCTTTTCGAGTAGACCCACTAGGCTCCAGATTTGGCTTGGCTCACACCTACTCATCGCCAGGATACAGATCTGGGTAATAATGTGCTTTACAAATCTACATAACATAATGTAATATAACATAACACAATATGTCTTTGATTAAGCACCTCTCATATTGCTGTCAATCTCCAGAAAGACACTGTGAGGCAGAAAGGACTACAACATGATTAATGTGGAATAAAGATGCTCCATAGCATCCCTGACAGACCGAAGACCTCTGCTTAAAAGATTTTTATGGAAAGCTCTCCTCAGCCAGCCTGCTAGGGGTCAGAAGAGTAAGAGATGCACAATATCCTTGATTTTACAGAGAGAACAGATACATCCACACTCTTTCACAAACTTACCAATCTACAACTCTAACATGGTGAGCACCAAAAGCTGTCCCATCTGGAACTGCGGGTATAGGTTATCAACTGAAGGCTTGTGGATTAGAGATAGATAAATCTCAAATCCATGTATTGGCTAGGGTGTGGATACTAGTGGAGACCCACTTCTCGTCTTCCATTTGGAAACAATCCCTGAATGCATGATTTACACATAGCCAGTCATCAGGCACACATCTTGCGGGGACTCCCAGAAATAGCACCACTCCAATCATAACATCAACTCTTTTATGTGGCAAATCTGAAAGTCTACCACTGTAATAAAGGGGGACCCCTGAAGGAAAATGTAGGTAGAGAAGCAGGGGAAAAGACCAAAATTCACAAAAAGAGAACTCTACCTATTCCAATTTAAAGTATGCTGGACGTCATGTATTATGTTGACCGCTCTGGCTAGACCATTGTCATAAACACTAAAAACATTCAAGATATTGTATTCATTAATTTATAATTTTTTATTTTTTTGTCTTTTCACTACAAAATTTTTGATGAATTCATACATAAATAGCCTAACTACAACATTCCTTTTGAAAATACAGATCCCACTGCACAACTTTCACTCAAGAGACACACAGTCACATTCAAAAACATACTCACGCGAAACCACAAATGCATACATCCCATATATACAGAAAAGCTTAATTAGCATCAAGCCCCCTCGTCATAGTATATAAGTACTCAAAAAACAGATTTTTTTCTACTAAACAGTACAATAAGTCATAAATTGGATTTAAACAATTAATGTGATATCATTATAACAGAACTTGCAAAATGAATGTGGTCAGCTACAAATGTTTTCACATTAAAGGAAGACCTATCAGTATAATTCTTCGATTTTCAAAATACAAAATAAGTCCAGTGTACTCATGGAGGGAACTAATTCAAAGCGCCGACGCGTGTTTCGGTGAAACACCCTTGTAATTGGGTATCACCTTCTTCAGGGCGCACATAGTGTATACAGCAGAAGCAATGGGACCTGTCAAAAGCAAAACATGAATTATAACATATTCTTTTTTATATCAATGCATAGCTACTGCAAGAGAGTTATTCTAATTAATTAAATGCATTAAAGGGCAATGGTCAAAATCACAGAGGGTCACAATCTCAAATGAATATTCGCTCGGAAAAAACTAAAAAGGCTTAAAGGAAAGAGACATGTGCACATCATGATAGAAACAAAATGAAAAACAGGATCAAGGCAAAAATGACAGTACATCGAAATTAATTTAAATAAACTGAACTGAATAGTTCTAGACAGTAGTTAAATTGTAATCTAGAACTCCTGCCATTGAAAGAAACTGCCAAGGTCGGTTAAGTAAACAGTTAGACCTACAACGTATCAAAGTTCTATAGGAACTGAATGTGTTATAACAGCCAATCAATCCATAAAGAAACTGAGAGCTTAGTGATGAAGATCAAGATCGCATAAATGCCTCATTTCGAAGTTTCAAGAGATAATAATCATAGGTACATAGGTACATACCTATCCTGCTAAGGCACACAAAGCTACATCAAAAATGCTGCTCTCCTAAAGGCAAGGATGCGGGGCCGCTACTTGTTTTCAAACGAGTCTGACCTGTAGGTGGAAACAGGATTGTAATATCGTGAGCTGGGCCAGTTATAATGGATTACTAGAAAGACCAGAATACTGTCCCCCTATTGGAATTAACACCTTACCCGTAAAAATAGGGACTGAGGTTCAACGGGTCAACGAGCAAACTAGTTAGAACGGCTAGTTGAAATCGATATATGAATCGTGTACACTCGGGTTGCCGTGTGTAAAGGCTTGTCTTCAGCAATATTAGATACAACAGCGTGTCTCGCCAAAGATCTAAAATAACAAAAACAGCGTTGTAACAAAGTATCCTGATCGGAGATAAAACAAACTTTCATTTCAGTCAGGCGCGTGTTTAAACTCACTAAAATAAAAATGCAGTGCCATAATAAAATGTCCTAATCAGAGCCAAAAGTTTTGCCGGACGCGAGTGTTGACTAACTGCCTAAAATAAACGAAGCGATCACTCACTTTCTTTCCATCACACGTAGGTCATGAATAACTTGCTGTCATCGATCGAAGGGGGTTCTCAGAGCTAATGCATCAAAAAGCAAGAAAAATGAAGAAAAAAAGAAAGATTTTACTATAATTTGACGCCCCATAAACCGACGATCATAAAGTCGTTAAGCGCATTAAATATAAGGAATAATACATCGTGAGTGTAACTTCATGGCAAAGAAACCCGCTCCATATTGTTTGTTTTTATAATGGGGTCTGGCACGATTTCCTGACCTATATGAGCAATTTAAAAAGAAAGAAACATAATAATTAAGAGATCTTTTCATAAGCAAAGTCTGTTCGTTAAACTACTGGGTCGAACAGACATCGTAGCAGCAGAGATAGATTACCTGAATAATGCACTGCTAACGGCTGGAAGGCGATAAAGCGTCCCGCGGACGGAGAAGCGGCTCGGATAAAGGTCGGGTTGATTGAGGCACTTAAATAGCCCAATGAGTTCACGCGTCGGAGTCCGCATAACAACTGAGTACGTGAATGTCTCCGATCGGCGCTGCGTAAGTAGTTCCCTGAAGGTTCTTAAAGGGAAACAGCTCCCTGTAGGAAATGGGGCTTACGAATAGCGGAAAAAACAGCACGTGTAGCCCCATCCTCTTATCCATAATGGATTCTGGAGGATAAATCAAGGTAACAACGATCAAACTCTGAGGATAGCACATAGCTCAATAACTTAGAGCTGCGAACAAACTAGCCTCATGTACGAGGTGTGAAGTCATGAATAAGAAAAAAGTAAATGATGTCAAGTTGGAGATAAGAAATCAAGAATAAAGAAAATAGAATTGTCATAATATGAGTTTAAAAGGAGTTGAAAAATGTTTTTGTTGTCTAACTCCAATCGTTCCAGGGACAAATATGTGATATAAAGGCTAAGTCTTAGCCATTAGCTGCCATATCCATACCGCGAGCTCGTGGAGGTATAAGTAAAAGAGGACACTAGCAAAGAATGTGGGAACCTGACTTTAAAGGGAACTCAGACGACAATTTCAAACACAAATGCAAATGCAGTTGGGTAGGTGGTATACGACCTGACAATTAATCCAAATGGGCCCTAGTTGATAGCTAATGCGAAAGTTCTAAAGGATCGCATTTTCCCATGGAAGAGATTCATTCAGTCCCTTATCTTTTGAGTCAAGTAAAAATATCCAATATACTTTGCGCTTACGGCATATGTTTGTGCAGTCCAAGCCTTTCTGTGGATGTATCTTTAAATCTGAAAGTCTATTCAGCCCTGTCTAATGAATACATAGTCCATCTAAAAAAGATCCCCTGATTGTTGCTCCTGAGATTGACCCAGAATAGGCTGGTCTCACTGCAAGAGGTTCATAATTGAGGTCACTCTTAACTCAGCCCTAACCATGACCTCTAGGAAGATTGAGGTACACCCATCATAGAGTGCAGATTTCCGTCCTGGACATACAAAAACCATCAGGTCGACCAGGCACCAAACCTCAATAAATGTGCAGCCTTTGCCACTGCCTTGAACTGGCTAACTGCAAGCGTCTCAGCTACAACCAAGCCTCCATATGAAAAACTAGATTGAAGTACTCAACGTGCCACTGGATTATGGGCAGCTTTGCCCCTTTCAAAATGCACCAGTTTGGAACAACCCTTCATGCAACTAACCTTTCAGCATATTTTAAGGCAAAATTATATGAAATGAGCAGAGGGGAGATGTGGTTGGCGGCCACAGCAATCAGTTCGATTTTATGCAAGCTGAACAACAACACTTTACTTTTTGATAGCTTGAATCAATTGTGTTTTTTGGTATTTGGTAGACCATGGACTAAGCTCCACAGTGATAAGTAAAGCGTTGCACAGAAATATACAGAATTTAAATTGCTGTATATAGAATATAGTTTATAGAGTCTGGATGAAACCAGGTTACACAGAACAGATGTGGTGGTTAGACAGCTGGAACTGGGATAATACTATCAATATATCACACAGTTAGATTTTATACATTTCCATCACACATTTACAATTTTAAGCATGTAGAAGTCAAGTGATTTGCCAATAACCAGACATTAATTAATGCCTGATATAGAGCTGGGTGGTAATGGACAATCCATCAGCAAAATATCTTCCACCATATTATTTCTTCGATTCCCTTCTGAATGTAGCACTTCTTCCAGAAATCAAACGATTTTCCATTACCACAGAGTTGTAAATCAGGCCCTGTGTTAATATTGCTGGAGCAGCTATTGCTCAGATTTCCAGGTACTAATCTCAGACAAATTAAGTTCTGGATAACACTGTGTACTATTGACTGGAAAGGGTGGTCATGAAAATGAGTCCTACTTTAAAACCACTGGGGTCCTTTTCCATATCACTGCACTAATTTGTCCAATACATTTTTGCATACCGTTTTTTTGTGTGGAGTTTTATATAGCACGATCTCGACACAAAGGTATCAGAGTGCTTTACATGAGCACCAGTTGCATTACAGACGGACACATTCATTTTTGTTAGGCACGGGGAGATTAAGTGATTTGCCCAGAATCACAGGATTTTGAGCGTCCATGCCGAGACTTGAACCTACTTCCCCAACTTCAAGGTCGACTGCTCTAGCCGTTGGGCCACATCCTCTCCAGTTCATGATCAGTAACGTGTTGTGCCCTTGCCCATTCCTTTGCATTGGGTAATTCTTCTAAAATCTGCCACCCCTTTCCCATACTTATGTATTCATTCTTTGTTAGAAGCCAGGTATTAAATTAAATCCCATCTTTGTTTCTCTGCAGATTATTAATCAGACATTATCTCCCACCTGGAATCAGATGCTGCTGTTTAACAACCTCATCCTACATGGCGATCTCAGGGACTTTGCAAATGATCCACCACATATTGTGATAGAACTCTACGATGATGATGCTGTGGTAAGGGTTTATGCTCATTAATCTATTTGTATGTATACTCTGTAATATAAATAACAAAAACTTGCAAAAAACAACCATGAGGTGATGAACACTTTTCCGTACCTGGGTTTTTCACTTACATATCATGCAGCAGGTTGTCACACTAATCCCCACAACTGCAAACAGTGAATGTGATGATGACATGGAATGAGGTGTAGTTCATCCTATGAAAGATGAAGATCCATGTTGCATCAATAGATGATCACTTAAATGGCAACTAGGTTGCATGAAAAAATGGCAATAACGTGGCTAATAGACTTTGCATGCAAATCTCACTTCAAACAATAAACCTCATTCTGTATCAACATATCATAAACAACCATGTAAGATTATCATAGGAGGATTAGCTTTTCATGAGCAAAACATTGCAGCCAATGTGCCACAATCACCAACAAGGTGTTTTCAAAGTCAAATGTTGTTTACACTTCTGAAAGCGAATTCTCAAACAGTAACAGACCTACTCTTTTTCTCAGGACAGCGATAGATGGATAAGGGACCTAATGAAGCAGTTTGCTTGCCGCAGTGCCTGAGTTTTCATCATCTACATTTATTTTCTATTACTCAAGGCTCTCAGCTGACCCATATATGTAGTAATCTATGTGCATGGAGCATATACATAAAATCCTAGAACTATCCCAGCAAGTGATTAATACACAATGGCAGTAAAGCACAACTGTTTAGGAAATCTCTTTGTATAAATTCCCTTCACTCATACCACTTAACCCATCGTAACATTGTATTAAGATATAATTGGTGCTCGATCTCATCAATGTGCATGCCACTGGTTTTGAAAAATAAAATGTGCAAATGTTTTGCTATTGTAGGGCAAATCTGAATACCTCGGCTCCACAGTTGCAGCCCCTAGTGTGAGCCTTGCAACTGAAGGCTACACACCGCCAGCCCTGGCCTACTACCCCATCTTCTGTGGAAATATATCTGGAGGGGACCTTCTTGCTGCATTTGAACTACTTCAGGTGAGTCCTGATCCCGGAGTTAGATGTTCTGCCCTTGGTAAGTTCAATATTTCCTAGCTATGTTTAGTGCGAACACAAACAAGTTGATTTTTGCTGGTAATATTTCTGTCTGCTAGTATGGCGGAGCTAAATCCTCTGCCAAAAGGAAGGTGGAAAATCCATCACATTTTTAGTCCTCTGTAAAGACGGTAGTGGTTCCTCGATTAAAGGGGCTGACTCATAGTTGGAGAAAATCTTTTGAAGAAATCCTCCAGTGCAAATTCTGGCAGTGCTTGAATTGTTCAAATTTCTACTATCAAAGAAGAGCACTGCTAATGACGCCCTCTTAAGTACTTTGCTTTTCAATATGTTGTTTAACACTGCTAATTCCACAATGCTGATGGATCTATGACTGGTTTTGGGGTCGGTGAACCATCACTATCTTTGTTAGAGTTAGCACTGCATCTTGGTTGGAGAAGGTGGAGGAGTCAGAGTTGTCGTTGAGAAAAATCCAAATAGAGTATACCAACCTCCATAAAAGACAATTCAGATTCTACCAATTTTGTTGGCTGATTCTCCTTTATTATCCTTATGCTAACAGAGTGAGACTATCAAGGGGTGAAACCCTTTCATAAAGCCAAGTTCATTTTAAGGAACAACTTAATCGCCAATAGAGATGGCCATTGACAGAAAGTCAGAGAATAAAATATCAACACAACTTGAAAAATCACTAGAGAAAGGGTAACAAAAACTTAAAAGAATTGAGTCATACAGACTTTCTTTAGCTGTTAAGCACTGGGGGTTTGTTCACTTACATTCCACCACAACAAGTAATATTCAAGATCAAGTATGCCATTGTTTCACGAACATGGAAAAAGGCTATGGAAAGAGAACACACATACTCCAATCCTACTCTCTGCAAACCTTGGGTTTCCCAGCAATAAAGTCAGACCGACCAACAGGCACCTGAGTCTCCCACAGAAGGTAAGGAGGACAGAGCATCAGGACTGTAATCTGCTGTTCTAATAGTTGGGTTGATTAACTGGCTAATCCAACTCAGGTATTAAGAGATTGGGTCCAACAGGATCTCTCTCAGAGGACAACTGGTTTAATCTTTTCTTAGGATTCAGAAAAATCCATATGGAAGGTATGCCTTTGTAAGGTCAGTGGACACCAGCAGGGTTCTCTATAAGAGAAAATCTGATATTCTCTTGATACATTTTTGCACCCAAAAGTGCATACATAATATGATGTCCTTACATTTACTTGGATATCAGGAAGGATGCCCTGTATGCATCCTATGTATCCATGCCCTTAACAACAGCTAACATACTAGCAAAAAAGTTAGGTATAAAGAGAGAGAGATGATTATGTTCTTTTAGCTCCCTTTAAAAAATAACAATATTTATTTTCTGTGACCTCAACCATCTTGTATTATTTATTGTAAGCTTGTGTACTTACAATTGGACACAAACATAGGGGGTCATTACGATGGCGGTCGCATCATGTATCTCTAACATTGCGGCGGGTGCTGCTGGCTGCAGCACCCGCCGCAATGTTACAGTGCCATGCCATGCATTTCCCTGCACTACGTGGCAGGCACCACGCGGTGCCTGCCACTTAGTGCAGGGACATGTAGGGGGTACCATGGGTACCCCCCCAGTGCACCCCCCCACACCTCCACCCCAGGGGGGCCCGCAACGGGCCCGCAAATACAATCCCCGCCAGCCTGTGAATGGCAGTTCCACCGCCATACACCGGCTGGCGGGGATGCAGCATTGTACTATGGCGGACGGTGCCTGCTAGGCACTGCCACCATTTTACAGATGCTGACCGCTCCGCCAGGCAATTGGATGGATTGCCTGTGGCGGATCCGTGGCGGGCGGTCTTTGCGCCCGCCACGGTCGCGGTCGGATTCCCCCCACCATCCTAATTTGGCAGGGGGAAAATAGCGGTCCGATGGCGGAACGCCTGCCACCGCACGGCTGGCAGTGGCGGCCTTCCGCCATCATAATGATCCCCATAGTCCTGACCTGTGTGTAGCCTCGTTCATGTTATCACTTTGATGTCAAGGAAAGTGAAAGGTTATAAATTTAAGTAGAAGCAGATGGGGGTTATGCAGGAAAATAGTCTCCCACATTTTCAAAATATATTGGGGTTAAAGGAAATGTAGATGGATTCCTTACAGATGTCAAGTTCTCCTAACCCAGCTCCCTGCTCCACTGGCTCGGCTACAAAGTGCACTGTTGAACTGATGTACCACAGAACCTTATTAGAAGGGCTACTAAGCTAGAACCTCATTCAAACATTGTCCTTCTACAGAGGCTACTACTGGTGTTAACATTTTGAGAAGGTGTTTATGTATGAAGTGAATACTTATCTTTTTGAAACACGATCAAAAAGCGAAATTAAATTCATGCAGGCCATTAAAAAATCTTAAGACTTTATGCTCATCTGGGACACTTTAGCTAGGTCACAAACATATTAGCACAAGCATTTTAAGGATGATGTAAATGTAAATGAGTTTTTGTTGTTTTACATGGACAATTAATGTTACCCAAATTCAGAGCCTATTTCTGGAGATGTGGGTCAGTGCCACAGGCAAAGGCCTATTACAAGGTTGACAATATATATCAAGCACAACAGGTCTCAGTGTAATATCTATTGTGCCTAGAATATGCTTCATTGAAGTAATTAAATCCCCTATAGGGAGAGATGAAGGACTGATTTTGAAATGTTTCACCCGAGGGCCCATACCTGAATATGTAGGCTTCATTAGCTCCATTATTTTTTAATGCGGGCCCTCATACACTTACGCATTCTAATATAGCACTATGTTCTGCCACTGAGGGTTTGGAAAGTGCTAACAATGTCTTTAACTGAGTGAAGACTAGTTCCACATGCAAAGGCAGAGCAGTAATAATCGGTATCGCAGTGGTGGCAGAGCTGTAATGCTATGAAAACAAATCACCAATGGAGGGGCAAAATATTGTGAGTAAACATGAAAGGGGGAGCATTAAAATGTTGAAGAAAAAGGTATTTACCAGTAATAAGATCCACTGTGTAGTCTTTGATGGAGGACCAGATATATGAAGGCATTTTGCATTCACATAAAGCTCAGATTTGCAAAGCAAAAAGTCTTTTTTGCTTGTCATTAACTCAACTTGTGATTTTCTAACACGTTACCAAATCGTGATATGGGTTTGCGATTTAATGCCAAATCTGTTTTTGGAAGGGGCATGTTGAGGGCATCCCTTCCGAATACCAACCTAGAATGGGATGTCTTAATGTTTTAGGAGAGAAATCCAGTCGCAAATCATTATTTTTTTACTTATTAACAAATGTAGTGGTAACCCATTCTCAAACCGGAATGATTTGGTTGGGCACATTTTCTAAGACTAGGCAGTGGCTCAATGGACTTTAAAAAAATTTTTTTAACACATCATGTTTTTCCTTAAGAAAAACAGACAGCATTTAAAACAAGCATTTACAATGCAATAGGTCTCGCACTGACATTATTTTGAGCTATTGGCATTGTAAATGTCATTGTTTTTTTTTTCTCCCTTCGTGAAGCATTAATCAAATGGTGTAATGCAAAATGGCAATCAGCAGACAACAAGACATCACATTAAACAACAGAATGCAATATTAGAAAACATGATGTAACACTGTGCAGTATGGTACCACAGTGCGCACACCAGGGCAGCTCCACAGACGACTGCACAACAGCACAACACAGGACAACATACAACATGGTACTGTGCTGAACAACATTTCCCAATACAATGCCATTACACTAGACAACATGATACCACACAAGACAACAGAACACAAAACTAGACAACATGCAGCATACCACCAAGCTCAACACCAGAGATCCACATTATAGCATTGCTTTGAACAACATAAAACATGGTGCCACAACGTACAACACAACATGGACATTACACTAGAAAGTATGAAGCCACAGTGGAAAGCGTGATGGCACCATATTAAACAACATGGCATAACTTTGGTTAGTATGACATCACAATGAACAGCACGGCATCAATGTCGCTAGACTGGCAGTTCCTTTGGCTGACCAGATACGTATTTCCAACTTGTGTGGTTAGGACAAATGAAGCGCATTGTTACCCAGCACAAATGTATGTAAGAATACCGGTTGGGATTTTCTTTCTGTCTTATCCTTTGTCCTCCACCCTCCTTCTTATTCGTACATTCTTTGTATATTCTCTGGATAGACCATCACCTTATCCTGTATTGGATTTACAACCAAACGATAATCATATAATTGTACATTGCCATAAAATGTATTGCAATATGTAATGATCTTCGGAGACGGAGATATATAATATGTATACGGGCTATTCTACTCTGTTTTGTTTTAAAGTTCCAAGAAATAACAATAAAACAAATTTAAACCAAAAAAAATGGGTGAAATTGACGAATGAATCGAGAATGAACCATAGAATTCTGACCCCATAGGAAGAGATGAGAATGGTGACCAGATTACATGCCAAGATAAAATGAGGTCATTTTTGTGAGAGGGTGTAATTCATTGTGGGCAGAAGCAGACTTGTTCAATCCAATATATCCTAGGTGACCCCAGACCTTCAGGGTAGCCTCTAACAACATTCTTCTCTTCAAGTATTCTCTCATATGTTCATCTTCTTCTGGGGCATCAGTTCTGATGCAGATCTTATGCCTTCTCCCAAGAGGCAGACTTTCCCTTCCAGTCCTTCTGCAAAGTTGCAAACAAAGCCATTGAAAGGGATGTGCATTGATACTAATACTCCTGTCCCCCTCCAGCCACCTCCTGAAGACATGTCACTTAGTTATATCCTAACTCACCACCCCAGGACAAACACCAAGACTAATTTGCTTGTCTTTGAGTCTTCTGTTTTTAACAATGTGAAAGGTCTTCGTGAAATCCAAGTGGGCCGCAACCATAGCTAATCCTAAATTAAAGCTACTGAGTCACACAGCTCATAAAGTCAGTGAGTCTGTTTGACACGACTTGCCAACTGGAACCATAATGGAGTGTGGCCTGTAATTTCATTGTTAAAATACCCACCAACATAAAGTTCTTCTACTTTTGTATCATTTGCCGAACATTTTCAGCCATGCTGCTCCCATGTGGTTGGCAGGGATCTCCCTCCAGACACTGTGTCAAATACCAGTATATCTGCTCTGCTCAAATATTTTGTCAGATAATTATCCTAATTTTTTTTTTTTTTTTTTTTTAATAATCGAATATTTTGACTGCAAGCAAGAACAACACTGATATTTATAAGTGCAATGCTATAGAACGAATATTGAGAAAAAAATGCATTCGAGGCAGCGTGCGTGGCATTGTATTTGTAGTTTTTCTCCCATGATCTTCAGAAGCATTAATTATTGCTCAAAGCGTAGCTGAATCTGTCCCGTAAAGTTTCAAAATGCCTTCCTGAGCTATTCTAGGCTTTGTGCCCCGAACAAAGTCCAACAGGTGGTTTGTGTCAGTTGTACTTGTGCGCTATAAAGTCTGTTCCTAAATAGTACTAAGAGTGCATTGTGAAAAGGGTCGAAACTTAAGACATGTTTTATACAATTAAGCAGATTCCCGTTTCAAACCGCATCTATTAAAACTAGTGGAGGAAAGAGCTCTTTTTAGGTCTCGCCTAAGCAGCGCGCATGCGCTGCATAGGAGGAGCCCTCTTGGAATCGATTCACTTTTTCGCCCAAAAACGTGCACACTTTGCATTGCTTTCAATGGCAACGCGTGCACGTTTGGCGTTTCCCTTGCGGGAGCGAGCTTTGGCGACATCTGTTTGTAATTATCTTGCAAAACACACAAGATGATGGACGGAATGCTGCACATTGGCAAACATTCACCCCCGGTCACAGATCTGGGTTTAATCCATCGTTATTTTGCTTCACCACGCCACCCCAGTTCAGACATAGCCATAAGCAAATCAGTCTTGACCCTGTGCCTCATGGGAACAGTCCAAACCGAACTGCCAAGCCATGTCTTCCCTGGACCGGAATCAAGCATCCTAGGACCGGTTTCAGGCTATCAGCCTTCATCAGCCAGGATAGCTTGACTCCAGTGGCGTAGTGAGCACGGGACCCACGTCTGGGCATACCCTTCCCACTTAGGGCGAAATGCAAAACACACAAGATGATGGACGGAATGCTGCACATTGCCAAACATTCACCCCCAGTCACAGATCTGGGTTTAATCCATCGTTATTTTGCTTCACCACTACCCCAGTTCAGACATAGCCATAAGCAAATCAGTCTTGACCCTGTGCCTCATGGGAACAGTCCAGACCGAACTGCCAGCCATGTCTTCCTGGACCGGAATCAAGCATCCTAGGACCGGTTTCAGGCTATCAGCCTTCATCAGCCAGGATAGCTTGACTCCAGTGGCGTAGTGAGCACGGGACCCACGTCTGGGCATACCCTTCCCACTTAGGCGAAATGCAAAACACACAAGATGATGGACGGAATGCTGCACATTGGCAAACATTCACCCCCAGTCACAGATCTGGGTTTAATCCATCGTTATTTTGCTTCACCACGCCACCCCAGTTCAGACATAGCCATAAGCAAATCAGTCTTGACCCTGTGCCTCATGGGAACCGTCCAGACCGAACTGCCAAGCCATGTCTTCCCTGGACCGGAATCAAGCATCCTAGGACCGGTTTCAGGCTATCAGCCTTCATCAGCCAGGATAGCTTGACTCCAGTGGCGTAGTGAGCACGGGACCCACGTCTGGGCATACCCTTCCCACTTAGGGCGAAATGCAAAACACACAAGATGATGGACGGAATGCTGCACATTGGCACAGGGTCAAGACTGATTTGCATATGGCTATGTCTGAACTGGGGTGGCGTGGTGAAGCAAAATAACGATGGATTAAACCCAGATCTGTGACTGGGGGTGAATGTTTGCCAATGTGCAGCATTCCGTCCATCATCTTGTGTGTTTTGCATTTTGCCCTAAGTGGGAAGGGTATGCCCAGACGTGGGTCCCGTGCTCACTGCGCCACTGGAGTCAAGCTATCTTGGCCGATGAAGGCTGATAGCCTGAAACCGGTCCTAGGATGCTTGATTCCGGTCCAGGGAAGACATGGCTTGGCAGTTCGGTCTGGACTGTTCCCATGAGGCACAGGGTCAAGACTGATTTGCATATGGCTATGTCTGAACTGGGGTGGCATGGTGAAGCAAAATAACGATGGATTAAACCCAGATCTGTGACTGGGGGTGAATGTTTGCCAATGTGCAGCATTCCGTCCATCATCTTGTGTGTTTTGCATTTTGCCCTAAGTGGGAAGGGTATGCCCAGACGTGGGTCCCGTGCTCACTGCGCCACTGGAGTCAAGCTATCCTGGCTGTTGAAGGCTGATAGCCTGAAACCGGTCCTAGGATGCTTGATTCCGGTCCAGGAAGACATGGCTTGGCAGTTCGGTCTGGACTGTTCCCATGAGGCACAGGGTCAAGACTGATTTGCATATGGCTATGTCTGAACTGGGGTAGCGTGGTGAAGCAAAATAATGATGGATTAAACCCAGATCTGTGATTGGGGGTGAATGTTTGCCAATGTGCAGCATTCCGTCCATCATCTTGTGTGTTTTGCATTTTGCCCTAAGTGGGAAGGGTATGCCCAGACGTGGGTCCCGTGCTCACTGCGCCACTGGAGTCAAGCTATCCTGGCTGATGAAGGCTGATAGCCTGAAACCGGTCCTAGGATGCTTGATTCCGGTCCAGGGAAGACATGGCTTGGCAGTTCGGTCTGGACTGTTCCCATGAGGCACAGGGTCAAGACTGATTTGCATATGGCTATGTCTGAACTGGGGTGGCGTGGTGAAGCAAAATAACGATGGATTAAACCCAGATCTGTGACTGGGGGTGAATGTTTGCCAATGTGCAGCATTCCGTCCATCATCTTGTGTGTTTTGCATTTTGCCCTAAGTGGGAAGGGTATGCCCAGACGTGGGTCCCGTGCTCACTGCGCCACTGGAGTTAAGCTATCCTGGCTGATGAAGGCTGATAGCCTGAAACCTGTCCTAGGATGCTTGATTCCGGTCCAGGGAAGACATGGATTGGCAGTTCGGTCTGGACTGTTCCCATGAGGCACAGGGTCAAGACTGATTTGCATATGGCTATGTCTGAACTGGGGTGGCGTGGTGAAGCAAAATAAAGATGGATTAAACCCAGATCTGTGACTGGGGGTGAATGTTTGCCAATGTGCAGCATTCCGTCCATCATCTTGTGTGTTTTGCATTTTGCCCTAAGTGGGAAGGGTATGCCCAGACGTGGGTCCCGTGCTCACTGCGCCACTGGAGTCAAGCTATCTTGGCTGATGAAGGCTGATAGTCTGAAACCGGTCCTAGGATGCTTGATTCCGGTCCAGGGAAGACATGGCTTGGCAGTTCGGTCTGGACTGTTCCCATGAGGCACAGGGTCAAGACTGATTTGCATATGGCTATGTCTGAACTGGGGTGGCGTGGTGAAGCAAAATAACGATGGATTAAACCCAGATCTGTGACTGGGGGTGAATGTTTGCCAATGTGCAGCATTCCGTCCATCATCTTGTGTGTTTTGCATTTTGCCCTAAGTGGGAAGGGTATGCCCAGACGTGGGTCCCGTGCTCACTGCGCCACTGGAGTTAAGCTATCCTGGCTGATGAAGGCTGATAGCCTGAAACCTGTCCTAGGATGCTTGATTCCGGTCCAGGGAAGACATGGATTGGCAGTTCGGTCTGGACTGTTCCCATGAGGCACAGGGTCAAGACTGATTTGCATATGGCTATGTCTGAACTGGGGTGGCGTGGTGAAGCAAAATAAAGATGGATTAAACCCAGATCTGTGACTGGGGGTGAATGTTTGCCAATGTGCAGCATTCCGTCCATCATCTTGTGTGTTTTGCATTTTGCCCTAAGTGGGAAGGGTATGCCCAGACGTGGGTCCCGTGCTCACTGCGCCACTGGAGTCAAGCTATCTTGGCTGATGAAGGCTGATAGTCTGAAACCGGTCCTAGGATGCTTGATTCCGGTCCAGGAAGACATGGCTTGGCAGTTCGGTCTGGACTGTTCCCATGAGGCACAGGGTCAAGACTGATTTGCATATGGCTATGTCTGAACTGGGGTGGCGTGGTGAAGCAAAATAACGATGGATTAAACCCAGATCTGTGACTGGGGGTGAATGTTTGCCAATGTGCAGCATTCCGTCCATCATCTTGTGTGTTTTGTAATTATCTTGCAAACAGAAGGTGGCCCTGCTCGCTCCCGCAAGGGAAACGCTGTGTGTGCTCTCGGCCGCACTCCCCCCCCCCCCTCAGCGTCTACAGGCGCGCAGGGGCCATATGTTTTTTTAATTATCTCGCGCCGTACCCGCAAGCACGAATGCTTACCCTCCCCCACCCTACCTCACCTCCCTCTCTCTCCTGCGCGCTCTGTTCGTGTTCTTCCTTTGAAGTCTTCGTTCCTCTCGGCCTCCTCCTTTAAATTGACCCTCGATTCCATTCAAGCTGTTCTTCCCCCCCCCTCCCCTACATTGCTCCTTCCCCTCTCTTGGGCTGTAGTTGAAGTAGCCGGAGTTGAAAAATAAAAATCCTGTTTCCATTCCCCACTGATGACGATTGCAGCGGAGCACGCACCGAGACCGGGCAGTTTTTAGCCTATATCCCCGGCCCGTTTTCCGTTGTTAGCTTGAGCATTTCTAGTGTTGCTTGCTTAAAAAGATTTCTTTGAATACATTAAAGTGCAGCAGCACGTACGGCCACTCTAGCTGCGTGACAGCGGCAGACTTGAAGGCACCTCGTATTTTGCGTAGTCGCGCGCCAAAGATCTTTTCACCTTTGAAAAGCCAGGCATTGAAAGGTGCCGAGACTCGGCTGATGCCAATTGCTTTCTCTGAGGGGTGACTGGCAACAAGCTGCCACTTTGATGCTAGTTTTGGTGCCAGAATTGGTCAAGGAGTTGCGCTGTTGCTTCTGACTTCATATGATGTGCAGTTGCACGTCAGAATTCAGACAGGGTCCCACTCACCCTTTCATCCTGCCGATGTCCCTATTAATGGCCGCTCCTGTTGTGTTGAAAGCTTGTAGACGGCAGCTGCCCCACTGAACACTGGGTAGAGCCATTGTCAGTGAACAGGAGTTGCTGCTGAAGGGAATGTTTGTTGAGTTGGCATTGGTCTTTGAGATTTTACTGATAATTTTTTTTCTCACCCCTACTTCCAACATGGTGGTTTCTTTTTTTCTCATGACTTCAACTTGTTGCCATGTTCTTGGCATTTTTGGCCAACTAATGTCCCCTTGATATCGGCCTCTTCGTATTTTCAGTTCTGACGAGGTTGCAGGGCTTGGGCATGGCTGTTAACACGGCTTTAAATGGGAAGAAAAACTAGGGGGCGGTGTAATTAAGGGCGTGGCTTAAAATCACGTAAGCTAAAAATCTGTGCTTAGCACAGTGTCCCGCCCCACTGGTATTTTGCTGCTTCTGCCATTGCATCCGGCTATATAACAAAACAAGTAACATTACGCCTACAACAAGCCAGTACTATTGGGTTTGCCAATGGTTGTTAGTTCCTTATAATAAATAAGCAATACATATGGATTCATTGTATAGAATATTGAAAACGCTTCTCTTCTGAAATGATGAGACTGTGAAAGAACTATATAACGAGTCTCTTGGAAGTTACTTCAAAGGCCGTGAATGGTGGCCCTGCTGCAAAGTTAAGATTAATTTTTATCCTGATGTGGAGTGCAAAAATGGAGAGCCCGATAGGGACCCGTCTCAGCACCTGCTTTTTAGAATTACTTTTCAGGCTCTTTTTTTCCCTGTAAATTTGTTTGCTTTCAGGCTGACTTTTCCGTCCCTTTTATATGTAATGTCTTCTTGGTTATATATAAGGTGACAAAAATGCTTAACACTTTTTTACTGTAACTTTCCAACATGCTGTACAGCAGCCACACTGCTCTACAACATAGCTTAAGGACATTGGCAAAGCCAATAGCTCTGGCTAAACACTTATAAGGTCCCAAAGGCGAGACCTATTGGCTATGCCAATGCTTGTTTTGTTTGGCCTTTCTGGAAAAGCAGCAGACACACAAACCCCCAGCCCTCTTTCCACCCACCCGCACTCCTCGAGGCTTGGTAACATGATACATTGTGCTGGTCTTGTGTCTTTGCTTGGGGAACACGCATGTAACCCCCACTTGGCCTATGGCTGAACAAAGAAGGCCTGGTGCTAAACTATTTTACCCGCATATGGCGTTGAGAGGAAAAAGCACTCTTACAGAAATCCACAGTCAGGTGCGGCTTGAGTGATAGGGAGAAAGAAAGACAGGGCATCCTTAGCGCCAGCACAGCAGCATCAATCACGGGGTGTCCCAGCAAACCGCAGCCCCCAAGCAAAAAGCTGGGCCAATAATTAGCCACGTTGGCTGACTCAGGCTAAAATCCAAATGTTCGCTGATAATGCTAGTAGTCATGCACAGAGGCGTGTTTATTGTCCGTACTGACAAAGTACTTTTATGCCGAGTATTTAAATTTAGTACTCAGACCCGGACTGGTTGTAGCGGGTATCATGCGTTTTCCCAGGTGGAGGCCGGTTTTGCAGAAGGGGGGGAGTAGTTTTTTGTTGCTAGGGGGCGGTTTTGCAGCGTTGCTGCAATATCGGCCCCTAGTAACAAAAGCAGCAGTGCTTCACACTTGCAAACCCACCTGCAGCCGATCCCCCGGGGGAGTGGGGTGGTGGGCGGTGGCTGGTCCTACAAAAAGGCCAGGGCTGCTTTGGGTTCCCAGTACGGCCCTGTTAGCATTGCGTCATTCTTCATAGTCAGGCGACGTCATGTGTCAGTCGCACGGGCCATAGAAATTACTTCTGGATTGATGTATATATACGTTTAGGGCCTAATTAAAGAGGGGCTTGCAGCCTTGAGTTGAGTTCCGTGCGCTCTTGCGCCAGTCCTGTATGGCGCGCCACTGAGTGTAAAGGTGTCAAAGTCGTGAACGAGCAGTTTCCTTTGTTTACCTCAAACACATTTCTCATAATTAAGACCACGTACCTCAAAACTTCTTGTTCAACTTCTTATTGCAGAATCCTTTATTGCAATTCTGTTTAAATTCTGGACGAAAGTTCAAAAGTAGAATCTGTAACCTGCTCAAGCGTTGTGTGTGCCCTGTGAGTTGATATGCATATGAGAAAATTGTGTGTGTGCTTGCTCCAGTTGAATGAGACCGAGTGTGTGTGTGAGTGGAAGTGTTTGAGCCCTCCCATGTGTGTGCCATGGTTTATGTTGTGCATGTATTTGAGTGTGGGGTCATGAAGAGATGCGAGTTTCAGTATGAGAGGGCGCACGAGGGGCCGAAGAGTTTGTGTGTCAGCATGTCTTTGTTTTAAATCGGTTTCTGCGAGCGCCCTGCATCTCTGCACTGTTGAAGTAAACAACATCTCGTGTTAACTGCCTCCATTAATCAACCTTTTAAAAACGCTGATCCTTAGGTCAATGCAGCCTGTTCAAAAGAAGCTGGTGTCAATCATGTTTAAGCTGCTATCAAATACGTTCCAGCGCCCAAATTAGCAGAACAAAAACACAGGTTGCGAGTGACCTTTGAACTCTCTCTTCATAGGCCAGGGGGGCACCGCGGGGCTGCTCTCTCAGCAGGGAGGCTCCCTTCAGCCTGCCTCGGAATCCATATTCAGTCTGTGACCACCAGGGAGAGACCCGGGGCGCCTCGGCCCCCCTCCCCCCACCCCCAGGCGACAGATTGTAGTTCACGTCGACCCTCGCTGTGAGGAAGGAACCCCTCGGCATCGTGAAGATTTTTGAAGTCCGCTTTCCCTGTCCTGTTCGCTGTTCGTGGTTTTTTTTTCAGGATAGGAAAATCAATCCTTTACAGTGAACATCTGTTCTGTAGCAGAGAACTGTACACGCGCAGCGGACCGCATAAAGGATTGCACTGCAGATGCCCACTCATGTCTGTGCAATCCAGAACGAACATCACTCATAATGCACGGGGGGTGAAGGCATGTCAACGTGTTTTGGTTAATGCAGTCTCCATGTGTTTTGTGTTACTCACACGGAACACGGAAAGAAATGAAGGCATCTGAGAGTATCAATGCTAAGAGAAGCTGTAGTTCGGCAACAGTGGGGGGGGGGCCTGGGGGGGGCTGGATGGATGTAGTTGGTGCGTCATGTAAAATAGCTAAACACTGAGAACGTCTCCCACTAGCAGCGCAGAAACGGCTCAGTGATGGGTGGCTGCCCTAGGAGAGGGAGGGGTGAGAAGAGGGAGAAAGAACGCGCCCTCACTGCTGGCGCCGCTGAAATAACCTTATCTTTAGGTGGGGCCATCTGTTTCTAATTAGCATGGCCGCGCTAAGGCCATGCTAATTAGAAACAGATGGCCCCCCCTAAAGATAAGAAAGTGCTTCACGACAGCCGTGAAGCAGACGAGCCAGTCCGGATGGGCCGGACGAAAGGGAGAAAGGGCAGTGGCGAAAAAGCATCCTTTTAATGGGAAGCCAGCGTTTAGCATAAACGCTGACGCCACCCAATGAAGATGATGGGCGGGGCTTCAAGTCCCCTTCTGTAATCTCCTCTCTCACTATATGTCTCGCCGAGCGAGCAGCGCATGCGCTGCAACGCTAGGCGTGACTTAAAAATTATTGCTTTATTTAAAAGCATTCGCAGACATGGTGGTATGCTGACCCCAGCAGGCCAATTCCTGTGAGTGCTGCGAATCATAGTATTTCTCAATTTGTGACATACCCAATTAATACTCATGAGGTAGGTCGAATTGCGACCCACTATGATTCAGTATTTTGCGACCAGTACTATCTACATCTGCCCCCCCCCTTTCTAAATTTGTTTATGTTCTGTTATCGAATAAGTACCATTTTCCTTATCAATGTCAACACACCTGATACAGTCAGGGGGAAAGACCTTATCCTCAAAACGATACATCATGAAACAGAAGCAAGACACATCATGTAATTTATCCTGACAACAACCATGGAGTAGTTTCTTTCATGTCCAAATGCATTGTACTAATGGCTGATATGCTTTACAGGTTCCAGAGTCTGGCGTTGAGAGTTTACCCCCGATTGATGCTCCAGACCCCAGCCAAATCTATCCTGTTCCAGCCAACATCCGACCGGTCCTGAGTAAATACAAAGTAGAGGTATATTTTAGAAAAATCACATTATGTTTCCATTAACACTGCCTTAATATCAGGTGGAAAGGATGATTGTAAGCCCTGTATACCTGCCTATCAACAATGCTTTTTGGTGATGGGCATTATTCAGTTAAGATATTTTGTGTACTAAATCACTTGTTTAGCTACGTTACACAATGTAGGTAATTGAATTCTTGTGTGCTGGCAAAACCATCCCAAGCAATACCAACACACTACACTACACACTTCAGCCAGGGGTACTAACCAATAGTGCTCACCCCGGGAAGCAGAATAGGCCACAAATAGCATAAATAAATTATGCATAAACCAATGGATAAAAACTACATTTAGAGAGCTTATAACACACAAAACATTACATTATGAATGTTAGACTATGTAACGAAGGGTCTGTAATTTATTTTGGAACACGAGAAGGTACAGATCTGTAACATGATTGTGATTGCCCAAATAAAAGTCATATCTCCATATCGAGAAAATCTGGACTATGTTTTAATTTACTTTTTCAATCAGTTTGAAAATAATGTAATGGGCTTACCGCAATGAAGGTTTGCATCAACATAGTATCTATTCAATTTCATCTAAAGGGGAATTACTTACCTCTTATAAAATATTTAGTAAGTGAACATGATGGCAGAAATATGCATGTATTGTTGTCCAGAATCAATCTTTTTCGAATTTCGCTCAACAGTAAGTTAAAAAAATAAAAACAAAAAAAACAAATAGTAAGTTACACAGCCAAGGTTCATAAGGATAAAAGTCAACAACAAACTGTGCAACTTGCGTCCCCAACATGTTTTGCTATTTCTTCTGGATTAGCAAGAGATCAAGTGGTCCCCAATCCCTAGTGAACTCCGAACTAAGGGCCCGATTATGATGGCGGAAGGACCGCCACAGCAGGGCCGGCGGTGGCAACTGCCGGCCCTGCAGTGGCGGTCCTTCCGCCACCGAATGGATATTTCCCACCGCCAGAATAGGATGGCGGTGGGAACAGCAATGCGTCCGCAGCGGACGCAAAGACGGTCCGCCGCCAGCAATCGTCCCGATTGCCTGTCGGACGGTCCAGGGAGGCCAAAATGGTGGCGGTGCCTAGCAGGCACCGTCCACCAGATTAGGATGCCAGCAGTGACCGGCCTTTCCATGGCGGCGATGCCGCCATGGAAAGGCATACGGTCTTTTGCCACGGGGCCCGTTGCAGGCCCCCGGGGGGAGGGGGGGTTGGGTGCTGCACTTGGAGGGTACCTATGGTAACCCTACATTGCCATGCCCAAGGTGGCAGGCACCGCGCGGTGCCTGTCATGTTGTGCATGGCAATGCATGACGTGCCTCTTTAACATTGCGGCGGGTGCTGCTCACAGCACCGCCCGCCGCAATGTTAAAGTCGAGGATGCGCCCGCCAGTGTGGCCGGCGCATCCTAATTGGCCTGGCGGGACTGCCGCACCTCTGGCGGTCGGTCCCGTTTTCCGTTACGGTGGCGGGCGGGTAAAGTCCGCCTGCCATTGTATTGGGGCCCTAAGTATCACCACTGTGTTTGAGCCCAGAGAGGGAAGAGTCTCATTGAACTCACACCCCTAAATGCACATTGTTGTAGGCTCCAGGCATAAAAAGTAACAAATGCCGCCATGATATAAAATTGATCATAAAAGATAGATATTCAAATTTAGCAATCTTGATCTTAGTTCTTTAGTAATCATTTGGAGTTGTTTTTTTGCAATATATTTCCTGTCCACCTTAAATGAGCTCACCTTAACTGACTGGCTGAAGGGTGTTTGTTAATTGAAACAGGCTTCTCAGAGAGAACTTATTACACATATAATAACTTTTGAAGAAAAACACAATTGCTTTTCTCATTTTGCTAGCATAACTACCCTGGCTTTTGTGCAGTTTTAATAAACACTGGTAAGCTACACTAACGTTGCCCTTATTTGATAATAAAGTCAAGAAATTGGTGCCTAGGACCTCTCTTTTGACGCGAGAAGAACGCAACCCTCATTCTAAAGGAATTGCCATTGATTGCTCTCGGGTTCTTGTAAGCGAACCCTCTGCCCGTACCGCAGCTTGCTTCTTGCCGCGTACGGTCGTGGAATCTATCTCCCAACTGGGACGGTTTTCAAGCGTATTTATTGCACCTTTTAGAGGCCTCAGGATACTTTCTTCACAGCATTTGGCTACACAAATTGAAGACATCAGTATCAGGCGTCTATTTAAATTGCCCTGAAGATGATCCCATTATTTGGTTTTAAGGGATCGAAAAGTCGTCGACTGCTCGCACTTTGACACAACCATTTATTTTGTACCATGATGTGCTATGGTGTTGTAATATAATTTTGCTGGCCATATTAAGGATTTGTGTTTCTGGCCAAGCCAATGACTGAGTTTTTCGTTTTTCTGTTCTTTTATGTTTGATGTGGCCCAACTTGTATGGTCTTTGTTTTAATCAATTTGTATTAAAAGATTTTGTCCATGGGGACAGCGAAATATAGAGACATCATTGTATCTCTATATGCACTTTCGTCACATATTTCTTGCTGTTAGGGACTGTTGTTTCCAAAATACTATAACTTTATGCCACTGGTTTTCTTGTCTTACACACTCTTAGAAGCCCTCAACTCATACATGTGACAGGACATATCTCACAGCTTTTGAGTACACTGATAACATAATAGTTATTGTCAAATAACTACCACCGCCATAAAATATTGTTTTAGGAAGATTACGCTGGTCTTGAGTTAACGCATTTCATGTCAGAATATTATGGAAAATGAACTAGTGTATAATTATATAATTTTCACAGCCAGTAAAAAGCAAATAAATATAATCCCACAGCAACCATGGTGAGTTCTTCACCTACTGAAAGTATTGTGCTTACCTCCAAAGATGTCCAGCCTCCATCAATAATTATAAAGCGTAGTTGAGTTCTTTATCCAAGAACCTGATTTTATTAAGTAGCCATGAAACTTTCACCATGTTAAGAAACTACTCTGTTAATTAGGAGGACATGATGAACTACCCCAAGAGAGTGGTATGGCACTTCTAAAAATCTATGAATCAGATGTTAAATAGGGGGACATAAATCATTAAAAAACAAACATCATATATGAACATTCTAGTCAGTCTTGAAAATAAGTGTTTCATTGTCAGTACTAGTTGGACGACCAGATGGACTGCCATGTTTTACAGGGCTTGTTAATGTTTTACTGCAATTTCCCACGAGCGTCGGAAAGCAGAAAGCTTGTATTTTTTTACTAAACTTTGTTTTCTTTCTAGGTTCTATTTTGGGGTGTTCGTGAATTTAAGAAAGTCCAGCTTCTCTCAGTGGACCGCCCTCAGGTTATGATAGAGTGTGCTGGAAAGGGGGTGAAGTCTTGCGTCATTCCGAGCTACAAAACTAATCCCAACTTCAATGTACTTGCTGACTGGTTTGAAGTGGTGCGTATTTCACTCCACTGATCTTGTTTGTCAATCTGGGGTGGTCTTATTGTACGCCTGATACTTTAGAACCATGGAGTCAGTTCACCGAAATGCCAGGGGTAGAGGAAGTGACATCACACGCCCTTTGACCTCCACTTTCACTCACACACACATACACACAAATTCACAGACATACACTCTCTCACACATAAACACACTCAACCTGCAAGCAGGCACACAACATACATTTAAAAACATTTTATACTTATCTCAGCTGCCATGTGGAAGAGCATATTCCAGCTTATTTTTATTAAACTATTAGTGACCAATATATTTCATTTATTCACTTTCAGTGTAATAATTTTTTTTACATAAAATAAAGTGAGTGGAGCCCCATCTGCCCCTGATTCCGGGCACTGAATTTGCCACCTCTGAGGCCAGAAGTCGCAAAGACTGTGCTAGGGGTAGCAAAGGGCAAGCCAGCTGCGACCCCTAAATGACGTCCATGTTTACAACTAGACTTTACAGCCGTTTCAGGCAAAGAAGGGTTGTTTGTTGATTGACAGTCGGAGTAGGGCAACGGTTGGTAGGAGGGTGTGATGCTAAGGATTCCTGATCGCTGACACTGCGCAGGTGTGGCAGTAACAAAGATGCCTGATGGCAGACGGTGCATTGTTAAGAAGGGTGTCAAAAGACTTATAGTTTTTGGGTGTTGGAATATGGAGAGCATCTTCTGGCAGTCAATGTCATTTTTTAATATTAAAGAGTCCATGCAGTGCCTGTCATTGAAACAATGTGACAGTATGTAGGGCAGCACTTAGCTGCCCACAGTGGCATGGTGTGGCTATCAGGAGCATAGACGATGGCTGCTGACAGTAGCACAATGACCCATAGTGGCATGTTGGAAAACATCTAATGTATAACATCTAATGTAATGCCAACTACAGTAGAAAATATATTACACTTTCTTTGCTGATGCAATATTTGTAAATCATTGAAGTATTTTTAATAATACTGTTTTAATGCCTGTATGGAAGCCCATATATGTTTGGTCAGTTATAAAAAAAAATATCTTCACTTTGATAACATAGGATGCAGACCAGGTTGTACGCTACCTTCTAATTTGTTACTATCTATTTTCCACTCCTCCGTAGGAATTACCAGAAAATGAACTGCTGCACCCACCCCTAAGTATCTGTGTGGTCGACTGGAGGGCCTTTGGTCGCAGTACTCTTGTTGGGACTCACACAATCAACTGCCTAAAACAATTTATATATAAACCCAAGGAGCTTCCAGCGCCGGCGGAAGAAGGGCAAGAAGGGACTCGTGTGGGGGATGAGAAAGGTAAGGACATCTATAAAACCATACACTATACAGCATGTATCCAAAACGTCTTGTGAGCGCGAACAGCACTGAGTAGATTTCAGACAATTGTTTCTATTTACATTCTGAAGAAGGCCATATTTGGAAAAAAGTGTCACGATGTAGAATCATGTGCTAAAACTCTGCTCCCAGGAGAAGCAGCTTCTTGACACCGGAATGGGCCTGATTCACATAAGCATTGTTTACCGTAAGTATTATTACAAGAGTTCTCTTTTATTTATCTCTTACCTGCGTTTGTCCAACGGCCCCGAAATATCCAACTCCCTATTAGCAAAAGTGCAAAGAGGGCACAGTCCTTTCTATTTGTACTACTTGAATATTCTCGGAATATTCCCATTTTAGATGTTTTGGGACTAATTCGCAGAGGCAAATAGGAGTACGTAAAAGAGTACAGTAATTCATGTGTGAGTTGGCCCCCAGTCCTCTGCAGGGTGGAGCCTTCTCACCTGTAAGTCTGTAAACAGTGTAACAGTCCTCCCATAAATAATGTTTTGCAATTTTGGAAAGTGGTCTATGTTTTGCAAGCACTCGACCATTTGGGTTTGTTTCACAATGATGGTGCTTCAAACAGCTGGCCCGCCTTTCACCAATGTTCTGTTCCCAGGACAGGCGCAGGACAGCACAACTGCTGTGATACGGTGCACTGCAAAAACCTAGGCGTGTGCCACGTAACACAGTGGGACAGTGCGCCGTATGTAATATGGCCTCTGGAGTAAATTTTACTAATAATAGTCAGTCGTACCAGCGATTGCCACAGATTTCCTTGAGCACATTTGGCATACTTTGTGAATTCCATAAAAGTCCAATACTTGTTCGAAGCATAAACCTAAATCCTCTCAGAGCAGATTTCTGGCCTTTATAACTGGAGCTTTGTGAATCCGGTCGAAGTGCCCTGCCTGAGGTGGATAAAATGCTGCTTAGGTGTTTTCAGACTTGAAATCCTCACACTCTTCCGTCAATTTGCTTTCTTGAATCTTGGAGCCGAGGAAACCTCCTGCTACGTCTAATGACGCCGCTACGAATGCTTGTAAGCCGCATGGTTCCTAATTGGGATGTGTGATTGGCAGGTGGTCGTCTCAGCGTTCTCAGTCTAGCGAAGCATATCCCCATTACCGTACTACACCGTGTAGATGAGACGCTGTGGTTCATCACAGCGACATATCGAGTAATTTGTTGCTGACCCCAGGAGAGATAAAACGCATATTACTGTTTGACACAATCCTTCCTCAGTTTCTAATGCTCAGCAAAATAATAGCTGCCAAATGTGTACGGAAGAAGACCTCAGTCACTGTCTTCCCTATGCGGCTGTCCGAGGCCCCCGCAGGGGGCCACTAAAGAGGGCAGCCCTCTAGTACCAGCTGGGCACCCCACACCCCCGTAGGGGCAGGGACTCAGGGAGGAGTCCCCCAAGCCTTGGCGCAGCGCGCTAGGCGAGCATCACTTCCGGGGTGCGAGGACAGGGGGAGGGGTATATAGGCCTCCCCCACCATCTTGTCGTCCTCTTTCGCGCGCCCGGACACGCCGTCTGAACAACCGGGGGGTTTGCTATGCTACGCTCCGCCCTGAAAGGGGCGTGAGTAATAAGGGACCATGTGTCACATGATCCGGGAAGAGGATCACCAGAAGTGACAGCACAGATGGGGTTCGCCCCAGTGCTGCTTGGCTCATCAGGCGGGCAGGCGGCCCAGACGGTTGCCAGCCCTTGGATCGCCCGTAAGATAACCCACCATATTACATAACGGTGTATGTAATAAACCTGCAGCAATTTTACCCAAACAAGAAATGTGTTGTGTGTTTATATATGAGCATGCATGTTACGTTGGAGGGGTGGGGTAGGTTGCCAATGCTGGTACTATGCACTTCACAACCGTGTGAGCCACTGAACGTGTCTGCCTTATTCCCAAAAAGAAATACTTCAACAGATTTGCTGCGCACTCCAAAGAAACGTGCACCTCAAAACATAGTCGTGATTGTGTTAAATGACAAGAAATACACTGAATGGCGCATGCATGCACTTTTACAATGTTTAATCTAAATTCATATATTTGTCATTTAATCTTCGGTTACTCAGACACGAATAAGAATTTTATTTCAATTTTCATTTGTTTTTACAAATGGATTAATCCCTACTACAAAATTGTTAGCAAAGTCTAAATCAGCAAAAGTTATGTTTGCTCAGTCTTGGCATCAACTAATCGTACTCCACTTTTAATACAAATACCAGTTTGTATTTGCATTTTAAAGATCCTACTATTTAATCTTTAGTTCCTCTTTCGCTTTATGACAAATAGTTACTAACTGGGCACCAACAGCTTGCTCCTTTGCAGCTGGGACTGACAGATATCACCACTGTCAGTGTAATTTTATACCAGTAGATCCAAAAGGCATTGATTGAACTGCTGCTACTGTGATTTTGCACTAACATTTACATCGCCTTACATTTCAAAATGTCTGATTATAATTTCATCAGCACTTATGCAGTCTATATAATGTAGTAATTTCAGTGCAAAATTGCAGTGGCAAGGACGCAATCTATGGCGAGTGTCACATAGAAACAACAAAAGGTAAGGGGTGGAATGCCTGGACAGTAAACTCCGCTCCGTTCGCTGAGTTAGCATAGTTTTTTGCACTTTGCGGAGCGGAGTTTTGTCCTCGTTCGCGCTCGCCAACAGCAAGCTGGCAAGCACGAGCCAGGAAAATCCAACACAAGACCGCTTCGCAGCGATATTTCTCAACGTAGGCGGTCGCGGATGGTCACTACCGCTCGCGTTTAGAAACCTTCCGTTCGCGTTGAGGAAGCTGCTGCTCGAGTAGAAAATGTACTCGACAGGCAGAAAGAAGCAGCGCCCTCTTGCCCCGAGCGTGATGCTATTTGCGCTGATTTTACAGTGTGGGATAAACACCTGATGCTAAAAATCAGCGCGAACGGAGCGAGGTAATGCACTCCGCTGCTCGCTGAACTCCGCGTAGCTTGGCAGAGTTTTTTTGTCACTTTGCGGAGTTCCTGTGGCGGAACTCCGTGAACTCAGCCCAGGCCTAGTAATAACAGTGGAGCCCCAACTGCCATAGCACGTCCCCACTGAATGGGAACACCAGCAATCCCCGACCGGTTTCAGCCTAGTTCAGCCTCGTAAGTAAGTGCAAGTTGGTCTCCTTGGCACAGCGGTCATGGGACCCACGTCATACCTGTTACACTTTGGGTATCACATTAAACCAACCCAGGTTAATGAGTGTAATACTTGGGAAAGACTCTAAAGTCTCAACCACTAGATTTGCTTAGGCCAAACCAGGCTTACGAGTGTGCTATGTATGTAATCCATACACAGGAGCTGAAATAGTAGTAACCCCCTGCACCCGGGGGCCCTTCCCACAGACCACAGCTCCATCACCCCCTTGTACTCACACTGTTAATCTTTGCACTGATGGTTTTATCGATTGAAACATAACAAGGAGGAATGATTCTACTTCCTGCTCACTGTCCTGAATATGAACACACTCGCTTGTGGAACTCATGGCAGGTGCGGCGTCAGTTTCTTTCGAGTCAAGACCAACCACACGCTTTTTTATATGTACGACACTCACTTAACCAGGTGTAGCCTGGGGCACTTGTGGTGACTGGGTATTTTTTTTGTGTTACTAATGTTAGTTCACTTCAATGCCAACCCCGAATTCCTTTTTTTAGATTGTTGCTTTTATTAAAAAACAAAATGCATTACAATCATTTCATCATGAGCAACAAAATGTCACATTTAGGTCCATTGCAAGAGGAGCTCAGTAGGAACTCAAATTTGAAACAAATTTGTTTAGTAAAAATACAATAACAGTATAGCATTTAGCCATGTAATATTCACAGGTCGTCGGATATGGCTGCCTCATCTTATAGAACAGCCCTTCGAATTCTGAAATGTGGTAGTGGAGTTTCTCTCCAATAGAGAGGAATGCCATTACACGATCTAAACATCAGACAAGACAGTGAAGGGCAGCTTTCAACTTTTGAGTAGTAAGGACATTGCTACAATAACAATCCTAATACGCCATTTCTTTACAAACGGTGTAACATCCGAAAATTGTAATCCCTCACTAAAGGTGGTCATTGACGGATCTTGCTCACTCCTGTACTTTAAAACTAGTCACGCACATTCAGTAATACTTTTCCAAAGTTTTTTTGCACTATGGTAAGAGACCAGAATATGGGTGAGGTTAGCCTGAGAGGACTCCAGTATGGTCAGATATAATTTAAAAAAAAATCTTTTTATTGTAAAACATTACAAATAAGCGTATAGTACAATTTGCATCACTATGGTCAGATATTTGACAGATTCAATGTTTGCATTTTATGAAGCAGTCAAATAACTTTACACTATAATCTCTCATTTATTGTGTATTTTGCCAGGCATAAGTTAGCTTGTTAATGAGATGGTGTGGCGAATAAACCAATTGCACTGGGCACTCTGCCATTCTACAGCACACTGTGACACATGATTGATTAGCTCATGGCTGCCATGAATACCTCACCAACCTCTGTCTCCCTGAGTGTCTTCAGTGTGTCCAGAGAAAATCTGATGCTTAATTGCCCTCCAAACCCTTGAACTCTCTCTCAGGGAACAAAAGGCCAGCCTTCAGAGCCCTTGTCTGCTCCCTCCACCTCAGTTGACCCTCTGGCCTTCACTACCAACCAGTCAGTGGCTTTCTGAGCCTTCACGCACCCACAATTACCCCTTGAACCTGAAGGAAGTGACCCGATTAGGGCCACCCGGGTCACTCGCGACCACCTCTCAGCCTTCCACACAAATGAAGAGTCGATCAGACAGTAGAGAATACAAACCAAGTATATTTATTCAGGTACACTCGAGCGGAGTCCAGTCTTACCAGCCTCCTGGGATTGCTGCAGAGGGACTGACTTCAGCAAACATGGTGATACATTATGTACAATTCAGAACCAACGAAGAAACGCCCTAACTGGAAATTTCCAGTTGGAGGCAGCTATACAAAGAAAGTACAGAAGGATGAGTTTCGATCCTGAGACCGGGCACACTCTATCTTAACGCCAAGGTCATTCTGCCTGTGCCCGCCGCTCTAAAGGTGGGAGCAGGCCTATCTTGTGGGAAAGGTATGCACTAATGAGAACAGTGTATTCATTAGTACTGCAAGGCTCAACCTTGGAGAAACGAAAACTATTGCAACTGCTTTCAGCAGGGGCAGAGAGAGAAATTCATTTCGATCATGGCTCAAAATGGCAGCTAAACATAAAATGGTGCCGCAAATGCTAACTTAAGAGGTACAATGCATAAACAGCACAGCTAAAACACTTTTATTCCAACACACCTTCTTCGCAGTCTTCACAGCCCATTACACCAGAACTGCTCCAGTCCACTTAGGACCTCTGCACCTACGTCCACTATGATGAGAGGGTTGTAGTTATTTGCAGTTTCTCCGTCAAGTGACAAGTATATCTGCATTGAGGATTTAGCTCACACTGAAGTCTCACACTACACCTCACAGCCCCCACTGCACACATGTGCCATCCTAAAAAGACAAGGCAAGTGTCATTTCCTCACAGATATACTGTGCATGGAGCCTAGAGTATAGCTAGAGGTCACGTGACGTCAACATGCCAATGCCTTTCATGAGTGCTCTGATCCTATAGATGTCCTGGAATCAGAGTAGTAAACAGCTGGAATACATTGTCTTGCTATCAATTCAGTAGATTTAAAAATGTTACATGCCAGCAAACTGTACCTTTAAGAAACCATTTGTACCATTATTATTAGTATTATTTATAGTCGTATACAGTGCACAACTACCTAAAAAGGGTTTCCCGGCGCTAGGCGTTGAAAGAGAGACCAGATTACCAGCTTAATACAGCCAAGTCTCCAAACCTTTGTGGAAAGCAAGCAGAGATGTGCAATTTCTTAGGGATATGGGAAGGGAGTTCTGCAGTCTTGGACTCAATATTGCGAAAGAACACCATCCCCTCACGGCCAAGTGAAACCGAGGCACAGTGCAAAAGGCCAGGTTCGAAGATCTCAAAGTGCGTGCAGGGATATAGGATATCACTAAGTCCTGAATATAGCGTGGACCTATCCTAGCTTTGACCTTAGACATATAGCATAGTGCCTTAAATTGAATGCATTTAGTGACTGTAAGCCAATGAAGCTTAAAAAGAAGATATGAGACTGAAGCGTGCTTTGGGACCCAGGACAACAGTCTAGCAGCTGAATGTCTAGACCATTTGTAGACGCCAAGTGGTCGCCTGATCTATTCCCAAATACAAGATGTTACCATAGTCCAATCTAGATAAGATTAGGGCTTGAATCACGGTCCTTTTGGCTGACTGGGGGATGATCTTTTTCACCCATTTAAGCAGGACAAAACAGGTGGAGGTAACCTTTGTCCCCTGAGGCTTCATAGATAGATTTTCGTCCAGAACAAAGCCTACTTTCTTAACCGTAGGGGACAGGTTAGGGAGCGATCCTAGAGATATTTTTGTAACCGTTCACTCACATAACAGCAATGGGAAGTTGGCACAGCTCTTGGTTGTGAACTAACATGATCACAGAACAGAATTGTTCTTTTATCTTGCAAACATACCTTACTGGTTTAATAAAACCGAAGCTGCAATGTGAAATATGATTAGCTAAATATAGCAGAGTGCAGTACTTGGCAACAACAAATGGATCAGTGTTGTTTACCATGTTTATCAACAGCCATAACTATTTTGATTGTTGTTAATAGAATTGTTTTAACGGTCTTGAACGCACAAACCATGCTTTCACTTTCTGTTGGTGTGCCCCTGTGTATATCTCTTGAGGTACATATTTGGATATACTTGTACATTGTCATTGAAAGTTTCCTGTAATACTCAGCATAGTTCTGTTTGGTATACTTGTGACTTGCAACATTAGTGGGAAATGGTCAGCGTACGATACAAATTATTGAATCAAATCAACTTTAGAATAATATTGACCCCCAGCTTTTAAAAAGTAAAGAGACTCCTGACAGATTTTAGGTGGTGTGGAATGGTTGATTACTTCAAAACAAAAATCACAGACGTTATAGACTCCGAGCATTCTTGGTACATCCCCATATCAACTGGACACCAGCACAGTCATTGGACTATTACAATGAAACGATCCATCAGGTCACTCAGAATGTGTTTCTCATATCAAGCATTTTGCACAACCCAGAAAGTTAGAAAGATAAGCAACAGAGGGCATCATCAACGAATTAATGTACTAAAACCAATCTAGGTTTTTTTCATTTGTATTCCTGCTTTGCTCTTTTCTACCTAATTTATACAGCAAACCATCAGCTATTCCAGAATTGAAGTGCTGGCATAATGTGAGAAAAATGTTACTCAACAGCAGAATTTTTAAATCAAGCAAGATTATACTTAGGTACAATATTTGCATGTGGCTCCCTTAAAGCCATCAATTGCCTTGACATCTGTGGTTGTGATTTCAGCTTCATCTGAGCCACTGATTTCATTTGAGACCCCTGTCTACCAAGAACCTGCACCTGACCATATCTATGTTGACGTGGAGACGGCACTGGCACAAGATTCGACACGTGCTCCATCACCAACTCCAACAACGCAAGCTTCATCTCCAGCCCCAACTCGTACATCATCGCCAACTCCAACTCGTACATCTTCACCAGTTCCAGTGCCCGACCCTGATCCAGGGAAGGCTGCTAAGTCTGCAACGGCAACCACAACTCCAGGAACTGGAAAGGAAGCAGATCAAAAGGTTTGCTATTTCTATAGACTTTTCAGTGATGGATAGCAGCAGATATAGCCACCCTTGGCTTGTGGTGATGCAATGTTCAATAAGTTCAGTGTTTCATAACAATTTTAAGACTCTTCTTTTGTACCTAACCTAGCAGCATATAAACGCGAACTATATCTAATATTCCTCTCCTTATTGATAATGGTTGTGAAGATATGTATTACTGTGCTTATGCATCACTCTAGGATACTGCAAACTGAGCAATTAGCAGTAAATTAATTTACTCATGAACAATATATATTTATTACGTAAGTATGGTTGTTATGTTATGCAGATTTGTGCAGCCCACTATTACCCGAAAGGGTATCCTGGTGCTAAGTAAAATTGTTCCCTACTTCAGTGGGATTATTGATTAATTGGAGGAGAAACTGATCACAGTGGAACATCATCCCTGACTGCTAACCATACTTATGCAGCTCACCGCAGGTGGTCTAAATGACTCTTTTGATTTTGGATAAGACCCATCAACAAAACATAAGACTACATATTCTAACAGGCCCACAGATTGTATTGTCTCTTAGGTGCAAACTGCACCGCTGTTAAACTGATTGCTCGCATTTAAATGTTTACGAGGGGCACAAATTTGCGCCCCCTTTCTCTGTGCACACCTTGGAATGGAGATAACATGTTTATAGCACATGCTATTTATTCACTTCTCCAAGGTGTGCAAATAGTGTATGTACATTATTAGCTGCCCAATTTACACCAGATTTTACCTTCAGGAAATAAAGCTAGAAAAAAAACCTGGTGTCAGAAAGTGGGTTCATAATTTGCTAAGGAAGTACCTTCCGCATCTTAATAAGCACTCCCTAGTTGGACGAAAACATGGTGCTTAGAGAATCTCTGCTCAACCCATGGCAGCTCTAGCACTCGCAGCAGGCAATTCCGTACAGAAAAGGGTGTTAAGTTCAAGCAGCACCAACAAATTTAAAATCAAGAAAACAACACAATAAAATTACCAAACCAGCTTAGAAAAATAGAGAACAATGAAATACGTTAAAATGCACCAAAATAATCAGAATAAAATAAGGGGAACCGTAGATATGAATATTAAATGTTTGAAGGCAAAAAAGTGCCTACAAAAGTAAATTGTCAGTGTGCAATTTCTGTGCTAATTTACGATGGCCTTACTGGACAGTTAAATAAAACGATTGGGGAATCCAATGTTATAGTACCATTTTAAGGATACTGAACACACAGTGTTGGAAATGCTCTAATACCAACAAAAACAGGGTCTAGGAAGAAAGTGAACAATCCAGGATGACCACACAGAAAAGATGACTTTACTATACCCAGGCTTAAGCCCCCACCACACTCTACACCTTTGAAGATGTTGGCCTTTGATCAAGGAGGTGGAGTCAAAGGACACCTTTATAATTCATCTAGAAAGAGAGCAGGGTTTTGGATGAATTGCACAACAATACCGATCTGGTTAAAAAGCCTACAGACAAGGGCAGAACAGTTGCGACCCAAACCAACACTATGTACAGACATAAAAGTCTTAGAATTACTGGTAAGGCAATCATGACCCCACTATTAACCTTCTGATACAAATTATGCCAATGGCAGAAGTGGCAAAATAGCACGTAAGGCCAAAAGGCTTTACTTCCACACATTAACAAAACTACACAAATCTACATGTCCACTGTCTGGGAGTCCAATAGTTTAAGGAACAGGTCCAGTATTTCAACCATTATCAAAATTTTGTGACTGGTTCCTGAGACCACTAGTCAGGTTTATGCCCTCTTTTTCAGCAGGGTACCAAAGATGTCCTTAATTTGATCAAGGATCCTCCATTTCATCCTGAAAATGAACATTTCATGGGTTTGGAGTCTCTACACAGGTATACGACAGGAAGAGAAACTTTTGGTAATTGAGAGTCGCCTTCTGAATAGTACTTGGGACTTTGTTACACCAGTACTTTTTGTGATTGCTTGTGCTAAGCTAGCACTAACGAGGAACAATTTTAATTTGAAGGCACAATCTATCAACAAATCCAGGGGACATCTGTGGGCACCTCGTTTGCCCTGAGCTTAGCATCCTGTACATCCACCATTTTGAGACTGTAATCGTCTATTCAGATAGGAATACTTTCAAAACAAACTTGCAACTTTAGCACATGTAAATAGATTATATTTGTATCATCTGGACAGCCCGAAAAGACCAGGCCTTGAAAATTGCCCAGTGGGTGAATGCTCAAAACCATTACCTTAACGTTGCACACACAATTGGCCCTCTTAGATTTAACAGTCTAACCCAAAGAGGGCAGCTCGACTACTGATGTCTACTAAAAACCCATTGACCTTAATGGTCCTCTAAGATTTGACACTTTTCACCCCCCCCCCACATTAAGGGAGAATTTATTGTTGGGCCAATTCTTTAGGCTGAGATGTAACTGCGTGGAAATGGCATATTTGACAATGAAGCAAGTGTAGAGGAGCGAGTGCACACCTTCCCTTGATGGACTGTCTCTGGAGCGATTTAATAAACATGGAATACATGGATTACCTGATAGCTATAAATTTGTGGATTACTATGGATTACTTTGTTTATTAGTGGAAAAATTTGGTTTACTTCAAGAGGAAAAGTTCCTTACTCTAGCAGTGCAGCAGCTGGGGGCGCCAGTGTCGCCCTCTTGGCAGTATATTTGACAATGAGTCAGACGCTCTCTCTAGCTCACAGCTAGACAGTTCCCCCATTGGACAGTCAACAGAGCTAAGAAAAGCACATGTAATAATAATAACTTTTGAGGCTCTATTAGAAAACCGCATTCACAGTGCAAGTTTGGCATGTGTCTTGTGCACAATTGGGATGTGTCACTACATACTCCAGACTATCAAATAATGTGAAAAACCTTATCAACAAGCCTTGGCATATTCTCAGCATCAGCTCAATGATTCTAGATTTTTTTTATTTTCCTTTAAAAGGGACATGCATCTTTATGACATGTTGGAACCCACCAAACCATCTAAGTCTCCTCCTCAAGGAGTTATATCAACGATCTGAGGTATCCCACCAGTGACTGGTCATTTTCCTTGTGGCATATGCAGCAAGTGTCAATTCATGAAAGCAATTAAAGAAGTGGACTTGGATTTAAACGACCCATGGCAACTCAATAAACACACAAACTGCAACATGGACAATGTCAAATACAAAATCACCTGGCCACGTGGGCTTTGATTTATCAGGATAACAACTGGAAAGGTACGCTTAAGCATATGGGAATATAGAAGCAACATCAGATGTCAACACAAGACGGCACAAATGACAATCCATTAACTAGAGCAAGGTCACAGTGAAAAGGAAATCATATGGGTGGTTTTGGAAAAATTTGACGGATGTTGTCCACCATGGCTCATTATTCCTACATGTGTTACTGAAGGAGCAGGTGTTGGACTGACAAGCCATGGTTGACTACATCTTTCAATTTTTCTAAAGAGTTTCCCAAGGGAGTTTATACACCCAATTGTGTTTTTGAGGGAACAGTGTTGGGTGCATAAACTGCATGCTCACACAGATGTGCTAAAAAGACATACTTTGGTCCGAGCCTAGTTCACTCTAAGACTATATAGGTAACATTCTTAGCCCTTCTCAGTCATGTGTGCAAGTAGTTGAACTTTCATTTGGCCATTTCATATGCATTTTATATGAACCACAACACTCATAGGCATATTACAACTAACACAATGCCCAATAACACCAGTAGGATTATTCAATGATCTGTGGTGATGCAAGCACCTCCCTTATATAGGCACATGATAGATATCAGCCTCCATATCAGTGCCCGTGTTGGCATATCCTTCATGTGATCTTGCAATAGGCATGTAGGATTGGGCACGGATGCCTGACTTACAATGCACGATGTTGGTTCTCCTATCATACTAACCCGCATTGGGCACATAACGCCTGACTTTTATGCAAAAGGCTAAACCACTTCATATCAACCCTTACACACATGCCTCAACACTCATATGGATGGCAAACTGAGGGGCAATTAAAAGTGACTTTGAATGATTATTTTGTCAAATACACATCATCACACCAAATTGCTGTCAAAGATGTTGAGCGGTGGGAAGCGACGGACCTCACTGGGGAGGAACAACAGTGGGTTACCCCTAGGCTGTACACTGGTAAAACGCAATATAGCGATGAAATGGGGAGTAGCTGTCATCCCGTCATCGAGGATCTGGGCAAAGGACCTAGATAAATGTATGATAGCTGAAAAAGAGGTGTTCAAATCCAGAGGATGTCCCAAGAAATGGGATAGGAAATGGGGAAAGTGGAATATATACAGGGGTGAATTGTGTGTCTCGCCCATCACTGAAATGGAGATGTCAGAGAACCAATGGAAAAGGAAGGACACGAATGGCTGATTGACAGTGATCATTTGCTTGCTATGCTTTGTAGAAAACACTTATTTGACTGTGTAATGCGTGCTGCTATATCTGTGATTGATATGTTTTTTGCTCTAATAAAAACATCTATTAAAAAAAAAAGATGTTGAGCGGTGAGTGGCTGTGGTTACTTGCACGGTACGCCATCAGATGCATGTGACACCTTGAGCATCACTCCGCTCGGTGTCATGTGCACCACTTGTGAAAGGAGTAGATAGTGAATGCTTAAAAAACAAGCAGCTGAATCGTATATGTTCCATGAGTGGCACTACAGCTTGAAGAAGTAAGTCTTGGGGCTATTTTTATACCCAATTAATAACAGACTTCTTAACAGACATATTGTATCAGAAATAACCAACGCCCTCCTCTTTTTCTCATTACTCTGTGACTATAGAGAGTTGCTGTAGCTCGCTGTCTATGTGGTTACCGCCCCAATTTATATACTGTGAGACAACAGTTACCCCTGTCACAAGAGTGCTATTGTTGCCTGTTCAGCATGTTGCAGTGGCACACAATGAGAGCAGGATGGAGTGCAATGAGGGGTACTTTTTAATTAACATAATTAATTCACACTAATGGAGTAAGCTCAAACCTGCAAGAGAAATTGTTGCTATTATAAACCTGATAACCCTAATAAATTGCCTGTCATATTCTCATAAACGTTTACGGGTGATGACTGCCTATTGGTCTTTGCAACCATGATTATACATTTCTTAGTTCTTATTTGGAACATCTGTGCACCATTCAAACAACCACCACCTTACACCTCATTGTTTCCACCAACACATTAGGGATAGTGTTACTAGGGATCCATGGATCCTGGAAAAGGTCTTAGATCCTATAGGTTGTTACCCGTTCTGGCAGAAACATGTGGACAGTGGAATTTGGGAACACTTCTGATCTCTAAATATCCCCTTTTCACATTTTTTAAATCTTACCAGAGGCAAGCTCATATAAAGTACAGCTGATCGAACTCCAGGTAATTTCACTTTTCAATTTTAGGACCCCTTCTCCTGCTATCCAATTATCTGCTGAAAATATCTCAGCAACAGTTCCTGTTATTAGGAGCCCATTCAGATAGGTTGTCAGGATCCTGCTAGAATGGAACAAAAAGTGAAAATCAAGGAGAGTCTGACCTCTGCCAAGTTAAGGTAATTCTAGAGGAGGGGGTTAGTAAATACAACACAATACCTGAAAGTTGGAATGGAGGCAGACAAGACAAGCCAGGAACCGGAACTGCGTAATGCCTGCAAAGATCAAACTATTCAGACTATACATACTCTGCACAATAAGAAGGTAAGACGATGATACAAACAGAATAAATTATAGTTTGTACGCCCCTTCGAAAGTAATCTCTCTATGAGAGGAAAGATCATACAAAAGGCAAGAAGCAGCTACTCTCACAGAATCTGGGAAGACACCCAGCAGAACTTCTGGAAGAAGAGTGCTGGGTGAGTATTTGTGCAAGAGGTAACAAACCTCACATTCCCACTCGCACCTCTTGTCATAATATGTCAAGATGTCAACACAACCACAAAAGAGGACAAGAAATACTGAAAACAGCAACTGGTGGCAGAGAAAAGCGGGACCAGATTCTAAGAACAGGAACAGGACTAAACTCAAAGTCTGCAGAAATGGGAATACTGAAATCCAAGAAATGGAAGCTTCAAAAAACGGGGACAGAGCTGGAACAAAGTACACAGGGTAAGGGACAAAAATACAGGACTGTGGGGCATATTCACAAGGACTTATCGCCGAGTTATCGCCACCTTAACGCATCAAAAGTGGAGATAGATTTAACGCCCCATTCACAAGCGGGTGCAAACTGCAGACAATGCCAGTATTCCCGCGATAACTGCCGCAAAATTTACCTCCACGGGTGACACCATCAACTAACCCTAATGAGATGCAGAGTAGGCGTTCCCGTGCAAAAACACACGAAAACACCACTACACCACATTCACAACGAACTGCCCGATCTGCGATGCGAACCAAAAACTGGCGATAAGCCGCGGTAGCAGCAGGGATTTAACACCTGGCTTCTGCTGGTGTTGAGCAGGACGACTACCTGCAGCATGAAAGGGAGCCCAGGCCAGAGCCACACCTGAAGACCCACAGATGCCATGGAGCCAATGATCATGCAGCTCGGAGACCCATGAGGGCCACAACACCCACCGCCACCACTCCCAGGCCCCCCCCACCCCTCCAGCCCCGGACAAACACATACCGTGCACGACACAAGAGCCACAAAAAGCGCATGATGCCGCACAATGACAACAAGAAACACACATGTGTGGTCAGAAGAACGAGAAACAGTCACTCATCATTGAAGTAACAACCAAAAACTTTATTGAAATACAACACAAAACACCAATGCGGAAGACTCCTGTCGGGTCCGTCCGGGAAAATCTCGATGTCACAGCTTGGAAAATAAAGCACCGAATCAGAACGTGTGTCATGCGCACATCAAAGGAGCGAGAGACACAGAGAAACAGAGAAGGAAAGAAACGCAGAGAGAGAGAGAGAAGGAAAGGAAGGGAGAGAGAGAGAGAGAAGGAAAGGAAGGGAGAGAGAGAGAGAAGGAAAGGAAGGGAGAGAGAGAGAGAGAAGGAAAGGAAGGGAAGGGAGAGAGAGAGAGAGAGAGAGAGAGAAGGAAAGGAAGGGAGAGAGAGAGAGAAGGAAAGGAAGGGAGAGAGAGAGGGAGGGACACTGCCGCCCCCGCGCACCCAGGCACCACTGCTCACCTGCTGCCACCGGTGTGTCTCCAACACGTGCCGGTACACACTGCAAGCCTCCAGGACTGCAATCTGTAGTCGAAGCCAGAGTCAATCATGGCAGAGTCCATCTCACTGCACACGGCAACAACGCATGTCTGTCCCTGTGGACACATGCAGCCGCACCCTACCCCCTCCCGCCGGCCAGCGCTGGCTGTCCGCACTTGCGCACCCAGGCCCCACTGCTCACCTGCCGCCAACGGTGTGTCCACCAGTGGGCACACCACGTGCCCGTGCAAACTCCAGGCTCCGGTCCCGCCACCATGGCATGCTCCACATCATGCGGACCCGCACTGCGGCCCATCAGGTCCCACACATGACGCTGAGTCCTGAGGCATCAATGGCAGAGACCACATCAGTGCACACGTCATCATCGCAGGCTGCACACCCGCTCAGCAATTTCGGTGCCACTAACCCTGTGCAACCCCAGTCAGCGCCACGTGGTGGTAGGCCCGTGACGGTCGCAAGGCTTCGGGTGCCACTAACCCTGTGCAACCCCAGTCAGGGCCACATGGTGGTAGGCCCGTGACGGCCACAAGGCTTCGGGTGCCACTAACCCTGTGCAACCCCAGTCAGCGCCACGTGGTGGTAGGCCCGTGACGGCCGCATGGCTTCGGGTGCCACTAACCCTGTGCGCAACAACTCATGGGCCCTTTATGTTTGAGACTCGTGGAACGTCCGTCATCCAGTCACCACCGGCAGTGGGGAATGTGACGTTGTCAGCCCCTTATATTGGCGGGGTCACATGGCCTGTGACGCCTGTGCCGGATGGGTGCGGTGTGTGTGCAAACCTGCCCTCAGGGAGTGGCGATGACATGCTGACAACTAGACCAGTGACCTGCAGACCACTAGCGTGTAAACCTGCGACTTGTAGCCATGTGGCCCCCCCCTCGGAGCGTAATGCGGAGTGGTCTGGCCTGGCGTATGCCGGACCAGTGCAGGGCTTGCAACAAAGCCTCGGGGGCTCTGGGCGTGGTTCAGTCCATGTCCGGACAAGGAAGTGACTAATGCGTGTGTCCCTTTGTAGTGTCTACGGCCCCCGGAACGCAATCGGCAATGTAGCACCCTGTGACTGGAATCCCACGAGATGAGCATCATTGACATTAGGGGGAATCACTGACCCTACATTCATCCACACATTCATACCTGAATGATGAAAGACATGACACAGCAGTGCGTTTCTGAATGTTTAATGCACATCCAGTGGGGTTTTGCAGCTGGAGCAGTACAGGGCCATGCCAACCCCACTTCACAATATGGGCCCGTGGAGGGCCAGCCAGAGTCCATCGGGGAATGACAAGTACAGCGGAAGAGGAAGGGTACAGTCCGCAGTCTGGTCGCCGTGTCATTGGTCACCAAACAGGATATGGCAGTCCATGTCGCGGTCCAAGGTGAGTGCAGCAAAGTGTATAGGGGGTCAGTGGAAGGTCATGGGGCCATGTGCGGCACCAAGCTGCAACAGGCCAGGTGGCGGGCATGAATGCTAGTACCTCCTCCTGATCTCAAGCCCATCCACATCCTCGTCCACGGATGTGTGCTCTGCCCCACCTGTGGGTGGTGCAGTTCCGGCTGCGGCACTGTGTGCCACTGACACATCAGGGGCCGGAGGTGGATTGTCGGCCGCACTGTGTGGCAGTGACACATCAGGTGCCGGAGTGGAAATGCCTGCCACACTGTGAAGCACCGACACACCAGGGGGCGGAGATGTGGATGGTGTAGGGGCAGCAGCATTCATCTGCGCCACGCCTTGGGGCAGCACTGCCATGATGAGGATACGCAGGGCATGGTAGATCCCAGCTACATTTTGCTGATGTGCAGCGGTGGCTGCCATCCTTTCCGCCTCCATCCGCACCATGTCCTCCATGAGCCTCCGCATGTGTGCCAGCTCACGGCTGAGATCGCTGGAGCCACTCTGAGCGGACAGGTGTTCTTGTCTCCGAGTCATGACTCCAGCGATGTCAGCCAGGGCTAGTTGGAGACCATGGAGCAGCCTGTGGGTGTCCGTTAGGGACTGGAGGTGGTCCCTGATGGGACTCAGACACCCATGGATGGTGTCAAGTTTGGTAGCCATGAGGTCGAACCCCACCCGCACCTGCTCAGCCATCTCCCTCTGGCCCTCCAACACATGGCGTTGGAAGGCCATGTGTTGTTCGGGGGTCTTGGGAGACAGCCAGGGTTGTGGGTGCCTCCTGCTGGGTGGTTTGTGGAGTGGGTGGGGTCTCCTCGATGCAGCTGGGCTGCCCTGGTCCTGGAGGTGATTGGCGGATGAGTTCAATGATGTCTTGGAGGGCTTGGGTGTCGATGCTGGTGGTGTCCTCCTCATCATCAGTGAAGAGTGGCTGGGACTGCTCTGCAGGAGGTGTTGATGGTGCCCCTGCAATGTGAAGGGGAGATGCTGTGTTACAATGTGTCCACATGTATGTAGCTGCATGGTACATGTTCACATTCAGACAGCATGGCAATGTACATTGTGACAGTCTGTAGATCAGGGCCATGATCCAGAGTCATTGTGGGTGTGCACTGTGCTCTGCTTGATTGTGCATGTGTGCTATTGTGCCCATCTCCCCCGTCCCCCAGTACCTGGTGGTTACTCACCCTGTTGCTGTTGTGTTGTGTCATGTCGAGCAGTATCCGGTCCCCCGACTCCTGCCACGGTCTCCACACTGATGACTGTCGACACCAGCTCCTCCATGTCATCCAGCTCCAGCTGTGGCGCTGGGCTCCCACCTCCAGTCTGCATTGATGCCTTCTGGTTGCCTGCGAGTTTCTCCTTGGTTTTGCGCTTGATGTCAATCCATCCCCTCTTGACCTCGTCCATTGACCTCTTGTGCTCTCCGACGGCATTCACCTTGTCCACGATGGACCGCCATATTCCATTTTTGGTGCCCAATGACACGTTGGAGGTGACAAACAGTTCTTGATGGTGTTCCATCACCTCCGTGACCAGGATCCTATTCTCCTGCAGACTGAACTTCGTCTTCCTCTTCTTCTTGTCCTTGCCCTTCCCTGTCCCCGAGGTCCCAGGCTGGTCGACCGGGGTGCTTGTGGGGTTCCGCTCGTCCTCTGCGCCTGCTCCGGCTGCCTCCATGGTGCTTCGGGGTTGGTTATTTTGTGTTTGTGTGTTTTTTGTACTTTTGTAGTGAATTTCCCACCTGCCGTGTGTGTATTGCAGGCCTGGCGCTGCTTATCGCTGATTTCCTCATCGCGTTTTGGCCCATCGCATGTTTTTTTGCGTTGGGTTTTTATCACCGTCGCGGTTGTTGTATCGCGGACATTGTCCGCGTTTTCGGGAGACTATCGCATGTTATCGCCATGTTGTGAATTCCACGTTAACACAGGGTTATTTTCCTGCGATAGACTGCGATGTGTAAAGTTGCGGTAAAATTTTTTGGAGATGTTTAGAGCACGTTCTTGTGAATATCCCCCTAAGAATTTGCACATCCACAAGAGCTGGGCAGGGAGCATGCAGACAGAAAAAACACTGGTAAAAAGGAGGAACAGGAAGGCAGCAACAAAAACAACAGAAATAGGAGAGTCAAGAAACTAGCAGGGAGTAGGGAGTGAGAAATAAAAGGAAACTAAAGTACAAAGAATTGAAGATCAAGCCTCAAACTAGAGCAGCAAGACGGCATCAGAATGAGTGGGCCCCCAGCAGTAAAAGACTGTTGCAAGCTCCTGCGCACTGCGCTCATAGCAAATAAAAAGTTCAGGGGAGGAGCGCAGTTACAGATAGGGATACAAGTGTGAGTCAACAATAGGGTTCTGGGAATCAGGGAACCACCAATGAAGGGAAGCGACCAAAGAACTTAGAGCGGGGAAGACTATGGAAGCCATCAGGCACAAAGAGGGAAACAAGGAATGGAATATTGAATTGAGTTGTGAGTGTGACAAGTCGAGGAAGCAAGTCTGAAAGAGTCAATATTACCATAGGAGCCACTGACAGATGCTGGACCAAGCTCGACCTCTAGGACATGGTTGGGCAAGATTTGGCACAGAAAGGACTACATATACCACAATCCAACAATATGGTAATGTAGAAACCAGGACTGGAACATAATGTGGAGCAAGAAGTGCAATGTGCTGGAGAGTGTCCTGATGTGCTCAGGTTTAAAGGCAGGATCTTAAATGGCCCATGTGAGTGTCACCTAGTGTTCAGATGATGGAATCCTGGCAGAGGTACTGACTTTGTCTGGGTGAGGAGGAAACCCAATGAGGAAGCATGCCACTTTATTGGGTGAGGGTTTTAGCATCCTATACCCACTGTTAGTATGATCCTTTTCTCCTCTTGCCAAACATAAACACAGAGTGTGCTGGTCAGGTAGTTGGAGGTCTGATCGTTTTTATGTATATATTTAGGTATGTATGGCTTAGCATGTTTCATAATTTCTGCATTAGGTATGCAGGTCTTTTCCCTAATCTTTCCCCCAACAGTTGATACTATATTTGCCAATCAACCATGCTAAAGAAACACAAATGAAGTTCCATGTTTCAGGGCTGCCGACACCAAAGTCTGCTGCAGGTTCTTAAAGGGGTAACAAACAGCATTGTGAGCAGTCACCTTCTAGTAAAGGGATTGACCAAAAAACTAGACCAATGATATATATTGCTGTTTGGTTTCTCCCAGTCTTGTGCCCGTGGTCTAAACTGCTATCTGACCTTGCTTATATCTTGTTGTAAGAAACACCTAATTGGTGGATATTGTGCATAGGCATCCTTCAAAATCCTACCACCGTTTCATGACAATCAAAACAAGGTTTCTACTCTTAAAGGAATGAAACTCCATCAAATAGAAAATAACACCTGATGAAGTCTATGATCTCATTTCATTGAGAGGTTCTCTGAGGGACAGACTTACTTATAAGCAGTGAACTGGATTCCAGATAACCTCTGTTATAGAACTGTCTTCTAAAAGAACTCAACTTTTACCATGTTTCAAGAGCACTGTCTTCAGGTCTTCCCCCATCCACTCTCTCTTGGAATTAAACACTGTGAATGCCATCAATATAGGGTTTGAGAGTGAGCACCCGCTACCACAAATGTAGTGTGGTGCAAGGGCGGCTGGTAACATATAAAAGTGGTGAGGTAAGCGAAGTGCCCCACCGCATCCCAAAACACAAATACATGAAACAAGAATGCAAAATAAAAACACTTGCATGCATTACAATAATATTGCGGTATGTGTTGCTGCACCTGTGGCTGCTTTGCTGAACAGCATTATTAGGACCTGCAAAGATTTCCTAAGAAATGGAAAGAAGCATCGATCATACCATTATTGAAAAAACCTTCTTAAAATCCCAATGAAAAAAAGAACGATCGCTCAATCTCGCAGCTCCCCATCACAGCTAAAATTTTAGAGAGACATCTAAATATTTCAATTTAGGAATCATAATTAGATTTTGGACAAAGCCCAGTTTGGGTTTAGAAAAGTCCATAGTACAGAATCGGCCTTGGTGGTAGCCACAGAGGAGATTTGAGATATAATGGATAAAGGTGGGAAAGCTGCTGTGGTACTTTTTTGATCTAGCTGGAGCCTTTGACACGGTCAGTCATCCAGTTTTAAAAAAGCAACTGGTAGAAGTAGGTATTGGAGGGTCAGCCTTGGATCAGCTCTGCTCCTTCCTAGATGATAGAGAACAATCAGTTGATCTGGGAGACTTTATTTCTAAATCGTTCATCTTGCCGTGTGGTGTCCCACAGGGGTCATCGCTAAGCCCCACACTATTCAACTTGTATGTGGCTCCACTAGCTAAATTGGTAAGAACTTTTGGCTTCTCCGCCATATCTTATGCGTATGACTCCCAAAGAGTGGTATCCATTACCAATGACATAGAGGAAGTGGCCGAGCGATTTAACAAGTGTATGAGAGCCATAGTGAACTGGGTGAGCAGACATCATCTCAAGTTAAATTCTAACAAGACAAAGGTGCTCAACTTTGGTAATGATATTTTTTTGGAAACAATACGTGGTGGTCTCAAGATCTGGGTGATCTGCCTACTCCTGTCACAAAGGTAAGAAATTTGGGAATCATGTTTGATTCCAAACTCACTTTTTCGGATCAGATTAATTAGCTTACGTCATCATGCTTCTTTGTGCTAAGAACTTTAAAGAAAATTCTACCCTTCATACGACTCGATCTCAGGAAGACAGTTATCATCACTCTGGTCTTTTCGAGACTGGATTACTGTAATGCCCTGTATTTGCAGAGGATTTAGAATGCAGCAGCTTGACTGCTTTGTAACATCAAGAAGCGTGATTCTGTTTCGGCAGCGTTGGTAGACCTGCACTGGCTACCCTTTAAGAAAAGGGTAGATTTTAAAGCGCTTTGTACGTCCCACAAAGCTCTCTATCTGACTGGCCCGAATATTTAAAGAAAATATTTTTCTGGTATTTATTTAAGAGGAAACTGTGGTCTGCAGTAAAAAAAAAAAAGCAGTAGTACCAAGGATTTATAGAGCCTCTTGGGTGGAAGAGGTTTTGTGTATAAGACCTCGAAACTTTGGAATTCTATTCCAGAACAGCTGAGAGGTCAATCTTATTTGATGACGTTTAGGAAACAGTCGAAAACTTAGCTTTTTACTTTCCCTCATTAATTCTTGATTGGTCCAGTGTAGAGTATCCGTTTGCAGTTGCATAGCGCCAAGACGCCTTCGGGCATACGTCACGCTTTATACATTTTTAAATTCTAATTAAATTAAAAATAAAATAAATGATCTTACCCGGGCTGCATCTTCTCTGTCTTTAGCAATCTCTGGCTCCGACAGGCACGAGTGGAAGAGGTAACATCCTTAAGCAATCCAGCCGCAGCTCTCATGCTGTTAACCTGTTTTAGCGTCTCTGGCAGCGGGCGGGGGGGATCGCGTCCCTGCCCTCATAAAGAAACCGCAGCTGGTGTGGTGCTTAATTGCTTTTAGTTTGGATTAAGGCTGCAATACTATTTTGGTAGAAACTCATGTAACAGCAAAGTGTTCTTTCATTCCACATAATAATAAACCTACACAGATGGGCAGACACAGGCCAGTCTTGCTTATTTGTATGGAAGTGTAAGTGCTACTGGAAACACCCTGCTCGCCTTGCACCCCAACAGTAATCGAATGGCAGTCGGCTGCGTAAGGCCAGCAATACCAGATATGTAGACAATAAAATTGGTTCTTTAAATTAATATCAGGGTTAATAGTGAATATAACTGTTAGAAACTTTTTGCCAGATACAATGTTCATGTCTAGTTCTAAGAAGGGGCATAAGATGTGCATCCCTCTCCAGCTTCCAGAAGGGCATCCACGAGGAACTCATCTAATTGAGGAAGTACCTTTACAAACGCCTGTTCCTCAATCTGCAGGTACAGAAATAAACATTTTGAGACACCCCTGTCATATGAGTAGCTCAGGGGTATGAACTTCAAGGCCCCTGACTGCACTGGATGGGCCTAAGGAAACCCCTTAATGTGCAATGTCACCAAACATATCCCAATAACAGCCTTTGCCAGTCAACCAGTTACATTTTTAGTACCTGAACAAACCCTCCAAAATGCAATCGTGAAAGACATGTTTGAAAAAATGGACAGATGTTATGAAGTTATTTATGTTAGAGTCCCATATTTAGTTCACATTCTGCCATTGGTATGGCCTTGGGAGCATGGGAGCGTCCAAGCACTGGCCCAGATTCATCAAGGGCTTGCGTTGCGCTTGCATCATGAAAGGTAACACTAGGCAACGCAAGCCCTTAAGTCGGATTTACTGTGCCACACAGATCCACCTTGAGTGGCTCTGCATGGCGTAGTAAATTTGGAGTAACGCAAGGCAGCGCAAGTCTCTGCCTTGCCTTACTCTGCATTGGGAAGGTATTCTATGGGTGGAGCGTGGGTGTTTCAATGTATCCACCCATGGTTCTTGGCGCATTCCCAGACTTACTAAGATTACTAAACCTGGGAATGTGTCAAAATGCTACGCCTTCCCAGGTGAGGTGTAAGGAGGAGAAGTATGTTTGTTTTTCCTCATTATTTCCTCACTATACGTGTGCTGCATTGAGCAGCACACGTGGAAAGAGGCAAAAGCCTATGGGGATTGCTTTTCATGCAGGAAGGTGCCCCTTGCTGCACAGATACAATCCTGGCTCGAACGCAGGCACCCTTGCACCTTGGCGCAAGAGAGTCTGCATTGGCGCTTGGCAGCCACAAGTGCACCAGTGCAGAGAGACAGCAGGAATGTCCCATATGTTGGTAAATATGGCACATTCCTGCTCTCTCCATTTTACGCAGCACAGCAAGTTGTCTTGCTGCATTGAGTTGCTCCAAATGTTGATAAATCTGTCCCTCTGTTTTGAGGATTCTATGACTGACTGGAGCTTGATTCAGCTTGTGATGATTTGCCTTTAGTTGTGTACTTGAGTCCATGTGTTTAATGTTGGTGTCATGTTCATTAGGTTGTGAGTGTATGTTTGTGGCTTTTTGGTGAAACTGGAGAGTTATATCAATTCGCATACATATCTTTACAGTTGGTAGGAAAGGCTGCTGCCCATATGTAGCCAATTAGTTAGCATGAGTTTGGTTATTTGTTGGCCAACTTCTGGTATGTTTAGGCTAATTTGGATTTATGTTAGGAGTTCTGTTTACTATTTTTTATTGAATATTATTATGTAGCATGTTTGGTATGTTAAGAATTATGTCTAGTGTGCTTTGTTGATTTTATTGCTGTTTTTAATGTAGAGTGCTGTTGTATGCATATTAATACTTTACTGTGGTCCTGATTTATAGTGTGATGGTGTTATCTCTGTCCTTCAAGGTTGTGAAGGGCATTAGGTCCACCACCCTGACAGACAGAGGACTGACCTATCTAGAGATCACCACCAGCCCAGCAGTGATTTCTATGCGTTCCTGTGACAGCACAAAAAATATAATGCATGGTCTTTTTTAGACATCTACAACACATTGGTTTCGTCCTTGTGATGTGCACTATACTATGAATAAACAGGTCAAGCATCTGTGTTTTCATGTACATGCGAGCTGAGACATTCACTCATATGTCTGCATTAACTAAATATTAGTTCACTTACTCCCTTGCCAGCAGTGTCCAACGAAGGTCCAAGAGATCCTGGTGCATTCCAGATTTTCAGGACGACTGGTTTTAAAAACAATTCCTGGTTTCCACGTGGACAGCCTAATACTCTTGAATAGATCCATCCCTTAGAGACCAGTTTTAGATATCCTAGTCGCAGCCGCGGTTCGTGCAGGTAACAGCGTTGGGGCCAGGTAAGGGGTATTTCGAGGGACGATGCAGAGGGAAAATTAATTATTTATTTAATTTCCCCTCAGTATCGTCCCTCGAAATCCCCCCATAAGCGGCCCCACCGCTGTTACCTGCACGGACCGCGACTGCCTAATCGTAGGCCAAATCATATGCTGGTGGCCGCCATTTTGTAGCTTTTCTTGCCTGTGTCGGTGCCTTCAAAGTTTCACTGTTGCTTACACCTTGCTCCCAAGCCACAAGTCTGAAGATGCTCCCCTCTGTTCAGAGAAGGCCACCGTGGCTTTTCAGATAGAGGGAAAAACTATTAAAGCAACATATTCACTTTACAACAAACAGGCTTTCCCTCCATTATTGGTCCCCCAGCCACTTCTTTGGTATTGTGGCCTATTTACTAGCGAAGGGCAATAGCGGTTACCTTCATGCCAGCCATATTTGATGTGGCTTAGCTTAGCCTCATGAACTCTGCAAGCAGCACGTGATGCTAATGTTTCTTACTGAGACATCGAGGCTTCAATGCTACTTCATCTGCATTTCACTGCACGATTATACACATACCTGCCAGCATTTTTGGATTATAGACATTGCAAGTCTTTACATTCTGTTCCATCAGAATCCGGTGATGTGTTCTGCACCCTGGGGGATGCTAGCACAGTAAAGCCTCTTAGACATGACTCCTGTTGAAAGAAAGCTGCAGGCATCATTGCTTAATGTGCCGCGTAAAGCGGAGAGATAAGAACTGTGGTGCACATCACTGCAGTAGGGCTTTGCGAAGAAAGCTGTTTCGGGGGAAATCCTGCAATATCCAACAACAATTTTTAACACGTCTTCAGCTGATCAGTTGTATCTCTAATGTACTTTATTTACATGAGCTAAGTAGACTACATTCCACGTTCCAGTGGAATGACTTTCTCGAAATCCACCCTGCTCAATAGGGATGATTTTATTTTCCGGTGTCCTTTTATCCGGATGTGTGAATAATATGTTTGAAAACACCTTCTCTGATTATCCAGGAGGCTGATCAGTCTATAATGTAAGGGTTAAGTACAATTCCCCTTTTTTAGAACAGGCTTTACAACATAGCCTTTCGACGAGTGAGAGATAGCCCTGCTGTCCTTAGCTAACTAAGCTCCCTCTTAAAAAGTGCAGGCCCTGGGGTGCTTTCACTGTGAAAGGCGAAGCGGCTGCTTCAAACAGCAGCTCCACCTTTCAAAGTTTGGGCTGCCTCCACTGCAGTACAAGCTTGCAGCTGCCCTGGAAGAAGCACATTTTTAGTAATCGGCTGCAGTGCCCCTGTTTGTTCCCAGAACACCTTCTTAAAAGTGCGCCGCGGCACAGACAGGACATTGCACCCTTACTTGTAGTATGGCCCCAGCAAATAATTTTCCGAACCGACCCATGTATAACTAGGTCAGTTTTGGAAAAGTTAGATTTGGAGTGGGTAACAATGCAACCTACCTCGTTAATATTCATGAGATAGGTTGTGATGGTGGCCTGCTGTGCTAAACAGACCACTGTGTCAACGAGTGTCTTTCAATAAGGTAAACCTTTTTTTAACGCCTATTTACTGTAGAAATAGGACTGCGTATGAAAAGACAAGGTGTATTTTTTGTTTGCTTGAGAGTTGGCGGTGGTCCCACGGACCCCTGCCTACTTCCCAATAGTTGTTTTCCCATTTGCGAATGGGTTACCATCCCACCTTGGAAGTCTGTGAAATTTTCCAAAGTTTACAACTGTTATTTCAGTCCTAAACCATTGATTCATATGAATATATCTAGGTAGAGCTGTTATTCGAATGACATCACCCTCATGCCATCTGCTTTCCATCAAAACCAGCAGTCCTTAACTCTGCCTGCACCAAGATAGTTCTTCTCCATGTCAGATTGGTAGATCACGGTTAATGAATGGAGAAGGCAAGTTGTCCAAAATAAGGCAGATTTAGGTTTTTGTCCTAGACTTCAGGGTTCTCTTGGTGCCATCAGTGAAATACTGTTCCTGTAGTGTAACAATGATGGTGGAGCTTCACTCCTGTTCCCAACAGATGAGACAAGAAGACTTCTAAGGAGTGGTTGCTTCTCTCTGAAGGATGCTCTAAAGCGGGGAAGGCAAAGTGGTGGTCATTTACAGCAAGATAACAAGCTTCCCTTGTTTGACAATTTACCATAGTAAATCACTGCCATTTAATTAATTAACTATCTGATTCATTTGTTGATTTATTTGCTCACCCCTCATTCATTCACGCAATCAAGTTTTCAGTAATGAAAGCCACTCTATTTCCTTGGATATTAAAGGGGGGGAATATATGACAGCACCTCTGCACTAAATCACTGTTTTGGAGAGAAGTACCAACTGCTCACCTGGTGGCCCTCCTTTTTTCCAACCTCTTCCTTTGCCCATTTCAGTGTCCCAGAGCTTAAGCGCCTGATTCACAATCTGTGCACCTGTGTTCGATTTGGGTGTACAAATACCCTGATTTATAAATGCAAATGCAGGTTTGTAATTCACAACACACCAAGAGACCCAAACAGGTAGTGTACCCTGCAGAGATGTTTTAGTTAGTCATTCAAGCAAAAGATGCATTTATACTCATATATGTGTTAATTAACATGCAATAATACTTGACTATGAAATAAGCTTATGTGGGAGTACATTTGCTCACAAGGGAGGGAAGTGAGAGTTTCAAGGACTAAATAATATGCATAATTGATGAACATGCACAAACGGACGTTCACAAACTAAGGGGCTCATTATGATGGCGGGCGGACATCAGTCCGCCCGCCATCATAACGGTTTTAGGACTGCCCGCCAGACGTGCGGCGGTCCCACCAGTGCAATTAGGATGCGCCCGCCATACTGGCGGGCGCATCCTGGCCTTTTAGCATTGCGGACGGTGCTGCTGGCTGCAGCACCATCCGCAATGTCAAAGGAGCATGCACAGCATTTCCCTGCACCACGTGGCAGGCACCACGCGGTGCCTGCCACTTGGTGCATGGAACTGCAGGGGGGTACCATGAGTACCCCCCCAGTGCACCACCCCCCACCCACACACAGAGGGGACCCGCAACGGGCCCCCAAAGCCAGTCTCCGCCTGTCTTTTTGCAGCAGGATATCCGCCGCAAAAAGACAGGCGGAAGGGCATATCCTAATCACTACGGTGGTGCCTGCACGGCACCGCTGCAATGTTGCCCTGGTTCCGGGTTCCGCAAGGCGGGCGGAAAAGGACCGCCTTGTGGAACCATGGTGGATGGACTTTCCGTCCGCCGCGGAACCATTAGGATTCCCACCGCCATCCTAATTTGGCGGTGGGAATTTTCAGTATGATGGCGGAAGGACCGCCACCGCCGGCCCGGCGGTGGCTGTCCTTCCGCCATCATAATGAGCCCCTAAGTTATGGCCAGTTCGAATCCTGAAAGTGAACATATATTTACTCCTACCAGTGATAAGAGTAAATGCCTCTCCAGAGCGAGGACTGACTGTCAGTATTACCCCAACACTGGTGGATTTCTCCATGAGGAAAAATATTTTCCCTATTGATGAAAAAAAGGTTAGTTTTTTAAAATGAGTTTGTATCTGAGCACACCTGGAAAGTTCTGGCTGGCCAAGAGCTCTCTCGGACTTTTTGAGAATTAAAAAAATTTGTACATCTACTCTGAAGGCAAGGATATTCATATAGAAGTAGATTTAGGAATTTCTTTGAGAAGTAGGGTGTATAGCATCCACATGGGAGTCGTGTGACCTATCAAGTGCCACATTAACCCGCCCATGTCAGTAGAGTGAGCCCATAAAAGTTAGATCCTGGCTCGAGACGGATGCCTGGCTCTGGGTCAGCTCGGACTCCTCATGGACCCTAGAGCCCAACACAATCCGAGCCTGACCCCTCCCTCTTAATAATGAGCTGTGAAACACGAATACAGACTCATTGTCTCCTGACATCTCTAAGCAATAGACAATACGCCTGTGTTCGTGTATCTTACAGTTTTAACACAATGTTTGTTTTTATATAATGTGAAATCCAGCATTGAATTTAAACAGTAAAAAACGCAAACACGAACACATTGCCTTTTGGCAAATCTGACCGATAAACAATGCGTCCATTTTGGTGTATCATTGTGTTTTGCCATAATGTTGCTTTTCACAGGTTGTGTTAAAACTCTAAAAACATCAACATGGACGGGGAGGGAGACATAGGGAGTTTAGGGGAAGGAAGAGAGCAGCAAAGAGTGCTCAGCTTGCTAAGTGATCTTGCCAGTGGCGGCCGCTATTTACCGGGGTGGTGAGGCGGGGGAGAAGGAGGCGGGAGGGGGGGTTGTAAATTAAAATAAGAAATAATTTTTTTTTAAAACCACTTACCTTCGGCCGGACACCCGGCCGGCCGCCGCCTCTCTGTCCGCTCGCCTCTCCACCTCGGAAGCAGGAACCACAAAGCACCCAGGCTCATGACTCCCCTAGCCAATCACAACGCTGAAAAGCAGCGTTGTGATTGGTCTGAGCGCCTTGGTTCAGTGCTCAGATGGGAAATGAGGGCCTGGGCATGTTCTGCACCCAGGCTGTAATGCAGCCTAGGTGCAGAACATGCAAAGTGCACACGACTGTTATGGTTGGCCCGAGAGGGCCGGCCAAACCATTATGGGCACTTTAGAGTGGAGCAACCACTCCTCCCCCTGGCCCCTGCTCTCACAGTCCAGCCCCGCCCTGCACCTGGAAACAGAAAATAAAAATGATAATAACGCTGGTTAATTCCAGAAGCCACTGCTGGTTGGAAGTAGGGTTGCTGAAAAGCAGAGCTGCTTGAGGGGCAAGGGAGTGGGTGTTGGGGGGAATGGTTTCAGTCCTCCACCAGGGTGAAAATTATATGCTGGGCTCCAATCACAAAGTCTAGTCCAGGATCACACACTTATCAGCCAACGCTGATATGTGAACAGACACTGGTTTCCAGTGCCGCACAATTCAGCACAGAGCGAACAGCAAGCAATATCTGTCTTTGTGTCTTTTCAATATCTGCCAACTATGAAATGACCACTTTAGCATTCAGAGGGTCACAGTAACAGCCACGTCACTCCTGTACGCCCCTTTTATTTACTGAGCGGCTACTATGCTGCTGGTCAGATATGATGCAGGCTATGTAGCCTTTGGATCACTAGTACAAGTGTAACTTTTAAAGTTTCTAAGAGTAACAATCTAGGTGGAAATAGCAGACCTGGGTATAACCCCTACCCCTTCACTGAAATGTGCCACCTCATTAGACATGGATTGGTGAATGGATGAGTGTGCTAATGGCATGTGTGGCACAGCGCAAACCTTTAAATTCATTTTCAGTTGATATTTCTATTTTGTGTCAGAACAGGGAGTAAGAAAGAGACTTGCCCAAGGTCTCACAATTAGATCAAGTGGCAATGCTGGGAATTTGAACACAAGTCTCCAAGACCATTTCTTCCTCGGCCATTCACAACCCCCCAAATGTTAGGGCATCTTCAGTAACAAGAACACCATAAAGACTGGTAGGATCGAAAGAATGGGGAGTGCCCGTTTTGTGCCCGCTTGCGTGCAGCGTCTTGAGTAGTCAGTGCATGGTCAGTGGACTCAAGGTTGCAAGTTCATTTGTAACCGAGGTAGAAATGTTTCCTCACTGGTGTGAGCTGGAGACCTCTGGGACTTTTGACTGAAAGAGAACTCTGAGTTCTCATGTTAAATTACCCTATATTTACACAGTCTCATACTCATTGTGACTTCCGCAGATTCTCAAAGCAATCAGTCAGGGAGTTCATCCGGCATGAAAGGGAAGAGGATAGAGAGATGATGGATGGAAAGAGACTTGTGACAGGGAAAACAGTATCTGGATATTTGCAAAGACAAAGACTTCCTGCGACAATAACAAATGTGATGTCATTTATAATGAATGCAGACACGTTATTGTCTTGTCCCCTTGATAGTAAGAAAGCAAGGGTACATACACTATTAGAAAAACACACTGCAGGGCTGACTTAGAGAAAGGCATCAAGGTAATATTCTGAAAAGCAGTGGCATTGTAAAAGTGCAATTTCCACCAGAGCATTCTTAAGCAGAGGTATTACCACTGCCAGGTAGCATGGTGATGGTTAGTCCTTCATATGAGAATTCTCTGATGTATATCACACTTATGAACATATTCCATCAGCAATGCTTTTCAGATTGCTATTTGAGAATACGTTTTTCACCATTATCAGTATGAATAAACAATTACTGTTCGTTCATTATTGCTCTTTGAAGTAGTTTCAAATCTCAATATTGAATATGCAGATATAGTTATGCATAATCTCTTTCTACTATTCCGTATAGCAGTGAAAGTCAATTAAGTCCAGGATATGTTCCATAGGATGGGCACAGTTCATTACCATCCACACCTTTAAGCTATTCTGTTAGTGAGAGCTCGAGAAATAGTTATAAAGAAAATTAAGGGTATGCAAAATGTTAAGGTAGCTGGCACAAATTAAAGAAATTCCACAATTTAGAAAATTTATGAAATTTCTAAATTAACAATTAATTTTCTAAAGTTAGGCCTCTGATTAAACTTTTCTGTACACTTTTAGTGGATATCGTTCTTTAACAACTGTTTTAAAAACACTAAGCAAATGTAATGATCAGTCGCGGCTGGCATGACTCGCGGATGGGGGCGGGAGGTTGCGCGGGGGGGGGGGTTTGGAGGGTAGGTTTAATAATAATAAAAAAAAGTTAACTTACCTTCGCCGGCCCGGTCCCGCATCGTCTCTGCTTCTCTGCTCCTCACAGGAAGCAGGCAGCCTCCCTCCCCTCCCCTAAGCCAATCACAATGCTGCAATGGCAGCGTTGTGATTGGTTGGGATGCCGACCACACAGGCGTCTATGGGTAGGCCATTTTCTCCATGTAGGCTGCATTTAGCCTACATGTAGAAAAGACAGAGTGCGTATGACTGGGGCCGGCCAAACAGTCAGCGCCCTCAGAGTGGGCAAGCCACTTCTCTCCTGCCCTAGAGCAGGACCGCACACCCGTCCACCCCCAACCAAACCCTTCTGCTTTCTCACAGTGCAAGAAGCAGAAACATAAAATGGTATTGACAATACCATTTTATGTTTCTGCTTCTCGCACTGCGAGAAAGCAGTGAGGTGACGCTCCTCCACCCACATGGAGGAGCTGCCCCCGGTAATGATATTTGCAGAGTTTTTATACAGAATTTCAGGATGTGTTGATAAAAAAGTGCCTCAGTTTTACATATCTCAAATTCCAAAGCACATCACCTAGTTGATACATATCTGTAAGAAATTAAGTTACTAGTTGAGAGGGGTTGGAACCCTACTCAAGTAGCAGCCACAATCCTTGTCAGGGTGAAGCCGCAAACAAACCTCAAATTAACCTGTGCTCACCCTTCTGGTAGCTTGGCACAGAGCAGTCAGGCTTAGCTTAGCGGGAATGTGTAAAGTATTTGTGCAACACTTCAAACAGTAACATAGTGAAAACACACCACAAAGGGACCCTATCCCAGATTAGAAAAATAGAGTCATTTTTAGTTAATAAAACACGACCAAAACGACAAAAGCCCAATCAGTAGAACTGTAGATATGCAATTTTAAAGATTTTAGTAAAAATAGCACCAAAAAGCACCAAGCACCAACTGTGGATATCTGGTCGCACCAGATCAGGACAAAGTCACAAGTTGACACTAACTGCAATGGAGCGTGTGCCAGCCACAGGGACCCAGTTGGCCCTCTGAACAGAGTATCTTAAATCTTGGTTGAGGAGCATTGCAAGGTCCCAAGTCAAGGATGTTGTGCAGTCAGGGCGATGCGTCGGTTCCAAGGAGTTGCAGAGCTGCGATGAGAAGTCCTGCGTCATCATCGAGGATCCTGTTGATGAAGGCTTGTGATGTGAAGCCCGACGTCGATGATGCGTCGTGCAGTTGAGGTGATGCGTCAATTCCAAACATCTGCAGGGCTGAAATGCGAGAACCTGCATCGTTGTTGAGGCTGCCATCGATGAGAGATTTGCAATGTGAGGGCCTGCGTCGGTACAGCTTCTCACAGCGGTGCTTCCAATGTGAGCTGCAAAATCGATGCGGAATACACACTGAGAGAAACCTTGCAGTAGAGGTGATGCTTTGGTTCTGCTCTGGGTTGCGCTGTGCAACAGAGGAGATGTGTCGGTTCGGCTGGATTCACAGATGTACTGGCAGCTCACCTTCAGGCCCACTTCCAATGGTCCAGGAATGGGGTGGGTATTTAGACAGAATATCGGAGCCAAAAATATTGTGGGACAAAATATCATGCCAAGAAATCGATGACAAAAATATAATTAAGGTAAGTTTCTTTAAGTAAACACAGTTTTACTATATATATCTACACATATATGTACCTTGAAGTTATATATATCTTCGAGGTACATAGATGTGGTGTTAAGAATAGTAAATCTATACTTACCTATTTGTACTTTTTGTCTTTGTACCGTCTCAATATTTTGGTCCTGATATTTTCACACAATATTCTGTCCACACAATACTTTTTGTTTCCTATATTCTGTCAGCGATCCACTGGGGTGGCATCACTTGGCAGAGTAAGACTCACAGATGCCATAGTACAGGTGCTGGATTCAAGGCTGTTGGAGCCTTCTGTCCCTAAGGCTGTAGTCAGGAGGCCTGCCAACTAGCCCTTGGAGTCACTCTGGGGTCCTGGGTTCAACAGATGCAGGTTCAATCCTTCTCACCCAGGTAAGAGGGCAGCATGCCAGCACAGCAAGGCAGCAGTCCAGCAAGGCAGTAGGGCAGCAGACCAGCAGAGTGGCAGTCCTTTCAGCAGGTCAGCAGTACTTCTTTCTGACAGAGTATCCACAGGTCCAGAAGTGTGCTGAGCAGTTAGTGTCTGAGGTCCAATGTTTATGCCTTCCTTTAAAGTGTGAGAAGCTTCTAGAGGTTTCTCCTTGAAGTCCGCAGGCTTTCTGCCTTTCCTGTCCTGGCTCCAGACTAGCTACAGAGGGTATGCAGCCCTTTGTGTAGAGGCAGGAAACAGCCTATTCAAGTGTAAGTAGGGCTGTGCCCAGCTCAGCCATCCCATCCTGCCAGTGATGGCCCATTCAGGCACACCTAAGCTCTCTATTGTGTGTGAATATCTAGAAGGAATACACAAAGCACAACTGTCAACTACACACAGTCATGTGACCCAGAGACAGGCTGCAGGCACGAAATGGCTGTGACAGGAAAATGCCAACTTTCTAAAAGTGCAAAAGAAACAATTGATGGACGGAATGCTGGACAATGCAAACATTCACCCCCAGTCACAAGGATCTGGGTTAAATCCATTATTCTTTTGCTCACCACACCACCCCAGTTTGGACCCAGCCATATGCAAATCAGTCTTGACCCTGTTCCGTGTGGGAACAGTCCAGCCCGAACTGCCAAGCCAGGTCCTCCCTGGACCGGAAACAAGCATCCTGGGACCGGTTTCAGGGCATCACCCTTCATCAGCCAGGCTAGCTTGAATCCAGTGGTGTAGTGAGCACGGGACACACGTCTGGGCATACCCTTCCCACTTAGGGCGACAAATGCAAAAGAAACAATTGATGGACGGAATGCTGGACAATGCAAACATTCACCCCCAGTCACAAGGATCTGGGTTAAATCCATCATTCTTTTGCTCACCACACCACCCCAGTTTGGACCCAGCCATATGCAAATCAGTCTTGACCCTGTTCCGTGTGGGAACAGTCCAGCCCTAACTGCCAAGCCAGGTCCTCCCTTCTAAAAGTGGCATGTTCAAAACTGTAATTTAAAATCCGACTTTACCATAAGAAAGGATTTTTCATTACAGTTCCCAAGACAGTGACTTACAGGTAAATTAAATATGCCAGTTGGGTGTAAGCCAATTTTACCATATGTAGAGGAGAGAGCACAAGCACTTTAGCACTGGTTAACAGTGGTAAAGTGTGCAGAGTCCTAAGGCCAGCCAAAACTAATTCAGTGAAAAATAGAGCCGGAAGGCAAAAAGTCTGAGGATGACTGTGCAGAAAGGGCCTAGTCTAACAATATCCTTTGCAGCAAACTTCCCATATATGGAGTACTCTCGAGCAATAGAGATGTAGAAATATTTACTTTCGATTTTGCCATCCGATATGTTTATTTCTGTGAACTATAATTGGATGTTACTTTGATAGTTTCCACAAGTCATACAAAACCTCAGCCTTCTTCCTCTTCTTTGTCTTCTTGCACTTACTCTAGTCTTTTCAGACATTTTCTGTTGTCCTCATTCTACTCTGTAACAGGGTCCTTTGCCTCTCTTTCCCATTAACATATTTTTGGTGTGCTTTTCATTCGTTATCATCACCTCATTGAGGGTGTATTACTGTCAATTGTATCTAAAACAGCCCGTAGAAACCCAGGCCTTCCTCTGATATCTCTTTTATGATTACGTTAATGTACACCCAATTACATCACTGCCCTTTCTCTTTATTGCTCTTTAGGGCTTGGCAAGAGGCGGCACGCTTCGCCGGTCAACTAAGAAAAAGAAGAGAACCATTGCTGATGAATCTGCTGAGAATGTGATTGACTGGTGGTCAAAGTATTATGCATCCTTGGAAAAAATTCAGAAGGTAAGATTTTTATCAGCCTCTCCCCCGCATATATAAACATAGTCATTTATAACTTTTGACAATCAGGAGGCCCTCAAAGCTTTTCCCATGCTCACATTTCCCCCATGCGTTTGGCATAGAGACATTATAAGTGTATAAATATTTACTCTGCCTTACTCAGTATTTATGATGCATTGTTGCTCTCCAGCTTTTTAAAAATAATTTAAAATTTGTCTACACAAATTATTTTACAAAAAATCTGTTTCGAATAATACATTTGAGCATATGTGCTCCTGCCTTGTTCTCCAGCTGCTAATTTTAATAGAGTTTTTGCACTTGAAAAGCTCTCTTCTTGCACAGTGTTCCGCACCAGCTTTAGTTCCCATCCGACAACTTATTGGCTGACACAAAGCTCAAAACAAGACCAAGTATACATTTTGTGATCGCCAGTGCCATATGTGTATGATTACATTTCATCTCTTTTTCCTCTACAGACTTTATAGACTTTCTCTTTTGCAAAGCAGTTCCTTTGGTCCAACTTGTGACATATTTTGATAACTCCTTTCTGGATTGACTCTTATATGTCTCTATTCTACCCTATTTTTAAATCACTTGCAGAAGGGTTTGGCTTGTTGAACAGGAAAATGGTTGCATGTTTTTGAAATTTCATATTCTTTTTAGTTATTCTTTTTTTTTTATTCTACTCTCATAGGCAAAGGCAATTGCTTCGAAAGGCAAAACAACAAATGAAGGTTAGTTCATTATTTTTCTATTATAGAGGAGGTATGCTTTGTTGTTAAGTTGATAACTTCGGATTCTGGAAAAAACTCTGGACAAAAACTTTGTGGTTCTGATCGAATCATTACATTTTCCGTGACTACAAATTACAAAATAGTATAATGCAAAAAGGTAAGACGCTTGATTTGCATGATCTCAAAGTGTCCCTCGTTCTCCCTTTGTGACACATTTAGTTCAGACATCCTTGTGAGCAGGTCTTGGTGCTGTATATCACAAAGATTCGGATATGTTGCACTCAGTTCAACAACTGCCACGTCTGCTTCATTAACTATTGTAGTGTGTGCAATTTTAGCATTTTGTTCTACATGTTGCTGACAATGCTCAAACTACAGTTCTGCTCACCCATAATATTTTTCTGAGTATTATATAGCAAAGTCCAACTGCAGGTCGATCACACAAGCAAATAGGCAGCCGTTTTATTCAGAGTTTAATGTTCTTTTGGAGTACACCTTTTTGACGGACACAAGTCAGGTGTGTGTATAGCTGAACTTTAAAGAGGCTATCAGTATTTCTTACTGCTGTCCATGGCTTACAAAGAGTACAGGCATAGGTTCAATATATGACTCCTATAGTTTAACACATTTTGTGTCTTCTTCAGGCATATTGGGTGCTGGCAGGAAATCTGCCATTTAGATTTTGTGTGATAGTGCATCGTTTTTTTAGCATTTTCAGAAGACAGGAATTTTGTTTTCATATGGAAAGAACCCTTCCCCTCCCTACCTAGCTACCTATTAAGTATTGGGTGTTCCATTCATCTTCCCACCATGAAAGAATACTTTTATTTCAGGGTGGAACATACATATATACCCCCACCTCTCTAGGTGTCCCAAACCGATCACTGACAGAATATTGGAAACAAAAATATCAAGGAATAAAATATCGAGAAGGTAAGTGCCAATAGGAAAGTATAGATTTACTATTCTTAACTCCACATCTACGTACCTTGAAGATATATATATATTGTCTTGGTACATATATGTGGAGTTATATATAGGAAAACTTTACTTACCTATAGAAAGTTACCCGCACAATATTTTTGTCCTCGATATTCTTGACACGATATTTTGTCCCACGATATTTCTGTTTCCAATATTCTATCTAAACACCATCCCAAGCATTAATTTGCCTGCCCCTATGTCTCACTTTCCCCATTGAAAATGTACGTCTCAGTAAACTGACTTATCCACAAGAGTAAACATCAGCGTGGCTCTCATGATTCTGCTTTGCAAAACCAATTATGTGGAACAACCGAGTGCGGCTCTTAGATTCCAGATTTAAGAAGATTCAAACCAATGTGTGGCAATTTCAATGTAGTTATTACGGCATGATAAGCCGTTGGCAGGTCCGTAGCGAGTACGCCCGACGTTTCCTTATTCTCCGGTCTCCCGGAGAATAACTACATTGAAATTGCCACACATTGGTTTGAATCTTCTTGAATCTGGAATCTAAGAGCCGCACTCGGTTGTTCCACATAATTGGTTTTGATTAACACGTGATACCCCGAGCTGAGACTCACACTACAGAAAAGATAAGGAGTCACACTAAGACCAGCCTTTTTTTATATGACCCCTCTTTTCACCATTCCGTGATTGCATTTACAAGGTTTCCCCATAACTTGTCCTAGTTTCTGAATATGCCTGTAGTCATATATTCTCATATTTCACTTCTATCTATTAACGTAATTTCTCTTTCTCTATTTGTTGGTCGGAGTAGCCGTAAAAATGACATTTTGCCATTTAGGCGCTCCTCCTCTGCCAGGAACAAGGACATTTTTGATGCCATTCTACGTCCCTTCTGTTACCTAGTGTGGTGGCGCTGGGAAGAAGATGTCTACTTGTCCTCATTTTGCCCCTGCCACGCTCCTCCCCTCTCAGTGAATGTAAACAGAAAGAGAATGTTTTTTAGGTCGAGCATTCGAGACCTCTTATATATACTTTAGTATATACTTATTATATACTTATATGTGTATGTACTCTGTGGGCTCTGGAGATCAGCCCTAGTACTTGTCTGCTTCCGCTTAGGGACTTTTTTTTCTGTTCAACTGCCTCTATTTAACTGTCTTGATAGAAAACGACCAGCAGAGGTCAGTAAAATACCAGAATTGCTTTCTGCTGAGAACCTTTCAGTTTTTTTCTTTTCTGGCAACTGCCTCTATTTAACTTTCTTGATAGAAAACAACCAACAGAGGTCATTAAAATACCAGAATTGCTATCTGCTGAGAGACTTTCTTTCTTTTATTTTTCTGGCAACTGCCTCTATTTAACTTTCTTGATAGAAAACGACCAGCTGAGGTCAGTTAAATACCAGAATCACTTCAGCATTCTCTAGATTCCAGTCCATAGACATTGTCTTCCACGAGCACCCGTAGGCAATAATATTTTTTCCAAATCTTGTATTTTCAGTAATAGGACCACCGAAGGCCCTGATTTTATATTAAAAATAGAGCTTTGGACTATACCATTTCCCGCTGAAAGGCAATATTTCTCTCCATGTGTTCCCATACCTGGCGTGTCACGCAGTTTGGTGCTTACTTTCCCTCCATGTTAAAGAACAGTAGATGTTTCAGGACCCAGGCTAATGTGCTGCACAGCTAAATACATATAAGGTCCCAAAGGCGAGACCGATTGCATTGCAAATGCTTGTTTCTCACAGATGTCGCTGATTACTAGCTCGATTATGGTAATCCACGTTGTGTGCCCCGCTGAAGCACTTTCTAAAATATCTGCATGGCGTCTGTCAGTCCCCTAACACTCTCTTTCATAGCCCAGGCTCCAGATGACACAGAGGTTGGAAAGCTCTTGCTCAGGAAATGTCCGAATCTTGCATTTCGGCATTCACTTTACTGAACAATGCCCTTGATGAGGATGAATCAAGCGCTAAGCACATTTTATGTCATCAATCGAATACAGCCAACACCAATCTGCAGGAATGCCTGCCTGCAGGAAGCCCACTAACAGCAGATTTGGAGGAGTCAGTATTCTGAGGTTTTGTGCCGGAAAGGACAAGACTTTGGCGGGGTTATCAAAATGCATTTGGCACCCACCGAAGACATTTTACTTTGCCAGTGAATCTGGGCTTTCTTTCCCCACCAGCGAAACTTAGAGGGATGTTTAGAGTTCTGTAGATGTGAGAGGTCCACAGGTACTTGCGTCTGCCCCTTCCTCCCTCCATAGAGTGCATTGATCTGCCTCTAGTCTAGACAGGGTTGTCGGAACGTCCACGTCCTGCATCCACCAAACTCTCAACGACCCCTTTAATCTTGTGCATTGTCTGCCCTGCTGAGAGTTTGAAGTAGCGTGTTTAGCAGGGGAGCAATAGTCAGGCAAATCTTTGACTTCTGTTGAACTTTATGAGGAGGATTTCTAAATCTCTTTAAAAACCTGAAGTCTGCAAATTTTTGAGTTATCACTGTGAGGCATAGATCTGTAATTGTTAAAACATGTGTGGATCTGCTTCCAAGGGCATAAATGCTCAAAGGCATCAGTGGATATAGTTAGCATTCTTGATTATGAATAAGGCAGGTGATTATTTGCAACCCACTATGACAGGCTAAAAAGACAGGGATGTGGTCTGCAAGGAACTAATGCAACTTGCAAGCAGCAGAAGATATTTCTTTCATAGCTTCGCCTATTTCCATTTTGTTAGACCTGGCATCATTGGCGTGGGTTTCCCCTGTATTTTTTTGCCTTTTGCCTCCTGTGTTTTGCTGTGTGTTGGATTTCGTTTTGCTGGTCTAAATGCTTTGGGCACTTTCCCACTGCTGTTCAGTGCCAAAGTGCAAGTGCTCCCTTTGTAAATTGTTGTTATGGATTGGTGATTCCATGATTGGCATACTTGGTTTACAATTAAGTCCCTAGTACAGTGCACTGTGTGTGCTAAGGGCCTGTAAACCAAATGCTGCTAGTGGGCTTGCAGCACTGATTGTGCCACCCACACAAACAGCCTTTCAAATGTAACTCAGACCTCCCACTGCAGTGTCTGTGTGAAGTCTAGTACTGCCATGTCGACCTGGCAAGTGCACCAACTTGCCAGGCCCTAACCTTCCCTTTTCTTATGTGTAAGTCACCCCTAAAGTAGGCCCAAGTTACCCCTGTGGGCAGAGTGCAGTGTATGCGAAAGGTAGGACATGCTATGATGTGTGTGGCATGTCCTGATAGTGAAATACTGCCAATTTCACTTTTCACTATTGCAAGGCTATCTGTCCCATAAGACAGAATGGGGAGTTAACTTGTAACATCACATAAGTATAACTGCCCATGGGAACAAGATGGGAAAATGGAGATTAGTATGCCTGAACTCAGAATATAATAATACATCTTTTTGTAAAGATGACCTTTATATTGTGTGTTTGAAAATACCACTTTTAGAAAGTAGGTATTTTCTTGCTTAGCCATCCTGTTTGCCTCTGCTAGGTTTGTGTATTGACTGTTTGGGGTTGGAGTGGCAGGGGCTGGGGATGTGCATCCTGTTCAGACAGCCCCTTGGGGGGATGAGGTGTGTCCTGCCTTTCCAGGGCTGGGCTGAATAGATCTGGGCTGCATTTAGAGTAGGGGGAGGAGATTTATTTCACACCAGAATGGGTCTGCCTTGGACAATGCTGTCTCCAACGCCTGCCGGGCAGCTACACCAGAGAGGACAGAACCGGTTTTGGCTGAGCACAGACACTCTGCCTTCAGAGAACAAAGGATTTTGTACTATAGAAAGTGGGGCCCAGACCCCTGAACTCTAGATCACTTTTGGACTTCAAGAGGAACCTCTGCGAAGTAGAAGAGCTGGGAGAAGCTGGAGGAGACGTACTGCCCCTTTGCTGTGTGCTGTCTGGGGTTGGCCTGCAGTAGCTGTTTCTGACAAGGAGAGGAACTGTGTGTGCATCCTGCTTGAGAAAGTATCTCCAAGGGCTTGGAAGTGGAGCTTGCCCCCTGATCAAGAGGTCTCAGGGACAGCAAAGACCTCACCATCCTTCTGGGCACCGTCTTTGGAACCGCTGATTTCTGTCGCCGCAGAAGAAAAGGGCAACCGACTCTGTCACCGAGTCCATCGCAGGATTCCGTGTCCTGAAGGCCCCACAGAAGACACCACCGCACTTCGCACCGCGTCCTTGGTCTCACCGATGCCGTCTTGATGATTGTCACCAAGCTGTTGCTCACACCGCGTCCTGTGGGTACCGCATTCTGCACCGCCTTGCTTCAACCTGCCTGGACGTCACCGACACCGTCGCTGCTCGAACAGAACATCGACCGGCTACGTCACCTCACCGCAACCTACCAGCACCACATCGAGCACCGCCTCACCTTGCACCGCAAGCCTTGGCCTCACTGACGGCATCTGGACGATTGTCACCAAGCCACTGCCTGCACCACATTGTGAGGGCACCGCACCCTGCACTGCTTCCATTTTTGCAACACAAACATGACGGTTGCCACGACCGGCTCGCACCATCGTGTCAGCTGCAATGAGAAAGGTACTGTTTTCGAGTCTGTCTTTGCTTTAGCTGACCCCGCACCAACGCGGTCACCTAGAATTGTTAGACTCTGTCGTTTTCCGCATCGCGGTAGCCTCGGACGGAGCTACTGACTCAGGGGAACTGTTTCTGCAATTTAAAGGTTATCATGCAAAGTAACTATTTTTACAGTATTGTAGGTTGGATTTTTTGTCGTATTTTGGTCTTGTTGGTTTCGATAAAGTTTCTGCAATTTAAAGGTTATCATGCAAAGGAACTATTTTTGCAGTATTGTAGGTTGGATTCTTTGTATTATTTTGGTCTTGTTGGTTTCGATAAAGTTTTGCAAATTTCTTTTTAAACTGGTGTGGGGCCATTTGTAGTGTTTTCACTGTGTGACTGTATGCAATCACAAATGCTATACACACTGCCTCTGAGATAAGCCTGTCTGCTCTTGCCAAGCTACCAAGGGGGTGAGCAGGGGTTATTTTGGAAGTGTATCCCCCTTACCCTGACTAGGAGGAAGAATCCCTACTTGGACAAAGGTGCAAACCATTGCCAATTAGAGACCCCCATTTCTAACACATTTGAAAAGGGTTGCAAAACTCCTTTTGCGAGTCAGAAAAGGTTTTCTAGCTCACAAAATGGATACAACAAGTATAATGCTTATGGATTCGCAAATCATTTGATTTTGTGAAGGCTAAAAAGTGTTTAGTACTTGGGACTCTTAGGCTTCATTACATTTGCCATGGTATTTTAATGTGGTAATACAGCACCAGGGAAAATCCAATACTTCATCAAGTGATATTTACCTGGGGCCTAATTATACATATTGTCCCAGCCTGGGTCAGCAGCAGTGGCCCTGCCCCCAAATGGACCCTTGGGCTGGGAAACAGGAAAAACAAAATGGTAATAAATTAATTTTATCATTTTATTTTTCACCTTTGATGCGCTGGCAGCAGGGGGGCAACGCTCCTCCGCCCTAATGGAGGGGCCGCAGCTGTAGTTTCCCAGCGAATAATTTTGCCACGTTTTACATGGCAACATCTTTGTAGGAAGGGGCACATACTGTTTGTTTTCAAATATATGTATATGTATATGCATACTCTTATTTATACTGAAATGTGCACCCTCTACCCGCCTGATTTTCTCCAGACACTTTGGTACCTGGTCAGGTTGCTGTTACCATTGGCGAAGAACCGGAAAAGAAAAAGAAAGGTCAAATTCCTGTTGCAAAAAAGAAGCCAAAAGATGAAGAACCTAAACTGGCAACATTAGAGGTAATGATGCAAACAGCATTGCAGTGGTGACATTTCACACACCCCATCCCACTCTCTCCACTGCACGCCGTGCGCTGGGCCACTCGCCAGATTAACATATGCACTCGGTCAAGCTCATTGTCTGTACCTGCCCCACAGTACTTCATGCTTCAGCTCATCTGGCAGCACTGTGCTTATCAGAGTCAATGTGTTGAACCTTCAGTTGTTTCCCTCATTTTACTTTTGTGTGACTTCTTTTATAAAAGAGAAGCTGTAAGCCACGCACAATGGCTGGCTCTGCTCTCCTTTAGCAGTCCACATTTATTCCAGTGTCTCACACTGGAAGCTACTAAGTGAAACGCCATTTTCCCATAATGACAACCAGAGTGATTCTAAATCTCCTATCACGCTGCTATGACATAGCAAAAGTTGAAAATAAAACTTGTTACCCACTGTTGCTACGTCATAAAGGCCTTCCAGTCCAGTCTGACTGGGCTCCCTGAGACGCCTTTCAGCAGAGCGCTGCTTGCTTAATTTGTAAAATATGAAGTGCAGGTGCTCAAATGTTTGTCGGAGGCCCCACCCACTCTCCCCCTGGCCCCACCCACTTCCTCCACTGGCCCCACCCACTTACTCTATTGGCTGCGCCCATATCCTCAACTGGCACTGCTGAAAGTCAGATGTAATACCCGATCTGAATTTCAGCAAGGTAGCCTTCCTCCAAGTAAGGTTTTGATAGAAGGTTCCCCTGCCCTGTGAAAATTTTGAAAAGCTGAAATCAAAAGTGCATTTAAAACACAATTTTGAAATAAATTAGTTAAAATGACTAATGCATTTAAAAGGGACACGTGAAACATTCCAGTGCTTTTTGTGCCGATTGGGGGAAAAGGACAATACTGGGGTATGCCATTTTTAACAGAGTCTAATTGTGTGTCATGATTTCAAAGATACAACTTTTACATATCTTATGTGACAAAATAAACCAAAACGTTCTGAAAACACTCTAAACTGAAAAATTGAATAAAATCATGCAATACAGGGCCAGACTGGGAACCCAAAGCAGCCTTGGCAAGTTGTGTTAAGACCAGCCCCTATACGGTGCAGAGCGAGCGCAGCGAGCCTAACGACTGCTAGAGGGGTTTGGGTGGGATTCTCCCCTCAAGAAAAATTTGTAATAACAAAGACCAAAATGGTGCACAACACATTTTTCAATACGTATTTAACTGTATTAACTTTCAGAGCATAGTAAATTGTAAATGATGACCTGACATAAGCACCCAGGCCAGAAAGCATGGAAATGTCACACATAAGCACCCATGCCATAAACCATGGAAATGTCACACATAATCACCCATGCCATAAACCGTGGAAATGTCACATAAGCACCCATGCCATAAACCATGGAAATGTCACACATAATCACCCATGCCATAAACCGTGGAAATGTCACACATAAGCACCCATGCCATAATCCGTGGAAATGTCACACATAAGCACCTAGGCCAGAAAGCATGGAAATGTCACACATAAGCACCCATGCCATAATCCGTGGAAATGTCACACATAAGCATCCAGGGCCAGGCCATAAACCGTGGAAATGTCACACATAGGCATGCGGGCCATAAACCGTGGAAATGTCACATATAGGCATCCAGGCCATAAACTGTGGAAATGTCACACATAAGCACCCATACAGTGGAAATGCAGTGGAAATGTCACACATAAGGCCTCAGGCCAAAAAGCATGGAAATGTCACACATAAGCACCCATGCTATAAACCGTGGAAATGTCACACATAAGCACCCAGGCCATAAACCGTGGAAATGTCACACATAAGCATCTAGGACAGAAAGCATGGAAATGTCACACATAAGCACCCATGCCATAATCCGTGGAAATGTCACACATAAGCATCCAGGGCCAGGCCATAAACCGTGGAAATGTCGCACATAGGCATGCAGGCCATAAACCGTGGAAATATCACATATAGCCTGGGCTGAGATGAATCGTGACAAAACAAGAGTAGGAGAAGAGAGATGTACAGGATTTGATTAAGTCTTTGACAGCTCTCGTTATTGGTGTATAGAGGTGTGGTTTTATTTTTGTCAAGTATAAAATGATTTCACGCCTGTGTGAGGGACGCACATGCAAATATAATTACTAAAGGAAGCGTGCAAACATTGCTTAAAAAGTAAGACGTGAGGGCGATAGGCTAAGAGGGCATGTTTAAAAATTCAGAAGTATTTATTCAAAATTTTAGGCTGGGGTTCACGGATGAAAAATCAGCAATTAAACAAGAGGGCCACCAAAAACCAGTGTGACGCAGCCTAGTCTAGAATGAGAGCTGTTTCCCACAGCAATAGCAAAGAAATGGGACATGTTGTATTAGGACCAGAGAGAAGAACATAATAGGAAGGATCAAACATAAAATCTCGAAAATGTCCTCGACTGGGGATGAGAATTGCAGGTGCTGCAGGCGAGGGATTTGTTAACTCTTATGAACTGGAGCGATATTTCGCATGCACTGCCTGTAGAAGAGAAAGGGTTGTGAAAGAGAGCTCTCTCTGTTCCTTCCGAGCTATGTGTGACCCAATAAAGTTAAAGAAGTGCCGGGGAGTCACCGAGGATAGACAGAAACTCGGTGAAAGGTTCACAGCCTTTCCTTAGCGCTAGTTCTATGGCCTCAAAGCAGTACCTAAGCTACAGTGTGCAACAGCCATCAGAAACTATTTATTTATAAAAGTGCACAAGGTGCTCCCAGCTCCTATAATGAGGGATGTGAAGCAATGCTACGGTGTTCTGAAAATAGAGCCCGGGAGTGATTATCTCGGTTAATAAGCCATCTCAGGTGAATGCCTGGAGGAGGGTGAATGAAAGCAAACTCGGTCATAAATGAAGCCAAACTTCATTGTCTGGAGGAAAACCGTGTTTCTGTCTGTTGAGTGACTCCCTCTTCACCATTTCCAAGTATAATACTCTATTTTTTCTCATGAAGGCTCCTTGCAAGGTCGAACGCACTCTTTGTATTGATACGTATTCTTGGAGAAAGAATAAAAAATGCTTAAAGAAATAGCTCTGCTCTATGTGTTAGAGAATAAATCGACTACATACAACACACAAACATCCTGAGCGGCTGAGCCACGAGGCTTGATGACGTAGGAATCAGGATAGAAATATCCGGATTCCGAAAGAGAAGAAAACAGCATTTCATTTCAGATTTGAGCAAAGTAAAAAGTAAGTCAAACCAGTATTTATAGACACTTTAGACAGGGGTTAAGCTAAGGGCAAGGCCCTGCCCTTCTGGCCTGGGGGCCAGAGCATAGCACACGGTGCCCGCCCGGCGCCATGATTGCTCAGGCCTCTGGCTCCATGACCGTCACCACGCGCAAGAAAAATCAGCGTTGGTTTATTTTATTACTTACTGGTTACTGCTGGTGGCACTGCCTTCATTAAGAGGCCTGCTGCTGCTTCTAAGTGCCCGCCTCAATGTCGTGCTAACTGGTGGCGACTAGTGCGATGCATGTGTGCCGGGGCGTGGTCCCTGGAATGAAAAAACGTTACGCACGCTCCCGCAGCCCCATACAACCAAATGGAGCCCAATCAGTGGCCCGCCCACCGGCAACACTGAACTGAAGGCAAATTAATTTGCATGCATAGACAAGGGATTTATTATCGGACTCGCTCTCTCAGCAGCACAGCTACACTCTTCTTCACCGAGGGACTCTGGAGACTGCAACAGAGTGTGAACAACACTGCAGTAAGTCAGTCTAATTATATTTGACACATGATGTACAGACTGCAGTGCAGTCGCGTCGTTGATGTGAGTTTGCAGTGGCAGTGTAGACCCGGCCCTGGTAAATAAGTGCCGGTGCTAAGCACCGGAAAGCCCCGGCACAAGGACGCGGGAAGGAAGGCAGGGAAGGTGGTGGGGGTTGATTAAGGATGGCAGGTATTTTCTCACATCTGTGTTATGGAGAAGGGGTCATGTTATATTTGGCTCCCACATTACTCCTCGCTCCATGTGTAACAGTTGAAAGCAGGGACAGATGATTTTGGGGCCGTGCATAATATAAAATTATAGATGGGTAAAACGTGAATTACGAAGATGTTTTTCACCTCGGGGTTCTGATTGGCATCATAGACATTGTTTATTTCATGTCACTCAAAACCCCTCAGTGAAAAACATCCCCATAATTCACCATTACCAATCTATAATTCTATTTATTAACGCGCACAACTCATCTCATCTGAGTACTTTCCTTATCTGCTAAGATGCTGAATGCCACCATTTCTCACGAGTCCTGTGACCAAGCTTGCAGAAACAGCTCCATACAATCAAATCTTCTTATTGGAAATTTGGTGACTGAAAAAGAAATAACCTTGGTGATGATCTGACATTGTCTTTTTCTTAGGTTCCACCCTACCTCTGCCAGGACATTCTTACTTTTTCTGCTAGACCACTGAGTTTGTGAAGAAACACTACGGGGGTATTCTTTTATGTGCCTTTACATTGCTTTGTGAATCTACCCAAAACATTCAACTCTCTATTAGTAAAACAGCAAAGAGGGCACAGTCATTTATATTTGTACTATTTGTATATGCATAAAAATATGAATATTCACATTTCATTATTTCCACATTTTAAATGCGTTGGTGTCAATTCACAAAGGCATGTAAGAGTACGGAAAAGAGTACTACATGAGTACTAGCTTACATACTCCAAAATTACTTTGTGAAGCAGTTCTAAAGTTTCTAATGCTGTCTGCACTCCCCTATGGCCTGATTCACAAAAGTAAACGTACACATTTGTGTAAGTAAATTTTTTGGGGGGTATTCACAAAGTACAAGTTAACAGTACATTTACAACTGCAGAGACTTCCCAGTCGGGGTGGAGAACTTAGCACATAAAAATATAGGACAGACTTCCATTATTCTCGTGGTCTATGACCTCTTGTTAAAAGAAAGAATATTTATCAGATTTATGGTCACAATATGTGTGAACAATATGTATGCAAATGTCATATCCTCTTGCTTTCATTCTCTTTTTCTGGCCATACATAAATGATGGTTAAAATAATGAGCACCGGTGCCCAAAGCTCCGCTCAGGAGCCCGCAGCCGGTGCTGTTAGCTTTCAGAGCCAAATACCAAGGCTGCTAATTTGATGTCACCTCATGCCTCTTTAATCCACTGCCAGACATTTGCGCTGCCTTATTTCACTCTTGCAGGTTCCTGCTTTCTCTCTTTGTGACAGTTTTTCCATCTTTCTCCGAGGAAAAACAAGTGCAAGTACCCAGAAGGGAGTGCTGGTGGTCCCCATTGTCTCAAATTGAGCTCTGCCCCTTTGACATGGTCCACGTCTGCTCTGCCTTGTTCCACCAATGAGAGAGGCAACAGTTAAACATGTGCCATTTTTTCTACCTTTATTTTGTCCTCCATGACCAGCTATAGTGTCAACCTCTTGGCTTGCAGGGTGGTTTTTATGATAAATCTGACCCTCAGTTAACTTCAAATTATTGTAATCAATCAACAGTTTAATGTCGAACAGTCATTAAAGCATGTTTCAAAGGAATGTGACTCTTTCCCCTCTCTGAATGTTCCTAGACTTATCCCCCATTCTTCCATGGCGACTGGGTAGTAATCGTAAGCAGAGGCTCTCATTACGAGTGGCCCGTGAAATGCAGTTTATTTTTTCCCAGCCATGGAGTTACCAATTCTATAGATACCATTAGCTCCTGGGTTGGGGAAAACCCAGCCATACTGAGTTGGACCCTGAGGGTTCCCTAAGAAATTAGGAAATACCAAGGGAATTGGTAATTCCATGTCTTATTTGCCAGTAAGTCCTCCTTTTGAGACAGACTTTCATCCTGATTTTTTGGCTGCTTTTGGGAACTCAAAGCCACAGGTTAAATTAATATACTCGTAATTCCGATGGGGCAATTAATTCTGATGGGCGGCAGCTTTTTGTTACCAGCCCCCTCCGAATTAGGATACTCACTCGTAATGACTTTACAATTGAATGAGCAAAGCCAAGGAAGTTCGTGTCAGCTATTCAAGCACTGTGAGCTAGTCTGCTTGTTGTAATGATGTTTGTTACCTGTAGAGCAACGATTGGACCTAAACAGAGTCAATATAGTTGGTCTTCCCCCTTAAATAAAGTTACTAAAATTCTGTTGCTCTTAAAGAAGGATCTAAGATTCAATTGCTCTTAGACGCAGAATGATCTTGAGTGCTAGAAAGGTCCAAGTTAGCTTGAAATGCCATTGTTTGAGGAACTCTGTGGGCTGATGTATCTGCCAGTCCTTTGTCCAATTACCGTTTTTTTTTCTGATAGAATACTCACTCTGAAGTATAAGAGAGGTTTCCACCGAAGGGTAAACAGCAATAAGGTCCACTCTATAACATTATGTATGGACATTCTATACCTTTCCAGGGAGCTTAAAAAAAGTATCACTATTTATCGCTTACTTATCTTGTGAATGGAAGCTCAGTGTGTCTTTATCCTCCTGGCTTGGGCCAGGTTCACGTCTTAGTCACACCCACTATAAAATGTACATTTGGCATGTGGCCCTTCACAAAGGACCTCATTACGATGGCAGTCAGATGAGCATCCCACCACCATTGTTTTGAGCATGAGACCGTCCTACAAGGAGTCAGCGATCCCGACAGCCCAATCACGATACCAAAGCAGTGCTGGCAGTCCTAAAATGCTTTTTACTATGCTGTTTGTTAAGCGGCCCAGGAAAAGGACCGCTGCACAAGCCGCAATAGCAAACAGCATTTTTTTTAAACATCCATGCACCGTTTGCGAGGCACCATGTGCTGCCTGGCACACGGTGAATGGATGTTTGGGGGCACAACATGTGCCCCCAGGCCACATAGCAGAGGTGGGACCAACATGAAAAGGCTTTCGGAAACTGACATTCTAATCCCTACGGCAGTGCCTCCGCAGACACCGCCTCCATTGTAAGGATAAGGCTCCGAACGCTGCCCTGACGGGCTCCTTGAGCCTGTCGGAGGTGGCGGTCTTTCCCCCACCCAAATCGCTCCAACTGCCGGTCGGACAAATACCGGTAGGACCAATACCCTGGATGTCGGCAGACCACCACCGACAGCCTGTCAGTGGCGGTCCAACATCGACATCGTAATCGGGCCCTAAGTGTAAGTGCAAGTGCACAATTAATATGTACTAACAGAAACAGATGGATACTGGCCCAGGGATGTGGCCATCACAGTGTCAAGTGTGTTGCTGATTTGTAAAAGGGATGTCAGCCTCTGTCCTGTACCTGTACTCTCTTAAGTTTCATTAGTCCTGAACTGGTACAGGGGACGCTGCGATCCACAGAGGGGATGAATATGCTGTGTTCTGCATCATTTCCCATCAACACTCGAGCAACCTGTATGCTGCAGTATATAGAATCTCATTCCTACCCCTAAACTAGAGATAGGAATGGAAGGTCAGCTCAGAACACTGGACAGAGGATTGATGACCTGCTCATGTGGGTAGGTGCCAGTCCATCCCCTGATTGTTCCTAGGGTAAAGAGAATTCGCTCTGGCGGTAGTTCTTTTGGTTACCTGGGGCCAAATTAATGGAACGCCTTGCCCCTGTCGCTTCATCAGGTGCAATCAGAAGAGCTTTTTAGGCAGAGACTTAAAACCTGGTTTTGCAGGCAGGAGGTTTGAGAGTTTAAAGTGGTGCATAGTGTGCATAGTCCTGCTTCTAACGCTGGGACACCTCATGTGAGTTAGCTATGCACTCTTTAAAATATATTATTATTATATGGTTCTTTGGAGCCAATAAATACCAAAGCAGCTGGACCTAAACAGGAAAACACTTGCTCTGGCAGCCAGGCCCTCCTCCTGCACACTTAAAGCCCTACAATCTCAATTATGAAATTTTCATTTTTGTGACATGCCTGTATGTGAAAATAGAATTTAAATAAGTAAGGTAGGATTTTCTTCTCTTTAGAAATAATAAATCAGTAGTTGGGATGATCTACTATACAACAGAAACCCAATGATGCATGATATACAATGAGTCACTCATTTGCAAATGTATACAATATGTGCATTCTGTAAGGCTATGAACTTATAAGTAGAGTTTTTAGTGTCCGCTGTCGTAGTACTATCTTTTGAATACCTTTTGTACCTCGCTTTTCTTGAAATTAATCCCTGTTGCTGATGATTTTCTTTTTCTGCTACATACTGTTATCCGTTTCATATGACATGGTGGTGCTGATGCTGCAAAATGTCAATCCATCCTTCACTCCTACTTTCCGTGTGCTATTGTTCTTTAGTGTTGCTGAAGGAATGGCCCCTTTGCTCCCTCGCTGGATGGCTTTTTGACCAATATTATATATTTCTACAGATAACCAGTAAGATACTTGACACAATTGGTGTTAAGTGCATGGCAGCTTAATTTCTCATTTGTGAGGTTCAAACACACCAAAAGGGCCTTTAAAGGTAATACTAACATCCTTAAATGTAGCAAATATTGCAAATAATATTGTATCCGCTATTCTGTCCCTCGACAATCTCTGTGATGAATATGACCTGTTCCTTTTGAACCTGGTAAGTGCACTTACGTTATAGTTCCTGTCACACAAACGTACATGAGATCTCGATAAATAAGTCTCTATGTGTACATAACGGCTCGCTATCAAAGTTCTCATTGGACTGTTTTGTTTCCAGCATCACGTTTCAAAATCAATTTAGTGACATATGCTGAGCTGCACTTCTTTCACAGCACTTTCCTTAATGTGTCCAATATTGGCATTTCTGCTGACTACAGTGGTTTTAGGGAATCATTCATTTGTGGTCCACTTTCCTCTACTTCACAAGAAATACCCTGCCAAAGTCTCAAATCAGCCTCAATTCAGTTCAATTCCAGTTCATTAAGTAAACAACCACTGATATTCCTCAAAATGGAAGGTTAGCTGTGTTTTGTTCTTGCAGATATATGATGGAGAACTAGAGAGCGAGTTTCAGAAATTTGAAGACTGGGTGAAAACTTTTGAGCTCTTCAGGGGAAAAGCTAATGACGAAGATCAAAGTGTCTATGATGAAAGAGTCATTGGGAAATTCAAGGTATGCAAGGCTTTCATAATGGAACAATGTGCATTGCAGTAAGTATGAGCATTCATAAAGTGTGATGCTGCCTAGGAAGTTATGGTATCCTGTACAGAGTATGCAGAAAAATTCCTATATGCACACAAAGTGTGTGCATATAGGAAGAGATAATGAAGAGGGCATGGCTGTAGCCTGATATCTCCAAGGCGTATACCCCAACCATGGTCTCCACAGTTCTTCTTTCTCCAGCTCATGATCCAACAGAGATAGTAATATTGGTTCACCCCTCATGTCCATGGGGGGTGCACAATCGGGGTTCTGGTTAGCACTGATTGTTTTATCTGAATGGAGTTTTAGCAGAGCCGTCGATTGTTGGGCTACAAACTGGTGCCTGTCCTCCTGGCATTTACACTGGGCCCTAAAAGTCTCGCTCTTTCCAATGTGCTTTAGCCTCACTGGAAAGCCACAGAGTCCAAATTGTATGCAGCAATTTATACCACGAAGAAGTGACGTATTTTTGGATTTAGGCCTTTTGAATGGAGGACCAGATATGGTAGGGGTAATTTGCAGAATTATGTTTTAATTATTTACAGAGCTCATGTTCACAGATTTTCTTGACTGAAACGCAGTAATTCAAAGTGGGAACACAGTTGAAGTTGGAGAAACCTGGTAAGACAACCTGAAGGCAGGCTCAGAGGAAATACTGTTTAAGAAGGCAGGCATTCAGAAGGATTTTAAGATGTTTGAGATTGGATTTGGCACATAAGGAGAGGATCAGTGATTTCACATTGTTTCAAAGACCAGTGCAGAATTACGAGTGCCCCACTCATATTTACTTGCCAGATATTCAGGAATATGCACAATTGAAAAGGCTTTAAAGCAGATTTTGCTGTGCATAGGTGACCAGTGTAAAAATCAAAGCATTTATGAGAAATGTTCCCTTCTTGAAAGTCTTGAAACCACCCAGGCAGCAGCATTTTACATTACTTGAAGTCAGTTTAGGTTTCCCCCAGGTTCGTCAGATACGTTGAGTTGGCATAGTCAAGTCTAGACTGGATCAGAACATTGATGAAAGGAATGTGATATTGAGTGTCAGTAAATGGAAGGATCTTTTTCGGGATCCTCAGCTGTATAAATCAGGTACTGCCACCATTGGCCTTTTGGCTGTTATGAGACAATCTGAATCCAGTGGAAATGCCCAGTTTCACAATTACTTTATTTTGGCCTGTAGAAGTGGTACACTCATGACCAAAGGCCACGCAGTATTGCTCCATTTTTGGTGGGTTCATCTTCAGGAAGGGTAAATACCTGTACTTGGTGTAAATATTTAGACATGGGACAGATGTACAGATAAAAGGAAAGTGTGAAAGAATCAACTCTTTTACCTGGTTTCACAGAAAAAGGGCAGGATGGCCATTACATAACATCTATCAGCTAGGAAGGATTGAACCAGTCTAGGACAGTGCCTGCAAACCCGGCTTTTGTCAAAGGCTTAATTAAGATGTTGCGGGCAGTGACATTGAAGACAGCTGACAGATCTAAAAGGACCAGCGTTCTAACACCACTGCCATCAACACGGTTCTTGACATCATTTAGAACAGAAAGCACAAATAACTTAGCACTGTTGCCAGGTTCAACGCCGTCTTAAAATCAGGCCAGAATCTTGTTCTATGTTCGCCAAATTTCTTGATGGAGAATCTGCCAAGAAAGGAAATAAATATATTGGGGCTTATTTACAAGCCCCTTGGGCCACCGGTGCGTCACTTTTTCCCATATTAAAAGTGACGCATCGGCGGCGTAAGGGCTTGTAAATAAGCCTCATTGGGCTTAAATTACTCAGGTCCTTGAGCTCTCTCGGATGCTTTCTTAAGCGGAGGTTTTACCACCCTGGATTTACAAGCTATGGAGACAATGCCATGGAAGAGACTGGGAGAGAGCTCTTAAACAATCTGTGTCTGAGTTGTGCTATCTGAAATAATTCCATTAGCCAGTAATAGCTGGTTTGCCTGTCAAACGCAATCCAATTGAAATTGTCCCTATTGGAAACGCCGATATTTAAAAACAACTAGATCTAGGGAATGACATGTAAACTGGTCAATTGAATTCGTTATGCCAGAGAAACTAAAGTTAAACCACAATTGAAAATACACTGTTCCCTTGTAACTTTCAACTGCATTTTTAGAAATCTGAAGCAGGGAGCTATTAAAGTAGGTAAATTCAATTCTAAATTAATTTTGAAACTGCTTCAGGCTGAAATGCTTGAAAGCTAATTCTCTGTTGCCTGGGCAATGGATTAGCTTAATCCTCTCAGTCACTAAATAATATTGCAAATTAAAGCATTGGAATGTTGAGAGTTCCACAGAGAGTGGTTGAGGACCAATAATGGCTGATAATAGTCTGCAACTTTAACATTCCAAAGTTTGTCTTTCTGTTGCCCCCTATTCAATTTAGAACATTTTAACCTCAGTGGGAAGAATATTTTACAATCCTTATAGGTTTTCTGCTTTGGGCTATTCCAGTTGTTAAAGGCCCTCACCAGGTTGGGGGCCTTTAACAATGGGTATAGCCATTGGCAGCGGGCTATAAGGCTACAATAGATCATTGGAAAGTTGAGAGCTCCATTGAAGACTATGCAGTGGCTCAGAACCAGTAATGGCTGATGCATACTAACTGCTCCAGCATTCAATATTTGTTCTTCTATTTCTCTGTGTTTATCTTAGAATATTCTCCCCAAGTGGGTAGAACGATCCAATAGTAGTTCGCTACTGTTCCTTATTGCAAGTAAGAAGCAATAGTTCTTTAAACACTGTGTGTTTGACATATATTTTGTTGATACCTTAAATTTTGTGAACTCCTGAAAACCAAACTTCTCAGATTAACATTCCTATAAATGGCAAATCTTACTATGAGAACATTTAAAGAATGCTGGTCCCCCTTATCCTCTGATTTAACCTCTCTCATCCACCCCGTTTCTTTCATATCTTACGTCTAGTGCTCTGAAGTGGCATAGGCAATCAATGTAGCACTGTATGAATTATTTAAACAAAGGAATTGAAATATGTAAGTGTTACAAAGTTTAATTTCTTATACAGTCACAGTTATATTATAAGGTGCTTATATTTAATGCATAACATTATTTTTAAGTTGTTCCGTTTCTTTCTAGGGATGCTTCAGTATTTACAAAAGTCCAGAGGATTCGAGCTCGGCGGAAACTGGACAACTTAGGATACTCCAAGGACTTCCGCCAAATCATGCTGTGAAAGTTATGATAAGAGTTTATATTGTAGCAGTAAGTAATGAACATTTTTCCAATTTGATTTCAGCTCTCTCGAAAAGCATTGTATTAATTTGCTCATTTAATTATTTTTAAATATGTTGCAAAAAAATTAGAATTGCATTGTATTTTACTTTGCGTTGGCTGGCAGTGCAGGCGACAAGATCGTGGTGCGAACTGGCCCATTCACATTCATGAAGGTCCCAAAAACTTTAGGTGAGCTAAACTGAGGCCACACCAAGGGTCCAGAACCTGAGAGGCACCAGTTGGGGGTCAGGAACTAGATCCAGCAGAAGCCATCAGTTCTATGGCAGGTCCAGCTGCAGGTCCAGGCAGCAGGTCAGCTGGGCAGTTGCAGGGAGCCTCTGGAGCTTGCTATGTTCCTTTAGCTCAGAACAGGAGGTCAGCTGGCTGACCTTTGGAGTCACTTCAGCCTGGGATGAAGGGTGCAGGTCCAATCTTCCTTCTCAGCAGCAAGCAAGGTAGCAGGCAACAAAGCAGCAGAGTAGCATGGCAGCAGAGTAGCAGACCTTCTGGCGGCAAAGCAGCACAGAAGTCCTTCTTCTGTACTATCCACAGGTCCAGAGGTGTACTGAAGAGTTGGTGTCTGGGGTCCAATATTTATACCTGTTGCACTGTGGTGGGAGAAACTTCTACAGGATTGCCTTTGAAGTGTTCAGGTTTCCTGCCTCCCCTGCCCTTGCTCCAGACTAATAGGGGGTATGCAATACTTTGTGTGAAAGCAGAACAGCCTATATAGGTGTAAGTGGCTGTGCCTAACTCCGCCCTCCCATCCTTCCAGTGATGGCCCTTCCAAGCGCACCTAAGCTCTCTATTGTGTGTGACTGTCTAGAAGGAATACACAAAGCCCAACGGGCAACTACACCCAGTCATGTGACTCAGAGACAGGCTGCAGACACTAATTTGCTAAGGCAGGAAAATGCCAACTTTCTAAAAGTGGCATTTTCGAAATTGTAATTTAAAATCCAACTTTACTATAAGAGAGGATTTTTTGTTACAATTACAAAGACACCAAACATGAACTGGCTACCTGCTCCCATATGGGAGTTATCACTTATTAAATGTAATAACTTAAGTCCAATGTTATCCTATAGGAGAGGTAGGCCTCGCAGAAGTGACAAACAAATTTAAGAGTTTTTTACAACCAGGACATGTAAAACGTAAAAGTACATGTCCCACTTTTTTAATACATTGCACCCTGCCCACTGGGTTGTCCAGGGCCTACCATAGGGGTGACTTATATGTATTAAAAAGTAAGGTTTGGGCATGGCAAAAGGTTTATTTTGGCTGGTTGAAATGGCAGTTTAAACTGCTGCAAGCCCACTAGTAGCATTTAATTTATAGGCCCTGGGCACATGTAGTGCTCCTTCCTAGAGACTTATAAGTAAATTAAATATGCAAATTGGCTATAAGCCAATGTTACCATGTTTTAGGAAAAGAGCACAAGCACTTTAGCACAGGTTAGCAGTGGTAAAGTGTGCAGAGTCCTAAGGCTAGCAAAAACGATCTCAGCAAAAACAGGAGGTCTGAAGGCAAAAAGTTAGGGAGAAATCAAGCCAAGGATGCCAGATCTAACAAATGGGCTGTACAACTTGAGTCTCAGGGAGCACATGCTCAATATTTGTTTTACAGAGGTGGGCCATCACCTAGTGAACAGCAAGCCAAATGAGCCCAGGAAGCTTGTTATGGAGGCAGACGCCTCGGCCAGCACCAGAGTGTTCAAAAAGGCACATAGGGGGACTCCAAAAAAAGGTGGTCAGGGGTCCCACCAGAAGAAAGGTAGCAGTAGAAAAACTTAAAAATAAGGAGTTCTCAAAAGGCCCCAAAATAATTCCCAGGGAAGCAGCAGTAACCAGTCCCAATCTGAGCCAAAGAAGAAAGAGTTCTTTGATAAACAGATATGGGAAGATTGTCCCCCAGTGTACTAAGTGCTGCAAGTATGGGCACTCCAAGAGAGACACCAAATGTCTCAAGAGGGCACAGCCCCCACCAGTGGGCAGAACCCTGGGTTGGCAAGTGTCGGCTTGGGGCGGAGGTGGTTCCAGTTAGCTTTGGGGAGCAGGCGGGAGATAAGGAGATGGTGCCAAAAGCCCCTATGCCTGCAAATTCTTTTAAGTATCGGTAGTGGATCACCATCAATGGGCACCATGTGGAGGCTCTGAGGGACACAGGCGCCAGCATGACATCTGTAAGTTGTCAGCTGACATCCTCAGAGCAGGTCTTCCCAAGCACATTTCACCAAGACATAGTCACACACATCTGCGTGAGTCACCTACCGGTGGCTCTAATTTCCTTTCAGCGGAGAGGCAAGTTCTCTAAAAGAAGCTGTGAGTCCTACCATGCCTGTAGATTGTATGCTGGGCAATGACCTAGAGCACACTATCTGGAAAGAGGTGAAGCTCAGGTTACACTTGGAGATGTTGGGATTGCCTGAATGGGTCTGTAGGAGCACAAGGTCCATGGCTGCCTGTGAAAGGGAGTCAAGGGAGTCTAAAAAATGAGTCGGGCAGCTACCAAGGACCAAGGCCAATGGCACAGGAAACCAGCCCCTGAAGTTCCTGTGGTCTAGGTTGACAGGGCACCTGGGGAGAATGAGCCTACTGTGGAGGGCATTGCTGCACTGGGTGACCTACCTGAGATTGCTGGATGGCAAGTTTAGGGTGGGCCCCCCAGGGAGGAATCCTGCAAAGCACAGAGAGAATGCCCCACTCCAGAAGGCTTGAGGTGGCAAGCTGAGGCCCAGGCAGCAGGTGGTACTTATTGAGATCACCTTATCAGTTGGGAGAATTACCTCCTTTACAGTCAGCCTAAGGTTTTTGGGCCTAGGACAGCACATATGCTGATTTTCCCTCCGTGTTACAGGGCCTTTCTACTGGGATTGGCTCATAATATCCCTCTGGCAGGACATCAGAGGCAAGATAAGACCTTCACTGGGTTTGTTGTCCACTTCCATTCGCCCCAGATGAATATGGCCTCGGAAACGTTCTGTAGGTCCTGCCCCACCTGCCAGGCCAGTAGGAAGTCAGAGAAAAAGGTCAAGGCTCCCCTGACCCCATTACCAGTTTTTGGCACTTCCTTTGAGAGTGTTGGCATCGACATTGTTGGTCCTTTGGACCCCATGACAACTGTAGGCAACAGGTTCATCCAGGTCTTGGTGGACCATGCCATTTCTACCCAGAGGCTATCCCTCAGAGGTCAGTGACTGCACCTGCGGTGGCCAGGGCCCTGATGGGGGGTTTTACCCATGTGGGGTTCCTCAAACAGGTAGTGTCTGACAGAAGCACTAACTTCATGTCAGTGTACAAGAAGTCTATGTGGGATTTGTGTGGCGTGACTTACAAGTTATCCACAGCCTATTATCCGCAAACCAACAGGTTTGTGGAGAGATTCAATAAGACCCTTAAAGGCATGATAATGGGCCTACCTGAGCCCATGAGGCGCAAGTGGGACAATCTTCTGCCATACCTTTTGTTTGCCTACAGGGAGGTGTCACAGAAGTGGGTTGGGTTCAGCCCATTTGAGCTCCTCTGTGGACACCCTGTTAGGGGACCTCTCAGCTTTGTGCGAGAGGGGTGGGAGCAAGCTCTTAGGAAAGATGTAGTCATCTACATGGTGGCACTCTGCAACCAGATGAAGCGCTTCTGGAAAAAGGTGAAAGACAATCTTGAGGGCTGCCAAGAAGTCATAAACCTCTGGTATTCCCACAAGGCCACTCTGGTAGAATTTCAAGCTATCCAGAAGGTGTGGGTTATGGAGCCTGTGGAGCCCAAAGCTCAAAGAGGCATTTTCCAAATTGTAATTTAGAATCCGACTTTACCATAAGAGAGGATTTTTCATTACAATTCCAAAGACACCAAACATGAACTAGTTACCTGGTCCCATTTGGAAGTTATTGCTTATTAAATGTAGTAAGGTAACTCCAGAGTTATCCTTTAGGAGAGACAGGCCTTGTAGTAATGAAAAACGTCTTTAAGGTTTTTCACTACCAGGACATGTGCTTACATGGCAGTTCGGTCTGGACTGTTCCCATGGGGCACAGGGTCAAGACTGATTTGCATATGACTGGGTCCAAACTTGGGTGGCGTAGTGGGCAAAAAAACGATGGATTTAACCCAGATCTTTTGACTGGGGGAGAATGTTTGCATTGTCAGCATTCCGTCCATCATTTGTTTTCTGTAACACTTTTCGCCCTAAGTGGGATGGGTATGCCCAGACGTGGGTCCCTTGCTCACTGTGCCACTGGATTCAGGCTAGCCTGGCTGAAGAAGGGTGACATACCCTGAAACTGGTCCCAGGATGCTTGTTTCCGGTCCAGGGAGGACCTGGCCTGGCAGTACGGTCTGCACTGTTCCCATGGGGCACAGGGTCAAGACTGATTTGCATATGGCTGGGTCCAAACTGGGGTGGCGTAGTGGGCAAAAAAACCGATGGATTTAACTCAGATCTTTTGACTGGGGGAGAATGTTTGCATTGTCAGCATTCCGTCCATCATTTGTTTTCTGTAACACTTTTCGCCCTAAGTGGGCTGGGTATGCCCAGACGTGGGTCCCTTGCTCACTGTGCCACTGGATTCAAGCTAGCCTGGCTGAAGAAGGGTGACATACCCTGAAACTGGTCCCAGGATGCTTGTTTCCGGTCCAGGGAGGACCTGGCCTGGCAGTTCGGTCTGGACTGTTCCCATGGGGCACAGGGTCAAGACTGATTTGCATATGGCTGGGTCCAAACTGGGGTGGCGTAGTGGGCAAAAAAACGATGGATTTAACTCAGATCTTTTGACTGGGGGAGAATGTTTGCATTGTCAGCATTCCGTCCATCATTTGTTTTCTGTAACACCTTTCGCCCTAAGTGGGATGGGTATGCCCAGACGTGGGTCCCTTGCTCACTGTATCACTGGATTCAAGCTAGCCTGGCTGAAGAAGGGTGACATACCCTGAAACTGGTCCCAGGATGCTTGTTTCCGGTCCAGGGAGGACTTGGCCTGGCAGTTCGGTGTGGCCTGTTCCCATGGGGCACAGGGTCAAGACTGATTTGCATATGGCTGGGTCCAAACTGCGGTGGCGTAGTGGGCAAAAAAACGATGGATTTAACCCAGATCTTTTAACTGGGGGAGAATGTTTGCATTGTCAGCATTCCGTCCATCATTTGTTTTCTGTAACACTTTTCGCCCTAAGTGGGATGGGTATGCCCAGACGTGGGTTCCTTGCTCACTGTGCCACTGGATTCAAGCTAGCCTGGCTGAAGAAGGGTGACATACCCTGAAACTGGTCCCAGGATGCTTGTTTCCGGTCCAGGGAGGACCTGGCCTGGCAGTTCGGTCTGGACTGTTCCCATGGGGCACAGGGTCAAGACTGATTTGCATATGGCTGGGTCCAAACTGGGGTGGCGTAGTGGGCAAAAAAACGATGGATTTAACCCAGATCTTTTGACTGGGGGAGAATGTTTGCATTGTCAGCATTCCGTCCATCATTTGTTTTCTGTAACACTTTTCGCCCTAAGTGGGATGGGTATGCCCAGACGTGGGTCCCTTGCTCACTGTGCCACTGGATTCAAGCTAGCCTGGCTGAAGAAGGGTGACATACCCTGAAACTGGTCCCAGGATGCTTGTTTCCGGTCCAGAGAGGACCTGGCCTGGCAGTTCGGTCTGGACTTTTCTCATGGGGCACAGGGTCAAGACTGATTTGCATATGGCTGGGTCCAAACTGGGGTGGCGTAGTGGGCAAAAAAACGATGGATTTAACCCAGATCTTTTGACTGGGGGAGAATGTTTGCATTGTCAGCATTCCGTCCATCATTTGTTTTCTGTAATACTTAAAACAAATGGCATAATTAATTTACTTATAAGGCTCTACATATACCCAGGGCCTGTAAATTAAATGTTACTAGTGGGCCTGCAGCACTGGTTATGCCACCTACTTAAGTAGCCTTGCAAACCTGTCTCAGGCCTGCCATTGCAGCCTGTGTTTAAAACTTTAAACTGCCATTTCAACCTTGCAAAATAAACCTTTTGCCAGGCCCAAACCATTCATTTTTTTTTTGTCAAACGTATGTTTATTGGCATTTTGTAGAAGAGACATCGTGTGCTTCACAACAACAGGAGTATCAGTGTCAGAAAATACAATACACACTGTCACGAGAGAAAACAAAGCGGAGAACGCATACTCGGACATCTCCATGCCCATCTGCAGAACAAAAAAATCTATAGTGGTCTGTACAGTTTCAGAAAGTACATAGGCACAGTATGTCCTGTTCGCCAAAAGAGGGTCTCACAGTCCATTAAGTCATGACAGAATTACACTGCAACCTTCCAATCGGGAAGGCACTCCCAGAAAAAAGCAATATTCCAAATGATTAAACCAACAAAAAAAACAAATTCCCCCAAATCCCTTCCCCCCACACCCGCACCCAATAACAAAATATGTATGGTGGTGACACTACATATGAAAGCTGAGAGACTGACTGGGCCAGGGTGTAGTATGTTAGAATTGAAAGAGATGCATGCCCGGATTGACGGAGGACACACCACCCAGGGCAGGCCCTTCGTAAGGAAGGCGACTAATGGACCCCATTTATATTCAAAGCTTTTATGGTTGTCGTGGAATATGTCTGCCATTCTTTCCAGACAGAGAAGTTTCCAAAGTCGTGCATGCCATATTGCGAGGGAAGGAGCTGACCTCTTCTTCCAGGCCGCCGCGATTGTCACTTTCGCCGCCCCTATGCACGTCCACATGATAGCCTTGTCGGCCCAAGTCTGGTGTTCTAGGGAGGGATCCCGGAGGCCCAGAAGAACTCCTTCCATGGTGGTCGGTATTGGATATCCCAGCATGATTTTAATTTGTGCTAAGATTTCCTCCCAGAAAGGACGTACGGTGGGGCAATCCCACCAGATATGTTGGAAATCCCCCAGTAGCCCACAACCCCTCAAGCATCTGTCAGTCGTGTTCGGGAAGATTTGCTTGAGCTTGACGGGGACAAGGTACCAGTCCATTAGGGTTTTTAAGTGTGCTTCCCGAAGTTCTAGGGAGTGATTGAATTTCGCTATATCAGCCCGAAGTGCCGTCCATTCCCTGTCCTGGATATCTCGCTGCAGCACCCCCTCCCACATGGACATGTATCTCGGTTGAGCCGAGTGTGTGGTGGAGAGCAGATAGTTATAGAGAAAAGAGATCACCCCTTTCATGGAGCCCACCGTTCTCACATACTTCTCAAACCCAGTTTTCTCCCTTGTGGCACTGTCTCGTATGTCGGGGGTGAGTGCCCAATGTCGAAGTTGAAGGTAGTGGAAGTGTTCTTCTGGTGGTAAATGGAAGTCCCGTCTGCAGCTATCAAAGGTGAGGATGTCGTGGTTGTGGGATAGGTGATCAAGCATGAGACAGCCTCCCTCTCTCCAGGCATCGAATGGGCCTTCGTGCAGGGCCGGCGGGAAGGTTGGATTAAAGTGAATTGGGGTGTATGGGGAAGGGAATGTGGTCCACCCCTCGCCTCCCGATACCGAGTCCCATACTTTTAATACGGTGCGCGTGGGGGTGCTAATGTACACGTTCGCGGGTCGCTCCCTCTTGGGTTTCCAGATTAGGTCCCATATTGTCCTCCCTGCCACTCCCCTGTCCATATGGAGCCAATGCTTCCCTGACTCCCTCTTGAACCACTCTGTCACTATCCGCAACTGGGTAGCTTTGTAATATAATCCAATGTCAGGTAGCCCCACCCCACCCTTTGCCCGCGAACGCCGCAGTATGGAAAAAGATAAGCGGGCTCGCACACCCTGCCAAATGAACCGGGTAAGCAGCGATTTGACTTTCGGAAGAAAGGTTGCATCTAAGTCAATGGGTAGGGCCTGAAAAAGATACAATAATTTGGGCAATAGCGTCATTTTACAGCATGAATGCGGCCAAGCCAAGAAATGAATAGGGGCTTCCACCGCTTAAGATCGTTTTCAAGTTGACGGAGGGTGGCTGGGAAATTGGCCTTGTAAAGCCCTTCCACCCGTGGGGTCAGCTGGATCCCCAGGTATTGGAGGGAGCGGCTGGACCACTGCAAGGGGGATTGAGATTGGAGGGCACGAGCCTCAGCGTCCGGAAGCGTGAGATTGAGGACATAGGATTTGTCGAGATTGGCCTTAAAACCGGCAACAACTTTGAATTTGGCTAACTCTAATTGCAACGCCGGAAGGGACCGGGATGGGTCCGCGAGCGTCAAGAGCACATCGTCCGCAAAGAGTGATATTTTGTGATAATCACCCCAAAGGGAATCCCCTGAATCGCCAGATTATTTCGAATGGACATTGCGAACGGTTCAATGCTTAACGCAAAGAGCAGGGGTGACAGAGGACACCCTTGTCTAGTGCCTCTCGTGAGGGAGAAGGGGGCCGACAACACTCCATTGACCTGGACCCGAGAGCGGAGCTGCGAATAATTAGCCTTAATCATGCGTATGAATTTATCTACGAAGCCAAAGGCTGAAAGGACGCGAAAGAGAAATGCCCAATCCACCCGATCAAAAGCCTTTTTGGCATCAAGCCCCACCAAGACCGCCGGTATCTCCCGTTTGGCGGCTTTCTCAATTAAATGTATTGTGCGTCTAATGTTATCGTGTGTTTGTCGCCCCTGTATAAAGCCAGATTGATCGGGATGGATTAGGTCTGGCATTAAATCCTGTATTCGGTTCGCAAGAATAGTGGAGTAAAGCTTTGAGTCTAAGTTTAGGAGTGCTATGGGACGATAAGATAAAGGGTTACAATGACGTCAGAAAGAAAAGCTAGCAAGGACACAGATGACTGTATTCGCAATATTGTTTTTATATGTCAAACAATGTATCAATATGTACATAAAAGAAAAAACATAATAGTGCTAGGTGTCCCCAGTGAAGTTGGAACCAAACATAAAGCATAAAACTTTTAAATTAGTGACAAATGTGACTTGGTTTCCGTGAGAAAACGACCATAAGCAATTGTACAATAATCACAGCCACTGTGTACAGTAATCAGGGCTGATTGAATTGGTTCGTTTTGCTAGATTGTGCTTATTATTATCAAGATAGTTTTCATTGCCCCGCAGGAACCGCTGTTTCTGTTACATACCTAATTACCCTGGTTCCTAGCGAGTAGGGTCTCCCTTGTTCTTGTTTTTCGACATGGGACGATAAGAGGCACAAAGCTGAGCATTTTCCCAGGCTTAGGTATGACCGTTACGACTGCTTCGAGCCATCGAGGGGGTCACTTCTCCAGCTTCCGCCATCTGGTTGAAGAGATGTGTGAGGTGAGGAACAAGGTCGGGAGCAAAGGTTTTATAGAAGTGGGCTGTGAGGCCATCCGGCCCGGAGCTTTGTGCAGTTTAAGAGCTGCGATAGTCACACCCACCTCTTCTGTGGTTATGGGTGCCGTAAGTCTATCATTCGTGGCTTCTGAGATGCGGGGGAACCGCAGGGCTCGGAGGTAACTATCCTGCAAGTCCTCCTCTTTTGATTCTTCGGTGTAAAGTGCCTTGTAGAAGGCTTCAAAAAGGTCAGCTTTTTCTCTATCTGTGTGGACTAAACCGTTTGCCCCATCCCGTATGCCTCCAATGTATTCCCTCTCACGTTTCTCTCGTAGTTGCCTCGCTAGGTGTCTGCCTATTTTGTTCCCCTGCGTGAAAGAAGTATGGCGTAATTTCAAAAGGGTGTATTCCGCCCTATTATTGTAGATTGCTTTCAGTTTACCACGCAGAGCTGTAAGGGGGCGCAGGGTCACCCTGGTGGGGTTGTTCTTGTGTGCCTGCTCCAACTCCTTCTCCAGTCCCTCCCGCGCCCATTTATTCAAGGTGGAATTAAGCTCGATACACTTCCTTCGTATGACTGCCTTAAAGGCATCCCAATTGTTACCCGGGGAGGTTTCCTCCGGCCTGTTAGCATTAAAGTACTCTGTGATGGCCTCCCGTAGTTCAGTACGTAATATCCTATCTCGTGTGAGGGAGACCGGGAAGTACCACTTGGGGGTCGCAGTGGAGGCCGATCCCCATTGCAGGCAAATCGATAGCGGGGAGTGGTCCGAGATGGAAAGGGGAAAAATCTTGGCCTCACGAAGCGTGCCTAGCAGTCTTTGGTTGATAAAAATATAGTCCAATTGGGAGTAAGTGTGGTGCACGGGAGAGTAGAATGTGTAGTCTCTAGTCTGTGGGTACAGGGTTCTCCAGGCGTCCCGTCGTGTAATCTCTGCTTTAACTCTGCAGTGAAGGAGCCAGTTTCAGATCTATGTGAGTGAGTGCTGTCCAAGTCAGGTTGCCAAGTGAGATTAAAGTCCCCCATTAGAATCATTGGCCCTTCCGCAAAGTGAGCTATTTTGTCTAGCAGGGTGTTGAGGAAACCCGTTTGGCCCGTGTTAGGTGCATACATAGCAATAAAGGTGCATAGCGTGCCTCGTAATGTACCCTTAACCAGGACCATCCTACCCTCCTTATCTGAATGGATGTCCAGTGGCTGGAATTTTGTCGAAGTGTGAAATAGAAGTGCCACTCCCCGGTGTTTAGTTTGCGCTGACGATCTATAAATAAGGGGATACAATTTGTGTTAAAGGCCTCAATTCGTCAGTTCTCTGAAGATGCGTCTCTTGGAGCGCCACTATATCGAAGTGGTGGTCCGTGAGGTACTTCCATACTTTTTGCCTCTTCTGCGGGGAGTTGAGGCCCTTGACGTTCCACGAGGCTATAGTAATTACCATCTTACTAGATGTGACCCTCTCCCCCTTCCCCTAGACATGCCACCCCTCGCCCTCTGAATAGAAGATTCGGGAATAAGATCTCCATATACAACCTGTAGTGAACAAGCATCTGCCCTAATGCAGTGGCGTTGAGAGTGTAGAAAGTGCCACCACCAAACCCCCCTCCCTCCCTCTCCCAGCAACGTAAAAGAAAAAAGAAAATATCTAACCCTCAACAATAACAACTGGAACATATGTCAAGTAGGAAAAGATACCCCCACCGAAGGTGGAGTCACCTATTCGTAAGGATTGGTGGATGGCGTGACCAACAGTCCCATCTGCGCCCGTCTCGGGGGACTGCCCATCAGTTCAGGTTGCCGATAGCTTCAGTCTCAGGTCCTGGGGGGCGTCCGAGTTTCCCAATTCCGGCTTCATCCAGGAGGCGTAGGCCGGCATCGTCCCCACATTGAATCGAAAGGCCTCTCCAGGCGGTGGACCAGAGCTCGCAACTCGTGTAGGAGCATGGTAGCGGGAGAATGAACATAGTTCTCACTTGTGGTTCCCTCTTGAGGACGTGGACCATCCAGCCGAGGAGGAATCACCCCGGCCAGACCCTCGCGGAGTGCCAGCTGCTGCTTCAGGTTCGGAGGTAGGGAGACCCAGCAAGTCCAGACCTTCCTTTAGATCAGTTATGTGGCGTTGTTTGTTGTTGAATTCGAAGCTCAGGCCAAAGGGATAAGTCCATCGGTACCTAATTTTGTCGTCTCGGAGCTTGGATGTGATGGGCCGGAACTGCTGCCGCCTCAATAACGTCATGGGAGCCACATCCTGATAGATGCTGCAGGTGTGCCCCTGGAATGAAATTGAGTTCTTTTTCCTAGCAGCCGCGAGGACGTCTTCCTTCACCTTATAGGAGTGAAATTTCGCAAGAACATCTCTTGTGCGTTTCCTTCCTCCGGTTGCAGGACCTCCGACCCTATGCACCCTCTCAAGTTTAATTTTAAGTATCTGCGGGCTGACGATTTCTGCAAATAGTCCCTCCAGGAATGCTTCTAAATCGGGCCCTTCAGCTCCCTCCTCCAGATCGCAAACCCTTAGGTTATCTCGTCGTGCCCTGTTTTCAAGGTCTTCCGCCTTCAGTTGGGTCTGGTGCAGCTGATCCCGGAGGGCACTCACTGTGTCCTGTATGTTGGAGGTGCGTTTGTCAATCTCTTGGGTCTGTTCCTCCAGCTCCACCACTCTGACCCCCATGGAGTCCACATCCCTCTGGAGGGAGGTCATTCGTTCATTGAGGTCGCTTTTCAATTGCTCGATGGAATCCTTAATGTCCTGGCCCAGTTGCTTTCGGAGCTCCACCTTGAAATCACGCAGGGAGGCCATGAGATCCTCTTTAGTAAAGGCCATGTTGTCGGCGCTGCCTTCGCGGTCTGCTGAAAGTGGTTTATCCGATGGGGCGAAGAAACGGGAGACCCCGGTCGTGGCTTTGGATACTGTTTTCTTAGGCGGCATAGAGGCGGGCCCAACGACAACCACACTGTCGCCACCTCAATACTCTGCTGCCACGCGATCCCCCCGTAGGCCACCTCTTTGGGAAGTCAGCAGCTCAGAACGCTTGTACTCTTCTCACTCCTCTATTGATCACCAAGGACTCCGATCCTTGACCTCCCCATTTACGCGGAGTCTGGGGTAGGCTCTTTGCAGCGAAACATGGCCCTCAGTATCCCGTCCCTAGGCTGTGGGTCACTTCCCCGCTTGTCAACCGCCTCCTCCTCTGCAGGATGCGTCCATTTAGGGCGTCGTCTCCGCGAAATGGCCTACCAGAAAGCCAGGGCCCGCCACAACTTCTTGTTCTCTCTTTCACTGAGGACCTCGACCAGGCTGCAGGCGTGCTAGGGCCCCCCCCCCAGGGCCGCTCCGTCCCCACGCGAGATGGCGACCGTCACTCCCACGCCGACAAGAGCGGGCCTCTCAGTCTCCAGGTGTCTAAGTGGGGATCTCACATAGGCCTCGGCGTGGTGCAGGAGCCCAGGATAGGGGCTCGCTGTGTGGGGAACTTAATACGCCGCCTGGCCGCCATCTTAAAGTCAGGCCCCGGCTAAAATATCTGCCCGGGCGTGCTCGGTTCTCGTTGTCGCCCTTAGTCGTGCGCATTCACTCTTGCCACTCTGTGCCTGCGCGATGTGCCCGCTGAAGCTGGTGGTCAGATGTACCTTCACACTTGGGCCATATTCGGACTCTTTATTCCTCCGATGATCGGCCGCCGCTAGCAATCTTCCTGTGCACCTCGGAAGGCAGACAACCGATCCTCCGTCCCTCTGCCCTGTACGGTAACAACTGGTAAGCGCTCGCGTCTACGGTGACTCCGGTCGCACTGCGGTCGCAGCATAGAAGGGTGCCGATCTCACCAGACTTCGTGGCAGTACGTAAAATGGCGGCCGCTAGCGCGGGCGGGCCCAGGGGCGCCGCTTCACAGCGTCCTTATTTCTGGGGCCAGCGCTTCGTTCTAGGGCTCCTCGAACGCCCAAGAGGTGGAACTGTCACTCCTCTATCATTGCTTTGGCTCCGTTGCCGAGTAGCGGCTGATATCACCCCCAAGACACTGGCGCGAACCGGGAGCCGAGACGGATTACGTCCGTTCGGCCATCTTGCCCGGCCACGCCCCCAAACCATTCATTTTTAATACATATGTCACCCCTAGAGTAGGCGCTGGACAGCCCAGAGGGCAGCGTGCAATGTATTTAAAATGTTGGACATGTACATTTAATTTCTACATGTCCTGCTATTGAAAAACTTTTGTATTCGTTTTTCACTACTGCAAGGCCTACCGCTACCATAGAATAACACATTGGAGTTACCTTATTACATTTAATAAGAGTAATTTCCAAATGGGAACATGTTACCAGTTCATGTTTGGTGTCTTTGGAATTGTAAAGAAAATTCCTCTTTTATGGTAAAGTAGTATTTTACATTACAGTCTATCACAAACCATTCTCAACTTTCCAAGTGAATACATATTTCGTTTCCTTTCCTTTGTCCCACTCTTTGAAAAACCTGCAGATTCTAAGTGTCCCAAAAGCAGCTATTAGCTTATCAAGTTGTTTCCTGGCACTGGTCCAGTGTTAACATCTTGCTTGAACAGTACCAAGAGGATATTAATTTTGCAAAGTGAGCTATACAAACGTAAACAATTATCTACCCATTCGCCCACTGTAGACCAATGACAAACTGATAAAGTTAGACGTTGATTATATGTGTAAAACTATTTTGTTTTATTTTAGGGATTCAATCTTACCCCAGCTGATCCTGATGGAAAATCTGACCCATACATAGTTCTCAGGATTGGCAAAACAGAGATCAAAGATCGTGAAAATTATATCCCTAAGCAACTAAATCCAGTTTTTGGAAGGTGAGTGAATTTAGCTGTTCTTCCTATTCTTATTATGTACTTTTTGTTATAGAAGCATGAAATAGTATTGTTATGATTTCTGTCGGAAAGAAAAAAGTAGGTTTTGATCATTCAATAAAGGCTGCCATAGCCAGTGGATGTTTACCCTGTCTACTATTAGCAATGCACATCTTTCTTAGTATCAGTCACCATAGCTGCCTTTTAGCTTTCATTGAGATTTTCTTCCTTCATTTAATCACTTCTTAACCAGTGTTCTTGCTCAGAAAAGGTACTTGCATTTACACCTACTTGTATAAAGAAATATATCAGTATGCTACATTGTAATTCCACAATCCATATTTCTGATGTTTCAGCTTTTTGGGACACTCCTGATTCACTCCCTACATATGTAATGGGTATTTAGAGTCATAAAACATATGTAATATGTAAACAATAAGTACGTTTGAGTGCCGGTGACAGGGAGTGGCAATAGGAGAGAGAGAGAAGAGACATTGTGGGAATGGACAAGGGAGATGGCAGAAGGATGGGTAGGTGACCTCAGAAGGAATAAGGGACAGCTATGTGACTAGGCAGTAGGTGGAAACACTATTGGACAGCTTCACGGCTAGATAGGAGGTAGCTAGACAGTCAAGCAAATACTGAGTTGAGCTTGCAGGTAAAACATGGACAAGCTATAGTACAGGTTTGGAGAGAAGGTATTCAATTAATGGATCATGAGAGTTCACAGGATCTCCTTGTGCACGGAAGCATTGTACGGTGTCTTTGTGCGAACAAAAGTGCCAAAGTAACTAAACTAAACAACTCTAACGACATGTTGAAATTGATTTAACCCGTTAGGATCCCAGAGGACCAGAAGCAATTTCAATGCTACCTTTTTATTTAATAGTTCTTGTTTGTACTGTTACTACTATTTATTAATTTTTTTTGTGATTTACTGAATTTATGGCCAACAAATTGATTTGCTCCTACAAGTACTAAGTGACAATCATAGATCCATGAAAATGTTAAAAAAAAGATCCAGTAACCTACACATTTCTTTAGTTACACACACATGTAGACCTTTGTAGGTAACACTTACTTCTGCAGAGCCACATGAATCAATGAGACTAGTGAAATGCCAAAGAGGTGAAAAGGCAGAGCATTTTAGAATTGGATGTCTTAGAAGGGGTTCTTCTGCAATCCTTTTTCAACAAGTGCCTTCTGCTGGTACAGGCATGTACAAATGTTCAACCAAGTGGTCAGGATCAGTAGTGCATTCTGTCTTGTGTTTCAAACGCAGGGCAAGCAATGGAGGCTGTTTTGATCTACATCCAATCTTCTTTCTTCCTGACAGCTTTTGCAAATGTATTTTTTTTCAATATGCTTGGTGTTTTCAGGCCCGACAAGTATCTAGTGACAAGACACCTAGTTCCTGGATATTTGCTGCTCCTTATAAATTCCCATTTTTCAAACACTTTTTTTGATGTTTGCTTACTGTTAGACCTGAACCCTTCAGGTAGCGTTTCCCCAGATGTTTTGCTTTCTCCTCCCAGGTTTGGCTGATTCTCTTGTGGTGGGCATAAGGATTAGGGCACTTTCCCACTGTAGGTGCAGTCGGAAAGTGTGTGCGCACCCTCCCTACACCCGTTAGGAGGTGGTGCTTATCTGGGGTGCGTGCTGCATTGATAGTATTTCCAAATGCGTGACCAGCCTGCCTTTGCAGACTGGTGTGTGTGTGCACTGGTGGTATTTCCAAATACATGTCCAGTCTGCCATTGCAGACTGGGGTGTGTGTTGCACCGATAGTGCCATTGAATACGTGTCCAGTCTGCCATTGCAACCATGGATTGCAGTGGCACATCCTCATTATGTTTCCTATCATTGGATTCATAGTGACAGCCCCTTTCCAGTGGTAAAGGTGGCTTTGACAGGATTCGCATAGAAATACCACTACTGGAACGTGTACATTTCTCTGCTCTAAAACTTTCTTGTGTGCCTTTGTGCTTGTGGTAGCGCAGCGTGGGCATCGAACTAAGAATAGTGCCTAGGGACCGGATTGCCTCGTGCTGAGTCCTGAAGTCTTGTTCACATTGAAGGCACGTTGCCCCCACATTGTGGAAAAACCATGGCATGCATAAGTGTCTTGGTGGTGAGCGGATTCTCCGGTTGCGGGATCCAAAGTGACCCAATTCACCGATCATGCCGCACCTCTCCTGTGCGACATGCTGACTGCATGCTCATTGCATGGGGTGTCCGATTCACAGGTTGCAAACCTCGGAGGTGGGGGCGTAACCATAGTAGGGCTTCATTCTGCCTCATGAGGTATTGCTGAACTTGCGCCTGTGCGTGTGTGACCGGAACTGTCTGGTGTGATAAATATTAACATGCACCAGACGTTGTACCTCATTTCCAGGGAGGTACCGAACTGCAACTCTTTGTCTGTGTGACCGTAACGGTCTGGTGCGACTCGTATTATCGCACACCAGACATTGTGCCCAGATTGTCTGGTGTGACCAATATCACCATGCACCGGACATTGCGCCTCATTTCCAGAGAGATATGGATTTTGCAACTACTCGTTGTGCATGACTGGATGGTCTGGTGCGACCCGTATCATTGCTCACCAGCCATTGTGTCCGGATTACCTGGGTGCAACTCTGATCGACGTGTACCTGATGGGGTGCCTCCTCCTTCTGAGAGTCCCCCCTTCTCTACTTCATTCCTCATTCCTTGTTTGTTCCTTTCCTGACCCTCAGCATGGCGAACCAACTGCCCTCTCCTCACCCGGCCTTCCTGACAACACCGTGGTGCCAGGTAGTATTGTTCGGCTAGGGCCTGAGTGGTGAGAGTTATTGTCTGGGCTGGAAGAACGCTTCTGAGAATGATCTGAAGCGGGTCAAGAGACTGCGTGACCCCCCTGTGCTTTGCAGAACTGGGCTGGTGCCGGAAGTCCCTTGTTATGTTATATTACGGACATTTATATTGCGCACGGCTACTCATGAGTGGACCCCTTTAGTGTGACCAGCTATTGCCCTCTACCCGTTCCTGCTACACATCCTGTGGGTGAACTTCTCAAGTGGCTGCTAAACCCCTTTCGCCGACTGCCTCCTAATTGACCTTACTTCCTAAACCCCCCCCCCCCACCTGCTTCCCTAGGACCCTGACTAAGAGTGACTTTGGCTGTGTGCAGCCTAGTGCCTGGGGGAAGACCTGGAAGTCTCCAATCAGCAGGGTGTAGGATAGTTGGGATGAGTTGGAGGGTGGAGGGTGGCTTGGGGCCATGGGGTTTGCAGCGTGTTACCAATTGACCTGCTGGGTATCAGTGGCACCACATTAGGGTGCTGGGTGGCTATGTCTGATAGCTGTTGCACCGCATAGCGTTGCGGAGTGAGTGTGTGTGGGGGAGTGACAGCAGGTGAACCACCTGTGATTAACAACACTGGCCGGCGGTTTGCCGTATGCGTGATGTCTTGCTAGAAAGGCATTGCATTTGACATTGGTTTTACCTGCGTGACCTCAGCCCGCTGTGCTGCTAGAAAGTGGTTTAATTTTGTGTATGTACATATTTTTGATATTGTTGTGACTCAGGGTGCACCTACTAACTGTGAGGCTTGACTTACAATAATTGCTGGGGTGGGCCTGAGCTGGACAACATATTGCATCACATAAGGGTGCTGTGGGGGTGTGTAGGATTGAATCTTTCCCAAGTGTACATATTGCTGATGTTATTAGAACACGGTTGGGCCTAGTACTGCTAGAAATAATTCCCCCTGTGATTTATGCCCAAGAGTACACGATGTTCATGTTATGTTGATTATTATGTGTGTGTTGAATATAAACGTTATTTACATACATCACGTGTGAAGCCTCTTTTGTGATGCTCTAGTTATTTATCATGAGTGAGTGCTGTGATAATGCTTTACACATTGCCTCTGTGGTAAGCCTAACTGCTCAGCGCTAAGCTACCCAAGGGTGAGCGCAGGTCATACAGTGTGTGTAATCACCCGCCCCTGACGGGAGCGGTAGGTTCTGCCTGGCTGGGGGATTGCCTCAGCCAACCAGAAAGTGCCAGTTCCAACACTTACCCTACGGCCAATCCTCAAAAGAAACTACGGAGGAGGAGGAGAAGGACACATGGTGATCTTACATTTGCCCCAATTTCCATGCTACTTCCTGAGTAGTGGGGGGAAGTCCTTTAAAAGTAGGAAATCTATGCAAACCATTAGAAGAAGCCTACAACGCTAACTTTTTTAACTTTCGACTTTTCCTTTATAAATCAGGCCGTGAAACATGCTCTTAAACATTTTCACACACCTTAATGGGGCCCTATGGAATTTTTTATTCTAGGAACCAAACCATATTTTTAGGGCTGATAATCCATTGTACTTCAGTGAAGCGCTGAATGGACTATTTATATTATATTTTAGTCAAGTCTGCATGAAGAAACTGCAGTATTATTTAGGGCAGCGTTTAAGCTATGGGCTGTCCTAATACCTACTGTCCTGCTTTAAAATGAGCAATGATAATAAAATAATAACACGCACATTAACTGTTATTAAATATCAAAACAAAGAACCATTTTCTTCTCTAGGGATCCTTCTTGCTTCCATTCATCAGCAGCACTGTTTGACTCCTCCACTCTCTGCTGCAGCTCCTCTAAGATCAGTACTGGCAGGGCTTTAAGTGGGCCGGGTCTCACCGGTGCTGAGCACCGGCAGTTTTTTAAAGGAGACCTCTATCGGGCTCTGTTTTGTGCCCTGGCACAGGCGGTCCGTTTTTTTCCGGACTGCAGTGACAGCAGGCACATCGATGTGCGCGTGCTCACACTGCTCACTTCTCACTAGTGGAGAAGTTACGGCATGACGTCATGGCAGGTGAGAGTTGTAGGGGAAGGGAAATCCTTTAAAGAGAGTCATTTTCTCTCTGGATTTCCCTTCTCGTTTTGAAACTCAGGAGCAGCAACATTGTCGTGGTGTCACCAGGGCTTTAAGTGGAAGCTTTTTCAATATTATATACAAGCCATAGTTGCTGCTTATTTATCTTATGCAACTAACAACCATTGACAAAGCCAATAGTCCTGACCTGTTGTAGGTATGATGTTACTTGTTGTATCATATATCTGGATGCAATGACAGAAACAGCAAAATACGGCACACTATGCTAAACACCAGAGGCGCAACTAGAGCCAAATTTCGGGGGGGGGGGGGCGGGGCTAATAAAAATTTCGGGGGGGGGGGTAATTCTTCCAGCAATAGGCAGAGTGGAGATGCAGAGGCTCCAAGAAGGGGTGAAAAAAAAACAAAGCCTCGTTAGCAAGTAAATGGTCTTTTAAAGACCTGTGAAGTACTCGGGTGCAGCTGCAGTAAGACTGACGCCAGACCAGCCAGCCTACAGTAGCTCAAAAACTGTGTGTGTGTGCCCAGGAAGCTGTCTCAGCCCGGGCTGACACACACGGCGGCGGGGGGCTGAAGCCCTTTGAGCCCTATGGGCATTGCGCGCCTGCCAAGCACAGATTTTTAGCTTATGTGTTTGTAAGCCACGCCCTTAATTACATTGGCCACGCCCCTTTGAGAGACCCCCCCCAGTTTTTTCATCCCACTTAAAGCCCTGAGTACTGGGAACCGGTTTGTCTCACTGTGCACTATTTCGCTTTGGCCCGAGTGGTGGGTGTGTGTTATATAAACTGTGGCTCAAGAAAAAGCTATGCAAAGTTAGTTTTTATTTGCCTGGAGTAAAACTCCATGAACAGGAGCCCTGCCCTTGACTGCTGGTGCGTTAATTACTAAATAAAATTCACTAGGCATGGGAGAGAGATTTTGGGTTCCACACAGGTAGTTACACAGAGCATTCTCCCTACCTTATCACCTTGGCTCTGGGAATAGTAGAGGGAAGCTGTCAAGCACCCTGTAAAAGGGGGGTATCATAGTCGCACAACATCACTCCTGGAATTAATTTTGCAAGCTGACTGCCCATCATGGCATCCCTGTGAGTGGGTGCTGGTCCAGTTAAGCAAGGTACAGAGGAATTAGGGTCATAACTTGTGTAATCTGTACCTGGTGCAGTACATATACGTGCAAATTTGGTCGTACCCTAATGTCTTTTTTTTAGTTAAGCTGTCACTTATTTGAAACTAACTTTTCTCCTTCTCCAGCCCCTGAATCCGCAGTACCAGCAGCCCACATTACATAATGTCTGTCATTACAAAAACGCATGTTATTCTGCAAAAGGTCAGAATAGGTGCTGAATTGCGAGCACCACTCCTAATCAGGCCCAGTGTGTTCACAAAAGATCTGCATCTTCCCCAATCACATGGTGTAACTGACTTGACTTCACATTATTTACTTACCTATTCGATTACCTTAAACTCTAGCATCAGCTAACATTTTCTTCAAAAGGTTTGATAAATGTAAATATTAAACTTTGTGTCCTAAATAATGCTGAGAAAATGTGTTAGTTTTTGCAACAGAATATAAAGCTAGAATTGTTCATGTTACTCTGGAGGACATAATAGATGCAAGGGAATGGATATCAAGAATTTTGTTGAAAAGTGAGATTTGTATTTCTGGTATTATGCCTGCTTGTGGCGTGGTTACAACTAAGGCTTTATAAACTAGAGAAATGTTCAACAAAGGGTTGAATAAATTAAGATGTTTAGCTAAGTCATTAGGATATGCTCATTGACCACAATAATGCAAATGCGAACCCTATTGCAATAATCAAGCGAGAACCTACAGTTGCAATCTAGATTGAAGCTGGAAAATATTGGTCGGACATTGTTCATAACCTCTTTTGTTTTTTTTAAAAAAAAGACAACAATAAGGATGACATTAACCACTTCACTGCTTGGCCTTTCCCCCCCAGTGCTGAGCCAGTTTTGGGCTATTTGGGGTAGTTTGTGCATAACATTTTTCCACATAAGGTATCCATGCCAAATTTGCGTCCTTTTTTCCAACATCCTGGGGATTCTAGAGGTACCCAGGGTTTGTGGATTCCCCTGGAGGGGACTGAGAAAATAGGCAAAACATGGCTATATTTTGAGTTTTTGGTAAAAAATAGGAAAAAAGTGCTCCGGATAAAAGTGTCTGGTTTTTTCCCTAAAAATGGCATCAATGAACGGTTTTCTGTGCTAAAGTCACCATTTTCCCAGCTTTCAGAAACATAAAGAGCTGAATAAAAAAACTTACTTTTTACCACAGTTTTGGCATTTTTCAAAGAGGTAGTGCATTTTACCTATTTTTTGTGCTCTGAACCTACTTCCAGTTTGTGGTGAAAACCAGTGTGAAACCCATGGGTGATCCAGGAAGGCTATAGATTTCTGACAGGTAAACAAAATTCTGAATTCAGCAAGGGGTCACATGTGTAGATCACTCAAGGTGTTCCCAAAGAAATTAACTGTTGAAATAAAGAAATATTGAAAATGAGTAGGCAAAAATGGTCATTTGGGACAATGTTTTCATCTGTAACTTTTTGTCCCAATGTCTGATTTACAAAATCAATATGCCATTACATCCAGTGGCGGCTGGTGACATTTGAAAGTGGTGGGCGTAAAACAGTTGTCCTACTGCACTGCGGCGAGAGAGCGTAGCAAGCTAGCCTGAACAACCTACGGAGGGTTCGGGAGGTTCTCCCCCCGAGAAAATTTTGAAAAAAGAGTGGGCAAATGGTGCATTTTCAAGCAAATTTGAGAAAGGAGGTAGGTTAATAAAGCAATTGTGAATCTGTTCTCTCGTCTTACTAAAATGGTTTCTTTCACATACTCTTTTGTCTCTGTAATGCTCGTTTTAAACTTTCTTGCTTGGGAGATGGCTGTGTAAGTATAAAATGGTTTCTTTCACATACTCTTTAGTCTCTGTAATGCTCGTTTTAAACTTTCTTGCTTGGGAGATGGCTGTGTAAGTATAAAATGGTTTCTTTCACATACTCTTTTGTCTCTGTAATGCTCGTTTTAAACTTTCTTGCTTGGGAGATGGCTGTGTAAGTATAAAATGGTTTCTTTCACATACTCTTTTGTCTCTGTAATGCTCGTTTTAAACTTTCTTGCTTGAGAGATGGCTGTGTAAGTATGCTGTGTAAAGTATGCTGCCAATTAGTGAAATTATTGAGTTATTATTTTTTTCACTGAGTAAAACATGGAGCTGTAAATAGTACTGCGGGTAACATTCTCTAACGCAAACTCGGCTTGTTCAGATTCTCAGCACAACACACACAGAAATAAACATTTTCCCATCACAAAAACGAGCCGTGCAGCGCACACATCTTTGATTAACATAAATGTAGGAAATTTTGGTGACATAAATACCAGCAGACAGCGATCCGGCCACATAGCTCTAGAAACCAGGTCCTCTTTACATCGAAGTCAGGGGTAGTCTCATCAGAATTAGTCATATTACTTATTGCAAATAAATGCAAGAAGAACCTTCATTTATTTAGATGACATTCTAAGGCGACCAAGACTAGCTCCAGGTAGAGCAAGGTGAAATTTCCATTTAAAGAGGCCAGCTGGAACGATGCCTGCAACGTTTTAAACCTCGGCTTACCTCTCACATCCTCCAGGGAGCATCAAAATCAAACACACCTGTGAGCTAACAAACACAAGGAAATCTTTGTGTGAGTAAATCACTTTATCAGTGTAAAACCACCTTTTATAAATTGAGAATGTGGTTTTGGATTCTGAAAAGTGCTATTTGCACCTGTGAGCCAAACTTAAACCTGCATATAGCTTAGTGAATGGGACCCAGCGAGTCTCGATTTAAATCCACTCCTTACCAAACCCAAGCATACATTTCCATATCCCAGTGGCACTGGCCTATTAGATACATCAAGGACATGCCCCCGCCTGAGATACAAATAAATATGTGCTTTATCTTCGCCATCCTCAGGAGTCCTTCAGGCAAATTCAGAGAGGTACCTCCAGGGAGGTGGGCGTACTCACGTGTCCGACATCCACACCTCACGCAAGATGTCCGAGTGCAGTGGCATGGTCTGGTGGGAGCAGCTTCAGCCTGCAGGACGAGTCCGGGGTCGCCGAGGTAGAGAATTCCCAACAAGCTGACCACGACTTCACCTCGACCCCCACTCGCTTCCTAGCGGTAGCCTTCCCATAAACACCCTTAGGTGCGTCCGGTGAAGGACAAGTGCGGTCCGAGGCCTTTGTGCAAATTCCGATAACGTGACATAACATAACATACTGCCAAATAACAGAACATAAATGCAAATAACAGAATATGTATGCCAACATAACATAATAACAGTCGCGGCAGGCAAGAAGGGGGAGGGGGGTGGCGGGACGGAGAATAAAATAAAAAATGTACCTTCCTCCACGTGCCGCCGCCTCTGCTCCTGCCCGGTCTGCTTTTTACCTAGGCCCCCTGGTGCAGGAGTATGCCGGGACCAAGCCCTCAATTCACAAAACAAGGAGTCCCGGAGTCCTCAGAATACACCGTGCCAGCGGGCTCCAGAAACAGCATCAGCCCGTTTCTACAGAAGTCACTGGCGCCTAGGTGTCACAGCAGCCCCTACGCCCGGGTCCGAGAAACCAGGAAGCCTGTAGAGTTTGCTGGTCTGGGGCCCTCAGATATAGCCCCTGGTGCCGGGGTCGCGGAGCCCCCTGAAGTCCTCAGATACAGCCGCAGCCCCTGAGTCCCTTGTGCAGGGGTCTCTGAGCTCGCGGGAGTCTTCAGGTATAACGGCAGACCCTGTGTCCTTGGTGCAGGGGTCTCAGAGCCCGCGGAGTCCTCAGGTATGACAAGGTACAGTGTTGGGTGCTGATTCAAGAGTCACCGGAAAGATCTCGATGCGGAGCCTCTAGTCTCTGCAGCAGCCTCTGCGCTCCTGGTCCGAACTCTTGTCAGCTCTGCAGCCCCTATTGACCAGACCCAGAGTCCCTTGTTTCCTGAGCAGCTCAGTGCGCGGAGTTCCTGGCGCAGCAGCAGTCTCGGATGCGGAACACTGGCAGCCTCCCTCCCCTCCCCTAAGCCAATCACAAGGCTGCAATGGCAGCATTGTATTTGGTAAGGCGCAGCGGAGAGCGCCCCAGCCGGGCGCCTAATCGGAGGCCATTTTCTCTATGTAGGCTGCATGCAGCCTACATAGAGAAAAAGTAGAGTGCGCATGACTGCTTTGTTCGGCCCCAGGGCCGACCAAACAGTCAAGGCTTACAACAGTGGACTAGCCACTCCCCCCCTGCCCTCGAGCGGGACCGCCCACCCGCCCTCCCACAACAGGCACTCCAGGCACTTCTGCTTTCTCGCAGTGCGAAGCAGAAACATAAAATGGTAGCTTTACCACTTTATGTTTCTGCTTCTCGCACTGCGAGAAAGCATTGGGGCGATGCCCCCACGTCCCAATGGAGGAGCCGCCACTGATTACATCTGGTAGACTCCGATGGTTGTGAGGAAATATAAGGTTTGTAGGTTCTACAAGAACCCAAGGTAACCAGAGCCAACAACTGAGCTGCATCGTAAAATGGTTTTTATTTGTGCACTGAGTGTAGACCAAATCATATAGTGAAATATGTAGAGTGAAAAATGGGTATCAAGGAAACCTATAGATTTCTGAAACGGGCACAAGATTTGGAGTTTAAGAGCAGGTTTTATTTTGTACATCTCAGAATTTGTGGGTACCCGTACTAGCAGGGCCGACTCTAGGATGGTGCGACCGGTGCCACAGCACCACATGCTGACTTCGGAGGGGGAGGGCATCGTGTTTGCAAGTATATAATGATTTTAAAAGCACCTGCTGCCACGTGCCTTGCCCAGCAACTTTCAGGCAACAATAAAAATGTCAAGATAACTCTGGTGATTAATGCAAACCTCGAACTCTGCCTGAAATAATGCATTTTCCTTCCATTTCTTTGATGGAAGCTTCTGGAATCCGCAGGAATCCACAAAATTGCTATCACCCAGTGTTACCCCACTTGCACCAATAAAAATGATGTGCCACTTGTGTGGCTGGGTCTGGTGCTCATGACAGGAACAGATCAAACCAAGGTCAATGGGAGCCCTTGCGAGGGGACTCTCATTGACCCTTCTGGGGCGGGGATGTGGCTTGATGCCAGGGTAAGCCATCACCTACTTTTGTTTGTTTTGGCGCCATTTTGAAATCCCTGGTGTTTATTGTGCTTTCTGTCCCCCGGGGGAGGGCAGATTGGGGGTGAATGCCCCTATCCGCCACCCTGGTGGCAGAACGTCTATTTATCCTTGGGATGGGGAGAGCACAGGCACATTCCTACGGGGACCTCTCCTTCCCCAAAACAATGCTGCATAAATGCAGTCCCTCATTTTAGTGGGCAGATAGGGGGCAATTGTTCCAATCTGTCCTCCAGGGTTAGCAGAAAGACTGTTGCATGTATATTCGGGTGGGGGCCTGGCCATGCCTGGTGGGCAGCACCCACCCCAATATTTATATATATATAAAACAAATCCCTTGTCTCCAGTGGTGTCATGTGGCCCATAGGGGCATTGTCATCTTCACTAAGTTGGCATGAGCACGCTGCAGCTTGCCTGCTGCTTTGCGCACGTTACTACACGTCTTTATTTTTTGCAATATTTTCTATGGCTATTTTCACATGAGAACTCATCACTGTGTTCACTCTGCATGTTTCTGGGATTTTGACTGAACATTGGGAGCAAGGTCGAACAACAATGCCCCTTTTTATTTTGTTGTGGCCAGGCCTTAGCCCTTAGACAAAACATAGCGATGCAGCTGTTGTTTGGGACAACATATTTTGGTTTTATTGGACTACACAAATAGGTAGCACACACTTGGAGAGGGATCTTTCCAGGGAGAAGAGAGAGACAGCACCTATGATGTAGATCTACCATCTATAGGCTAAGGTATGGGGTCTGCTGACAAAGCCCAGAGATCATCTAATATAATAATATTACTTCTTAGCAAGGGGAGGGAGGTTAGGTTCTGTTGTCTTTCCATGATGATTTCTCCCTTCATGATTTATGGATTAGCTACTATGTTGACTGTATTTGTACTATGCATTTTCCTGCTTGTTGTGGCATGTATACTGCATGTTAGGGCACATTAGTTAAAATAAATATTTTAAACTGTTTTGTGTCTCTGTCAGATCTTATTGTGGACAAGTACAAGAGTGTGAGCGAAAGGGTGTGTCTTGTTACCGCGATTTGGGAGTGTGGTGTTCTGGGGTGTCTAATCATTTGTTTCTCTGTGAGTGAGTAGGAGAGCAAGTGAGACACTATAGCTAGTCGGTCCTCGGCTCATAGGTACTAAGGTGGTAGGAGGACTAAAATCCTGCGCATAGTTCTGTTCTTGAGCAGAATCCCTGCAACAGTGGGTTTTCTGCTTCCCGGGACGGGCTGAAAGACTGTTACATGTATATTGGGGTGGGGGACATGGCCATGCCCTGGCGGGCAAACCCCACCCATATATTTTAATATTTAAAAAAATCCCTTTTGTCTATGGGGCTTTCTGCCCCCCCCGAGCGGGGGAAGATCGGGATAATCGCCCTATCTGCCCCCTGAGGCGGGGCAAACAGACTTTTGCATGTATATTAGGGTGAGGGTATGGCCATGCCCTTGTGGACAGCCTCTATATTTTTATATCTATTAAAAAAATCCCTTGTGTCTAGTGGGATTTCTGCTCCCCAGCACGGCAGATCGGGGTCAATTGCCCCATCTGCCCCCCCCCCCCTCCCCGGGGGAGGCAGAAAGACTGGTGCATGTATATTGGGTTTGGGGCATGGCTATGCCCTGGTGTGCAGCCCCACCCCTATATTTCACGTGTAAAAAGTGTCCCTGGTGTCTAGTGGGCTTTCTGCCCCCAAGGGGCTGATCGGGGGTAATAGCCCCATCTGCCCCCCTGGTGGGACAGAAAGACTGTTATAATCAAATGTGCTGGGAGCACAAACCCTTGACTAAGGGAACGCCCCACCATCCCTGGTGTCTAGTGGGTGGACCCCTGCTTGGGAATCGCTCTCCAGTGGCAATCCCCAAGCAGGGATCCACTGGGCAGAGGCACCATTTGAAAGGGGAGATTCACCCCTTTCCAGGGATGCCTCTCCCAAAGGAATCTGTGCTCGGAAGGCTGAGATATGCCCCAGAGCACTGCTTCAATGAAAGTGAATGGAGCCCTTCGGCTCGTTTTACTTTAACTTTTGTAATGCAATGACATCAGCGCCCTTGCACGCTGATCGTCATTGCAAACAACAACAAAAAAACGCTCAGGATGCTCGGGAAGCTCTTCCTGAGCAGCCCGAGTCTCGAGTGAAAAAAAGGAAACCACCAGCTGAGCCTTTCTAACCTTCCCCATTGTCGGACGACTGCCGCACGGAAAGGGTTAACAGCCACTTATTACAGTTGAGTTCTGACGTCACAAGGACTGCTGCCAGAACCCGGATGCAAGGCAGGTCAGGGAGCATAATTAAAGGTGCAGTTTCAAAAACAAAACATGCCTTTTTCTTCACTGTTTTCTCGATGAACAGTGATAAGCAGAACAGAGCTATTTATGGCAGCATCTCTACGTTTTTCTACAGTTTAGGTAATTATAGGAAAGACTGAATCTCTTTGCACATTCTGATATATAACATTTATAAAAAATCTGATGTGTATTAGACTGATTCTAACACCTTTTTACAACAAATATCTAACTGTTATTTGGTGTGTTTAATTTTGCACTAGAGATTCCATGGCCTTATAAAAGAACCCAGCTTTTGGCCTTGTTCCTCTATACGGTCATGGAACTCCCCAGTGACGCTGGAGGTACTTTATCCAATATAGAGGAAAACTTTGGGGAAGATTTACAAGCCCCTTGCGCCGCCTGTGAGTCACGCTGCGTGACGCACCGGCGGCGCAAACTGCTGAGTGATATTTACAAGCACACGTAAAGCCACCCTGCGTGACTTTACCTGTGCTTGTAAATATCGCCCCTTTTCATGCAACACTTTACGTGTTAGCGGCGTGACATGGGTGTTGCTGTGGGTGTTCCCACGCAACACCCATGTCCACTGATGCATTTCCAGATTTACGAGGAATCGTAAATCTGGAAATGCGTCAGAATGCTACGCCACCCTAGGGGTGGCGTAGCGAGGTACAACGAGGAGAAATGTTTTCATTTCTCCTAGTTTTTTTTCCTCTTTCAATACGTGCTGCATTCTACAGCACACATTGGAGGAGGAAATCACCTCAAATTATTGGTTTTGTGCAGGAAGGTGCCCCTTCCTGCACAAAAACATTCTCCCCACGACGCAGGCATCCTTGCACCATGGTGCAAGGGTGCCTGTGCCGGTGCATGGCCGCAGTTTGTCTGCCAGCGCAGGGGGAAGCACAGAGATGCGACATATTGTTGTAAATATGTTGCATCCCTGTGCTTCGAAACTAATGCAGCGCGGCACAGCAAAATGACTTGCGGCACCGCGCTGCGTTAGTTTCTTGTAAATCTGCCCCTTTGTGTTTTGTAATACACTATTTCCATGGGCATATCCTAATAAACATTAGTAAACTGAATTCACACTGATAATATTCACACTGCCACTTCTTTTGTAAATGAAAATGTTAACCCTTGTATTTTATTTACTCTTCCTAAATATATGAAGCACCTTCAAAATTTGCCTTAACCCTTCGCTATCTGGGTTTTCTCTGTAAGCGCGATGACAGTGCAAACTTCTCCCTCATTTTTTTAACTCTATTTTTATTGATTTTAACAACATTGTTATTACTTTTTTTTTTTTTTTTACATCCGTATAACGTATGGGGCAATCGTGGATGCGTTTGATTTATAGAGTTCAATAGGAAGGCCATTAGGGCCCATGGCTTTTCCGGCCTGCAAGGCGCAAATAGCCTTGGTCACCTTCTCATTGGTTAAGACGGAGTCCAGGTCCTCTACATCCTGGGGGACCTGAACAGGCAGTCCCAGGGTGTCTAGTAATTCCTTCGCTGCCGCGTGGGTGGGGGCCTGAGTGGAAGTATAAACCTGTTTGAAGTGATTCGCGAATGCCTCTGCAATCCCAGCTCTATTGTGTAATCTCGTGCCGTCCTGGCCTACTATTTCAGCCACCCATCTGTTTGCCGCATCCCGTTTGTCTAACCAGGCTAATAGTTTGCTCGCCTTGTCACCAATATCATACATGCGATGTTGAGTGACCCGGTGTTGGGCCCTCGCGGAGTCCTCAGCAGCATTTCTATATTCTTGTTGTTTCATGAGTAATTTGTGTTTGGCGCCTGGAATGTTCGATGTCACCAGATCACGCTCGAGAAGGGCAATCTCACCCTCTATCGTCTGTAAGTGCTTTCGTTTCTCTGTCCTGTGCCCCGCTATTGCTGCCCCCCGCTACCTCTCACAACTGTTTTGTATGCCTCCCACAGTACGATGTCTGAATCTACTGACCCCTCGTTTTCAATAAAGTACTGGTTGGTCGCCTCAGTAAGTGTATCTCTAATTGCCGGGATCTTGAGGAACCAAGGGTTAAGGACCATTTTGTGGCGTGTGGGGGAAGGGGCGCTGCCATAGATCGCCACCAACGGGGAATGATCAGAGATGCCCCTAGGGAGAAAGGAGACCTCCCTAAACCTGGGGAGCTGAGTGGCTTTGCAGAAAATGTAATCGATACGGGACATACAACTGTGAACTCCGGAGAGGAAAGTGTACTGTCTGGCCGAGGGATGACAAACCCTCCAGATATCTATCAGACCCATTGCCCGAGGAAATCCGTTAGCATCTTCCCGGGCGCTTCGCCCCATCTGGGTGGCTGCCTATCTAGGTCAACATTGAGGGCTGCGTTACAATCCCCCCCCCCCCAGGAGCAAGTCACCCTCGGGCAGGTTTAAAATGTGGGGGCCGAGAGCGGCCAGTGTCGTAGAGTGTAATCTAGGAGGAACATATATTGAGGTAATATTGAGGGATTTATTCACCCAAAGGCCCGAGACTGTAACAAATCTACCAAGTGGTTTGTGGGTGATCTTTTGAACCTGGAAAGGGAAGGAGGTGCGCTGAGAATGCCCACCCCTCTAGACCCTCTCGCAAAGCCTGAGTGGGCCACCAGTTTATAGCCCCATCTATTGAGTGCACAATAAGAGGACCCTTGGATGTGAGTTTCCTGTAAAAGCACCACGTCGGGGGCCTGCCGCTTCAAATATTGCAAAACGATCCCACGTTTAATTCGGTCCCCCAGACCATTTACATTCCACGAGAGTAGTTTAATGCGGCTCAAGAGCAGAGCCGTTTCACATTCATCGCCCATTTAGGTGTTGTGAATGGGGCCATCTGCAATACAGGCCCACAAGGGTGGAGACACAGGGACACCTCCTCCCACACCCACCCGGCGACCTCATCGTAGACACCTTGAACATTGTACAAACTGATCCATCTCTTAACTGACTGTCAATCCTCAATGCACCGGGAAGAATGATGTTTTTATAGCTGCACCATAACATAAAACTCACAATACATACATCCCATTGAAGACACCCCTAAGCCCTCCCCCTCCCTGCAACGTGGACTTACAACTGCCCAACCCCCAATTTTGCAGAGTGCCTGTGTACCCTTAACTAATAACCTTTGTGAAGGGAAACGCTACACAGCCGAACAACCCCGACCAGAAGATCCAATACCCCCTTGTTTTTGACCACACAAGCCCATAATATAACATTTTGCAAGCTTTTAGTCCAAAGTCATTATAAAACTTAGAAAACAGCATACGAGTATCCCATCCCCTTTGATGACACCAGAAGCTGGACAATATGTCTAGTGACGTTCGGTCAAAACCCACTAACTATACATACTTGACGGTGCACCCACGTGTCCAGGTACCAACATGGCGTAGTCCCCTAGTGCTCGCCAGGGCGGACCCACATTCTTCGCACTGTTGACTGACACTATCGTCTCAAGGTTCGGGGAGGGCTGCCTCTGCCACTTGATAGCATAACCTTTGTAACAGATTAAACACCCTCCTCTCGAACTGAACTTTCTTGGCGATTTTCGTGACCCTGGAGACGCCTTGAAGAGTTATTTTTCTGAGCCCCAGGATTTCTCCATCCCTCCAACCATTCCCAGACTTCCTCCGGGGTCTGAAAAAAACAGGATTTCCCCTCCGCCAGCACGCGCAGCTTGGCCGGAAAAAGCATTGCGTACTTCAGGTCTTTGTCCCGGAGTGCCCGCTTCACTTCCAGAAAGGACCTGCGTAGTTTTGTACCTTCAGTGTAAAGTCCGGAAAGAATGTGATCGTTGAGTTTTCGAAATTGAGTGGGGGAGCTGTATGCGCCGTTTGAAGGATAATGTCTCTGTCCCGGTAATTAAAAATTCTCGCCAAGATGGGGCACAGAGGAGCGCCAGGTTTCGGCGGTCCCCCAGGCACTCTTTGAGCATGTTCAACTGAGAAGTACTGAGACAGGGCCCGGGGTTGTAGGTGTTTTTGAATTAAGCCTTCTACGAAGAGGTCTGTAGTCTGCCCCTCCACCCTTTCGGGAACCCCCAAAATGCGCACATTGTTTCTGCGCGCGCGCCCTTCATAGTCTTCAAGTTTGACCTCCAGGTCCGAAGTTTGCACCTGAAGCCTTTTGACGGTTGCCTCCAGCGTTTTTGTAGATTTTTGGAGCGTCGACACTGACTCTTCAGTCGCCTTGACCCTCACCCCCAAGTTACGTAGGTCGGCATGCATAAGGGTCACCTCGGCCGTTACAGTGTCAATTTTCTGTTCCAGCGCTGGGCGGACTCCCTGGATAGCTTCCATGACGTCCATCAGAGTTGGGGCCCCCTCCTCCGGCCGCAGCTTCATACCCTGTGGTGCCGCTCTTTCCTCCGCGCCATCCGTCTTGGACTGGGCGAATTTGTCCAGCTTCGTCTGATGTGTCTACTTGGGCCCCCTAGCTGTGGACATCCTGGCGGTGTCGACACTTCAAACTAGCCCCAACGGTGCTCGGGGTGCTGGGGCCGTCAAAATGCGAAGCAGGCATGGTTGCCATGCCGAAGCAAGTGATAATTCTCAGCCCACCACCTAACTTGCGTAGGTAGCCAATCACGTCGATGATCACTGTCCAAGCGGCGGGCCCCTATGATTGCCAGGGCCTGTTGCACTACTGCCAAACTCACAGGCACCGGACGATGCCAGATGCAACCCTGTCTCCAGGCCCCAGACAGAAGCAGCGATCACAGTCTAGATCTCAGGCCACCAGTACCACACAATCAGGAACAGCAGCTGGTGGTCTTATAGTTGAAGTTCTGCGGGTAACTGCACTGGCCAAATAGTCTGCACGCTCTGTAGGTGCCCCTGGATAACACCAACCACGCCAGTGCGCATTGAAGACGGAGGAGGAGGAGCGGGGGAGGGCGGCAACACGCGCTGTTCGGGCCCTCTGATCACACCATACGATGGAGGCGCTGGGTGTTTTGCGCTGCAAATGAGTAGGAGGGGGGAGGGAAGAACCACACTCCCCCCACACCACAGAGTGAACACCGCGCCATCCAGGCGCTGGGCCCCTCGCGTCTCAGGACGCACGTCTGGCAACCACCAGGCCGCACAGTCTTACCGGCTGGATCCACAGATTCTCCGGGGCCGCCACGGGATCTCAGTACTAGCAGCCAAAGAAAGTAGACACACTTGTTCATGGTCCGGATGGGCAAAATGGGCAGGAGAGGACACTTTATCCCGGGCTTATCACGGAGAGCGGAGACGATGGGAGGCTCCACTCTCTGCCGTCTTCACTGACACTCCTTTCGGTATTTTCGGGTTGGTCTCACTGCGGGGAGCGGAGACGATGGGAGGCACCGCTCCCCGCTGTCAACGCTGGCACCCCCCTCGTCACGTTCGTTCAAGGCTCAGAATGGGGGGCGGATGCGATGGAAGGCCCCGCTCTCCGCCGTCGTCGCCGGCACTCCCTCGGGCCCACCACGGAGAGCGGAGGCGGTGAGAAGCTCCGCCACTCGCCGTCGTCGCTGGCTCCTCCCACGGCCCTATCACGCTGGGCTCACCACTGAGAGCGGAGGCGATGGGAGGCTCCGCTCTCCACCGTCGTCGCTGGCACGTCCCTGGGCTCACCACGGAAAGCGGAGGCGATGGGAGGCTTCGCTCTCCGCTGACGTCGCTGGCACTCCCTTCGGCCCTCAGTACGTCCGGCTGCTCACAACGATAACTCCGTCCAGCGACGGCCGCATTCTACCAAACCTCGACCGGGTCACCCAAAGGAATAGGGGGACACGGGACAGATAGATTTACTGGGCTTGAATGGATATTTGGGCGGATATCGGGGGATTTAGCTCGGTGGCGGACGGAGCTCTACTCCTCTGCGGCCATCTTGGGTGTCGGCTGGCCACGCCCCCCAACATTGTTATTATTAATCATTCTTTCCACATTTTGATAAAAGTAAAGATGTAAGTGTTACAATGGCATCTCTATAGGGTCACTTGAATACAAACACAAGGAGATGATGGACGGAGCGCTGAAACCTTTCAGACACTCACCCCCAGTCACAGATCTGGGTTGAATCCATCATCGTTCTTTAGCTCACTTCGCCACCCCAGTTCAGACCCAGCTATATGCAAATCAGTCTTGACCCTGTGCCTCACGGGAACAATCCAGCCCGAACTGCCAAACCAGGTCTTCCCTGGACCGGAAAATAGTATCCTGGGACCGGTTTCGGGGTAACACCCCTCATCAGCCAGGCTAGCTTGAATCCAGTGGTAAAGTGAGCAAGGGACCCACGTCTAGTCATACCCTGCCAACTTAGGGCAAACACAAGGAGATGATGGACAGAGCGCTGAAACTTTTCAGACACTCACCCCCAGTCACAGATCTGGGTTGAATCCATCATCATTCTTTAGCTCACTTCGCCACCCCAGTTCAGACCCAGCTATATGCAGAAAGAACGATGGTGGATTCAACCCAGATCTGTGACTGGGGGTGAGTGACTGAAAAGTTTCACTTTATCACAAATATAATATAACATGGGTAAAGAAGCCAACAGCATCAAACTTTCTATGTCTATAGAATCACAGGGACATATCTGACTATAGTGGTCCATGCTCTCCCAACAACCCTAAGCTACTGGTGACAATGGGCTCTTATCTACTTTCATTTTTTCATGGTGCCCTTATTACTAATCTGTTACCAGTATTTACAACCATGACCTTCTGGGATACTTGAACTTATCAACTCTTTGATTACCGGTACAGCCCCATCAGCAGGGTCTCAAATATGAAAGAAAATCCCAAATAAATCTCCAGGCTAAATAGCTAAGTATATGATCGAATTTGCATAGTTTTGCCAATATAGGCTCTCTTAATGTTCAGCTAGATGTCATTCAATAATTTAGTTATTGAAACCTCAGTATAAAGGAAATAGAAGCTTTTATGCGAGATGTATAAAATTAACATGTTCACAGGTGAGGCAACTCAGGTCCATATTTACCAAAAATCACACTCCAGAGTGGGAAAATCTGCAGCAATGAAATGCCTGGAGGCTGACAACTTTAGCTGTGCTGTATTCACAAATTGTTATGTGCCAATGATGTAATCGCCAATACATATGCTAAAAAGGTCATATTTGCACCCCGCTAAGAGGTGCCACTGTGCAAAGGCAAGTGAGCAGTGTCCACGAAGGATGCCCACATTTTTATGGCAGATCACCTACCATGGGTAAATCACATCCTCTATTTAATTTCGTAGAAATTACATTTGTCACATATAGTAACGTTTACCTAGTTTCAACTGGCTGTAGGATTTCACACAAAGCTAGTTGGCATTATGTTAGTAGATCTGGGTATGTGTATAATCCAGGTTATGTTTGCTCTCTACCCACCCTGTTATGCCTCCTTTCCATATATTAATAGGGTTGTTTGCATGTTTTGTGTCATGTAGAGCTGAGGAGCTTCTCACTAGTTGTTTTAAGGGTACTGATTGTTGCTGTTGGTTAGAAATGTGCATGTATGTTGCCTAATTTTTTTTAGAATAGTCTAACTTAAAGGGTATATGTATACACAATAAATATATTGTGATGTCATATCAAGTGAGTCCTGATTAATATTGTTGGCTTGAAATACCACATTTTTTTGCTTCATAGAGCACACCCTCCCCTTTTAAGATGCCCCTTCTTACTTCTGAAGACGTCAGTGCAATTCTACTAACTTCCTCTATTTCTGTTTTCTAGATCCTTTGAATTTCAAGCCACTTTTCCCAAGGAGTCTCTCCTCTCGGTCCTGATCTACGACTATGACGTTATTGGCAGCGACGACCTCATCGGAGAAACGAAAATTGATCTGGAGAATAGATTTTACAGCAGGCATCGGGCGATATGTGGTTTACAAAGCCAATATGAAATGTGAGTTCTCGCGGCAGGATCCGCGCACAGGGTTTGCAGTAGATGCACAGGAAAACAACAGATCACAGTTTATATTGTTCATGTCAATCAAAATGTTCTCCAAATTACAAGTGAAACAGAAGTACAAATAGAACAATTTTTTTTTACGCCAATAACCTTACCTGGGTCTATTGGGGATAAACATCATTATACGCATTAAATACTGCGTAGGGATGTGTGAAGCAGGGGTTGACCCAAATTTGTATTAGGACATTTATGATTAAGTTGAGGCACAACTAACACTGACTGGCTGGACTGGCATTTCACAAAACATTTATGCGCATGGAAAGTAGTACTTCAGGAGTACTTGTGAAAGAGCCCGGAAACATCCAACTCCCTATTTCTTAAAGTGCAACAGTGCTCAGTCTTTTCTATTTGTACTAATTGTATATGAATATTCCCAGAATATTCCCACTTTAGATGTTTTGTGGTCAGTTCAGAAAGGCATGTAAGAGTACATAAAGGGGCACTGCAGGAAAACTTTACATTCTCCAAAATGCCTTTGTGATTCGACCCCCAATTTATTTTAGTTCAGAAAGTGCTGTGGAGATGAGCAGTGATTAAGGATATGGTGATCCTAGAACAATTCAGATAATGTCTTATCAGAACCATTTCACCCTGAGGAAGAGCATTCTTTGTCTGCTGGGCATGATTGGATGCCTGCCGCCACCGCACGGATGCTGATTGCCCCCGCTGCCATTTGCCAGGTGCTGACTTCATGCATTTGTTATGGGCGTGCCGCATTCTCTCCCACTACTGGCTGGGTATCACAACTCTCTAAGCCCGCTGTACGGGGAACCCCTCGCTACACACATGCTGCTGGGCATGTTCAGATGCATCAAAACAGTAACTGCACGGTTCTTGGATCTAGCTCTTTTGCTAGCTCCTCAACCCTCTTCCTGGGCCCACTCCATGGATGCCTGGGCTCAGGCTCAGAGCAGCGCCTTGCACTGCGAGGATATTAGGGGCTTGCGTACATACCCTGTCTCTGCCGGCTGGGACACTCAGCTGTCTGAGCTACAGTTTTTCCTCAGAGATGATAACCTCCTGCCCAGTGCTTAATTTGTAAAATATTAAGTGCAGGTGCTCACATTTTTTAAGGAGGCCACACCCATACTCCCTGGCCCCACCCACTCACTTCACTGGCCCCACCCACTTCCTCTATTGGCTCCACCCACCCACATCCAGAACTAGTATTGCTGAACATGCCATAACAAAGGTTAGAACCAAAATCTCCAGGTTGAAAGGTCAGGAAAGGAGCCATGTGCATGGCCATAAGGATGCACGACAGGACAGTCTATACCCTGTACTGTGCACCTGTGGCTGAGGGTCAGTCACTAGCCGCGTGTCATCAAAGCACAGATGGGGCAAGCTGTGGCACAGCAAGATTCTGAGGAGGTGTCTGTCACCCACAGGGATGCAAATCTGAAAACACCACACATCTACCCAGAGAGGTGGAAGACTGAGCACCACACACCCATGACATCTCACCTCCACATCCCTGGCCCACAGGAAGCCCATCAAGGCCCTATTAGCTCCAGTATACACAGGCTGTCCGGATCTGACTTGCAGAACCCCTGCAGGTGCCCGGCAGTGGATAGAGAGCCTTGCGAAGGACAGAGCTCCTGTCTAGAGTCCAGTGCTGGCAGCGAGCGGACCCGAGTAAACTCTGAAATTAAAGCCCTGCTCTTCCTTTCTGATGATGCTTATTCTGGAATGTTACTTACTCACACCTGACCGCCCCACCCCTGCTCCCTTGCGGCAACTGGACCAGACCCTCCAAAAACGAAGCATCAATCAATGCAATGCACTCGCAGGAACGCAGGCTTGCAGTCGCAATATCCGATCATAATGTAATGTCTCGCAACCCCTGCTCCCTAAATACAGCAGCAGCCTCGGCCCCACCACGGAGAACAAGACGTGATTCTTTGTGATATTATATATAATATTTATACAATCTATGATTTTTAGGTGAGCCGCACCAGTACTTCATAGACAAAAGTTGCAGTTGGGCTCTATTTGCAATTGCTGCTCATATTTAATTTCCTGCTTAATAAGGTCCTCTAAGTTGTTCATCTCCATGCAATGTCTGGTTTTGTTTAGCATTACTCCATATGGACATAAACAAAACATTCCAGTCTCCTCTAACCATCCCAAGCTTCAAATCGGGTAAACTGTGAGAAAAAGTGGTGATGAATGTTTAAGGCAACCCTCTCCCTTCCAGCCTCCTGAGAAATTCCCAAGTTAAGCAGCTACAAATTACTTCAAACAGAAACAGCGCTGATTCATCCCTTATCCGAACGATGAAGTGGCCAGGCAGTCAGAAGATAGCTGTGGGTGCGCTAGTGTGAATTACGTGAAAGGGGCACAAAGTGTGTGCGAAAAGTGTGCGTGCGAGTGATAGTGGTATTATTTTATTGGCCAAAACACAAATAATATAGCGTGCATTGTTTACATTCTGCTGTTTAAATTAGTTTCAAGCTCAAAAGAACAATTTTTCAATGTGAAACTACCCCTTGTTTTTGGAAAAAGTCGTTCTCATTTTAACTCCATCAGTCGCCCTGAGCCCTGGAGCCTAGAGATTCTCCAAGCAGCTTGCCTGAAGAGTGTAGTATTCATTTGATGGTGCTTTGTGTTGGCTGGGAAGCAGTGCAGATGGAAACTGTCACGTCAAACGTGACACAGTCCGGGCCTTTGAGATGAATGCGCAAATTTAAAATATCTGAGTGTTCACGCACAAGGCCTGTCTGATAATCATTCAACTGCGTGATTTACATCTAAGGTTACTACAAGCATGGAGATGCTAGAGCCAAGGGTCCTACAGTGGACCAATTTGCGCTAGAAACACGAACATAGGTAACCTGCAAGAACTTCTGTCCATACGTGTGTCACTGGGTTCTGCCTAAACTTGTACTGCAGTGCTGTAACCTGCCCTTTTTCATTTGCAGATTATGCAAAAAGAAAAACATGCCGGTTTACATATGCGGAAAAGCACTGGCACTGGCAATTTACTCTGGGAACCCATAAATTGGGAGGTCAGGTGTGGCAGAGGAAGGGGGCCGTGGAGTCACGAGGCGCTGAGCTTGAAAAAGCAGAGTTGACAGTTAATTTATACATTTATTTGCTGCAAAGAAATTAGTGAAGAGGACACATTTTAGTAAATCTGTCCCAGATTACCTAATAGCAATTTGTTGGAGTACTATCTACTACTCTCTTACCTGTGACCTGCAGTCTCCGTAGCACTGGCTCCACTAGATCGCTGGCAAATATGTTTTGGTGGGCCCCCGGCCCAGGCCAAGAGCCAGGCGCAGTCGGTGGTAGGAGTGCCGGTCGGGCGGTGACGTGGGCGGGGGAGGGGCAGGGTGGGGGTAGTAAACTACGGATTAAGGCCTAATACAGGTAAGTAAACATTTAAATAAATAAAACGAATTTCGTTGTGAGCGCTGCATCGCCAAATGCGATGCAGTGCGCGCAACGAAATTCGTTTTATTTATTTAAATGTTTATTTACCTGTATTAGGCCTTAATCCGTAGTTTACTACCCCCCACACTGCCCCTCCCCCGCCCCACGTCACCGCCCGACCGGCACTCCTACCACCGACCGCGCCTGCCAAGAGCAACAGCATGCAATGCAAACGACAAGTCAAAAGGAATAATTTATGGCCTGCTTATGCTGGGTTTTCATTTCAGTGCGTGCGAGTTGTTAACAGAAAGCAGCTACGCACTTTTTAATTACTTCGACGATGTCGCATTAAGTTTATTGCCGAGACTGGAACTTTCCAGGACCCAGCCTGCCTTGCCCGCAGCTCCCCCATCAGCCCACCCTCAACTGTAATGATTAACCAATGCGAACGAAAATGCTCCTTGAAAGGCAGGCGTGCCTACTGACATCACTAACGTGATGTAGTCATCATGCCTGGACCTGGGTGGGCCATCCTTTGAAGACATACCAGACAAGACACGAATCTGAACTGAAGGAGGAGGACACAGGACAGGTAGGTACACTTCTTTTTAATAAATATTGGGCTCATCTCACTGGGGAGAAAAATTCAATAGCCCCGGCCCTGTTAAAAAAGTGCCGGTGCTAAGCACCTGAAAGCTCCGGCACATGTTAAGCACTGCTCCTGCCCTGACTGCACCGCGCCTCGTGCCCAACCGCGGTTTCCTAATTCCTGAATGGCACCTTCTCTCTATGAGTAACGGAACCTGTCCTTCCATCTCAGGTGACGGATATTTCCGTGCCCTAATATTGTACCAGTTCTCCTTGATCCCTGTGTGGGTATGGGCTAGTCCTTTTTGTTTGAGGTTGAGATGTGTTTTATCTTTTTAATACCCTGGCAATACTACACTCTCTTCAATCTGACGTTGTAGACTACACAGCTATGTCACTAAGGTGCTACACACCACTGTCTTCACTGGTATGTCCTTAATGGGAATGTACTGTATGATAGTGTTGTCACCTGCACACCCTACGTGAAGACTATCTGGTATGCTGTAAATGTAAGTCTATAAAAATTGCCTAATAAAAAGATTTGTAAAAAAATGATTGGATGCCGGCTGCATTTTGAGTGAATGAGCTTGTTCTCATTATGGACACATTTATAAATCAATTCTTTTTTCAATTTGGTTTCTGGGTCGAGGTTTGGAAATGACACATTCTTTGAAGAATGCGCGAGGTCGTTTTCACTTTTTCATTATAATTGGACAAGACCTTTCACTGCGAGGGCTGTAAACTGATAGTTTAGGGCCACATGCATCAAACTGTGCATTTGCGATTCCTAAATTGCAATTTTTAAGAAATCGCAATTTAGGAATCACAAATGCTTGTGCATGTAGGAATCGCAAAAAAATGTGCGATTCCTACACATTCCTTATTTGCGACTCGCAAATTGCAATTCGCAAATAAGGAATTGCTTCCCATTGATTCCTATGGGCCTAGAGGCCCATAGGAATCAATGGGAATTGCATGCGCAATTTGCGAGTACCAAATAGGTACTCTAAAATTGTGCATGCAATTTCAAGTGTGCAAGGGTGCCAAAAGGTCACCCTGATGCACCCCTGAAATTGCAATTTCAACACATGTTGCACACCTGCATGCCCCAAGGACATGTATGTGTGCAACATAGAACTTTGAAAAATGCACTTTTGTGCATTTTTCAAAGTTCTTGCAAATTACCATCAACTTTGAATTGATGGTAATTTGCGTTTCTTAATTGCGAAATCGCAATTTTTTTTGGGTTGTTGCATTGCATTTAGGGAATCGCAATTTGCGATTCCCTAAATGCAATCGCAATGTAAATAATCGCAATTTTAGCGATTACTTAAATAGCGATTTTTGCATTTGGCCTGATGCATCCCAAACGCAAATATTGCGGTCCCAAAGGGGCAGATTCTGCGAATCTGCCCCTTTGCGACCGCAATTTACAATGATGCATGTGGCCCTTAGATTCTTAATGAGAAAGCTGTTTTGATTTTCAAACAGGTTTTACTAATTTATCGTACTTAGTTATGGTCAGGTATTTTCTAAAAACGCTTTGTGATGTTTACTGATAAGGTTGAATTACTGGGAGCGACCAGCCCAATCGGAAATTACAAGTACTCAGGGAAAACCTGTGTCCCGGTTTGTTTCCTTCCAGACTTTTCAAGTTGTAAATGCAGGTGTAAATTGAGGATGAAGGCAGCACTTGTTAGTATTGGAAAACATGTTGGAATTGGAGAGGGAACACCAACTCCTGATTTCATTCTCAAATCGTCAGTGCCTTCTGTAGGTATTCCTGCATCCCTCAAATGCTGATACCTTGCTATGGCCATACAGCAGAAGAATTCCCATAACTCTTATATTTAGTTCCTAGTTTTTGCTGCGCCTGGAGGGGTGATCATGGGGATGAAGGCCTTGTTTCCGTGTTTTGTAACCCGGGACAAAAGAAAACTTCTGAATCCATAACTAGAAGGTAAAATCTCTCTGGGAGAAAAACGAAGGTGCTGTAATGGTTCTCTCTTCTGGTACTCCAACAGGCATGTTTGGGAATGATTGCCTTTTCCTTGGGCCATATGCCTTCTTTCAGGTTAACAGGCAGAAGCAAAATACACAGCAAACAATTTACGATCTCGAGGCTTGAGCACGGCTGGACTGGGAACCAAAACCAGCCCTGGCGAACTGCCTGGCTGCAACCCCGGGGGAGGGGGTGTTGTTGTCCTAGTTGGAAGCACCACTCCCGTCTCACCGCTGCAGCTGCAAAATCGGCCCCCGGTAACAAAAGCTGCCCCTCAGGGGTCCAAAACCAGCCCCCACCCTGGCGGCCCACCGGGGAAATGCCCGGTGCCCGCTACAGCCAGTTCGGCCCTGGGCTTGAGCACAAAGAATGAGCACTACAAGTAGTAAGACAGGTCCTTGCTACAATTTTGATGCCTTAAACAACTGAAGAGCTGAATGTAAGAAATTGGGTTGTTGGTTGACCTACTGTGAGCCCTGGTCAAGCAGCAACCACAATCCTTGTCAGTGTAAGGCACAAGCACACCCCAAATTACTCTGTGTTCACCCTCTGGTAGCTTGGCTCAGAGCAGTTGGCTTTAACTTAGAGGCAATGTGCAAAGTATTTGTGCAACACTTCAACAGTAAAACTGTGAAAACACCACACAAATAGATCCCACCCCAGATAAGAAAAACAGAGCAAAAGTTAATAAATGAAACAAGACCAAAATGACAAAAATCCAATCAGCCGAACCGGAGTTATGATTTTTTAAAGAATACACTGTAAAATAGCACCTAAAAGCAAAAAGCGCCAACCGCAGCTATCTGGTCTCGCTGAACTGGGTCAAAGCCAAAAGTTCAGGCTGACCGTGATGGAGGACAGGTCGGACACTGTCCCAGATTAGTCCAGCTGAAGGTTTATCTTCTCAAGTTTTGTGCCAAGAGTCCTGTTTGCACAGAGGGTCGCGGGGAGCAAGGAGGGCATCACTGGCAGTTTGTCGGATGATGCTGAGGGAAAATTAAATAAATAATTAATTTTCCCTCGGCATCGTCCCTCAAAATCCCCCCTAACTCGCCCCACCGCTGTTAACTGCTCGGAGTGCGGCTGGTGTGTGTCTGTCTGTCTGTCTCTGGAGCTATTGCTTTCCTCCTATATTTCCAGCTCCTCTGCAGAGCGAACAGAGCAACGGTCATGTATTCCAGTTGGATTCTGTGCAAATACGTGTGCAGGAGGTATACAGTAGTCAAAAGTTTGACGAGGCAAAAGTCAAGGAAAATGCAGTGCCTACAAATGAGTTGGTGCATAGTGTGTTTGGGCATGGTGAAGTGAAGGAGATACGAGGAAGTGCATTCACAAGATGTGGAGAAAAAAAGGTCAACAAAATTGCTCCAAAATACACCATTTTTTTTTATTCCTCCAGAGGAGGACCCTTTCACCCCCTCTGATAAATGTTGGGTTTGCTCATTCACATGAAAAAATTAATTGCTAATTAATGCACCCCATCATTTTAAAATTCCACCAACCGCCACTGCACTGGATAGCAGTGGGAAAGTCCAAAGAGTCCTAAGGCGAGCAAAAACAAATTCAGCAAAAATAGAAGGAGGAAGCCAAAACGTTTTGGGGTGACCCTACAGAGACGGCTAGGTCCAACACTGCAGGATTGGTATTTTATCACCTTAGACAATGGTAATTGGTAGTCTGTAAGTGGAAATTTAAAGGAATGTGCTGCTTTTGGTTGAATGTGTAGCAGAATTTGTTGATGTAACATAATACAATGACATAACACAAAATAATTTAACAACACAACTAAAACATAAAGAACAAATGAATCAAAATGGAATGCAGCACAACAACTACAATTCAGCACAACAACATAATGTACCAACGCAGAACAATAATACAACATCACAAATAACAATATTACACATCACCAGCACAGCAAAATGCAACACAATAAAAATGTACAAACGGTTTTGTTACACATTACCACCTCCGGAAATCTTTTTTTATACAACAGTGTTACAAGGTGTTTACACAAAGCAAGCAGGGCCTGACTTACCACCAAGAGCATGTAATAATGCAGTCAAAAACGTTTTGTTCTCTGGCCCCTGCACTGAGAAACCCTTTATTTGTGCAACCGTTGTGACACAGACAGCTTCTTTTTAAGCATCACTTACCTCTGCACTATTTCATTATCTATATAACCCATAGTGCTCTGAGGTGCCCACCAGCCGCATGCAATGCTTCAGAACAGGTCAAATGCAGATGAACAAAGCACTAGCAGCAAAATGCAGTTTTATAGATAATGTCATGTCAAGTGCAAAGGCTTGTGCATTTATTTTTTTCATATGATCCTATTGTGAATCTTTTAACAATATCCAACTTTCTATATTTTTGCATATCAGCCTTTAATGGCAGTTTCTGGTTTTCTCCATGAACTTCAGTGAAGGATACAATGCCTGGCGGGATGCAACCAAGCCTCTGGAAATACTGACAAAACTGTGCAAGGACAACAAACTAGATGGACCTCATCTCGGGCCCGGGCAGATTCAAATCGGCAGCAAAGTATTCACCGGGCAGACAGTATTTGACCAAGATGGTAAGTATGGACATCCTGACTTCAATGCTTGAAAGCTCTTCCCATAGAAATATTTTGAGTGAGCAGATAAGTGGTTTGCCTTCCAAACACTGAACAAGAATTGACTCGAAGCCACATACTATGAGTCGCAGTGCTGTGCGTAGCCTTATGTCCTCAGTACAACTCCTGTGTAAATCTGGAGTTAGATGGAAGTTTGTACTCAAATTTAGATTCTGAGTTTCACAGTAGTGATCGCACTGTAAGAAATTGGGTTACTGGTTGAGGGGGGGATAAAACCCTACTCAAGTAGCAACCACAATTTTTGTCAGGGAGAGGCACAAGCAAACCCCAAATTATCCTCTGCTCAACCCGATGGTAGCTTGGCACACAGCAGTCAGGCTTAACTTAGAGGCAATGTGTAAAGTATTTATGCAGTACTTCAACCAGTAATAAAGTGACTTCACATCTCAGAAAATAACTCACACCAAGTTAGAACAATGGAGCAAAATGTAATACATGATTTGACACCAAAACAACAAAAATCCAATCAGGAGAACTGGAGATGTGCAATTTTAAAGGCTTATGTGAAGATAGCGCCAAAAAGCCCAAAGCGTCACTCGCTGCTATCAGATTGTGCGAGACTATGAGAAAGTCATAAGTTCAGGCTGACTGCAATGGAGCATGTGTCAGATAAAAGGACCAGGTTAGTCCTGCTGAAAATCTACCTTTTCAGTCCAGCGCAAGGAGTCCCGTTTGCGTGGGGTCAGTGAGGAGCAGGGAAGCATCGCGAACGGTCGTCGATGTAATGCGAAGAGCAGGCCTAGCGTCACAGATGGTCATCTCTGTAGCGTGAAGATCCTGTTGTTGTCGCGGGCACTTGGGCCGGAGCTTCTCGATAGCACTTCCAGCGAGCGGTTGATCCTGTAGCGGGAAGGGTCACGTTGACAGAATTTCACATTGGCGGGCTGTGCGAGCAACAGGTTTTTGGTGCCAACTGGCCCATTCATTGTCACAAAGAGCCTAAAACCTAAAATTCAGCTCCATTGAGGCCACACCAAGGGTCCAGCACCTGAAGGACACCACTTGGGGGTCAGGGGCTTGCTCCAGCTGGATCTTGATGCTGGTTCAAATGGTAGGGAGCCTGTTAAGTCCCTGTGGCTCTGACAGGAAGCCAGCAGACTAGCAATTGGAGTCACTCTGGGAGAGATGGGTTCAAATGCAGGCCCAATTACTCTGACTCAGACAGGAGAGCAGCAGGGCAGAAATCCAGCAAGGCAGCGGTCCAGCAAGGCAGTAGTCCAGCAGAGTGGCAGTCCTTTCAGCAGCAGAACAGCCCTTCTTCCTGGCAGAGTCTCCACAGGTCCTGACGTGTACTGAAGAGTTGGTGTCTGAGATCCAATATTTATACCTGGTGTCTCCTTTGAAGTGGAAGAAGCTTCTGGATGTTTCCCTTTGAAGTGCACTGGTTTCCTGCCTCCCCTGCCCTGGCTCCAGACTAAATACAGGGGCTCGGCAACCCTTTGTACCGAGGCAGGACAAAGCCTATTCAAGTGTAAGTAGGGCTGTTCCCTGCTCCGCCCTCCCATCCTACCAGTGATGTCCATTCCAGGCACACCTAAACTCTCTATTATGTGTGGCTGTCTAGGAGGAATATGCAAAGACCAAGTGTCAGCTACACCCAGTCACGTGACACAGAGACAGGCTACAGGCACAAAATGGCTAAGGCAAGAAAATGACAACTTTCTTAAAAGTGGCATTTTCAAAATTGTAACCAAAAATCAGACTTCACCATAAGAGAGGATTTTTCATTACAATTCCAAAGTAACCAAACACAAACTACTTACCTGTTCCCATTTAGACATTATAGCTGATTAAATGTAATAAGGTAACCCAATGTTATCCTATGGGCGAGGTAGGCCTTGCAGTAATGAAATGTAAGAGTTTTTCATTCTCAGTACATGTAAACTTAAAAGTACTTGTCCAGCATTTTAAATACATTGCATCCTGGTCTCTGGGTTGTCCAGGGCCTACCCTAGGAGTGACTGTGTTCAAAAGGAAGGGTTTGGCCTGACAAAAGGTTTCGTTTTTCAGGTCAAAATGACAGTTTAATACTGCACACACTGGCTGCAATGGCAGGCCTGATACATGTTTAAAGGGCTACTTCAGTGGCTGGCACTATAGGTGCTGCAAGCCCATTCGTAGCATTTAATTTACAGGCCCTGGGTACATGGAGTACCACTTTACTAGGGACTTATAAGTAAATTAAATATGCCAACTGGGTATAAGCCAGTGTTACCATGTTTTAAGGAATGAGCATATGCGCTTAAGCATTGGTTAGCAATGGTGAAGTGCACAGAGTCCTAAGGCCAGAAAAAACGAGATCAGCAAAAACAGAGGAGGAAGGCAAAACGTTTGGGGGAAGACCACACTATGACTGACAGGTCTAACATGCATCCTCAGATTTGTGCCTGAGTGGTGTTAGGCTGGTAAAACCTGCGTTATTAGTGACTGCAAAAACTTGAGTGTGCACATCTCAGAACATGTTTACATAAGCAGTTCTACTGTGTTATCCCTGGTACGACCTGTGAAAATTGGAATGATGTGGAATTATTTATTTGAAAAATACCACATCTCACAGTATTGTTATCTTCTGGATATGATTTTACAACCTAGAATAGCACAGAAGTTGGAATGAGACCCTCGGTAGCTGCTCCCACTCTGCAGTGTCTACAATCGTGCTTTGTCTTCAGGTGCATGCGGAAGTGTAAAAAGTTGTTGGGGGAAGTATTTGATATGAATTCCATCCTTCCCAATAGACATAGCTCTAGTCTGCCGTCATTGCAACTTTAACTGTTCTCCACAGATTGCAGTTTGCAAGTCATCATCACTGAAACCTGTGGCCCTACTTATGTGGAGATGGTACAATGACCTTCTTCTGCTAGCACAAAACCTTCAAAATTAATATTCCCTTACTCCATGTTCCCCAATGTGGCTCTGCCTCTTCCGTCCTAGCAGTGAAGTCTACCTGTTTGTGATGTCTTCAGTCTGTCATGAAGTCTGAAGCTGTTTTCAACATATGAACTCTAGAGAAGATCACGGTTTTGTTTCTATATGAGGCCATTTTATCACGTTTATTGGCGCTCAACATAGTGCACACAAGAGGTAGTACTTTCTTGGGCCCTTGTAATTCACTCTAGTGAAGTAGTGTATGGCATCTGGTCCATGTCAGGAAGTCCTCAACAGTAGCTGCTGTCCATTGTTAAGACCCTGTGCCTTTGTTCTACATTTTCAGCTCAGTGCCCCAGCTCCAGATAACAGAGAAGGTAGTTGTTTGTTTCTATTGCTGAATGTTCTGAATTATGCAGTTAAATGCTTCAAATCCACATAAGTTGCAATGTGATTTATAGTAATAAAAAGAAAGGCACATCAAAGCAAAGACCCTTAACCCTCTGTCTTTGCTGTAATGTACACATTGTTATTGACCTCTGGGTTCTTGGGAGTGTGAGAGAACAGAAAATAGAAAACAGGCAAGTAAATGCCACTGCCACTGCCCCTCTTTCACGCATGCACAGCCATGGAGGAGGGAGGGCCCATCAAGGACAGAAAAATTGCCATTTTATGGAACAGATTGCCCCCAGGACTTGAATACGCTACACACTGGAACTTAAATAAGTTGGTCACAGTTTCCACGATGATTCTGTCATCCCTTCGACCCTTCTGACCACTCCATTGTAAATATAAAGTGCTGGGCTCTCAAAGGAGGCTTTCCTGTGCCAGTGGGTTACCCCTCTCTCCCCCTTCCAGAATCCATCTCTTTTCCAAGAACTAGTGAATGATCTGACATCGCTCTGTTCGACGAGTTTGTTATTGGAGCAGCACTAAGTCAATGAACCGGCACCTTGGGAGCTGGACTTTCTCAAAGTGTATGTATCAACGTCCTTTGCCACTTTTTTTTAATTCATTTTTTTAGAGTTTTATATAGCGTGATCTAGACCCGATGATATCAAGTATCAGAGCGCTTTACATGAGCACCAGTTTCGTTACAGATGGACACATTCATTTTTGTTAGGAACGGGGAGATTAAGTAATTTGCCCAGAATCACAGGATGTTGAGCGTCATTGCCGAGACTCTAACCCGGTTCCGCAGCTTCAAGGTCGACCGCTCTAGCCGTAAGGCTACATCCTCTCCCCACTTTGGTGAAAATGGTTTATATTTTGGGGGGATCTAAAGTGCATGATAGAATAGTACCTGCCCTCGCTTCTGCTTCAGCTAGACCATGTTAATTCTTCATTTATCTTCAATAAATACTGTAGGAAATTGGGTTACTGGTTTGGCGTGTGGGGGTGAAACCCTACTCAAGTGGAAACCACAATTCAGCCTATGCTTAACCGTCTGGTAGTTATGCACAAAAGCAGTCAGGCTAACTCATAGGTAATATGTAAAGTATTTATGCAGCATTTCAAACAGTAACAAGGTGAAAGCACAACACAAGAAAAATCCTACACCAATTTATAAAAATAGAGTAATATATAATAAATTATTTGAGACCAACAACAAAAATCCAATTAATAGAACGCAAGATGTACAGTTTCAAAGATTTCAGGTAATTATAACACCTAAAAGCATAAAGTGCCACTCGCAGTTATGTGGTCATGCAAGACCAGGTGAAAATCACAAATTCAGGCCGACAGTGATGGTAGCATGGGCCGGATACAGGAACCAGGTTAGTCCTGCTGAAAAGTTACTTCAAAAGTTCGGTGCAAAGAGTCCCGTTCATGGTGGAGGGGCCCCCCAGGAGCAGGGATAGCATTTTGGATGGTTGTTGATATAGCCCGAAGAGCAGGCTGGCCATCACAGATGGTCTTCGCTGTAGCCTGAAGATCCTGTCAGGCGTCGCAGTCGGTCGTTGCTGGAAATTCATGTTGGCAGTCACCGCAGACTGATGATGCAGTAGCTCGAAGTGCAGATCTCATATTGCCAGTCGGAGCTGGCAGTCACGGTGGCGGGAAGAATCAGTTTCATCGGAGCTTTGCGTTGGCATGCGGCACGGATGGCATGATCTTCGCGAGAACAGACCCGTTCGCAGTCATGAAAAGGCCAAAATTCAGGATTTCTCCTTTTCGTGGGAAGAGAACTCAACTAATGCCGCACTAAGGGCCCAGGACCTGAGGGGCACTCCTGGGGAATCAGGAACTCACTCCAGCAGAGGCCAGAAGGGCTTAGGCAGGTCCAGTTGCAGGGTCAGTTGCACTTCCAGGCAGGAGGTCAGCTGGGCAGATACGGGGGTGCTCTGGAGCTTATTATGTTTCTGTAGCTCAGAACAGGAGGTCAGTTAGATGACCCTTGAGTCACTTCAGCCTGGGATAAAAGGTGTAGGTCCAGTCTTGGTTCTGAGCATGTAGAGCAGCAGGACAGCAGAGTAACAGGGCAACATGGTTGCAGTCCTTCTGACAGCAGCTCAACACAGCAGTCCTTTTTCTGTAGTATCCACAGGTCCATAGGTGTACTGAAGAGTTGGGTCTGAGGGTCCAATATTTATTCTTGGTGCCAGTAGGAGAATGTTCTGGAGGTTTCCACCCCCAGAGTTGTTTAGGATTTTCTGCCTCCCTGTCCTGGCCCCAGCATATCTGGGGACCCAAAAGACTAGTGTCAAACCCTTTGTGAGTGAGCTTTGTGATATGCAAGTATGGTAGGTGACAGCTCTATCCCCCTATTAAGTCAGTGATGGCCCATCCTACCAACACCTACTCCCCCTTTGCCTCACTGTCTGGGAGCAATACACAAAGATTAACTGCTAGCTACACCTAGTCAAGTTACCCAGGATGCAGGCTGCAGGCACCAAATGGTTGGGACAAGAAAATGCCAACTTTGTAAAAGTGATACCAAAGGAGACGATGGACGGAGCGCTTGAGCAAATCAAACACTCACCCCCAGTCAACTGATCTGGGTTTAATCCATCATCATTCTTTAGCTCACTCCACCACCCCAGTTCAGACATGGCCATATGCAAATCAGTCTGACCCTGTGCCTCATGGGAACAGTCCAGCCCGAACTGCCAAGCCATGTCTTCCCTGGACCGGAAACAAGCATCCTGGGACCGGTTTCTGGCTATTCAGCCGTCATCAGCCAGGCTAGCTTGAATCCAGTGGCAAAGTGAGCAAGGGACCCACGTCTGGGCATACCCTGCCAACTTAGGGCGAACAAAGCGATACCAAAGGAGACGATGGACGGAGCGCTTGAGCAAATCAAACACTCACCCCCAGTCAACTGATCTGGGTTTAATCCATCATCATTCTTTAGCTCACTCCACCACCCCAGTTCAGACATGGCCATATGCAAATCAGTCTGACCCTGTGCCTCATGGGAACAGTCCAGCCCGAACTGCCAAGCCATGTCTTCCCTGGACCGGAAACAAGCATCCTGGGACCGGTTTCTGGTTATTCAGCCGTCATCAGCCAGGCTAGCTTGAATCCAGTGGCAAAGTGAGCAAGGGACCCACGTCTGGGCATACCCTGCCAACTTAGGGCGAACAAAGCGATACCAAAGGAGACGATGGACGGAGCGCTTGAGCAAATCAAACACTCACCCCCAGTCAACTGATCTGGGTTTAATCCATCATCATTCTTTAGCTCACTCCACCACCCCAGTTCAGACATGGCCATATGCAAATCAGTCTGACCCTGTGCCTCATGGGAACAGTCCAGCCCGAACTGCCAAGCCATGTCTTCCCTGGACCGGAAACAAGCATCCTGGGACCGGTTTCTGGCTATTCAGCCGTCATCAGCCAGGCTAGCTTGAATCCAGTGGCAAAGTGAGCAAGGGACCCACGTCTGGGCATACCCTGCCAACTTAGGGCGAACAAAGCGATACCAAAGGAGACGATGGACGGACTGGACTGTCCCCATGAGGCACAGGGTCAGACTGATTTGCATATGGCCATGTCTGAACTGGGGTGGTGGAGTGAGCTAAAGAATGATGATGGATTAAACCCAGATCAGTTGACTGGGGTGAGTGTTTGATTGGCTCAAACGTTCCGTCCATCATCCCCTTTGTATCGCTTTGGTCGCCCTAAGTTGGCGGGGGTATGCCCAGACGTGGGTCCCTTGCTCACTTTGCCACTGGATTGAAGCAAGCCTGGCTGATGACGGCTGAAATGCCAGAAACCGGTCCTAGGATGCTTGTTTCCGGTCCAGGGAAGACATGGCTTGGCAGTTCGGGCTGGACTGTTCCCATGAGGCACAGGGTCAGACTGATTTGCATATGGCCATGTCTGAACTGGGGTGGTGGAGTGAGCTAAAGAATGATGATGGATTAAACCCAGATCAGTTGACTGGGGGTGAGTGTTTGATTGGCTCAAACGTTCCGTCCATCATCCCCTTTGTATCGCTTTGGTCGCCCTAAGTTGGTGGGGGTATGCCCAGACGTGGGTCCCTTGCTCACTTTGCCACTGGATTCAAGCAAGCCTGGCTGATGACGGCTGAAATGCCAGAAACCGGTCCTAGGATGCTTGTTTCCGGTCCAGGGAAGACATGGCTTGTCAGTTCGGGCTGGACTGTTCCCATGAGGCACAGGGTCAGACTGATTTGCATATGGCCATGTCTGAACTGGGGTGGTGGAGTGAGCTAAAGAATGATGATGGATTAAACCCAGATCAGTTGACTGGGGTGAGTGTTTGATTGGCTCAAACGTTCCGTCCATCATCCCCTTTGTATCGCTCGGTCGCCCTAAGTTGGCGGGGGTATGCCCAGACGTGGGTCCCTTGCTCACTTTGCCACTGGATTCAAGCAAGCCTGGCTGATGACGGTTGAAATGCCAGAAACCGGTCCTAGGATGCTTGTTTCCGGTCCAGGGTAGACATGGCTTGTCACTTCGGGCTGGACTGTTCCCATGAGGCACAGGGTCAGACTGATTTGCATATGGCCATGTCTGAACTGGGGTGGTGGAGTGAGCTAAAGAATGATGATGGATTAAACCCAGATCAGTTGACTGGGGGTGAGTGTTTGATTGGCTCAAACGTTCCGTCCATCACCCCCTTTTGTATAACTTTGTAAAAGTGGCATTTTCAGAATTGTGACTTAAAATCTGAATATACTGTGAAAGAGGGATTTAAATTACAATTATTTAGAGACCAAATGTATTGCCTATCTGCTACTAATTAAAAGTTAGCCCTTTTTGAATGTAATAAGGTAACCCAATTTTAACCTTTGGGAGAGATAGGCCTTGCAATAGTGAAAAACTAATTGAAGAGTTTTTCACTACCAGGACATGTAAAACTTAAAAGTACATGCCCAACTTTTTAAATATAATGCACCCTGCCCTGTGGGCTGTTTAGGGCCTGGCCTATGGGTGACTTATATGTATTACAAAGGAAGGTTTGGGCATGTCAAAAGGTTTATGTTGTGAGGTCGAAATGGCAGTTTAAAACTGCATGCACAGGCTGCACTTGCAGGCCTGGGGCATGTTTGAAAGACTACGTAAGTGGGTGGCACAATAAGTGCTTCAGGCCCACTATTAATATTTAATTTATAGGCCATTGGTACATGTAGTACCACTGTACCAGGGACCTATAAGTGAATTAAAGGTGCCAATTGGGTGTAAGCTAATGTTACCATGTTTTAGGGAATGAGCATGCACACTTTAGCACTGGTTATCAGTGTTAAAGTGCAAAGTCCGAAGGTCAACAAAAAACAATATCCGCAAAAATGGAGGAGTAAGGCAAAAGGTTTGGGGGGAGACCATACTAAAGTTGACAGGTCTAACACTGTCAATTGTTGGTGAGTTTTAGAGTTGTAGGACTGGGAGAAGAGAATGTGTTTTGTTTACTACATGGGATCTCCTCTTGAATCTATTGGAATCGACTCATTTTGGTGTTCCACTCCTGTGTTATGGCAGGCTTCTTGCGACCCATATACCCACAGTCCCTGTTTAGGGTTGGGGACAGCATCTTCCATTAACAATTATCATTGTTACAGATATATGCATGTTAGTGATACTCTTACAGTGCACCCGTTACGGCCTTCAGTTTCGATGGCTGCAATGGAGCCTGGGAGCCTCGATACAGTGATAAAAGAAGCTGGGGGTAGAGGAACCTTTCACACACAAGCTCAAGGAAGGTACACAGTATTTTATTCTTCGTGCTGAGCAGCAGGAGATAAGACAATGGAGAGTCACAGTGATCCCTCACAGATCCCTCACATATCCTTCACATGTTGGCATTGCCTGAGTGAGAGAAGGATCAACTTTCTGGTATGTTAAACTTCTTGCACTAGAGGAGTTAGCTGAACTTTAGCTCTTGGCCCTCTCCAAATCTATACTCACAGCTCTTCCTTCCCCTGGATGTAAGGTGCTCCATTGCTGCAAGGAGGGTCCGGCTGTCAGGCAACATGGTGGCCATAGTCGCAGTCATTAACATTATGGTCTGCTGTGAGCTGAGCTACAGTGACTCCTGGTGTTCACCACTGAGAAAATAGTGAGCACAATCCCTCATGGACAAAGAAGTGCATAATTCAGCTGCGTAGGTATCAGACATTTTTTGAAACGCAAACATGGAGGGACAAGAGAAGAAAATCTTGTCTAAACCCCAAGAATATCTTAAGCAGAATGTGCCATGGTTGCATAGCATATCAGTGCCCCTAATGGGACCGGAACATAGACAGGCATATTCATGAAAATGTGTCCACACACTGATGAAGAATGGAATACGCCTTGCCAATGGGCATCTCTTGATTCATTATCAGACTGGACCAATCGATTAGCTCAGCTATTGCACTGGCAGATGTAGGTCCACCCTCTGTGATTATTAGACCAGCAGGCACACAGTACACTGTTCAAATATGAATTTGTTTTCATGAGACATGTGGAAGTGACGATGGAAGGCTCCTGGTGTCAGGAGGCTTCCGCTCCCACGTCACCCATGGGAATGACTTTGACATGCACACACCTTAGGGTTATTCATGTAATACAGTATTGCCCCGCTCGTGTGAATCATGTGAAGTGGACCAGGGCTTTTGAAGTATTTCTGTTCCCTGCCATTTTTGGGTATTGTTAGAACTGGGGGTCTCTAGTTGGCAATGGTTTGCACCTTTGTCCAAATAGGGACCCTTGCTTCTAGTCAAGATAAGGGGGATACACTCCTAAAATAACCCCTGCTCACCCCCTGGTAGCTTGGCACGAGCAGACAGGCTTATCTCAGAGGCAGTGTGTAAAGCATTTGTGAACACATACAGTAATACAGTGAAAACACTACAGATGGACACCACAGGTTGTATGTAAAAATAAGTAATCTTTATATAGACTTAACACAAGACCCAATAGCAAAAATCCACAATACTGTAATCTAAAAATAGACTTAAAATGATAGAGACAGTTCACGTTATCTTCAAAAATAGGATAGTCAATCAAATAAAGCTTGTAGCAACAAATAACTCCACTTGGAGTTATCACGACGTCGTGACCGGTGGAAATCCCAAAGTACGGCGCCGACCACGAGGTGCGCGGCGTCGGGCCCGGAGTCGAGCAGACCCACAAAGAACAGTACCTGGAATTCGATGAAAACAAAGACAGTGCACGGCGTCGGGGAGGTGATGCTTCGTTGGCGCCGGCGCCGTCGGTTCCTTACGACCCCAGGGGAGGTGATGTCTCGGTTCCTTACTGCAGCGCAGGGGAGGTGAGGCGTCGGTTCCTTACTGTGTCGGGGAGGTGACGTCACGGATGGCGGCGAGGCATCGGTTCCTTACGATGGTGCGGCGTCGATGGATTCGGGGGTCACCCACGTCGAGGATCGGCTCCGCGATGATGAAGCCCTGGCGTCGGTGAAGTCGGGGCTGCGGTGCGAGTCGGGACGGTGCGTCGTGAGCGTCACGAGCGGTGTCCTCGGCTCCGGTGCAGGCAGCGGCCTCGATGGCGGCTTCGGTCGATGTCGCACGGCGTCGGCAGGCGTCGGGCCTACGGTGCAAGTCGGGGCGGTGCGTCGTGCTCTTCACGAGCGGTGCCCACGGCTTCGGTGCAGGTTACGGCGTCGCTCGCCGGCGTCGGTGTTGCAATTTTCCTCTGTTAGCAGCTAAAACAGCAGTTCCAGATGGAGGCAAACAGAAGGGGTGAAGTCTTTGTGTCCCTGTGACTTCAGGCAGGAGGCAAGCTCAGTTCAAGCCCTTGGAGATTCTCTTCTTCAAGATGATAAGCACAGCAAAGTCTTTTCTCCTGTCCTTGGCAGAAAGCAACCACTGCAGGTCAACCCCAATCAGCAAAACAGCACAGTGGCAGTACTCCTCCTTCAGCTTCTCCGGTTCTTCTCCTTGGCAACAGGTTTCTTGATTTCCCAGAAGTGATCTAATTTCATGGGGTCTGGGCCCCAGTATTTATACACAGAAATCCTTTGTTCTCTGAAGACAGAGAGGCCCATGCCTAGTCCAAACCAGTTCTGGTCAGTCTTGGAGCACTTTGTGTACATGACTCCTTCTTTCCTTTGAGAGTGAGGGGCAGAGCCATCAGACGCCCGGCAGGAGGTGGAGCCAGCATTGTGGAAGGCAGGCACAGCCCTATTCAGACCCAGGTGAAACTCCTCCCACCCATCCTCCTTCAGGCAGACCTATTCAGCCTAGTGCTGACTCACCCTGCCTCCTGGAATCCCCCAGCCCCTGTCACTCACAAACCCAGACATACAATACACAACCTGAGCAGAGGCAGCTGGATGGTTAGGCAAGAAAATACCTACTTTCTAAAAGTGGTATTTTCAAACACAGAATGTTAAAACCAACTTCACTAAAAGATGTATTTTATCATTCTGAGTTCAGGCATACTAAATTCGTATTTCTACCATGTTCCCTGGGTCAGTTAGGATTATAAGGTGTAATAATCAAACTGCCCATTCTGGCCTATGGGGAACAGGTAGCCTTGCAATAGTGAAAAACGAAAATGGCTGTAATTCACTATTAGGACATGCCACACACACCAGGGCATGTCCTACCTTATACTTACAATGCACCCTGCCCTTGGGCCTACCTTAGGGGTGTCTGATATGAAGATAAGGGAAGGTTTAGGGACTGGCAAGTGGGTGCACTTGCCAAGTCGACATGGCAGTCACAGACTGCACACAGGCTCTGCAATGGCAGGCCTGAGACACACTTTACAAGCTGCTCCTGTGGGTGGCACAACCTGTGCTGCAAGCCCACCAGCAGCGTTTGATTTACAAGCCCTGGGCACCCATGGTGCACTGTACTAGGGTCTGACAAGTAAATCAAATAACCCAATCATGGAGTCACTAATCAACACATCAATTTACAATAGGGAGAGCATATGCACTTTAGCACTGATCAGCAGTGGTAAAGTGCCCAGAGTCATAAAACCAACAAAAGCAGGTCAGAGAAAATACAGGAGGAAGGCAAAAAGTTCAGGGATCACCCTGCAAAAAAGGGCCAAGTCCAACAGGTATTAATTGTCTTGCCTCAGTCTTTCGTGCATGGAATGAGTTAGTTATCCGTCAGGCAAATGTTTTACTGAAAAGCAAACTGCATACATGGAGCTTGATCGAAGACTGTTTGTCTGCCTCCGGGGCGTTGGGAAAAATGTTTGTGAATCCAAGAGATTTCAAACTTACTCAAAAAGGCAGCTTATCTATGCCACTTGTTTGAAAAGAGGGATATGACCCAGTAGCGGCTCCTCGAGGGAGTGCTGCGGGGCGGTGGGGCGGGGGAGGAGGGTAGTAAACTCCGGAATTGGGCCGAACAAAGATGAGTAAAGAAATAAATAAACAAAACGAACTACATTGCGCGCGCTGCAACGCCAAATCGGCGATGCAGCGCGCGATGTAATTCGTTTTATTTATTTATTTCTTTACTCGACTCCGTTTGGCCCAATTCTGGAGTTTACTACCCCCCACCCCCTCCTCCGCCCCGCCCCACCGCCCCGCAGCACTCCCTCGAGGAGCCGCTACTGATATGACCACAACGAATTAAACAACTGCATACATGCGAACATTTTGGAAGAGGAAAGTAGGAGATTTCAAAAAAATAATCTGGAGAATGTGCTTCTCCCTTTGACTTCTCTTGAGGCCTGAATCGGGTCTGTTGTCATGTATGGGACTTGCAAGTGTGCTGCTGCAGGATCGGATGTCAGATATTCAAATATACGTTTTTTCCATACCTGTCAGGAGCACAGAGAAATCGCTATGGTAGGCAGAGAAAGCTTGACAAAAATGCATACATACCAACATTTTTTATAGAAAAGTGGAAAATTTCGGAAAAAAATTGTGAGAATGTATTTTCCCCATTTACTTTTATTGGGGCATGAATAAGGTTACTGTCATGTATGGGCTTTGTAAGTCTGCTACCGGAAGATCGGATATTAGAGTTGCAAATGTAAAAAAAGAATTCGTACCTGTCAGAAGCACGAAGAAAGCGCTATGGCAGGCAGAGAGAGTGTGATGCAACTGTTGTGCACTGGCCTTTAGGTGCAGGTTAGTGGCAGTGCATACTCCGAGTTACACAATACCAGGCCCTGTCAGCTGAAGCCCGCAGAGGAATGAGGATTTTGCATGCAGGAATTGGGAGGCGAGAGATTAGCCTTTTTTTTTTTTCTTTGCAGTTTTATATAGAGCGAACCCGACCCGAAGGTATCAGAGCGCTTTACATGAGCACCAGTTGCATTACAGATGGACACATGTACTTTTAGGCACGGGGAGAGTGAGTGATTTGCCCACAATCACAGGATGCCTTAGCCTCCCGCCACACTCGAACCTGGTTCCCCAGCTTCAAAGTCGGCCGCTCTAGCCGTTATGCCACTTTCTCTCTTGAAATCGGTAGTCTCCTGCCTGAATCGGGAGGGTTAGCATGTATGCAACTGTTATTCAGAAAGAAATTAAATGTTTCCTCGGAACCCCTGCCTTGTGTAATGGGTCTCTTGAAATGTGCACATTTTAGTAAATCACTGCCACTGTTTCCACCTTTCACTATCGCCCGTTCAAGGTTACATGAGCAAAGCAGACTGATATGTATACCTGTAAATGAAAGAATGGATGCCAGGGCGCGCATTGTGCATTCCTAACTATCAGAGAGCCTTTTTCAAACTTGTCGAAACATTTTTAGGATGCATTGCATAAAATATTGCGGTCAGTTTGTTACTTCTGAAAGTCTACCATTCCCAAAATGTTGCTTTTCATTAATACCATACTATGAACGAGAAAGTACATAAAGTACATAACGTCATTACTGTCTGTTTTTCAATAATGCCCTTTCTATATTACTTATTACATTATTCCTGATGACTAAGATCCTGGTAAAAGCTACCCCTCTTCCATCACTCTTCCTCACAGATGAGAAAGTGGAATCCTATGAACACCTGGCTCTAAAGGTTCTGCGATCCTGGTCCAATGTTCCTGGAGTTGGGTGTCAGCTGGTCCCAGAGCACATTGAAACAAGACCTCTCTTCCACAGAGACAAGCCGGGCATGGAGCAGGTAGGCCTCTGATAGCCTGTGTTGTTGTATCACACATTGTAAAGCAAACTGGGGCTGCAGAGTTTTCTTTCTGGAACAACATGGAGTTTTATTAAGAAAAGGCAGATATCATTTGCTGTTTCATGGCGCAGGGAAGCGAGTGTTGCTCAATCACCTCTCCCTTGATGTTGAGTTTAAACAATGTGTATTTCCACCATCAGCGTTCACCCTCAAACCTTTCAGGATTTCTCTTTCCAGCGTTACCTTTCCATCAAGGCCTGAAACTGACACTGTAAGGCAGAAGGGAAGTGTGGGATAGGTGGCATGGGTAGAACAATTACCAATCCCTTTTCAGTAGACAGATTTCTGAGAATGGGTATGACTGTGGCATGTAGGAAGGACCCCGTGGTTTTACAGCACAAGGTGAAATTTTGAAAAAAATATTCAGAATTCATATTCTGACATTTTCCAGAGATAAAGGTTCAGACACACAAATCTATAGGCAGAGACAATGTTGTCTATCGAACTTTGAGAAACTGGCCCATAAGGCTGTGCCTTGTAGTCCTGAACACAAAAGTAAACAGTTTTCACTATGAACTGCTTGGCTCGCCTTCGGGACCTAGACAGGAGTGGTATGATAATGGTTGAGGTGTTATTTGTAAAAGTGCAATGGAACAAAATACAGTCAAGGAGCCAAAAATGTAAAGCTCTACACCAAGTTATAAGTAAAACAATATACATTTTAAGAAGATACAATTAAGGGATAAGTAAGATTGTCGAAGGAGTTGAAAATATTGAAGGAAAATGTTGAAGTGTATATAAAAGAAATGGGACAAAATAACCACAATGATAAAAAGATCAAGTCAGAGAAACCACCAAAAACACTATAGTCATGGGGGTAGGAATTCAGGTGGAAAGGGTATTTTGTCTCTTCTGGTGTTTTAGTATTAGATATCGGTACCTCACAATCCTATTGGTCCAGGCTCACAGGTGGTTGCACCTCTGATTGAAATTGCGGAACCCCTTGCTCAAATATCCATGAGGAGAAGGTCAATAAAGTGACTCTCTCACATTAAGGACAAAAGGCCTAAGCACAGCTATTCAGGTGGAAGAACACAGGCTTCCAATGTTCCTATAGCAGAAAGCCTTCTTGCATCAGGCTGGGGTCGTCTTCTCACACAGTGTTCCCAGACGTTTATAAAGACCCAGTATTTCAAGCAGATGTTTTTATGAGGGGAAGTTGTATCCAATGTGTTACTGACACCTAAACCAATCTGTAAAAGGTTGAGGACCCCTTTCCCACTTTTACCTCATTGTGATGTAGTAACTATGGTTAGTCACTGTGAAATCATACCGTAGTCATTTGTGTGTTAAAAACAAACGAGGCCTGGCCTGGCCGTCCGGTATGGACTGTTTACATGAGGAGCAGGGTCAGTCCTGATTTGCACACAGTGGCGGCTCGCAGAGGGAGTGCTGCGGGGCGGTGAAGCGGGGCGGGGGAGGGGCACGGTGGGGGGGTAGTGGACTCCGACATATGGTGGAACGGAGTAAAGTAAGTAAATAAATAAACAAAATAATGTACCTTGCGCGCGCTGCATCGCCAACTCGGCGATGCAGCGCGCGCAAGGTAAATTGTTTTATTTATTTACTTACTTTACTCCGTTCCGCCGTATGTCGGAGTCCACTACCCCCCCACCCTGCCCCTACCCCGCCCCGCGGCACTCCCTCCGCGAGCCGCCACTGTTTGCACAAGGTTGTTTTCTGTCTAGAGTGGCGCTGAGGGTGAAAAACAATAGGTTGGAATGGTACCCAGAGCGATTATCAGTGGTTTAGACTATTTGCAAGCATTCCTTCCACTACCTTTTTGTGTGCTTGTTTTCTTCAAATCCAATTAAATAAACATGGGGAACATGAAAATTAGCTAGATTTTCTTACACTTATGTAAAGACAGAAAGTTGGGGCTGGTCACTATATTGCAAGAAATAAATCACATGACAAAAATATAACATCCACTACATCAACTACTGCTGTAATGTAATTGGATGTGGAGTTAAGAATAACAAATTTATACCTACATTAATGATTTAGAGGTAGGCATTAAATGCAATGTTTTTGAAGGGCCATCTTTTTGACCTCATTATAGTGGCATACAAATGAGCTGAAATGAAGTAGCAAACTGTTTTTCATTACCATGTTGTTTTCAGAGATTGCATTGTATCTAGCATTGATTTTACTTTTCTAGATTGTGGTATTCTAAGGTTTCATGGACGTCAAAAAGTGTTTGGTCTTTTGTAAATGTGGTACAATAAATCAGTAAGTCATTTTTAGGGCACAAATTAAGAAGAAAAACAAAATGACTACTATTATTACTATTGGCACCAAGAAGCGAGAATTTTTCTGGTATTGGTTTGCAGAACAAATAAATAAAAAGATACACAAATAAAACTAAAATCTAAAATTAATATTTAACAATTGCAATGTTCAGTAATTTACTCTTAGATCTCGTGTCTAAATCAGCCATTCTATTTGGTTTTACAGTGTATCCTTTGTATGGCATTCACATCTGTTTTTGTTTTGAAAAGGGGCGGGTGCAGATGTGGATTGACATGTTTCCCACGGATATGCCTCTACCTGGTCCTCCCGTTGACATTTCACCCAGAAAACCCAAAGGGTAAACTGTTTACTTTTTAATCCTTTTTTATATCATTCTTTAAGGACTGGGAATAAATGTTCTATTCTATGCTGTTCTTTGAATTGATTTTAAAATCAGGATGAAGCTATTTATTGTTCTTGGAATACAAGTTAACATGAGTAGTTAATTGTCTGCTCATATAATGTTACTAACATTTTATGTTAACAGTTTGTGGGTTCAAGCACTGGTGTTTGGTTTTAGAATGCCATGATGAATTAATGATGAGGATTTTGTAGTTCAACACTGTCAACTGAATGCCTGACTGAGCTTGTTAGCTTGACACTCCAGCAGCCTGCCAGAGCTTCTGTCACTACTCTGCTTCAAACAGCAGTGCATACAGCGAGCTTCACAAGAGTAAACATCTCGCACCTAATGTTATCGCTGTTTGTTTTTACCTCGAATTGTTTCTATTGCAAGGTACGAGTGACTAGTTTACAGATGGAAAGTGCCCATAATCATTACACCTTTTGATACATTCAGTTGTTTATTCCAACAAACTTTATTTCGGTCAATGTGGACCTTAAAAGTGCATACATAAAAGATTTACACACATAAAAGCACGTACCATAAAACAGTCCACATGAATAGCTATACAGATTACAAATTTAGAAGCATTAAAGTACATCACAGAGATCACAGAGTGGTAGATCTTGGGAGTTCATACCTACAACCCATCCTCATCCAGCTTTCATATCAGTTTCCCTATGTAAAAGCTGCATGGGCCATAAACAACTGCGCATACAATTTTATCCAGGTAGAATCTCAATTCATCAATAGGCTTGACATTAAAACGTTAAAAAGGGGTTAAAAATGAGATAAAAAGTTAAAAAGGAATACGTACAGTGTAGACTTTTAAGGTCGTGGTGGCAAATTTAGGAACATCCAGCGACTATGCCACATCGAGGTTAAAAATCGAGATACAGCAAAGACAATGGGTGTGTAAGTATCGTACTTCAGGACTCTAAATGCCTCCTCACAGTGCATAGACCCTAGGTTCCTGCAGACTTGGATAAGCCAGCGCTGTCTGGCTGGTTTATAGCCAGGACAGAAAAAAAAAAACTTAAACCTCAGACTCTTCCTCGCAATTGCAGGCAGGGCACCCGAGGGGTGTGACTTTTGACCATTTATTAGAAAAGGCACGGAGCGGCAAGGTCCCAATTCTGAACTGGATGTATAATTTCCTTGCCACGCTTGGTTGGATATCATCCAGAAAGGACTCAATTAGATACTCGTCTTTGATTCTCAAGAATTTGGCTGTCAGGTGTCCTAAGCCGAACTCCCCTGGATATTTGCTAGGTTATGCGACCTATAAATTCTTACCAGTTCTGGGCGTGAGATTACCGGACACATTTCCTCACGGTTACTCCATAAGCTTGGTTTACCCAGCCTACAACATACGTCCTTTATATACACAAACCATGGTATTTTACCCACACCTGGGAGACTCAATAGCTCCTTTAACTCTGGCTGATAAACAGCCAGTTCCGGGGTCACCCACAGTCTGCGCCAAAAGGTTAGGGGCCTAAGTCCAATCTCAACCCCGATTGGTCTCATTCCTAGATCCAGGCGTAGGGGGGTGAGGGGAGTACTAAGGGGGAGGCCTAACATCTGCCTCATCAAATTGTTCTCTATTTTACTCAAGCTACCAGAGGAACAATGACCCCATAATTCAGCCCCATACATTGTAGCGCCCCTGGCTTGCACTTTATAAATCTCCGGTATGGGCCCAGCTGGTTTGTAGGAGGAATTTCTGTACAATTTTGCAATTCCCCCCACAGTCTGGGCTAGCTTAAGGCTTACTTTGGCCATTTGCGGGCCCCACTCCAGATTTTCTGTCAAAGTAACATCTAGATAGTCAAAAACCGACACCCTCTCAAGCATGGTGCCATTTAAGCAGGGGTTAGAACGGGATGTGTTAGCTGGGTTGCAGACCATAAATTTGGTCTTCTGCATGTTAATCTCCAGCCCCCTGTTTTTACAAAAGGTAGCAAAGCTATCAAGGACCCTCTGGATACCCATGGGCGACTTTGATAATAACAGTGTGTCATCCGCAAACGTTGTTTATCCCATACATGCATTCTGTACAGAACGGAATCTCTTTTAGGTCTTGCCGACAGAGACATTTAGCTGTATGTTGTTGAGCACCTAATGCCTACAATGCAATACAATATACAGATTAGGCTTTGGGTCAGTCCCCTGCTCCCTATTCTCTGGCTTTCCTCCCTATTGGTGTTTTTGTTCTGCTCCTGGAGCATATCTTCTCAGCTTCAGCTCTGATTGGAAGACTTCTATCCTTTCTATTTTTGGAGGTAGGGTCAGCAATAGATCCTTCACTTCTATAAATCTGTATTCTGTGCAGCTGCACAAGGGCCCTACTTACAGAAACCTGCCATACCACAGTATACCACAAATGATGCTGAGGCTGTTCAGCGTACCAGAACCACAGCAGATGTCAGAACACCAGGGCTCGAATTACGAGTTGAGTGCACGGTCTCAGTTTGCCCTGGGGCACACCCTTAACTGGGTGCACCTGATAGACATGAACAGAGCACTCAATCACACACAGAAGATGTGCTGTCCTTAGTGCAGGCGCAAACTCTTCCGTTCACTCCTGCGATATGATTAGCGCATTAGTGAACGAAAGGGCTGCGGTTTCAATCCGTGGCTTCTTGGTTTCTGTCTGAGAGGGCGAAGCGCACTCCCCGGCAGGTGCAATGCCTTACTGCAACCGTCTGCAGGGGGGTATCTGTGGCTTTCCTCTGCCCCCATATCGCCGTCCCTAGAGATACCCCAGGGGCACACTGCCTGTGTGCCACCTCTATGTCTTGCAGAGTCAGTATACCTCTTGAGAGTTTCTCTGTCTCTGTGCCCACATCTGTAATACGGAGCAGGCACAAAGGAAAAGTGTCCCCCATGCAAATGAGCGAGGATCCAATTGTAATTATTCCAGTGCAAAACGTGCACTTGTGCATTCATATTATAAAAGTGTGCACACAAGCATCAACCAAAGTTCCATGGGGGTGCAAGACGTGGGAGCACGCACTAATAGTGTTCTCATGGCACTTTCTGTTATATGGTTCGAGATGGCTAAATCTAAATGAATAGGGGGAACAGGGCAAACATAGGTGCTTCATGGAAACAGCGAGGCCATATTGCCAGACCCCTGGTATTCAGGTTTATTGAGATGGACTTAGTGTCTCCTTCTATGATGTCAAATTTGAGTCCCTTGTAACAAACTAGAAATCATTTCAAGATATGGTTATATATATTTCTTAGTATAACATTGTTTCCCTTTTAACGCTGCTGCACCATTATTAGCTAATTGAAAGGAACTCAGTTCATCAACTCTAGGAGAATGAAAGTCTATGCCGACCATACTGAAATTTAAACCAATAACATGCAGGCGGCACTCAGCTCTCATCATTAGCAATTAATTCAATGAGCAATGTTATGAGCTGCAAAAAAGGGCTTTGATCAAAAGTTTTAGCATCATTTTTTTTTTTTAATATTCCCAAATCTCCTAATTGTGATATTTAAGATGGAGAAATAGCAAACACTTTCGCAAAGGTCATTTATAGCGTTGGCAGTCTGTTAATGTCAAAGTCAAAATATTATTATGCAAACAACTATTTTTATTTCAAACAATGCTCGCATGGTCACCAATAAAATACTGTGTGACAGAAAAAAAACATAAAACGCGCTAACTTTGTGCTTAATGGTAGAAAATATATATCCCTTCTCCCGAGACTCAACTGGCTGTAAAATGTCATGTGCATAATGAGAAACCGTGTATTTATTTAAACCTTTCACGGGATCATTTTAACCATTTCTATGAGAGACAATCCATATTAACATTTAAATGCATTATTACCTAAGGTGTGTCGATTATTACTGATTTGTGCTTCTGTACATTCAAGAGAGATAGTTCTGTTTCGTCATTAGTGTGGCCAGTCCCTGGCAAACCATTTAGGGACCGCACCGGTCGTAGGCAAAGTAGCAACAGTGGAGTCTTAGTAGACAAATGAACTAACACACCTTTGTGCAACTGCCAACATTTTGCATACGAAATCTGAGCAGTAGTTTATTGACTTAATATTGAATGGCTTATTGACTCGATACATTGTTAGTAGCGCCCATGGGTCACAAAGCCACTGGCGCTGCGTCTACCTCCTGGCCAGATGATCCCTTCAAGGCGCTACTTGGCAGAAAGAAATCCGCGCACATTGCAGGGTTGAGAATAACTGATGACACCGCGCACAGAAAGTCGGGGGTTTAATCGCCGTAGGACAACATTATAAATGTCTTTAATAAAGGACGTCATGTATGATTTACAGAAACCCTGCGCGTGTTCAGGCACGGGCAGCACATTCAGTTACAAACAGTGGAAGTATCAGGTTTACTCAGTTCAGTTTTGCTGCACGAAAGGGTCAGCATTAACCTTTCAGTGGAGATCAACTGAGCACCATTTACTAGTCGGTACTAGCACGCTGAAGTACCCGACTCAGTGGGATTGAGGACGCTTCACATCCAAGACCACCCTTAGGCACAGAGACCGTTCACACTGAGCCAGGCTGTGTGAGACGGACAGTAACTGAGAGCCAAACTATGTAAGGTCTGCCCCTTTAAACGTGAACCCATGACATTTGCGTCTCGACGACCCCTTGTGTTGTTCACCTGGCTTATATTGAGATGGAATGACCTTCAAGCTTTCCCTCTCACATTCCTACTGAGCAGGAAATCCAGGGAAGAAGTCAGCAAAGTGCTCACTAATCTGGGTGGTTGAAGGTCCGAATCTGACTAGGGCCTGGCCTTTGAATGGGCACTGACTTTTTGCAAGTGCCTTTTACTTTGAATAATTGTACCCTCTGATAACAATGCTTGGTGTCCCCTTGGATTCTCTCATCTGTTGAAGTCAGTGTCTAGGGACCTGATTACAAATTTGGCGGTCTTACCGCCATACCGCCATGGCAGCGGTCCCAAGAAGACTCTGCCGACTTGAAGCAGACTGTCTTCCCACCACGGCCGGCTTGATGGAAAGCCAGCTCATAATTCTGATGGCGGTGAACTTGTCTATACCGCCCTCTGACAGCTGCTTTCCAATTGTGTGTCTTTTGTTTCCCCCTACTGCCTTCACGGCAGTCTGCGAATGGCTGGCGGCGTCCACGGGACTCCGGCAGTCTTTCCTTCAGCAGCCCGCCCACATCTTAATTTGGTGGGCTGACCACCAACTGTGCGGCGGAGAATCCTAAGCGGCTTCCCTTACCGCTGAACCTCGTACTCAGGCCCTAAATTCTAATCAAATCTATGGCTATTTCTCTCCTTAGAAAGTGTCAATACAAACCCTGGGTCTTATGCAATATTCCACTTATTTCTTATCATGAAAGTGCAACACAAATCTAATGTCTGCCAGCTACTGATGCATGTGGCAATGTGTGTCGTCCTCAGAAACTACACTCAGGTTTCCTCAACTTCTGGTGTAACAGGAGAGGAGAGGGAACACCTTTGAGATAACTTCCTCAAAGTGAATGATGTTATTAAAGTGGCTTTACCCATTGCTTAATAGGGAGCCAGTGGCTGTCTGTGGGACTCGCTGGCACTTTTTTGGGGGGACCGGCTCTTATTTTTCCTCATCGGATATTGACCAGGAGCAAAGGAGGTAAAAACACACAAACGGAAAAGATGGAGGAAGAGAAAGAAAAACAGACAAAAAGGGAGGAAACAGGAACCGGCAACAGTGAGCTAAAGTGAATTCAACAGTATGCAGCCTTGGAATCCTTTTAATAGCATCGCCGGAGCAGAGCTTTGGGTATCGGAATTAATTCTTTTACAAATTAACCACTGGCTTTACCTCATGTTAACACAAAAAATACAACAATCTAGTAAATCCCATGATGGTGAATAAACATTTGGATTAAATGAGTTGTAAAATTGAATTAAAAGAGGAGGTAAGTAAGCACGACAATTGTGTAAACATTAAAATTCAATGCCTATCATTTTAAAAGCGTAATCAGCTTGAAATATATTGGTAATGTGGTTCAGTAATTTAAATAGTTGCCACTAACATGCTGACAACAATGTAAAAGTTGCAATTTCAAGTCCTGACAGGCTGACTTAGCGTTCCATCCTTTTTAGTTTGGTAAATTGAGTACCATTAAATTTGGAAATAGTGGCATCTGTCATTTCCAGTGCTTAGAAATATTAGAAGTGCAGCACGATGCACTATATTATTATCACCTTTCGTATTACCTTATTGATTTCTTGATTCCTCTTTGTTTTGAGGTATTTCTAAGAAAATTAATATGAATTTTATACTAAAACAGCAAAAAATATTAGTTGAAAAAGAAAGGAAAAATATTGTGGACCCAATATAAAGTTCCAGATGTGGAAGACAGAAAAATCACTAGAACACCAGTGGTGCTTTTCTGGTCACAATGAGGGTCTGACTGAGACTAGTGAGTCTTTCTTATTATTTTATTCCCTATACTTCATTGCCAGAGAGATATTTACCCACATTTCTCCATAAGTGTGATGGTGGGACAACAGGTAAAGCATCAGAGGCTACTGTCAAATGACCATAAATAGTCCCTTAAGATACCTATAGAATTCTTCTCTATCCAGAATATTATTCATGTCCATGTCAAAATTTGTTTTTTAATGAAAATCTGAGAAAAATTACATTGTGTTCCCAAAACCCAGTATCTTACACATAAATGGTAAATTGTGAATGTTGCTTCTAAACTCACCAATTAGTAATTGACTTGTCCCTCAAAGAACTGAGTATTGAATAGAGGGAAACAAAACTCTCTACCAAACACAAATTCTTCCTCCGACAAGGAACAAGTAAGCTGGGGAGACAAAAGAGGATGAGACTCTTGCTAGAGAAGTCTAGCAGACAACCAGTGAAACTGTAATCCTCAGTATTCCTTTTTTAGTCACTGCTCACCGCCAAAGGACTGAGAGCGAAGAGGAAGGGTCAGAGGGAATATAACTCCATTAACTTAAGGCACCTATTCCAGCCTTATTGCTAGATGTACACTAACCCTTAGCTTTAAACATAAAAAATGCGATTCCATCAAGTAAGTGCTCTCCACGATGGAAAATAAGCATAATTATTGAACCATAAGGACAATTATTAGTTAAATCTGTCACCAACTGATATAGCCTATAAATATCCCTTGAAATTCATTGCACAAGAGAGAAGGAAGCTTCACAACTTTTACTGGGGATGAGGTACACTCAATTGTCCAAACATTTACTGAAAAAAATAATCTATTTGAGTTATGGGGTAAATTAACTTCTCAGAAGCACATAATACACAGTGTTTCCTTAATCTACCTTCTCAGCAAAATATTGAACCGAATGTATTAGATATGCTTTACCTAATTTCCCTGAGGTGAAATGAGTAGGTAACAAAGCACTCTATTCTATAAATATTTCACATATTTGTTCATTTGTTTTTCCCAATCAAACAGGTTGATATTTCCCAGCATTCTCTTTATTTACCCTTTTGTGAAATTGGTCAACAGCTGCTCTGTTGAAGTCCTTCTGCACCATGCTTGCCTCCAGTGATCTTTTATACAGACATTTTATACAGACAGTAGTCCTGACAACAAAAAAATCAACCTACCAAAATCTTAGGCTCAAAATATTGTCTACCAAAATATTGTGAATCCTATATTTGTACTTAAAATTACAAAAATACTGCAGCACTTTTCCGGGCCGCAGCACAAGCTGCAATGGTAAAAGGCCTGTTTCTGACCGCCTACACAGCAGTCTCATCATAATATAGCGGGTGGAACCGCAGACTACTGGTCTAATGATCTCCATCCGGCGGTCGAATCTTAATGAGGCCATATGTAATTTTAATTAATGTATTTATATTGGCATAAAACCATTTAATTAGATAACAGAAATCAATTTAAAAAATAAAATATTTTTGTAAACCCCATATATCAAAATTAAAAAATACAATGAAATAGTTTCATAAATAAAATTATTATAAACATTAAAAAAAATCAAATTTCTTGAAAATCAATGAAAATATAACACTTTTTCTTAAGGTCTTTCCCTGCCCCCCCCACCATAAACAAACCTATATTGAGAGGGGTAGATTAACCATTATAACTCCAAACCAGCTAAGACTGGAGAAAATGCATACATTTAGTGTGGTCATGTTTGCTACTGTATCTCCTGTCCAACTAACATTAAAGAAAATGCATATATTTGTGGACTGGGGGCATCATATTTGCTATTCTCACTCCAAAGTAAGCAACATTTTAGAAAAGCTTGAACACTGGGTAAAGTGTTTGACTCTGGTGAGATAGGAAAGGTTCAGATTTAATATTGCCACACTTTAAACTAAGCAACTTTGCCCCCCTCGGGGGAAAGGGGTAGATTTACTATTCCCATTCCATAGTAAGCAACAATGGTGAAAGGGTTGGACTTAGGAGGGATTCGATTTACTATTTCCACCCCAAACTAAGCAACATTATGTTCTTGGAGGATTGGGGGTGAGGTCAGAATTCCCCTCACCATTCCACACTAAGCAAATTTGAGGAACATGTTTCACTTTGGGGGTTAGATTTACTACACAGACTTCAAAGTATGCAACTAAACAACATTGGGAAATGTGTTTGCATTTGGGGATCAGTGCCATATTGGTAGTCCCACTCAATACTAAGCAACGTTGAGGAAAAAAATGGATTCTGGTGGCAGTGGGTTAGATGGAGTAAATCAAATATAAACAACATTGTAGAAACCATTTCTTTCTGGTGGATCACATTTCCTGTTCACAGTCCAAAATCATCAACATTAAAGAAAAAAATTAATACATCTATTAGCTAAATCTAAAAAAAAAAAAATATCAGCAATTTATTATTTATTAAGGTACAAACGGTAGCAAAATAAAATTAATTATAAAACGTTTAGGAGTAATATAAATATAAATCAAAATCGAATAATATCTGGCATATAAATGTACATTAACATGATAATTTCATTCTCAGAATGTAATTTAAAATGTATAACAAGGAAACTAAAACATGTTAACTTAAAAAAATATTAAACACATTGAAAACAAATCTGAAAATTATTTCTTAAACAAAACATTTCTTATTTTTTTTTATACAATAATAATAATATTAACATATTTCAAAAAATAAATGGATTTTCAAACACTGCCCACCCAAAAACCCTCTAAAACCGCAACAACATCAAATAATATCTAATTAACAAATGTTAATATAATATTATAAATGTACTTAACTTAAACAAATGTGAATAATATTTTAAAACACTCCCCTTCTAAAACACCTATAAAACCGAACAGCCTAAAAACGACATAACATTAAACGTAAATAAAATATAGGTTTTAAAATGTAATTAAAAACATAAACAATAATATTTATAATAAAATAAAAAGTACCAATCTAAAACATTCATTTAAAATATTACTGGCCCCCTAAAACTTATAAAACCCAACAACAGAAAAAACATTACAATCACAAATTTTATTTTTTTAACCCCTTCGGTGCTCATGACGGAATGGTTCCGTCATGAGCACTGGTGCTCCTGTGCTCATGACGGAACCATTCCGTCATGAGGACAGGGGCACAAAATCCCTCTGCTGCAGACAGCAGAGGTATTTCCCTTTTTTTTATTGGCCTCGGGAGGTTGGGGTAGAGCTTCCCCAGCCTCCCGAGGCCAATTTGCATTTTCATTGCAATGCCGATCGCGCGCATGGCGCGCTGTCATCATTGCAATGAAAATGAAACTTAGTTTCAGTTTCATTGTTTCGGTGCTCGTGGGGCTATCTCAGCCCCCCGAGCACCGAAACAGATGGGAGAGGTATCGTTGGAAAGGGGAGAATCTCCCCTTTCCAATGGTACCCCTCCGTAGTGGATCTCTGCTTGGGGATCGCCCCAGGGGGGCGATCCCCAAGCAAGGATCCACCCACTAGTCACCAGGGAGGGGGGAGCGGCCCCTTGGGCAAGGGACTTTGCTCCCCCCATATGTTTTGGCCTAATTCAGTCTTTCTGCCCCCCCGGGGGGACAGAAAGCCCACTAGACCCAGGGAATTTTTTTACTATTTAAATTAGGGGTGGGGGCTGCCCAATATTGGCACGCCAATGCCCCCCCTGCACAATTAGAGTCTTTCTGCCCCCGGGGGGGCAGAAAGTCCACTAGACCCAGGGAATTTTTTTACTATTTAAATTAGGTGTGGGTGCTGCCCAATATGGGCATGCCAATGCCCCCCACTGCACAATTAGAGTCTTTCTGCCCCCCGGGGGGGGGCAGAAAGCACACTAGACGCCAGGTTTTTTTTTAACGATTAATTTAGGGGTGGGGGCTGCCAAAGATCGGCATGACAATGCCCCCACCCCTCCCCCCACAAAAGTCCAGTCTTTCTGCCCCCCCTGGGGGGGCAGAAAGCCCACTAGAAACCAGGGATTTATTTTATTATGTAAATTAGGGGTGGGGGCTGCCCAATATGTGCACGGCAAAGCCCCCAGACCCCTCCCTGCACAATAACAGTCTTTCTGCCCCCCCTGGGTGCAGATGGGGGCGGTAGCCCCCAATCTGCCCCCCCAGGGGGGCAGAAAGCCCACTAGACGCCAGGGTTTTTTTTTAATGACTAATTTAGGGGTGGGAGCTGCAAAAGATCGGCATGCCAATGCCCCCTCCCCTCCCCACAAAATTCCAGTCTTTCTGCCCCCCGTGGGGGCAGAAAGCACCCTAGACACCAGGGATTATTTTTTTTATAGGCCCGGGGTGGGGGCTGCCCAGAATGGGCATGCAAATGCCCCCACCCTACCCCCCCAAAGAAAACTAAAGACTTGCTGCCCCTCCAGGAGGAATATGGGGGCAGTAGCCCCTGATCTGCCCCCAGGGGGGGGCAGAAAGCCCACTAAGCGCCAGGGATTTCTTTTTTTTATATAGGTAGGGGTGGGGGTTGCCCAGAATGGGCATGTCAAGGCCCCCACCCCCCCAAAAAATGATACAGTCTTTCTGCCCCCCCTGGGAGGCAGATGGGGCAATAGCCCCTTATCTGTCCCCCCCCCCGGTGGGACAGAAAGCCCACTAGCCACCAGGGATATTTTTTCCCCAAAGTTGGGGGTGGGGGTTGCCGAGAATGGGCATGCCAATGCCCCCCCCAAAAAAAGATGCCACAGCCTTTCCGCCCCCCCAGGAGGCAGATGGGGGCAGTAGCCCCTGATCTGCCCCCCGGAGGGGCAGAAAGTCCACTAGGCGCCCGCGATTATGCTGGCTTTTCTATTAGTAGGGGTGGGGGCTTCCCAGAATGGCCATCCCAATGCCCCCACCCCCCAAAAGAAAAGCCACAGTCTTTCTGCCCCCCTTGGGGGCATATTGGGGCAATAGCCCTCGATTTCCCCCCTCCCCACGGCGGCAGAAAGCCCACTAGGCACTGAATTTTCTTCAGGATGTGCCTACCTGTGGATTTTGGGCCGTAGCGCAGCCGGCACATAGGGAAACCTAGCAAACCTGTACATTTTTTAAAACTAGACACCAAGGGGAATCCAGGATGGGGTGACTTGTGTGCCTCTCACCAGGTTCTGTTACCCAGAATCCCTTGCAAACCTCAAACTTTGTCAAAAAACCCACATTTTTGTGGTGGAAAGTTCTGGAATCTGCGTGGATCCACAAAATTCCACCCACTCCGCGTTCCCCAAAGTCTTCCGAGAAAAATGGTACCTCACTTGTGTGGGTAGGCCTAGTGCCCGCGACAGGAAACGGCCCAAAACACAACGTGGACACACCACATTTTCTCAGTGAAAACTGACCCTTTTTTTGCAGAGTGCCTAGCTGTAGATTTTGAACCCTAGCTCTGCCGGCACCTAGGGAAACCCAGCAGACCTATACATTTTTGAAAACTAGACACCCAGGGGAATCCAGGATGTGGTGACTTGTCTGGCTCTCACCAGGTTCTGTTACCCAGAATCCCTTGCAAACCTCAAAATGTGTATAAAAAAACACATTTTCCTAACATTTCTATGGTGGAAAGTTCTGGAATCTGTGTGGATCCACAAAATTCCACTCACCCCGCATTCCCCAAAGTCTTCTGAGAAAAATGGTACCTCACTTGTGTGGGTGGGTCAAGTACCCGCGACAGGCAAAGGCCCAAAACCTAGTGAGGCGACATCAAAGTTACCTATCACAAAAGAACCTGGTTTTCAAGGGGGGTCCCATGAGTTTTTGGCCCCGGGCTCGGCGGCCATCTAGGAAAACCTACCAAACCCACACATTTCTGAAAACTAGACACCCAGGGGATTCAAGGGAGGTATGGCTTGCGTGGATCCCCCAACGTTTTCTTACCCAGAATCCCCTGCAAACCTCAAATTTAGCTGAAAAAATCACTTTTTTCCACACATTTTTGTGTGGGAAAGTTGTGGCATCACCCGGCTGACACAAATTTCCTACCACCCAGCGCACCCCAGGTCTCCCTATAAAAATGGTGCCTCACTCGTGTGGGAGGCCTAAGTACCCGCGACAGGCAAGGGCCCAAAACGTATTGAGGCGACATCAAAATTGCCTATCACAAAACGACCTGGTTTTGCAAGGGGTCACCTGGGTTTTGGCCCCGTGCTCGGCGGCCAGCTAGGGAAACCTACCAAACCCACACATTTCTGAAAACTACACACTCGGGGATTCCAGGGAGGTATGGCTTGCGTGGATCCCCCAACTTTTTCTTACCCAGAATCCCCTGCAAACCTCAAATTTAGCTGAAAAAATCACTTTTTCCACACATTTTTGTGTGGGAAAGTTGAGGCATCACCGGGCTGACACAAATTTCCTACCACCCAGCGTTCCCCTAGGTCTTCCGACACTCAAATGTGTGGAAAAAGTGATTTATTTCAGCTAAATTTGAGGTTTGCAAGGGATTCTGGGTAAGAAAAAGTTGGACGATCCACGCAAGCCATACCTCCCTGGAATCCCCCGGGTGTCTAGGTTTCAGAAATGTGTGGGTTTGGTAGGTTTCCCAAGGTGGCCGCTGAGCACGGGGCCAAAAACCCAGGTGACCCCCCTTGCAAAACCATGTCGTTTTGTGAAAGGCAATTTTGATGTTGCCTCAATATGTTTTGGGCCCTTGTCTATCGCGGGTACTTGGGCCTCCCACACGAGTGAGGCACCATTTTTATCGGGAGACCTGGGGGAACGCTGGGTGGTAGAAAATTTGTGTCAGCCCGGTGATGCCACAACTTTCCCACACAAAAATGTGTGGGAAAAGTGATTTTTTTCAGCTAAATGTGAGGTTTGCAGGTGATTCTGGGTAAGAAAACGTTGGGGGATCCACGCAAGCCATACCTCCCTGGAATCCCCTGGGTGTCTAGTTTTCAGAAATGTGTGGGTTTGGTAGGTTTCCCTAGTTGACCGCCGAGCACGGGGCCAAAAACCCAGGTGACCCCCCTTGCAAAACCAGGTCGTTTTGTGATAGGCAATTTTGATGTCGCCTCAATACGTTTTGGGCCCTTGCCTGTCGCGGGTACTTGGGCCTCCCACACGAGTGAGGCACCATTTTTATTGGGAGACCTGGGGGAACGCTGGGTGGTTGGAAATTTGTGTCAGCCCAGTGATGCCACAACTTTCCCACACAAAAATGTGTGGAAAAAGTGATTTTTTCAGCTAAATTTGAGTTTTGCAGGGGATTCTGGGTAAGAAAACGTTGGGGGATCCACGCAAGCCATACCTCCCTGGAATTCCCCGGGTGTCTAGTTTTCAGAAGTGTGTGGGTTTGGTAGGTTTCCCTAGCTGGCCGCCGAGCACGGGGCCAAAAACCCAGGTGACCCCCCCTTGCAAAACCAGGTCGTTTTGTGATAGGCAATTTTGATGTTGCCTCAATACGTTTTGGGCTCTTGCCTGTCGCGGGTACTTGGGCCTCCCACACGAGTGAGGCACCATTTTTATCGGGACACCTGGGGGAACGCTGGGTGGTAGGAAATTTGTGTCATCCCGGTGATGCCACAACTTTCCCACACAAAAATGTGTGGAAAAAGTGATTTTTTTCAGCTTAATTTGAGGTTTGCAGGGGATTCTGGGTAAGAAAACGTTGGGAGATCCACGCAAGCCATACCTCCCTGGAATCCCCCGGGTGTCTAGTTTTTACAAATGTATAGGTTTGCTAGGTTTCCCTAGGTGCCGGCAGAGCTAGGGTTCAAAATCTACAGCTAGGCACTTTGCAAAAAAAGGGTCAGTTTTCACTGTGAAAATGTGGTGTGTCCACGTTGCGTTTTGGGCCGTTTCCTGTCGCGGGCACTAGGCCTACCCACACAAGTGAGGTACCATTTTTCTCGGAAGACTTTGGGTAATTCAGGGTGGGTGGAATTTTGTGGATCCACGCAGATTCCAAAACTTTCCACCACAGAAATGTGAGGAAAATGTGTTGTTTTTTACAAAGTTTTAGGTTTGAAAGAGATTCTGGCTAACAGAACCTGGTGAGAGCCAGGAAAGTCACCCCATCCTGGGTTCCCCTTGGTGTCTAGTTTTCAAAAATGTATAGGTTTGCTAGGTTTCCTTAGGTGCTGGCAGAGTTAGGGTTCAAAATCTAGAGCTAGGCACTTTGCAAAAAAAGGGTCAGTTTTCCCTGTGAAAATGTGGTGTGTCCACGTTGCGTTTTGGGCCGTTTCCTGTCACGGGCCCTAGGCCTACCCACACAAGTGAGGTACTATTTTTCTCGGAAGACTTTAGGGAACGCGGGGTGGGTGGAATTTTGTGGATCCACGCAGATTCCAGAACTTTTCACCACAGAAATGTGAGGAAAATGTGCTTTTTTGGACAAATATTTAGGTTTGCAAGGGATTCTGGGTAACAGAACCTAGTGACAGCCAGTCAAGTCACCCCATCCTGTATGCCCCTGGGTGTCTAGTTTTCAAAAATATATAGGTTTGCTAGGTTTCCCTAGGTGCCGGCAGAGCTAGGGTTCACAATCTACAGCTAGGCACTCTACAAAAAAAGGGTCAGTTTTCACTGTAAAAATAAAGTGTGTCCACGTTGCGTTTTGAGCCGTTTCCTGTCGCGGGCACTAGGCCTAACCACACAAGTGAGGTACCATTTTTATTGGGAGACTTAGGGTAACACAGAATTGTAGAGCAACTGTTATTACCTATTGACTTTCGATGCATTTCTGCCTTCCAAACGAAAGAAAATGTGTAAAAGAAGTCATTTTGAAAAATGACCTATAATTCTCATGCTAGTATGGGTACTCACAATTTGGGAAATGTGCAAATATCTACTGTTTCTAAACTCTATATTTTGTTCCAATTTCAGAAATACATAGGTGTCTTTCATACCGATTTTTCCATGTATATATTTTCCCAAATGAATTGCTATATACCCGGTACATAAATAAAAAACCATTGCAAGACGCTGCTCAGTTATTGGCTCTGGGTTCGTCGGGTTCTTGGTGAACCTACAAGTCCTATATATCCCCACAACCAGAAAGGTCCAGCGGATGTAACGGTATATTGCTTTCAAACAGCTGTCATAATTAGAAGAAGTTACAGGTGAAAATGTTTTCAATTTTTCCCATATTCAACCGTTAGTTTCTATAAAGAAACCTTGAAGGATCTACACAAATGACCCCTTGCTGAATTCAGAATTTTGTCTACTTTTCGAAAATGTATAGCTTTCCAGGATCCATTATTGCTTTCATACCCATTTCTACCATTAACTGGAAAGAGGTTGAAAGCACAAAAAATAGCAAAAATAGGCTATGTCCCAGAAAAATGCCAAAACTGTGTAAACATTTTTGGTTTTCTGACAAAAGTCTGCTTGTCCCTGGAAGCTGGGAAGATGGTGATTTCAGCACCACAACCCCTTTTTTGATACCATTTGCAGGGAAAAAAACAGACGCTTTCATCTGTACCCCTTTTTTCCCCAAAAAAACAAAATTTAGCTGTATTTTGGCTAATTTCTGGGTCCCCTCCAGGGGAATCCACAAACCCTGGGTACCTTTAGAATCCCATGATGTTGGAAAAAAAGGACGCAAATTTCGCGTGGATACCTCATGTGGTCAAAAAGTTACAGGGGCCTAAGCGCGAACTACCCCAAATAGCCAAAAAAAGGCTTAGCACGGGGGGGGGGGGGGGAAGGCCTAGCAGCGAAGGGGTTAAAGTTACTAGTTGTTTATATTTATCAAGCATCCAACTTCATAATTGAATCGAATTTTAATAAATATTAACAGTAGTGGTTGAGTCATTTCTGTAGCTTAGCCAATGCTTTTGGGGTCAGAATACCTACACTTGAGACTGGACAGAAGCGTGCCAGTGTGCAGAGTTACAAAACCAGAAATATAAAGAAGCACAAAAATGGGAGTGATCCTGCAAAAAGATGGAGTTCCTCACAATCTCCCTGTATAGTTCTGTTGATTGACAGTAGGGAGATTTCAATATTTACTGTAGTTAATAAGTAATAGTTAAAAAGGACATCATTTTAAATGGTCTCCCTACTTTTTCCTGTTTGCTTGTGCCTGCTTTAGAACTCTGCATACTATGACACTGTTAAACAATGGCAAAGTGTGAGTACATTTCCCATGAAACATTTACTTTAAAATGGTTTCACCCAATTTGTTTAATTAACATTCCAGTGAGGCCATGGTAAATTAGCACAGAAAATGCACTAATGATGTGGAAATCAAATGCCATATTTGAACTACACCACTCACATTTATGGGCAGAGTATATGGCTCCAGTGAACACCATTGTGCTCCTGCTGGACTGAAGTTTTAAAATCACTACAGTGACAAACTGCAGAAAGAAATGCTTTGCCATGTTTGAAACTCTACTTTTGCACATTAACAAAGCCACTCCTAATAAGTCATGTAAGTCCACAGGGCTGTTTGGTATATGCATAAAAGTGGGACATGCTAAATATTCAGGAGAATTATGCCCTGACACTGATCAGTTACAAAAAGCTATTTGCCATTGCATAAGTAAAGCTACATTTTCCATGAGCAAGTCTAGTGATAAATAAAACCCTAATTTCGTAACTTCACTTGGGAAAAAATACTAGACCTTTCAGTCAAAGTTATTTTCCACGTATTAAAATCCAATTATCAAAATAATGACAACTTGTTTTTTATATAGGGCTTTATATCACATACCTGCAGTTTCTAACTGCTGTTAATAACTCTTATCCACTCATAATACTCATAGTACTCAATTGGCCAACTTTCAGGAGGATGGAACGCTGAGTCAGCATTGCAGCGTTTGAAACTGCTTACTTGCCAATCGCCTGCAATTCACCAGCAATGAATGTTCTGCTCATTTAGCTCTCCCTCTGGCTCTACTTATAAAACGCACTGGCTTTTGCACTGTTCTTAGAATCTCAAGAGCTGGACCTGGCGTTTGTTACAGGGTCTGATCCAGATTTCATTATGGCCGAACCTCCGGGCTTTGCCTACTCCCGATTACACCGTCCTTTTAAAAAGGGCGGAGGGTTAGCAATTATATTTCATGAACACCTGAAAGTTTCTTTCGAGTCTCTATGAGCCGTACTGAATTGTGAAGCCTTAGTCTTTAAAATTGCCTTGACTTACCAGTATTCCTTTAACGGGGTGCTGTTGTATAGGCCCCCAGGTCCTAGTGCAGCCTTTCTGAACAACAGCAGTTAACTGCTGGACATTAAAGTTCATTTTTCTGACCTTACCATCTTAGGAGACTTCAATTTCCACCTCGAAATTGCAGCTGCTAGAGACTCTGCTGCTTTCATCGACCTTCTGGAAAGTGCAGGGCTCCTTCAGCCAGTGAAAAGTCCTACTCATGAGGCCGGCCATTCCCTTGATGGCATTTTTTCAGACAACCCCTATCTTAAAATCTCATCCATTATTCCTCTAGCTTGGTCAGGCCACTCAGCTGTGATGTTCAGTGTCTTCCCAGAAGCGGCAGCTGAGCCAACACTCCCCTCCTTGGCCAAATCACAAAATCGCCCCTGGCACAAAATTACCCCCGAAACTTTTAAGACCTACCTGCATAATTCTAAACCTGGCATTCCAGTGGATCCGGATGAGGCCACTAACACCTACCATAATTGGATTATCGGTAACCTCCTTTAAAAACTGTAACCAATAAAAGGACATCTCCTTCCGAGCCATGGTTTGACGATAGTCTGAGACAACAGAAACAAATCTGCCAGAGACTTGAAAGGAAATGGCGCACTCATTACGATCATGATGACAAGATCTCTTACAAAAAAGCCATCGTGGGGTACAAAATAAAACTTTTAACTACTAAAAAATGCTATTTCTCTACTAAAATCAGGACCTCCCTCAATTCCCCTAAAGAGCTTTTTTCTACAGTACAGAAGGTGAGTGAACTCCCTGTACAGAAATAAACTGGAGTAGATCAAGAATTCTGCAATTTGCTAGCAGGTTTCTTCCAGGCAAAAGTTAAAGCAGTCTCAGACTTCTTTTACTCCACCCATCGGGCGGTGGGAGTGCGCATAGAGAGTCCTATCCCCTCTACTCCCGAGGGTTTGAATTGCACAGATATCCCAGTAGTCACTACTCCCATTTTTGACATTTTCAATCCCATTTCGAAATCCCATTTCGGAATCACCAGTGATTCCGAAATGACTATTTCCTAGTCAGACAAGATCTGGATCATCGTGGGACCTGGGTCCTCCAAAGGTCCTCCATTCGGTTCCTAATGTTACAGACAGTTACCTAAAAGGTATCTTTAACAGAATGTTGTCAGATGGGTATTATCCAATTCAGTGGAAGAGGGCATCCATCCTCCCGCTGCTTAAGAAACCAAGGGGCTTATTACGATGGCGGACGGACTTCAGTCCGTATGCCATCGTGTCAGGGATCGGGACCGCCCGACAATGAGGCGGCGGTCTCACACATGGAATTAAGATGCGACCGCCACCACGGCTGTCGCATCTGCTATATTTAACATTGCGGCAGGTGCTGCAAGCTGCAGCACCCGTCGCAATGTTAAAAATGCACCTTGTACATTTCCCTGCACTACGTGGCAGGCACCATGCGGTGCCTGCCACATGACACAGGGAAATGCCCCGCAAGTGGAAGTTCAAGGTGCCCGGGGGGTAAGGAGGGGCCCCAAAGTCCATCTCGCCAGCCTTTCCATGGCGGTTGAACCTCCATGAAAAGGCTAGTGGGGATACTGCATCCTAATCAGGTGGGTGGTGCCTGATAGGCACCGCCACCATTCTAGGGATGCGGGGCGGTCCGACAGGCAACTGGAACGATTGCCACTGTCGGACCCGTGGCGGTCGGGCATTCCGCCCGCCAGCACACCGCCCGACATCACAATCTGGCAGGCGTAAAATGGCCGCACGATGGTGGTGAACCCACCACGGCAGCTTGCCATCGTAATCGCCATCGTAATCAGCCCCTAAATTTGGATAATAAAAACCCTCACAACTATAGGCCGATCTCTCGATTACCTTTTCCGGCCAAGATCGTTGAGAAGGCGATGAACATAGATCTAACTCAGTTCATTGAAGATAACAAACTCCTTGACAGCTCTCAATACGGTTTCAGAAGTCAACATAGCACTGAGTTGGCCCTGGTTAATGTGTCGGAGGAAATAACAGAGATCCTGGATAAAAGTGGGAAGACGGCCTTGATCCTGTTGGACCTCTCGGCAGCCTTCGATACGGTTGATCACAATCTTCTCATCGGTTGACTCTTTTCCTTGGGCATTAGGGGTAGGGCACTGAATCTACTGAAGTCTTCTCAGAGATAGGGAGCAACTGGTGGAGCTTGGCAGGAACAGGTCCTCCTTGTTCTCTTTTCCTTGCGGAGTGCCGCAGGTCTCCTCTCTGAGTCCAACCCTTTTTAACCTTTAAGTCACCCCCCTCTGCTCACTTATAAAGTCTTTTGGTTTTGAGATGGTATCATATGCCGACGACACGCAAATCGTGGCATCTTTTGCAGGGGACCCAACCCCAACTGCGTCTAGATTTCACGACTGTATGTGGAAAGTTGGGAATTGGATATCCAAAAACTGTCTGAAGCTGAATACAGGGAAAACCGAGGTGCTTCTATTTCGACGCAATACCTCCTTTTGGACTCCAAGCTGGTGGCCGCAGGAACTGGGAGAAATACACAATCCAGTCACTGAGGTTAGAAACCTAGGAGTCTACTTCGACTCCAAACTGTCCTTCGAAGGGCAAATAAATGCTATCACTTCCTCCTGCTTTTTTATGATTAAAACCCTCAGGAAAGTACTACCTTTTATTCCGTTAGAGCTTCAGAAAGCTGTGGTTTCAGCACTCATTCTGTCAAAGATTGATTATTGCAGCAGGCTATTTCTTAATATACAATCAAGATTCCTAAACAAATTGCAGGTCCTCCAAAATGTAGCAGCACGTCTGCTGCTCGCCATCCCGAAACATCAATCAGTGGCTCATGCCCTGCCAACTCTGCACTGGCTACCTGTTAAGAGGCGAATTGAATTTAAGGCCCTTTGTATCTCCTTTAAAGCCCTACACGAACTTGGTCCTGACTATTTTTCACACAGATTCAGGTGGTACATCCCAGAAAGGCAGCTCCGTTCAGCGGCATCTTCTAATCTTGCAATACCAAGGGCAAAAACTGCCACCTTGTGGGGGGGAGAAGTTTTGTTGCAGGCACTGTTAGCCTGTGGAACTCTCTACCACTGGCACTTAAGAAGGAAAGCAATCTCCTGGCGTTTTGCAAACTTTTAAAAACTTGGCTGAGCTCACTAATCCAGCCGTACCATTTCTGGGTAGCCTCCTTTGCAGATCCGCGGTGCCTAGACACCCTCGGGTATTAGTGCGCGTTACAAATTTAAATTTCATTTACTAATTAAAGTAGATTTTTGATAATGTTAGCATAAATGTTATCGTAAAAGCAACTTTTAAAAACTTTACTTCATGCTAACTGAGAGCAAACTGGTTTATAATCAGACTTAAATACACATGTTAATGACTAAGCTCTTGGATGACATGGGAACTTCCTCTGGGAGCAAAAGACTGTCCAGCATTGGGGCAGAGAATGATACCTTGTGTGGCTCAATAGGAAGCCAAGTCTACTGAATGTGGAGGAAGGCTGAGGCCCTTGCTAATGAGGGATTCTGGGAAGTTTTGAAGTAAGTTAAGACAGAAAGTGATAAAAAAGGAGCCATGTTTCCCAGAGAAAGTTGGCAGGATTGCGTGCAGGGAATTCTCTAACCACAGTCTAGTAATCAAGATAGTCTAGCACCTCACCACACTTCCTTAGATCATTTATAGAACTGGGAAGAACATCAAGAACGAAGGAGACTTCCTGGCAGATAGTGAAAACAGTCCCAAGCACTCCCGACGCCTGCTTAGGACTGTAACTGCTGTCTAAGTAGTTGGCTTCATGTTACCTACCACAGGGACACAAACAAAAAAAGGACTCCCTTTTCTGAAGAAGGCCCGCTGACCAACTGAGAGAGCCCTGGCTCAAGAAACATCTGGGGACAGATTTACTAAGGACTTGTGTTGGCCTTGCTTGAAAAGTCCTCAACTGACATTTACTAAGCCACCCACAACCACTTTGAGTGATTTAGTAAATACAAAGTAAAACAAGGCAGCGCATTGCACTGTCTTGTTTTACTTTGTGTCAGGTAGGCTTTACATGAGTGGAGCGTGAACTTTCCTGTGCATCCACCCATATACTTTGATGCAAAGCCAGATTTACAAAGACTTGTAAACCTGGCTTTATGCTAAAATGGTGCGTCTACCTGACAGATGCGTAATGAGGAAAAATATCTTTATTTTTCCTTGTTAATTCCTTTTCCACGTGTGTTGCATTCTGCAGCAGACATAGAAAGAGGAATATACCTCTAAGGATTGTTTTTGTGCAGGAAGGTGTTCCTTCCTGCACAAAAAAAATCCTGCCCATAACGGCACACAGTGCGTCTGTGCAAGGAGAGAGCAGAAATGCTCCATAGCTTTGTAAATATAAAGCATTTCTGCCCTCTCCCTTTCACACAGTGCAGAGCAGCAAGTTGCCTTTCTGAGTTGCGTTGCATGAAAGAATGGTAAATCTGCACCTAGGTGTTTAAGTCGCAAAGTAAAAACCTTTGAGTGATGTGATCCTTCTTCACTAACTGACCTCTGCTCCATTGTGGTCAGCCTAAAATTGTGCCTTGGTCCCGGTCAAACACATTCAGTGATTTACAATTGGTGCATTGTTATTTTGGTGCTTTGTACCATAAACAAATTACATTCTATACCTTCAGTTCCTCTTACCTAATTTTAAACATTTTTGTTTCTTTTTTCTCTATACATTTTTCTTTTTTTTCTAAATTGTTAAGGGGCTTTATTGTGGTGTGTTCTGAACTTTAATGCTGTCTGGCTCAGTTTGAACCTAACATGCATTTAGCTGGGAAATTCCTTCTGTTTGTCCAACAGCTCTTAGGGATTGTGCAGAAATTCACTTAGAACTGTATTGTCACCTAATCAGATTGTGTTTATTAATTTGGTGGGTGTACCACCCGCTCACAAATTAAAAAGCCACTTTGTGACAGAAATCAAATTTGTTTAACAATTTAGCTTTTCCCTTTCTTTATTCAAGCTCAACAATTAGATTTCCACTCCCTCCTGTTCCTAAGCATATCTGAAAATGTCATTTTCTCTGAATTAATTTGCATGATTTTTTTATATATATGGTAATCATTCAACCTATAAGAAAGAATTTGAATATATGTAGTTGGAAATAATGATGGTGGTCCTGCAACCTAAAACTCTCTCAAAAATTTGCATTTTTCACTCTCTCTCCTATTGCCTATTCTAAAAAGGCCTCCATTGTGGCTGCTATTTATTAGAGGATCCTCTAACATCCCTGCATGTTTTTGCTGTATGCCTTAGGGTCTAAGACATACATTTGTTGAAAAGGAGAATTGACTGTCCAATGCACAAATTAAGTTTCATTTGTAAATAAAAAACATTATTTTACTTCTACAATCTGAAATAGTTCCTTTAACTAAATTGCCGGTAGTTAATTGACAAATCCTGTTGCCTGTAATGTCCTATTACTTACCGGTAATCTTCATTACTCCTGGTCCCGTTGTCCTTGTCCCATCCCTGAACCAAGTGGAGATGACCATCTCCGCGACAGAAAAAAAGAACAGGAGCATGCTGGGATACCCAACCCACTCCCTCCCACTGGGAGTACATAAGCGGTACCAGCCCAGCAGGCAGCCTGTTCTTTTCTTCTGCCTTCCGACAGGATGAGACATGTTTGGACTTACCTGCTGGGTTTCTTCGCTAGACGACTCGTCGGGGCTGCTGGGCTGTCCTCGTCGTCCTCTTTCTGCGTTCTCCTGACCTGCCGGGCTTGACAGGAGCCGTGTTGGATTCCGACAGGCCCTTTGCGGCTGGGGCGCCGTTCCTCCCGGTCTCTTCCGGGTTTCAGTGCGCGTCTCCCTGTGGCTTGGCTGGTCTGGGGGGCGCGCTGCTGCGGATGTTTGGTGGGTCCTGGGGCTCTGCTGGGCGATGCTCCTGGGCTCCCTGCCTGGCGTTTGGTGTCCTGCCGGCCTCCTCTTCTTCCTGGCGCCCCTGCTGTTTGATGGGGCGGTGCAGGGGCGGGCCTTGCTGTGGCCTCGGAGGCCGTTTTCGGCGGGTTTCTCCACCAGGCGCTGGTTTCCTGGATGGCGCCTGGGCTGGCTATTAGGGGGCAGTGGGCTTGTGGTGCGCTCTTCCTGCCCCCTTGGTGAGTACCGCGTAGCGGTTCTATTTTTTTCTCTCTGTTGTTATGGCGCTTTGCGTGGGGTTCGCTTGCGGCCCTGGGGTGGTGTGTCTTCCACTTGCCCTCTTCAGATGTTTGGGATGATGGCCTTCTGGGGGATGCCTAGTTCAGCGGCTGGGCCTCCAGGTGGTGCCGGGGTCGGCCCCGGGGCCTCATACATGCAATGCTTGCGCTCTACAGATTTGCGCTGGACACGGCTGGTCTCCCTGCGGCCTTGCCATGTGGGTTCCTTACTTTCTTTCAGGTGCTGTTGGATCCCGTCGTCCTCGGGTCTCTCCCAGTGCTGGTGGTTTCCTGTTGGGGCTTCTCTTTGCGGGCTCCTGTTCCTGCGTACTGGCCCTCTGTCCTTTGCTGGTTGCGTGAAGCGTGGGTCCGGGTGCAGTCTGGGTCCGGGGCCCTTGTTGTCTCTGGCCTGGTTCTCTGCCTCCACTGCCCCCTGCGTCCTCGCAGCCCTTCGGCGTTTTCGGCAGCCTGCGACTTTGGCTCCCCTGCCTTTGCTGTGGGTCCTCTGTCCTATCTTGGGCTCTGGTTTCCCCTGTGTCGCTGCCTTTTTTTGTGGGTTCTGCCTGGGGGGGTTCCTTCGGGGGGCTTCCTCCATGTGTGTTCCTGGACCTTCTGGCTTTTCGCTTGCTCGGCGCTTGTTGCTGGTTGGCGTCTGGGCTGGGGGTCGGTCTCTGTGGGCCTGCTGTTGGCCTGTCCCCCTGGTGCGTGCCGCCTGGCGGTTTCTTGCTTGCTGTGCTCTCCTGCTGTGCTGGCCTGCGTCCTTGGTTTCTGTTCCTCCTGCTGCCCGCTCTGTGGTTCGGCCGGGTCGGCCCTGGTTCGTCCCTGGTGTGGTGTCTGCTTGCTGGGCCGTGGCTCGCTTTGGTGCGGTCTCTCCCGGGGATTGTTGGCTTCTTCTTGTGGCCTCTTTGCTCTGTCCTCTGGGCCTCCGGCCGTCCTGCCCTGCGGCTTCTGTTCTCCCTTTTCGGCCCTGGTTGGGGTTCCGCCTGGGTTAGCCTGTTGCTATGGCCTGCTCTGGTCGTCACTGGCTGCTTGTCGGGAGTATTTGCCTTTTTTTCGGGTCCTGGTGCCTTGCTCTTCTTGGGCTTCCTTCGGCTGCCTGCTGCCCATCCGCCAGTTGGTTCCTGCCCTTCTGTGGGTTCGGGCCTGGTGCGTGCCTGTCTGGGTGCCTGCCTGCGGTTTTCGCTGTTGGGCGCTTCTTGCATCCTTCTGGGTGCTTCTGCTTGGCCCGGGCTCGGGTTGTCTGTTTCTTCTTGCCCTTCCGTGGGTTCGCTGAGTCCTTCCCCTTGTTTTCCGTGTGGGGGGGGCTGTTGTGCCCTTCCTCTGTCCTGGTGGGCCCTTGGCCTTGTTGGGCTGTTGGCTCCGGGGCGGTGATGGTTGTGCCCCTGGTGGGGTCTGGCTGGCGTTAGCTGGGCTTGTGTCTCGCCTGCTGCCGGGTTGTGTTGCCTGCTGGGGTTTGGTTTCTTGTTGTGGTTTCCTTCTCCCCTCTTGTGTTTCTCTTGGTGGCTTGGTGCGCGTTGGGCTTTGCTTCTCGCCTGCCGCTCCCTTTTGCCTCCTGTGGTGGCTGGGTATCGTTGGTCTTCCTTGGCCTCTGCCTTGGGTGGCCCCTTGTTCTTCGGGTGCCCAGGTCCTGTGCCCCGCCCTGTCTGCTGTGCCCTTTCCCTGCTTTGTGGGTGTTGGGTGTCGGCCTCCCCTGGTGTTTGGGCCGCTTTGCTGCTTCCCGCTCCTCTCTTTTCGCCTTGGGGTTGCGGTTGGCTTTGCCTCGGGTCTGGGGCTCTGGCCTTTCCCCTTTAAGGGCCTGACATTGGGCCTGTGCTGTTTTCTCGCTCCCGTGCGGGCGGCTTTCGGCCTGTGGTGTCGGTGGCCCTTGCTCTCTTGTTGGCTCTGGGGTGTTCGTTCTCCCCTTGTTTGAGTCTGTTCCCGCACCCCTGGTGGGTGGTGCGCCTTTGGCTTCTCCGGGCTCCTCTCCTTTGGTTCCTGGTGCCTGGATTGTTCTGGTGTGCTGTTGGGGCCTGGGCTCTGCCTCTGTTGGGTTTGCCCTTGCGGTCCCTGTGTTTGGCCTCCCGTTCGCTTGTGCGTGTGGGTCACTGGTGCTCCTCTCGGCTTGGCTTTGTCTGGCTTTGTGCTGTGGGGCCCTTGGTTGCTTTGGGGTCCTCTTTTGATCCCTTCTCGGGTCCTTTCCTGCCCGCTCGTTCTCTTGGGCTTTTGGAGTTCTTTCGGGCTCTTCCTGCCCGGTGGTTCTGGCCCTAGTGTTCCCGGTCCTGGACTGGTCTTCTGGCCTTTCCTGTGCCGCTCCTTTGCAGCTGGCTGTTGCGCTGGGGCCGTTGTGTGGGCTGCTGGGCTCCCTCCCTGTCTTCCTGCTGCTTCTCCTCACTGGGTGGCCCGGCTGTGGTTGGCTGCTGTGCCTTTCCCTGTGCCCCTTCTTGGTTGGGGTTTTTTTTGCCTCTCCTTCCGGGTCCTGGTGGCGCCGTGTTCGGGGCCTCCTGGCTGGCTGGCCTGCCGGTTTCTCCGGCTGGCTTCTCGGGCGTTTGTGGCTCTCCTGCGGGGTTGGGCTCTTGGCCTCCTTGTTGGTCTTTCCTGTTTTGCCCTTCTGCAGCTCCTCTTGGGGTTCGCCTTCGGTGGTTCCTTGGTGTCCTCCTTTGTCCCCCTGGCGGTTGGATCGGCTCTTGGTTGGTGGCGGTTCCTCCTTCCTGGTTCTGGGGTTTGGTTTCCCCGGTTCCGTGTTCGCATTCTGTTGTTGTCTTTCTTGGTTGTGCCCTGGTTTTGCCCGGATCTGCTTCGGGTTGCGCTTCTTTGCCCTCCCTGGCCTCCGTTGGGCGGATTGCTGGTTTTCGTGTCCCAGTGTCTCCTGCTTTGGGGGTGTGCCTCGGGCCTGGCCGCTTGGCTGATTCCTGTGCCCCGGGTTCTTCTCCCGGTGTGGCGGGCCCTTTTTTTCCTGCGGGTCTTCGGTGTCTCTGCTGGGGTTGGCTGCTGGTCATTCCTGCCCTGTGGCCTGGGCCTTCTGTGTGTTTCTGTGCCGGGTTCCCTGTTGCTGCTGTTGTCGGCTGGGGGGTGGGGGGGCTTGCTTGGCTTCCCTGCCCCCTTTTCTTCCTGGCTGTTCCTCTGGGTCGGTGCCTATTTTCTTGTCTGGTTCGACCCTCTTTGGTCTTTGCGGCTCTGCTAGTGCCTTCCCCTGGTGTGTTGAGGTTGGTCCTGTGGTTGGTTGTGTCTTTCCTTGCTCTCTGGCTTTGGCGTGCCTCTTCGGTTTCGTCTTCCTGCCCCTCGCTTTTTTGGTGTGGTCCTTTGTGGGTTCCTGCGCCTGTGGGTCGCCTTCTTCCCTGTTCTGGGGGGTTCGCTATCTGTCTTGCTTCTGCTGTGTCCCTTCCTGGGCCTTCGGCCGTGCCACCGTGTGCGGCCTGTTCTCCTCTGCTCTTGGCTGGGTTGGCCTGTTTTGTCCCTGGTTGGGTGGCCTCCTGGTGGTGCCTGGGGCTGTGGCTTTCCCCCTTGGCGGTTGCTCCGTTGGGGCGCTTCCGCTTCTCCTGGGCTCCCTGTGGTAGTTCGGGGGGTGGTGTTTTGTTTTGGCCCCTCTGGTTGTTCCCTTGGGACTTGGCTCTGGGTATGGGGCCTCCTTCTGGCTTGCCTGGGGGGTTCTTGTGCTTTTTTGCTGATCGTCCCCTGCTGGTTTTGGGGTCTCGGCTCTGTTTGCTTGGTTGGGGGCGTGGTTGGTTGTGTGCTCCTGCCTGCGTTTTTCTCCTTTCTTGTGGGCTCCTTTTGCTCCTGTGGGGTGCCGTTTTTCGGTCTGGTGCCCCTGGCGTTGGTGGGGGTCCGGAAGGCCGGGATGTCGCTTTGGTATTCTCCACTTGGTTCAGGGATGGGACGAGGACAGGAGGGACCTGGGGGTAATGTCCTATTACTTACCGGTAATCTTCATTACTCCTGGTCCCGTTGTCCTCGTCCCATCCCTTACGCCCCTCCCTCTCTCCCTGGCGGCCGGCCTTCCGGTTGTTGGCTTGGTATTTTCAGGCTGCCTGCTGGGCTGGTACCGCTTATGTACTCCCAGTGGGAGGGAGTGGGTTGGGTATCCCAGCATGCTCCTGTTCTTTTTTTCTGTCGCGGAGATGGTCTTCTCCACTTGGTTCATGGATGGGACGAGGACAGGAGGGACCTGGGGGTAATATATATTAATGTACTGATACATAATGCTGTTTACCCATGCAAATAAATTAGCATTTATAAATCTGCTTGTTGTGCATGAGTCACAAAAGAGAATATTATGTGCGTAATCTGTGTTTTTGACCATGGTGCGAAAAAGTGGGTAGAGAAAGGGAGAAAAATGAAACATGAACTAGTTTGCATTTATCACATAGGAAGAGTCATGGACAACTAATGGAAATGGGATCTACAAACAAAAAATAGAAAATAGCCACACAATGGATTGGGTGCTTCATAAATCAGAAGCAAATTATTTGCTTCTGTTTATATTTGTCCTAAATTATCCTGGGCCAGATCACATAGATTAAACTGGTGCCTGTAAAATTTTGCAGCAAAACCTGCACCAACTAGTGCAAAAACTACACTTGACCAAATGCCCAGTGGAAATATAAAATTTGCCACCATCTGGTCTTGCACTTGCACCAGGCTACAAATATAACCAATGATGGTGGGCTGTCATAACCTCCACCACCCTTGTGGATAACCATTCACCATATTTAGAGAGCTTCCCCTTCTTAGCAGAGAGCTTTGTGCCTTCAGAGGAGCTACCACCACAGCAGCTCCTCTGAAGGCACAGCAGCTTTGCTGAGTGGTCGCCATGTTTCATGCTACCAGTCAGCGGCATTTTTTGTTTTTCAGCAAAACAAGAAACCAATGGCTATGATGACAACCTGAGAGTTTGACCCCAGGGTGTAAGCCTGCAGATGGTCTGATGTCTATTGACTGATGGCCCAATATCTGACGGACACTGATTAATGATTTAGCAGAAGCATGGCAGCTTGCCCAACTCATCAGAGAGTGAGCAGACCAACAGTTTGTTGGAAAGGTTACTCTGCCGTGTTTGTGCCAAAATAAGACAGAAAGTCAATAAATCACATGGGGCAAGTTGAAAGGAAGTAGCAAAGTTTTATTTTTCGATTTTCCCAAATTAATGAACACTTTTTCCACTGTTGTTGTGCAGATTTGTAAATGCAGGGTTTATTGTAGGCATGGGCAGTGAACTCCGCTCGGTTCGCAGAGTTTGCGGAGTTTTCTGCACTCTGCGCTCAATGGAGCTTGCGGAGTGCAGAAAACTCCGCTTTGCGTAGTGCAGTGGAGTTTTTTCCCCACTTGCGAACGGTAAGCTCGCGAGCGCGAGCTGCCGCTTGGGTAGTATTTCTACCCGAGCGGCAGGAAGACCAGCGCGAACGGCAGTTCGCGCTGCACTCCGCGACTTGCGGAACTCCGCGGAGGGTTTTTGTCACTTCGCGGAGTTTCGCGTAGCAAAACTCCGCAAACTACTCTGCATTTCACTTCACCGTGAGTAGTTTCTTTGTTCGCACTTTAAGTATATGTTTGTGGTCAAAATGTTAGGAATTATGCGATCATATATTTTTTCTATGAGCATTTTACACAAGGTGAACATAAAAATGATTATGAATCGTCCCCACTTTATTTTGTGACCAGGTGCACTTTGCTCTAGGTTCATATTGCAAAAACAAAGTCCTTTGAGGATCACGGAGGTCACATTGACTGGTTGTATATGTTGCTGGTGTATACATAAACCTGTGAATAAGAACAGTAATTCCATTATTAAGACACCAGCTGCAAACCATTGCACCGTTGATTGACCATTATTTCATTTTGTGAAATTATTTCTCCTTCTGTTTTCTTAGATACGAATTGAGAATAATAATCTGGAACACCGAGGATGTTGTTTTAGAGGACGAGAACATATTCACCGGTCAAAGATCAAGCGACATCTATGTCAAGGGGTGAGTTCCATCAGTCGGGGTGTGCCCAGTCCACTTTTCGAGTAAAATAAGTTAATCACCGGAGGTCTCGTTCATAAACAAAGTCAAAAAGGGAGGTGACATATAAAGTCCTGTCTTAGATTGCAGATTTTTTTTCCTTACTGTGTTTTTTTCAATTGTCTAACCCAAAGTGCTGGAATATGCTTGGAAACCATAAACTTACACCATGTGGATTTTCAGGACTTAAAATTCCACCTGGTCGGGTTAGTGTAAAAGTGCAATTTACGTGTTATTTTTCTTCCTTTTGTTTTCTTAAATCTGAAAATAATTTTACCTATGGAAAAACATGTTTTCTCCGACAGCCCTATGAAATATGAGGCTGATTGAGACTATGACTGAATGATCTGATTTTTAAATCGCCAACAGCTGCCCCTGAGGGCATACCCACGCTAGTCACATTTAAGAGCACAAAATTACACTGTGGTGAACACCCAGATCTTCAGGATCTTCCTAAAATGATTCTCTTACATGTTGGAACGAATGGCAAGAGGGGGTATATTCCAAGCTTTAGCCGCCAGGAAGGAGAACTACTCTTCTTTGCCCTTTTGAACTTCAAATAATAAGGTCTCACTCAATCTCAAATGTCTGCTAGGAGAACGCCTATGTTATGTTTATACTCGGCCTCTGTTTCTATCTTGGCTCGCGGTGCTGCCTGGGCTCGTGGACATGCTGTGGTTCTCTGTCTCGAGCCCAGGGTTCCATGATTGAGCCGTTAGAGAGAGGCGGTTTCCCCGTCTGAGCTGGTTGGGATTTTGTTCCTCTGCATTTGCCCAATAAACGTCTTCTGCTTTCTACGGACGGACCTGCTTTATTTATTTATTATAGCCTATCCTGAAGGTAAGTTGGACTGACACCATGTAAGGCTCTTTGAGCCAACATCAGAGCCTTAAAATGAATGTTTTCTCATTGGTGATATGAAGCAGTACAGGGGTAGTCCAAGAACCAGATGCGCTATCAAATTTTGAGTCACCTGTAATCGATTTAACAGAACTTTAGGGAGACCTAAATACAGGCTATTGGTGTAATCAAGTCTGGAAGTAATTAAGGCATTTACCACTGATTTACACGCCTGCAAAGGAAGAATGTACAAGAATCGTTTCAGAGATTTCAAAATAGAAAAACTTGAGCCAGTAACTGCCAGCACTTGGGGACTAAAAGACAGCTAACTGTAGAAAATGAAACCCACATTTCTAGCAGTGGATACTGGAGCAGGTGGAGTAGGCAAGTCTTCAGGCCACCAATCAGAGACCGAATACTTGGGAAAATTCTATCTATAGCCAAAAGATAAGACCTCTGTTTTATCAGAGTTACATTTAAGCAAGCTATTATGCATCCACTCAACGACTTTTAAAAGAAGCAGCCGGTGTTAGTAGAGCAATCCTTCGAGAAAATCAGCTGGGTATTATCAGCATATGAGATTACCGTAATACCAAAATATTCAATCAGTGCTGAAGGGGGGGACGACATATGAACATCAAAGAGGGTAAGACTCAGTGAAGATCCCTGGGGGACACCACGATTGATCCATTTATTGCCTGAAGAGAAATTGGCTAAACTGACCGATTGTTGAAAAGATCTAAGCGCCGGGCCGCAAATCCCTAACTCAGACAGGAGTTGAAGAAGTAAGGGATGAGATACGGCGTTGAAAGCTGCCAACAAATCAAGAAGGATGAGGGCTACTCTCTCCCCTTTATCAAGAGCTATTTTGATGTATTCAGAAACACGTCCAGCAAAGTGGATTCTGTACTGTGAAGCGGCCAAAAGCCCGATAGTGAAATGTGCAGCGGACCTGCTTGTTCCAGGTAGTCAGATAAGTGGACATTAACCACTTTTGCTAAGGTCTTAGCAAGAGCAGGAAGCAAAGAAATGGGATGACAATTTGAAAGAATTTCTGGATTGGCAGAAGGCTTTTTCAAAAGGGGCATTACCTTTGTTTCTTTCTAAATAGCCGGAGCAGAGGCTCATTCTAATGAGGTGTTAAATAATTTATTAATCACAGGTTTAATGACATCAATCACTTTAGCCAACACACTCGGAGGGCAGGGATGCAAGGGAGAACCTGCTGTGCGACTAATTGTAGCAAGTATTATTCCTGAAGAGTGTTGGATTCAAACTTATGAAATGATGAGTTAGATGAGGATATCGAGGACCAAGTAACAGCTTCAGTAAAAGTGTCCTGAGTAATAGGGTTAAACTCCGCTCGCCTTTGGCTTATTTTATTATCAAAGAAAGCTGAGAGATCGTTGCATAGTTCAAGTGAGAGAGTAATAGCTCAGAAATCAGATTGTGCCAATTTAATTTTTGCGCCACTTGCGTTCAAGGTATAACACAATTAGTTCATCATGGTATGCATGAGGCTGGTCATACACTTGATTTGTTTCCAATGAGCAATTTGTCACTGCTTAATCAACAATCAATTAGTCTGGTATTGACTATTTCGCAACGATCTCTCAGCTTTCTTTGATAATAAAATAAGACCAAGGCAAGCGGAGATTAACCCTATTACTCAGGACACTTTTACTGAAGCTGTTTCTTGGTCCTCGATATCCTCATCTAACTCATCATTTCATAAGTTTGAATCCATCACTCTCATAGTTCAAGTGAGAGAGTAATAGCTGAATTACAGGCTCATGGCTGTAGAAAAAGTTAGGCGATTTTGAAAATCTCACGTGGTTTCTTGCCAGCTGAGTCAATTTGTAAGGCAAAGAAATCAGATTGAGCCAATTTAATGGATTTTCTATAACCTTTTAAAGCTTGCTCATGATTTTTGGGCATAGTTATATGGGCAGATAATTTTTACGCCACTTGCGTTCAAGGTATGTACACTTTATTTTTCTCAGCTAGAAGTGGTAAAAACTTGTGGGCAGTATTCCTTAGATTATGAGCTTACGGGGGGGGGGAGGGCGCTTGAAGGGATTCTCCTGAAGAATGTTTGCAGAACTTGGAATCGTCCCCAAAAAAAAACTTTTGCGAAATAGTCAATACCAGACTAATTGATTGTGGATTAAGCAGTGACAAATTGCTCATTGGAAACAAATCAAGTGTATGACCAGCCTCATGCATACCATGATGAACTAATTGTGTTAAGTTAAACGCTGAAAAAGTGTCTAAGGTAGCTTGCTCCTGAGAATCAGCCACCATGTCAACATCGAGGTTGCGGTCTCCAAGGACCGGGAGGCTGGAATAGTGAGTGCAGTGAGAAGCAGAAGCAGTGTCAAGAGAATTAATAAACAAAGAAGCCGGACCTGGAGGCCTATAAATTAAGGCTCCAGCAAACAAGGTGTTGGGTGAGGTTTCTCTACAAAAACCAAGACCTTCTGCATCTACAAGCTCGGGGCCTGGGATAGTGGTGCACTGAAACGAATCCGTAAAATAATACCAAGTACTCCACCCCTTTTCCTGACACAATCGAAAGGCATAATGTTGTACCCTTGCAGGACAGCCATGGCTATGTCAGGATTGGAAGCGGAATGGATCCAGGTCTCCATCATGAAAAGTAAATCCATTCTTGTATCATTAACCAGATCAGTAATGTCTAAAGAATGTTTAGCAAGAAAAGGAGCATTGATAAGGCAGCCAGTAAAATCATCGAGGCATTAGAGAATCCTTTGTGTAATGATGAACGTTTTTTTATTCCTAATAGGGTCAACTGTACCTGATGAGGCAGAGGCTGTAATTATCTAATATAAGTAGGTGAATATACTACTATTCCCCTGTGCCCCTATCAACATGCCCCTGGATGGGCATAGGTATTTACCCCTCCTGATGTGAGGTATTCACCAGGTGTGGTAAATAGCTCCTGTTCTGAGTTTTGTGAAGAAAACTAGGGAATTACATATGAAGGGGCCACTCGGGTTACTCACAACCACCTGCTAGGCCTTCCCAAGAAATGAAGAGTCGGTCAGACAGTAGAGAATACAAACATACCATTATTAGTAATACTCTGCAGAGGAGTCCAATCTGACCTGCACCCTAAGATGTCTGCCGAGGGGACTGACCCCCCAACAGTCTGCAGTGAGTAATCATTCTTCCCAAGAAGCCTCCAACCACGCCCACAGTGGAAAGTTACCGGCCTGAGCCGAACATGAACAAAGAAGGCACAGGAGGATGGGCTACCACCTGCCAGATGGGTACATGCTATCTGTGATTCGAGGTCACCGCGCTGAATCTCAGTGTCTCCCAACGTGGGAGCAGAACTACACACTTGGATAGGTATGCGAGGCAGAACGGCCTATTCATTAGTAAGTCGGAAAACAGCCTTGAACAGGAAAGGAAAAAAATAATAACTAAATACAGTGTTCTGCTGAGGCAAGCAGTACGAATAATGAGGCCTAGTTCAGACACAGCCTAATAGGGATTACGAAATACAAAATGGAGTCACACTTACTAACTAAAGCTTGCACATTGCAGGAATAACGCAGTGGGTTGCATGACGTGAATACAAATGGCATCTATTTAGCCACACACTGCTAACCTAAGGTAGCATGATACGAGTGCATAGCAGGAATGGGATTTTCAAATCTAACAGACCCACCTTTTAGCAGTGGTGGATAAATGCTTTATTAGGCTATCCGGTAGGGTCTTTACAATTCTAAGTGGAAGGAAGAGAATGCATGCTCACTTCACATTACAAGAAAGAATAAAACGGCACATGAGAATCAACATCTGCTTAGTACTCAAAAATACCTTCATCGATCAACATGATATCCTGGATATCCTGCATCATCATAGTGGTTACCTTAGTATCCTGTCCTGGCAATTTAGGGGTAGGGGTGAGCTTGCTCACACAATAGGTGCAACACGCTGGAAGGCAATTAATACAGAGGCAACATGTGAAGATGACACCTGCGATAGCTATAAGGGCAAGTAGTATCTTCCAACCCCATGATGTCAGCAGATCCCAGAACCACCCTGTGAGGGACTGTTATAGGGATTCTGCACACACAGAGCTATGCACAGGATAATAGGACCTCGGAATATAGTGGTGAGCCAACCATAAACCTTAGCACCTAAAACCCCAACCCAACTAGCCTTAGCGTCCCATTAGCAACAATGTACCAATGATTAGACAACCCAGAACACGGTATCTCTCTCCCAGGACTCGCAGAAGCAAGAACACTCTTTAGTCACTCACTCATACCTGTCCACAACGTGCGTAATAAGAGACACAATATAGGTTAAAATGTTTATTTCAACTTACGTGCTCTAAGATACAGTACACGTGTCAGTACTATCAGCATAATGCATAAGAATAATATAATCAGCATAGTTACAACTCCATAGAATACAAACGGGGACAGCATCTCATAAAGCAGTGGATATAGGGCTAAATGACCTTTCCACCCTCCCCGTGCTAGAAGCTAGTTTATTATAAAAATAGAAGACCTCTGGGCTTTGACTAGCGAACCCCCATACCTCAGTCTCTAGATGCAAAACTACATCAGCAGACAATCACAGCTCTTCTCCCTGGAAAGGTTTTCTCCAAGTGAGTTCTTAAGTGGGGAAACCGCAATATTAAAAGCACACCAATTTCTCCATGGCAGCTGTACATAGTGTTATGTCTAGGTGCGAGGGACTGGCCAGATCAGCAAGAACCAGGGACGTTGTTTTTCGACCTTGTAACTGTTGTTCAGACTGAGCCCAAAGGGAACAGGAGAAAAGGTGAGAGACAGAAAATGCAGACAGTTCTAAAATAACTTGGCAGAAGCAGAGGTCGACAGAATAACGGCTCAGAGTAACGTGCGCAAAAAGTCATCATGGCAGCCAGGCCTATGCCAACGTATCCAGGCAGGCCAGGAGGCCACAAACCACAAGACACCCTCCCCTGGGCAGTCCACCGGCCAAGACAAAGGACGAAGACAGAGTTCAAATGGACCGAGCAGAACAGAAACGTCTGTAATGGACGCCGTCCCCATGAAGGACAACGCATGGGAGAGAGGGAAAAAAAATAGTCGATGAAAAAAGAGAGCCAGCGAGGCAGTTCACAGGAAACGAAGGCCATCTCAATCCAACAGCGTGTACGTGCAGAAAAACGCTATAGCATCCAAGAGGACATCATTGGAATCGTCAGAAAACATAGACGCCATCCAGTCCAATAGATCAAAGCAGCAGGAATGCTCCTCGCAGGAGGGAGCATCCAAAAGCAATGCGGGACAACTTGCGTGATACTCAATATAACTTTGTTGGAGGAGATTCTGAGCAGCCGCCCAGATATCCCATTGCGCCAAAATCCCCAGTGCAGCCGCACGCGTCATGCAGCCTGCAACGGAACAGTCCCGTTCAAGGGCCTCTAAGGGACCCACCAACTGAACAAAATCCGGAACAGACAACGACGTATTGGAGAGGCAATAATCCATGGTCCAGGTGAAAGGACAGCGGATGCAAGACATCACAGGTTGCACGCAAGTGAAATACGCAAAGCGAAAAGAAAGGGTATAGGACACACTCAGTGTCGCCAATGGCAGAACGCCGAAACCAGACAGGAGGCGCTCACGGAGCAGCTGGAGGCGTCAGGGGTCGAGAAGGGCCCATTGGGGAGCAGCCATTGCGTAGAAAACAGACCAACAGCAGGACACCAGCCGCCAAAGCGAGGATTAATGGGAAGCCACCAAAGACGCTGGAAAAAATCGAATGAATAAATGCCGGTATCACACCAAAAATAGTCTGGAAAGTGGATACAAGGCCGGACCCCACCACCTTAAAAAAGTGGACTAGACCTTCAGTGTGAGATGCGTTAAAAGTACGGTGTATTAATTCACCGAAATGTTGTGGGAGGTTAGTGTTCAAAAGGGCCTGTATTTCACTGTGGGTACTTGCCACCTGGAGAATGAATGTCTCCCGGGCGGATGTGAGCATAACCTCCTGGTTCAATAATAGCGCCTTTATTCTGCTCAGTTTATTGAAATCCGCCTTCATGGTAGGATGGAAGGCCAAATAGAACTATCTATGATGTCGTGAGGGGGAGGAAAAAGCACATTCTTGCAGCAGACAACCCTGTGCGAAACCGTGACAATATAGGGTATGCCGGCCTGCATGCCACAGCAGTGTTCGTTATTTAAAAGCAAATAGCTACCATTAGTAAGCAAAGTAAAGGTAGGAGAAATAGCAGGAGCGGGAATACCCCTCAATACACAAGCAAGATTCGGAGCGGAAACGTTACAAGCTCCGTGTAACTTAATATGTTTACAAACAAGGGAATGACCCACAGTTGAATCGCAGGACTCCCCCGTGAGAAAAACTTCCTTCCCGTCTCTAAGGCATTTATACATGAAAGGGAGGGACCAAAGTTCATGCAGGAAGGCACTACCCAAGGGCTGGAAACGGCCCACAGGATAATGTTGCATGCACAAACTAAATTCAAACAAGGAAAAAGGCAAAGCGATAACCCCATGAACTAGCCACACAGCAGAATCCAATTCCGCCACAGAGAATGGTAAGGGCTCCACCTTCTCGATATGTAACAGAGTGTAAGCTGCATCTTTCATGGACATGAACTGCTGTTTGTCAGTTAAATTAAAAGGCAGAAATAAGGCAGTGGTGTTCAAAAAATGCCAGGGAACTTTACCCAACTTAAGTGTCTGCAAAGTCCACGCAAACTGCATAACAGAACGTAACTGATTTTGACCATGATATAACACAGAAACATCATCTTGTACAATATCAACAACAGAGGAGACAATATTCTCTAACGTGTAAATGCGGGAAGACAGGGTATTAATACTATTGTCAACAACAGCAAGGACCTTTTCCAAATTAGCTTGGTCTATTTCCCGTAGACGGGAAGCAGCTTCCATTTGCGACAGCTTCCAGAGTTCATTATAAGCTTCATAAATGAATCTCTTTGGTCGTGGACCACGAGGTCCCAAAATAAAGTCGGACAGATCAATAGTGCCTGATAGGAGGGACAAATGTTGTTTAACAGAGTCCAGAGAAGAATGCTGCAACCACTGTTTACATAATTTACCAACAGAATATGTTGTGACAGTACGGGAGCCAGAAAACCTCGGATCGGGCCTATCCTGTTTATAGCCAGGGACTGAGTCGTGAAAACGCAGTTGGCACGCATTAGACGATGTGGGCCAAGCCAACCAAGGTGACTGAACAAGCGTAGAGACATTAAACGAATTGTTCTGAAACAAAGCCTGCAAAGTCGCAAGGGACATATTAAAATACAAGCTGTTGTTCGTAGTGGAAGACAGGGATGGAATTGAAGGTGCGTTTAATTGTTTGGTGGTAGCCAAACCCCAACACGTAGTCTGATAGATGGAAGCATTCAGAAACACAATTTGGGCCGGGATAAGGCAGGCACGGTGCAACGCCTCGGTACTTTGCACCTGCCAAGGTTTTGAGCCCCAGATTGATTTCAAATCCACAGTGTCCTTCCAGTACTCATAACCACCCACAGCTAAGGCGCTCAAAAAGGAACCCGAATATAGCAATTTGGTGTGGGTCAACATGATTTTCTGAGTGGATGGGGCGTTCAATTTAAAATAATAGGACCCAGGATTCGATCTATTAAAATCAGTGAAATATGTAAATTTATTTCTAAGAGTCTGGGAGCTACCTGGTAAAGGGTTTGGGCAATGTTCCCATTGGGTGTAGGCGAAAGAACCACGTAGTGCACTTGGTTTATGGACAAAATGGTTGCCCCAATGCTGGTAGCAATACAAATCGGCATAATTTGCAGAATTCATATACAAATCCTCAGCATTAAAGGAAGCATAATATTTTAAATCAGCAAACAATGCTTCAACTGCATGCACATCCCAATCATCAGAATGAATATTACTTTTTACTACATCACCCATCGAAACTCGAAGGACATTTGGCACATTAATAATTTCTGTCGGTCCATGAATTTGAAAATTTACCGCATCCCATACGATGCCATCAGCAACTGGAAAAGCTAAAATGTTCACGAATGTGTGGTCACGCTTCATGATGTGAGATGAGGAATGTGGAGCCAAAGTTCCAGCAACACTGTTCACAGCAGAGCGTTCCGGTAGATAGTGACCATTGATGAGCAGAAAAAACACTGTGACAAAGCCAATGGACATGAACAAAAAAATGAGGAACAGCACCAACCAGACGTATGTCCAGGGGGGAATCAAAAAATTGTCTCTGAACCAGGATACAAAAATACTGAACTTGGACGGGACAATGGATGAGGTGGAATCCGAGTCAAAGGAATAACGTGTTGGGCTCAGCGGCGTTGTTGGTAGGTGTGCCACCGATTCGGTATCGGGATAGGTATACTCGTTATCGTCGATGCAGGGGGAGACAGGGGGTTCGAGTATACTTTCAGGCAAATCAACCATCTCAATTGTAACATCAGTGACCGTTCGGGCAGGAGGGCCACGAACACAAGTCCGGTAAATGGCAGGACAAGAGACCGCTGGTGTAACACTATTCAGGATCGGCCAGATGTTGTAGCTTGACATTTTCCACTGAGATGTATCTGTTCTCCTTGCGACCAGGAAGCGGTGTTAAGATAACTGTACGTGTTCCCTTCAAGCCCAGGACTATAACCGGTGCACGATAAGAGGGGCCGAATTCTTTCTTGTTCTCCACCTTCTCTCGAACCAGATCTCCAATCTTCGGAAGCCAGCCGGCAACCGGAATCTGCAGAGCAGGGTTTGTGGCTGAAGGTAAATGTGCGATTGCAAGTTTGTCTCGGGCTTCTTGTAAGTCCTGTAACATAGTAGAATGGTTATCTACATCAAACTTGGCGGTTTGCGCCGCCATGTCTAGACCATCAAGGTCAGGCACAAACATTCGTATGCCAAAGAGCATTTCGTATGGGGTCCGCCCACCCAGAGGTCTTCTAGGGAGATTATTAAGTGCACGTTGTACAGTATACAAGTGGGCCAGCCAGTTCCTGCCAGTACCTAAGACTCTAGCTGTCAAGGATTGCTTTAAGTCACGGTTCATTCGTTCAACGATCGAGTTGCCCTCAGGCCGATACGGAGACGAAAATTTCACCCGCACCCCCAGTGAACCCATCGCGTCCTTGTAAGCCTTAGAGGCAAACACTGGACCTTGGTCAGAATGGAAGGTGCCGCAAGCGAAAATTCCCACAAAGACACGCAAATCCCTGATGACATTTCGAGCGTCAGCACTTCGTTGTGGCCAGACCCAGATGAAACGTGTGCACGAGTCCACTGCCACTAAGATATATTTATAGGCAGTGTCTGAAGAAAATGGACCGCAGTGATCAAGGTAAACACACCCAAAGGGTCTGTTAGAAATGCAGAGAGAGGTCTGTGGTGGTCGTGTAACCGTGGAAGGCTTAATCTGTTGATAAACGTCACAAGAAAGCACATAAGTACGGGTGTCTTTGTATAAACCTGCCACCAGTAACGCTGCTGCAAGATGGAAACGGTCGCAGACACTCCAGCATGAGCCGAAGCCATGCCTTCGTGTGCTGCCGTGATCAAGGAAAGTCTGCGGTCCGCGTTGGGGATCAGCCGATCACCAACGTCGGGTATTGTTACATAAGGAGCCTGTTCGGGACCTAATTGATAAGAATATTTGGAAGGAAATCCCCTAGGGTAATTAGCACCTTCCTTTGTTGCAGCAATAGCTGCCAATATATCGGTGTCAATTTTTGACATGGATCTAGTAACTGCCGCTACTGAACACGTGACTACTGCTGATCTGGCAGCTTCGTCTGCCAGACCGTTACCAACAGCGTGTGCGCCCACCCGCTGATGGCCTAGGGTGTGAACCACCTGTGTGAGTGGCAGACGTTGTCTCAATTCTGCCACCCGAACCCAAAGCATTTTATGCTTAATTGTGCTACCTTTAGCGTCTCTATAGTCGTTTTGCGACCAAAAGAACAGATTGTCATTGTAAGATTGAACACAGTAATAAGAATCGCATACAATAAGAGTGGTCACATCCGGATTAACGAACTCAAGCGCAAGCACCAATGCGCGCAGCTCAGCCAATTGTGCAGTACTGTCCCCGAGTGCCTGAGTGTGCACCACAGTGGATTTGAACTTTCCGTTCACAAAGGTACCTGCAACAATAGCACATGAGGCTGAATAAGCATGCTTGGACCCCGTGGCCGGTTGTGCCGAACCATCGGTGTAGATCACACAGTCGTAATCCTCAAGCGGGAGCAATGACAGAGGAGGAGGATGAACGAATTCATACTGTAAAAACTCCTGAGTCTGTAGAGATGAATCAAAGATGAAAGTGACATCCGGAGACGTCAAAGAGGTTGCCCATTGAATCCAACGGGGGTGCAACGCCTTAGAGTTCGGGACACTCGCCTTTGTCACTGCCTCTAGGGCAGGATATGGTGTTACCACCAGAATGCGCTTTCCCTGTGCCAGTGCGCGTTCCTTTAGAATCGCCATCTGCACTGCAGTCAGTACTTTCTCCACAGATGAAAAGCGCATTTCTGCGGAAGTGTAAAGATGTGACTTGTATGCGATGGGTACTGTGTCACCTTTGTTAAAGGTTAAGTACGTGAAACCCACTGCCCCTGGAATTATTCTAATCACCAGGTTTGTGTGGTTGTCACGCGTCAACAGGTATTTAGACTCAAGAAGGTCTGTCTGCAAAGACTGCAGAATGGAGGTATGCTCCGGAAGCCAGCAAGACTTCGAAAAGGTAGGTTGTATCAAAGCATACAGTGGCTTGATACGCTGGGCGTATTCGGGAATGTAAGTACGCCCGAAGTTCAGGAAACCCAGCAAAGACTGAAGTTTTTTCAGAGTAGTAGGAGGGCACAAAAGTGCACATTTTTCTAGGAAGTGGGGGGCTAAGCCCTTACCTTCATTGTTGAGCTCGTAGCCCAAGAACAAAACGGTAAATTCAGCAATATGAGATTTGGCAAAGTTAAATTTGTAACCTTGAACCGCAAATTCTAGAATAATGCGGTCCACTCGGGAGAGATGCGGGAACAATTCGTCGTCCGTCAGATAAATGTCATCGACGTACGAACATGCATCTGGGTCGATGCCGTCTAACAAAGAGACAACACGGGCGGCGAATACGCCGGGACTGTTCTTATAGCCCATAGGTAAACGCCTGAATTTAAATAATTTACTACCGGAGGTAAAAGCGCTCCATTGGCTACTCTCCGGGGCTAAGTTGTGCGTGTAGAATCCATTTGATAGGTCAAGTGTTGTTTTATATTTTTTACGAACAAGACTGTCTACAAGCGCCGAACTGTGAGTATTTTGCACTGCAAAGGTCCGACAATGAGAGTTCAAATGCCGGTAATCCAAAACTAAGCGGTACGATCCATCGGGTTTAGAAACCGCGAATAGGGGATTATTCATTGGTGATACGCATGTTTCAATTACTCCCTGATATTCTAACTGAGTCAGAATTTCGGAAACGGGGCCTTTGGCTTCCCGTTTGATGGGATATTGGGGTTGTGGCTGGGGCAGAGACCGCAAAGGTATTTCATGGGGGGGAGAGTCTTCATCCCAGCCCACGTGGTTGCGGTATAACGCTGGAGCCAGGGACACAGCCCACTCAGCTGCAAGAGCCTCCGCTTTGTCCTTTGGGACATGTCGAGAAAAGCTCGGAAGGATTACCTCCTCCCCTTTACACGCAGCAAGTACGAATGGGGGCGGCCAATCCGCCACTGCTAACAAAATGTCGTACGAAGAGGTCAGATTTTCCCAAAAAATCCCTTTAATTACACGCTGTATATCACCTTCAATTTGAATGACAATATTAAATAGTCTGTCAGGGGGTGCCACTCTGGTGTCGGCTGTCTCAACAGTAATGAATGTTTCAGTTGCTGTCGCCTCCATATGAGGACGTAGCGCCTCCCACACTATGGTAACTTCCGCGGCGCTGTCTAGGAGGGTCACTGCCCACGTCCAGTTCAGGAGTCTCGTTCTCACCGTCTGTGGCATATTTCGCTGTTACAGCGGCAACTTTCTTCTTCTGAAATTGTGGGCGAGAACGTTGAAAATCTTCTGCTTTCCCTCTGACCTGTTGTCGAGGTTGGTCTCGTCCCTGGGGAGCCTCTCGACCCCTTCCTCTATCCTGGCGATCTCCTCCACCGGCCTGTGAAGTTGTCTGTGCCTGTGAAGAACGAGGAGAACGCGTATCAGGGATCTGAAACCTATCCGGAGATTTAATTCTCGCCCTATCGCGTAAATCATAAGTGCGTTCAGAAGAGACTGAAACCGGGGATGCGCCTCTCGACCCCGGCTTCTTTTGTTGCTTACCCTGTTTTTTCAACCTCCAGCTCTTTTTAGTGAAGACTGGTTTCTCATCTTTCTCAGATTGAGGTTTGGGTTGTTGTTGTTGTTGCGATTGTGTTTGCTGTTTTGCAAAAGGCTTATTGCCCAGGCTATTTCTGCCAATAGTTTTGTAAGCCTGGGCAATAATTTTCGGTAATTCGCGCGGCTTGTCCAATTCTGGGACCAAAGCCAAAGCATTAGCTACTTGAAAGTTCACTGCATCGCCCTTGACATTCGCAAGGATCAACTCAGCTACTACGTCGAACACTCCCACCAGTCTCATCCCTAATTCCACAGCCACTTCAGGGCCATGTTCATCCTGCACTCGTTTAATTACAGAGGGGAGAACCGTCATGGAAGGAGTGCCGAAACACTTCGAATACACTGCTGCAAATACCCTACCCCAGTTGTTGCATGCTGTCAACTCGGGGATTAAGTCTTTTGGCAAACTAATCGTAAGAATTCTATGTTTATCCACCGGTGTTGTGTTTGGAAAAACTGCCTCCAGCTGGTCAAACTTCTCCGCAAGCCAATAAGGAAAATCATCCTTATTTTGTGGGCGCTTGCCCATCACCGAGTTCACCATGACAGGACTTATGGTCACGCCGCCTGCACCAGCTGGATGGGCTGCAACTCCAGGTGGGGCACCCTGGATGTTGCCTGTAACATATTGCACTAAGGCTCGATGCACTCGCACTAAAGCTGAATACATGTTGCGCAGGTCCACGACTGGTATCGTCATATATCGCGGATGTGGGGTGTACCCAGCCAAAACAGGCCAAGTGGCCCCATCAATAGATAAGGGGCCTAAACGAACCATGGTAACCGGTTGGGGGAGGGCACCATCAAACCAAACACGGTGCTGCCAAGCCGTGAGCGGTACTTCAAGATTCCTATAAGGTCTATAGACAGCAGGAACATTGGTGGGTTCATATTCCTGGAACAAATTATCGTTCGCGTCCACCGCTGGAAAGGTGACCCAAGAATAGAACACCTCAAAGTGGAAAGCCGGATCGGCTTGAACCACAAAGATCAAATCGACACCCGCGTCAGGCACTCCATACACTGTCAAGTGAGTCCGGAGCGCTGCGCAGCTATGTGCCGGTATGTTTACACCCGCCATTACGATCGGGGATGTTCAACAACCTAACAGGAGGCAGCACAATATAGGGTTCGATTAAGAAACCTTTTAACAACTTCAAGCTTGAAAGAACCTACAAAAACGTCAATATAGGAGGTATCACCGTCACACACGCTTCCGGAAGCGTATGTGAGGGGGTTGTGAACAAGCACAAGCACTACACAAGCGTCTCGCAGATAAACAGCCCACTCGTTGGTCGCGCCATGTTATAGGGATTCTGCACACACAGAGCTATGCACAGGATAATAGGACCTCGGAATATAGTGGTGAGCCAACCATAAACCTTAGCACCTAAAACCCCAACCCAACTAGCCTTAGCGTCCCATTAGCAACAATGTACCAATGATTAGACAACCCAGAACACGGTATCTCTCTCCCAGGACTCGCAGAAGCAAGAACACTCTTTAGTCACTCACTCATACCTGTCCACAACGTGCGTAATAAGAGACACAGTATAGGTTAAAATGTTTATTTCAACTTACGTGCTCTAAGATACAGTACACGTGTCAGTACTATCAGCATAATGCATAAGAATAATATAATCAGCATAGTTACAACTCCATAGAATACAAGTGGGACAGCATCTCATAAAGCAGTGGATATAGGGCTAAATGACCTTTCCACCCTCCCCGTGCTAGAAGCTAGTTTATTATAAAAATAGAAGACCTCTCGGCTTTGACTAGCGAACCCCCATACCTCAGTCTCTAGATGCAAAACTACATCAGCAGACAATCACAGCTCTTCTCCCTGGAAAGGTTTTCTCCAAGTGAGTTCTTAAGTGGGGAAACCGCAATATTAAAAGCACACCAATTTCTCCATGGCAGCTGTACATAGTGTTATGTCTAGGTGCGAGGGACTGGCCAGATCAGCAAGAACCAGGGACTTTGTTTTTCGACCTTGTAACTGTTGTTCAGACTGAGCCCAAAGGGAACAGGAGAAAAGGTGAGAGACAGAAAATGCAGACAGTTCTAAAATAACTTGGCAGAAGCAGAGGTCAACAGAATAATGGCTCAGAGTAATGTGCGCAAAAAGTCATCATGGCAGCCAGGCCTATGCCAACGTATCCAGGCAGGCCAGGAGGCCACAAACCACAAGACAGGACCATGAACCATTATCCTGATGGATATCTGAGGAAAGCTTGTGTAATTTCTGTATGGCGGAGTATACACTAGGGGCGGTATCAGGAATGTAAACACAACAGCTACTGCCGATGACGCGGCAGGCTCCGCCCCTATGAGCAAGGATGACGTCTAAAACCATCCGGTTCTGAAGAGCAACAAGTCTCGTAGCCTGAAGCTCGACTGTGATATTAGTCAGTATACCTGCTGTAGTGTTAATGACTCCTTCAACTACTCTAGCAAGGCGACGGATATTACGGCTATTGAACATGGGGCCCCAGAACGGCAAAATGCCCTTCATAATGTCAGTAAATTGCTGCAGGGAAGTATCTGTTTGATCTATATCTTCCGAATTGACAACTCTCTTGGCTCGGTGCAAATGGAGATCCCTACGCTGTAGTCTATGATCCTTGTGATAGTTGGATGGTGCAATATAAACTGGGGGCAAGAGGAAAGAAACATAACACCAGCCAGACCATCCCCTGGGAAGCCAGGTATAAGCCTGTTCCCCACAAACAAAGTATACATTTGGAGGTGTGAGCAAAGGTGGGCTACTAGCAGTGTTCAATTGGTATGTATAGTTACAGCTACTTTGGCCTACTGGAATGCTTCCTGTACCTTCAACACAGAAACTGGCTGCTGTATTGATCACAGGGATGGGCATGGCTTTGTCTTCTGTTATATTTCGTTCCTGAAAACATATAAAATATTCAGTAACATTAAAGCCTTGAAAATACAGCATTTCGTTTTGCAACCAAGTGACATTCTTATGATCCTCAAAAATATTCATACAAGCTTCTGGATTTAGGGTACCCTCCTTTCCATCTGCCCCAGGTGTATATCCTTGGTGTACCACTATATATTCCAACACTGCTTCGTAATCAGACTGTTCCATATTCATCGCGCCAGCATAATAGTGCATGTACACCATAGAAAGCAATTGGAACCATGCCTCACAACTACCCAAGTATAACAGGGGCAATGACACCAGTAGATCGTTCTTATGCATAACTGAGGGAAGTAACCCACACACCCAGCAATTCGTGGCATTAGTAGTGCTGTGCACCTGATGCAGCATCTGCAGAAACGCGTTCTCGACATAGGTCTGTCTATGTCTTTCCTTATGCGAGGCCAGTGTAACAAACGAATGCTCAGGTGGAGCTGGGGTAGTCCCTATCAATGTGTGCACAGGATGCTGTTCTTCTAAATACCACACCACCCTGAATAGTGTTATCGTTACGATGAGAAGGACCACTACCACCCTACTCCCAGTAGACCAACTAGACCAACTAGACCACACAGGACCATTCTGCTGTAATGGTGGGGCCACTAGAGGCTGCTCCTCCTTCATAATTGCGCGGCCAAATGGGTACATAGAAAGAAACTTTTAGGAATTGGAGCCACAAAAACACAACCAACCAGAGGGGTACAAATCACCCAGTGTCCTTCAGAGCCTCACTGGTAGACTCCTATTGTTCATCAATGATGGTGCTATGAAGCACTCCCACAGGGGAGCTGCGAGATCGCAGCCCTTGCTGGAAAACAAATCCTCTTCTTTCAGGATAGGGCACCCTCCCTCCTTGGAAGACACCCTCAGCTAATCCTGTCCATTGTCCAGGGCAGTGCACCAGTGTAACTCACTCTAATCTAAAGCAGGCACCTTAGGCATAGCACCCACGCCCTAAGCTCGAGTCCTTCCCTAACTCCTGGACTGTCCTACTGGCGCACTGTCCTTCCGTCGGTTCCGCAGGTTATACCTGGCCACCCCAGGCACTTCTTCATCAACAAAAAGTGGAGGAAATTCAGGCTCAGCAGGGCATTGAGACTCAGGTGACTGTGCACCAGAAGCGGGAGAATCCGGGGCGGCCCTTATCCCTGGGGGGACCGCTTCAAGAAAGGCCTTGTTGCTCTCCTCGTCTGTCTGCGCCCACTTCAGTCGGGCGTCAGAGAAAGGAACGAAACGGGGCACGCGCTCCCCTTCCTGGTCAGCAATTTCTTTGAGAGCCCACTGATCATATGGAAGTGGTAGAAGCACCCGTTTGACATGGGACGCGTGCACCCAGTGCTTCCGGCCTTCAAGCTTCACTGCAGTGCTGGTGGCGAGCAGGACAAGCAGGGGCCCTTTCCACCTCGGCTCCAGGCAGTTCTTCAGTTGAATTATTTTTACCATGACATAGTTACCGGGTTGTAGCTGATGCCCGGGCCCCTCTGGTACTGGTTGCAGCGTGGCGTGAATCTGTTGGTGGACAGAACGAAGATCTTTAGTCAACTCATACAAATAGTCCACAAGTAGGGGGTACTCTATCTCGGAAAAGCGCTTGGGTCTTGGGACGCCCCAGACGTTGGCGGGGCGCCCAAAGACCACCTCGTACAGGGACAACCCTTTTCTATAATGCGCTGTTGCTCTGGTAGACAACAAAGCCAAAAGTAGAGCATCGGGCCATCGCAATCCTGTGCTTTCTTGAATCTTCGCTAACTTCAATTTGGGAGTACCATTGTACTTCTCAACCAGGCCTGCTGACTGGGGGTGGTTCGCTGCATGAAACTTCTGTCTAATATGCAAGCCTTTACACACCAATTCAATGACCTTTGAATTGAAGTGACTTCCGTTGTCACTCCAGATCACACGTGGCAATCCATTGCGCGGGAAGAACTCTTTTAAGAGTGCCTTCGCTGTCGCCATAGCCGTATTCTCCTTAGTGGGATAAGCCTCAATCCATTTACTGAATGCGCAAATCACTACTAGCACATACTTCAGGTTGTTAACTCGTTCCATTTCGATGAAATCCATCTGGAGAACCTCGAAAGGGAAAGAAGGAGGTGCAAAATTACCTGCGGGTGTAGAGTACCTTTCCCAGGATTATGTTTCAGACAAATGATGCAGTGTTTCACCAAGTGTGTGGCTACCTTAGGGATATTATCATTTCGCCATACAGGGTCCAGTAGCTTACATATTCCTTTGGCACTAATGTGTGCTGGGCCGTGGGCCATGGTAGCAACAGGGAGCACGTATGCATTGGGCAGCAACCATCTCTGCTTCCCAGACAAATCAGTCCAACACCCATCCTCATCCAAACACCCTATCCTCTCCTCCCATTCTGCCAGTTCATCTACTGTTGCCTCACTCTGTATTTCCCTGACATTGTCTAATGTGTCCTCGAACATTCCATTGTCTGGAACCCACCTAGCGGGACCTTCCACGAACATCTTTTTCATCTTCGATCTAGCTGTCTCCTTAGCTGTCTGATCTGCAAAAGCATTGCCCCTTCCAACATCGTCTGTTACTGCTTTGTGAGCGCTACATTTTATTATTGCCAATTTATCAGGAAGTGTCAGTGCTGTCAACAGTCTACGTATCAATGGACCATGCTGGATTCGCAACCCATGCGAGGTCAAGAACCCTCTCTCTGCCCAGAGGCGCCCGAAATTATGGGCCACCCCAAAGGCATACTGGCTGTCGGTGTAGACATTGACAGTCAGTCCCTCACTCAACTCACAAGCCCTAAGGAGGGCAGTGGTAGTGCCATCTGGTAGTTTGAAACAAGAGCCATCGACATATAGTTCCCCTTTGGGGTCAGATAAGGGAACATCAGTCAGGTCTACCCGTCCCTTCGTTTCTTCCTCAGTCCGAAATAAACAATCATGGACATCATTGTCCTTTTCTTCCGAAGGGAGGGGTAGTAACGTGGCTGGGTTCAGAGTAGCACATCTTTTAATGGTAATGTGCGGAGCAAACAATGTTAACTCATATCCAGTGAGACGCGCACTAGTAAGGTGCTGCGTCTTTGTCTTGTTCAAAAGCGTGTCCACAGCATGGGGTACCATTACTGTGAGATCAATATCAAGGACGAGCCCTGCCGATTATCTATAGAAACTGCCACCGCCGCGGCAGCCCTCAGGCAGCGAGAGAGAGCTCTGGTGACGTTATCAAGAATAGCAGAGAAATACGCGCAGGGTCTCTGCTTACCACCGAAACCCTGTGTTATAACAGAAAGCGCGCAACCGTCCGCCTCATGTACATAAAGCACAAAAGGCTTCTGGTAATCAGGAGTACCAAGCAAAGGAGCAGAGCAAAGCGCAACTTTTAATTGCCCAAAAGCTTGCTGGCATGCAGATGTCCAAGGCAAAGGTTCATGCACGTCTTTAGTGGTCAGGGAAAGGAGGGGTTTCGTTAGTAAGGAATAGTTAGGGATCCAATGCCGACAATACGAAGTTATACCTATGAACGCGCGTACCTCGCGTTGGGTCTTAGGAACAGGCATATTAGTAATAGCAGCTATGCGTTCAGGTGTTAGTCTGCGACCCTCCTTCGACAGTAGGTGACCTAAATAGGTGACCCCCTGTCGACAATATTGAGATTTCGAAAGTGACACCTTGTGTCCATGGCGTGCCAAATGTAACAACAATTTAACTGTGGCCTCTTTACAACCATCTTCAGTGTCTGAAGCCACCAGGAGGTCGTCAACGTACTGCAACAGCACATTACCAGGGGGAAGGTCCAAAGAATCCAATTGAGCTTTCAAAGCTTGACTATAGATACTCGTACTTTCTGTATAGCTTTGTGGAGCACGGCAGAATCTAAAACTCCTTCCGGCTATTGCAAATCCAAACAGATGTCTGCTATCTGTATGGATTGGAATGCTGAAGAAAGCATTCTTCAAATCGATGACTGGAAAGAATTTTGCAGACGGGGGAATCATTGTCAAAATCGCGGTAATGTCTGGGACTACAGGATACTGGGGGGCCACTATCTTGTTCACCTCTCTAAGGTCAATTACGAAGCGGTAAACATCAGGGTGAGCATCAGAAGAATCCAAGGGTGCCTTTTTAAGAATAGGAAGAATAGGGCTGTTACACACATTCGCCGCTGTCTCTTCAACCACACCAGACTTAATCAAATCCTGTATTATTTGCAATAAGGCCTTTTCTCCTGCCTGGGATATCTTGTACTGGGTAATACGTGGTAATACAGCATTGTCTTTGATCTGTATAGAGACCGGTGGGATCTGGAGTAACCCCACATCCGTGTCTCCTGTAGCCCACAGTGTACGTGGCACGGGGAGGGGGGTATCCTTTGCGAGGCAATGCTTGGCACGGGCCACGTGCGGTCCAATAGTCATGTAAACACCGTCTGGAGAACAAAAGATTGTCGCATGCAACCTTTTCAACAAATCCAACCCTAACAAATTTTCCCCACAATTTGACGTTAATAGAAATGGTGAATCAACCGTGAAGGGGCCAATAGTCAAAGCAAGAGGTTTGGAAATGGGGCTGACAACCGGCACGCCTGAGAAACCCACCGAAACATTATTTTGGCCAGACAGAGCTGCCCCCGGGACCAGTGAACGGGAAACAGAGCTATTCATAGCCCCTGTGTCAATTAAGAATTTCTCGGTCGTACCATGCAAATCTGCGGTGACATAGGGTCCACACTGATCTACAGGCACCGAAACTGGTCCCTTACCCTGTCCCTAGCTGTCCTAGCTGTGTGACATCCCTGTTACTTCATCCATGTCATAGACGTCATGATAGTACTGTCCCCCTCGGGGGTCGTCGAAGTAGTTCCCGCTCTGTCTATTGGATGATGTGTTCTCTGATCGCATGATCGCATGTCCCCGCAACCTCCTCTTCCCCGTCCACGTCCTCCAAACCCCCCACCTCTCGGGGCCTCGCCTCTCTGCGACAACTCCGGGCACTCATTCTGCCAATGTCCCTCCTGCTTGCAATATGCACATTGATTGAGTCCAAGGGGTGCATTCGAAGTACCACCCCTGTTAGTCCTGGGTAGCCGCTGGGCCGAACCCGAACCTCTTCCTCTTCCTCTTGCAACTTGCTGCATCAACACCCTCATCTTCAAATCCTTTGACTTTTTCTCCACCTTTTCTTTGTCCTCATTCTCTCTATGCTCGTAGTACTGTGCCATACTCAACATTACTGATGGGGAAGAGGTGCTCCAAGTGCTTTCTGAAGCCTGCAACCTAGTCGCAATCTCTGGAAGCAAATTGGTAACAAACCTGCTGACAAACAACCGGACACCACCTTCCAATGACAGATCCTGGCCACTAAAGTCGAGAAACACCCCTTCAAACCTAGTAAAGAAATCAGACACACTCTCGTCCTTCTTCTGATGACATGCAGTCAACTTGTCCCAATCCACCCGTCTCGGCGGGATAAGGGAATGCATATAGGTGATAATGCGGCCCGGTAAAGCCAATATCTCCGCCCTCGGCTTGTCACCAGGCTTGCAGTCCTTATCCCACACCCTGATCTGATCCCATGTTCCCCCCAATTCCACCACATGATCCTGTGTATGCAATTGCCTCCATATATCCACCGGTACCAACAAGCCAAAGAACTACTCAATATCTGCTAGCGTCATCACCGTGGAGGAGGCCGCCTCTGTCAACTCTTTATAATACGCAGTCGGGTTTTTCCGAGGGTCTGGCAACTGACTTTTAAGGGATATTACCTCACTCCTCTTCCAAGGAGTGTAGATCCACTGTTCCTGGAACCAAGCATCGACTCGTGGCCGAATTACAGCATTTGTGGAGTCGCGCAGTTCTGGTATTTCAGGATGATAAATGGGATGGACCTCTCTCATGGGATACTGGGTCACCATCGTCGGAACCTTTTGGTGCAATCTGCCCCGATAAACCACTAATGTCGTTACATTGCTAAAAACCTCATTAGGAGCCATATCTGCAGCATATACCCTGTCCCGTATGTCATAGATGATCTGCGGTGCAACACCTTGAAAACACTGCTCCCACAGTCCTATTAGCGTGGCCGACATGTGCTTAAGAGCATGTTGCTGTATGAAGGGCTCATAATCTCTCATCACACTCCACACATCTTCCACACTGTAGATCGGGTTCCGAGCCCACTGAGCCGCCTGATTCGCCACCATTTGCTTCTCCTCATCACCCACAGCAGAACGCACCAACACTTTGTCCATACGGTCTCGTTTTGCCCCCCAGTTCCCTTCATGTATTCCTCGTACGGGGGTCTCGCCATTCGGCAGTGCTAGGGGTGTCATACTTGAGGGAGAAAGAACAGATGAGGAGACAGGTATCATCATGAAAGGAGACAGTGTCGTAGGAGTGAAAGGGGGTGTAGCAGTGGATACAGAGTCAGTAGACGGAACAGGAGAGCTAACGGCTCCCACCCCCGTCCCTAGCATGAGCAGGGAAGGAGCAGGTGGGGCTGGGGCCGAAGCAGTTTGACTAGAGGCCGGAATACTAGGAAGCGCAGCACCAGAGTAGGCCTGGGCGGTGAACTTCGCTCCGTTCGCGGAGTTTGCGGAGTTTTCTGCACTCCGCACTCCGCGGAGCTCGCGGAGTGCAGAAAACTCTGCTTCGCGATGTGCATCAGAGTTTTTTCCCCGCTCGCGATCGCAAACGGTAAGTTTGCGATCGCGAACGGTAAGTTCACGAGCAGCCTCTCGGGTAGAATTTCTACCTGAGCGGCAGGAATACCAGCAAAAACTGCAGTTCGCACTGCACTCCGCCACTTGTGGAACTTCGCAGAGTTTTTTTGTAACTTCGCGGAGTTCCGCGTAGCAAAACTCCGCAAACTACTCCCAGGCCAGAGGCCGGGGACTGAGATGTGGGAACCCTTGGGTATATCCGCTCAGGAGCATAAGGTGGAGGAGGGCGAGAATCCAATAGCTCTTCAACGAAAACATCACCTTCCTCTCTATTGACATAACATTTATCTGTCTGCAATCAAAATTTTCTATCAGCACATTCTATGCCTTTCTCTAACTTTGCCCTTCCATAGGCCACTGCTTTCTGCGTTATTGTTTGTGTCTGCCTCCTCCGGGCCTCTTTCTCTGCTCTCATACGCCGCTGCTTTGCTTCCTTCTGCCAGACTCTGAGAGAATCAAACATCGACTGCCTGCTCTTTTTGGCGAACAATTTGTCCTGCAAGAAATTCAATTTTCGCTCATCAAACGAGCCAGTAAGTGGCCACTGTAACTCAGTATTGTCCCTCGTATATTTATTCCACAATGTGCTAAACATAATGGGGCCAATACCGTGCTTGACATATACATCAAAATTTGGGGTACCCTCCGGAGGTGCAGGCTGGCTCTCTTCCAATCGAGCCTCAGTAGAACAACACCGACATCCAAAACACTCCAGTTTACTTAAGCAAGGCATCTTAATATAAGACACATGCACTGTCCCTAACGGACAAGTATAACACCAGAAACAGTAATATAAAGAAAAGATAAGCAACAAAAATTATTCAGAAACCAAACCAAATGGTCCGAAGACCACTCCCTACAGACTGGAGACTGTACCAAGTTCGAGAAGACAGGCTCTTGCCCCAGACCTTATCAAGCATTGACCAAATTACCAGTTGGCCTGGCAAATTGTTCGCGAACAGTCACAGACCTTTTCAAGCGCGGGCCAAATTTCCAGTTGGTCTGGTAAACTGCTCACAAGCACTCTGTGCCTTTTCCAAGGGTCCGCAGACCCACCAAGTTCAAGACAAGACAGCCCGAAGACCGTACCAAGACACAGCCCGTCGGCTCGTGCCGTTCAAGCAAGGCAGTCTGAAAACTGCACCAAGACAGTCCGGAGACCGTACCAAGACACAGCCCATAGGCTCGTGCCGTTCAAGAATGGCGCAATTTTTCCAAGAGTCAAATCACTCACCTGGTGCACACAGGTTGAGTCAAGTTATTCTCCACTGCAGACTCTTCGGACCAAACGGTCAACTCCAAGATTTCGCCTTCTCAGGACCCAGCCGGTGACCACTAGACGAGGAAGCGCCCGATCAGACGGGCGGGGCAGCTGCAAGAACCAAGCTCGATCGTGTGGAGTACCCCGATCCGCCCGACCGACCAGACGCAACCCCGACACTGCAACCCGATTATGGGCGAGCTGGATCACCATGCGAGGTACCTGTTTGGGAACCAACTGAAGGAAGTGGCCCTTAGGGGCCACCCGGGTTACTCACAACCACCTGCTAGGCCTTCCCAAGAAATGAAGAGTCGGTCAGACAGTAGAGAATAAAAACATACCTTTATTAGTAATACTCTGCAGAGGAGTCCAATCTGAACTGCACCCTAAGATGTCTGCCGAGGGGACTGACCCCCCCAACAGTCTGCAGTCTGCAGTGAGTAATCATTCTTCCCAAGAAGCCTCCAACCACGCCCACAGTGGAAAGTTACCGGCCTGAGCCGTATATGAACTAAGAAGGCACAGGAGGATGGGCTACCACCTGCCAGATGGGTACATGCTATCTGTGATTCGAGGTCACCGCGCTGAATCTCAGCGTCTCCCAACGTGGGAGCAGAACTACACACTTGGATAGGTATGCGAGGGCAGAATGGCCTATTCATTAGTAAGTCGGAAAACAGCCTTGAACAGGAAAGGAAAAAAATAATAACTAAATACAGTAATCTGCTGAGGCAAGCAGTATGAATAATGAGGCCTAGTTCAGACACAGCCTAATAGGGATTACGAAATACAAAATGGAGTCACACTTGCTAACTAAAGCTTGCACGTTGCAGGGATAACTCAGTGGGTTGCATAACGTGAATACAAATGGCATCTATTTAGCCACACACTGCTAACCTAAGGTAGCATGATACGAGTGCATAGGAGGAATGGGATTTTCAAATCTAACACATATGAAACTAGTGCTTTTAGCACCAAGTTTCACAGGTTTCTGAATTTGCCAGGTTTTTTTCCCAGGAGCGGCCCGTGCAGGTAAGAGCGGTGAGTCGGTGAGACCGGGTTGGGGGGGGGGAGATTTGACAGATGACCACGAGGAAAAATTAAATAAATGATCAGTTTTCCCTCATCGCCGTCTGACGAAATCCCCCCCACCCGGCCCCACTGCCCCACCACTCTTACCTGCACGGGCCCCAGCTGATCTTTCTACCAATCAATTTTAACAGGTTTGACTGCCAAAATTCACCTGGGAAAATATGCAGGAGTTGTGACGACCTCAATACTTTCGCAATGCGTGGTATCAGCACTTACAACACATAACAGAATTTAACAATTTTCGCAATGAAGGGCTTTGACATACACACTTGCAGCCTAACGGCTAGGGCGGTCGACCTCGATTCTGGGGAACCGGGTTCGAGTCTCGGCAAAAACGCACAACATCCTGTGATTCTGGGCAAATCACTTAATCTCCCCGTGCCTAACAAAAATTAATGTGTCCTCATGTAACGCAACTGGTGCTATGTAAAGCGCTCTGATACCCGATACCTTCGGGTCAAGTTCGCGCTGTATAAAACTCCGTAAAAAAAAAAAAAAAAACGTAAATGTGCTTGCCCTTGTAGAATTTTCAATTTCCCACTGTTTCTACATGTGCACAATTATAACTCTGAACTATGCATTTGCAAAACGGCCTCTCAAATCACAGACATGAAAAAAATCAAAGAAGACCATTAAACCAACAACATTTTTAAAATGTGTATAGTAAGAGACTAAGGGCCCCATGCATCATCCGAAAATCGGGTCGCAAACGGGCAGATTCGCAGAATCTGCCCCTTTGCGACCTGTATTTTTGCATTTGGGATGCATCATCCCAAATGCAAAAATCGCAATTTAAGGAATCGCACAATTGCGATTACTTAAATTGCGATTGCATTTAAGGAATCGCAAATTGAGATTCCTTAAATGCAATGCAACAAAGTAAAAAAATTAGCGATTTCAGCTACTAGGGCGCAATTTACCATGAAGTTGAACTTCATGGTAATTGCAAAATCTTGAGAAATGCACTAAAGTACATTTTTCAAAGTAGAAGGTTACACACACACATGTCCTTGGGACATGTGTGTGCGCAACATATGTGCACGGATCAATTTCAGGGGTGCAACAGGGTGTCCTTTTGACACCCCTGCACCCTTGAAATTGCATGCGGAATTTGCGAGTACCTATTGGTACTCACAAATAGCGCTCGCAATTTCCTATTCATTCCTATGGGCCTGTAGGCCCATAGGAATGAATGGGAAGCCATTCCTTATTTGCGACTCGCAATCTGCGAGTCGCAAATAAGGAATGTGAAGGAATCGCTATTATTATAGCGATTCCTACATGCATAGGATTTTGCGAATCCTTAATTGCGAATCCTTAATATTCGCTATTAAGGACTCGCAAAATCCTAGCTTGATGCATGTGCCAGTTAGAGCCTAATCATGACCAAAGCGGACCGATGGACCGTCGTAGCCACAATGGCGGTGCGGCACTGCTGCACCAGCATTCAAACTGCCCTATTACACGTTGAACGGTCAGACCGTCTTGGGACCATCACAACCGCTAGGAATCAGAGATCCCTGGCAGTGTTGCAGCAGTCTTGAGGCGACAATATGCGGTGAGCCCGCCATCAAAACTGTGGCAAAGAGGAAACATAGGGGGCTCTACAGGCTCCCCCCGTTGCCTCAGGACCATGGGGTGCATTCAGGGGGGGGGCACATGTTGTGCTCCCCTGTGTGCATGCACCCCAGTTCCTGCACGGCATGGATTGCACCAGTCCATGTCGTGCAGGAAATGCTGTTGGCACTCCCATTACAGTGCCTTTTTCATAGGCACCGCCGTGGGACCACCAAAGAACCGCCCGCCAGAGATTAAAAAAGTCATAATCTGGTGGGCGGTGTCAGTACGGCTTTGGCAGTCTTGGAGTGGGGTGGCGGCCCCGCTCCAAGACCGCCAAAGTCGCAATTAGGCCCTAAATAAGGCCTGTATTGCAATCGCAATTTGTGTCTCTGTGCTACATTCACCATGAATTTATCTCATTAATTCGACTGTTTTTCTTTAAAATGATTTTAATTCCCACTTTCCTTTGTTACTACGTTTTGCTCTTTTCTTGTTTTTTTTGTATCCAATAGTTATTTTCCTATTGTCTGTATTCTTTTTGCCTATTCTATTTTCTCTTCTGTTGGCTTTATTCTAATTATCTTATCTATTTTGTCCTTTTCTGTCTTATTTTTTCTTTACAGGGAGCCAGCCCTCTTTTATTTTTTCCTTACTGTGGATACCCTCTTACTCTTTTCACTCTCCAGACTTGCAATACTCCTTATTGCTAGTCCTCTTTCTTACTTTTTATTGTCTTTTGATTTCTTGGGAGAGAGTCACTCTAAATGTGTTCAGTTTCGAAGTGAACAATTCAAAGTGTTGAGGGAATACATTCGTAACCATATCATCCTATAGCAGGACAAACGTGTTACTATTCAAGAGGTGTGTAAATGTACTAATTGCTTAAACTTATCCTTACAGGTGGCTGAAGGGACTCGAGGATGACAGTCAGGAGACAGACGTCCATTACAACTCTCTAACTGGAGAAGGAAACTTCAACTGGCGCTTCCTCTTCCCTTTCTTCTATATGCCAGCAGAAAAGCAAATGGTTGTCAGCAAAAGGGAAAATATATTTTCTTTAGAAAAGACAGAACGCAAAATTCCGGCGGTGCTCTTGCTCCAGGTCTGGGATTTCGACAGGCTTTCCTCGGATGACTTTCTGGGTAAGTAAACGAGCGCGGAAAGTTGTCTTTCTGTGTCACTTTAAAGATTATCCAACATCATGCTTCAGTTAAAAAACAGTAACTATTTGTTTGCTTATAATGTATAAGCATACCGAACACAAACATTGGCAAAGACAACATAATGCACTGGTGACACCTCTTGGCTTTGCCAATGCTTATTTTCCCCAAGACAGCTGCCATGGGTGAACATACATGTGCAAGGCAAATTTGTATTGGTACTTCTTTAATTAGTTTAAGAAAAATCATTACAAGTTTGGCGCAGAGAGTGTGCACGCATCTGCAGCAGCAATCTTTCAATGGTAAACAGTCATTACAAGATGGCCACCTTGAGCCAAAGTGCATGCTAGCTTGTCATAAATTTTGCTTGAGGTTAAGAAAAATTATTCACAAATGGCCACTGTGCAACACACCAGACGCAGCTGCCATCCTGTAATGATTTTTCGTAAACTAAAAAAAACCTCTTACAAGATAGCCCTTGAATATGCATAGTAGCCATCTTGGATAGATTTTCTTCAAAGTTTTAAGTCAAATTATTCCAAGAACACCACTGCGTATGCACGTGCATTGGAATGTTTTGAAAACAATTTTAAGAAGGTCACCCACTGATGTGGGCGGTACCTCAGCACATGGTGCACATGGTGCTGAGGTATCAAGCAGCTGCTTGCAGGGCCTCATTTGTTTTAAAAACAGAGCAGGGTGGGAAAGGAGTGGGTGGGGGACAGAAAGAGGAAAATAAAATAGTCCCTAATTTTTGCAATAGAAGGTCCGATGTCAGTTGTGAAAGGATACATTCATCAAATCAAAACACTGTGAGACTGAAAAGCTGCTTGGATGGGACAAATACCACAATAGAGAGGAAAACCATTAAATCATGAGCAGAGAAGTGATAAAGACAAGTAAGCGATCGACTCATGAGTATGGACACACAAAGTTCCTTCTTATTCTATGTTGGATATAAATATTAGTTCTATTTGCCCACTGTTGGAAAGTGGATTATTGGTAGGAGCAAATGTAGGTCTGCCACTGGCAATAAGGCCACTAACACATGATAAGACTCAGCATAGGTCTTAGAAAATTATTCCCATGCTCAACCCTTGGTAGCTTGGCTGCGAGCAGGCAGGCTTAACTTCGAAGACAGGTATGTAAAGCATTTAAAAACACCAATTCAGTAAATAATTAAGACACAATGCATAATAAAAATCCAACACCAATTTATTAAAATAGGAAATATTTTTATCTTTAAAATGACACCAAAACGACAAAAATCCAGTGTAGGGAACCGGAGATATGAATTTTTAAAGATTTATCACTTTATAGCACTTAGAAACCTATAGCACCATATTGGGACATCTGGTCGCGATAGACCGGCTCAAAGTCAAAGTTTCAAGCCGACCGCGATGGAGCCCTGAGCGCCTACCACTCACGGTAGGTCCCGGTCACAGTTTTTACCTTCAGACTTAGAAACTTTTCTGGAGCATTTTCTCGTGGGGTCCCTCGATGCGCTTCACCAGGCCGGATTCGGTGAGGGTTCGCCAGCCTCAGATTTCTTCTACTCCCGGTCAAACTCTGGAAGTCGGACCTACAGAGCTTTCAGCGGGACGAACCTGGATGGCTTGGCCGGCTCGCTGTTGAAGGCAGGCGGCTTGGCTGACCAGGTTGAGTCGGTCCCCCTATGGATCTTTTTTCCAAAGTTGCTCCAAAGTTCTCCAAACTCCTGGAACTTCTTCCTGAAGTTCCCCAAAGGGTCCCAAAGTGTCTCAAACTCACTCCAAGGGTCTGGAAGCTCCAAGATGGTCCGTGAAAATTGAGGACTTCAGTTCCCACAATCCACTTGGACAAAACCCTTACAAATCCACTGTTAGTTTTCCAGGTTGCGGATTCTTGGTGGTGATCCAGGTGAGCTCTGTTAACCTGTAGCTTGCAGGGAGTCCACTCTTTAGTCTTTTTCAGAGCAAGGTAGTCCACAGGGCTATAGTTTCAGATGGTGCAGTCCTCAGAGGGCAGGCCTTAGCAATTGCACATCTAACTTCTCAGCATGGCACAACGTCTTGCTTTCTTAAGTTTCAAGCAGCAGATCTGAGGGGCTCTGCCCTCCTCAGATACTTATTCCAAGTTCTCTGGGTCAAGCAGGAGGTCACTCCTGACCAATGGGGGCAGGGTAACTCCCCAAAGATATGACCACATCCTGTAGAGTGTGGCATTATTTTGTCCCAGAGTGTATCAAATCTTCCAAATTCATAATGGCTGATTTTCCAGCAGAGAGTCAAGAGCTGGCTAAACACACCCCTAGGAAGGCTATTTCCATAGTCTCTCCCCCTTGCATCTGCTCATTCCTTCCTTAACCTAGCATCTGGCTTGGGGTCAAAAGTTTAGAGTTGTAAATGATACTGGTTTCTTCCCTCCCCTTTGAAGACCATGGTTTACGACTCCTCCCCCTGCCCTGGCATTCCTGTGGAACAGCACACTGCCCTCCCAGAAGAGCTGGGTAACCCCCGGGCTCTTTATCACCTTTTCAAAGCAGCCTGGCTAATCCACTTAACTCTGACCAATCAGGACAGACCCCTGGAAGGCTGAATCTGGACCTACAAACAAGAAAGTCTTATAACTTCTTGTCTGTACATTTTAGGAGAAATTCAACAATACCATATTGTTGGATTTATCACTACCATTCTGGGAAGTCTTTGAATGGAAGTTCTATCATTCTCCTATCAGGAGTTATTAGTTAATAACTTCTTGCCATGTTAACCTATGTGGCATGGGATTTTCAATGGGAAAAATGACTTGGGCCATTTTTCCAGCACCAGGACTTACAAAAACATATTTTATAAGTACTCTGCCTATATCCACAGAACCCCCACCCCCTGGATCACTTAGGGGAGATTTTAGGGGTTCTGAATCTATAGAAATATTGCAGATCCTCCCTTCCCAGTGCTCCTAGCATCAAAGTCGAATTTGGGCAGCACTTTATCACAATGTGGGGAGTGAAATGTGAAATTTGACTTAACCCAGGGCATATAAAACTCATTTTATAAGGGTCCACCTTATAAATACCTGACCCCACACCCCTGGGACACCTAGGGGAGACCCTGGGGGTTCCTAATATGCCACAACATTGTAGGTTATCCATTTTTGAGGGAGTGCCCCAAACACCAAAGTCGAGTTTGGGCACAATTTACTTTTTAAAAGCAGTCATGGAACCCAGGGCTGCTTTTAAACTGACCTCAGGCTTCAGCAGTGCACACATGCAAGTGCAGAAAAGGCTGCTGGCCTGCCATGCCCTACTATATACTAGGTACTGATAGGTAGTTTCAAACCCCCTGCCCTATTATGTACTAGGGTCTTATAGGGTAGGTCATGCCAATCACAGTGGTACCCCAACCCATAGTGTACCCTAGTGTATGTAGGTGTTTTCACTGTATTCTAAATGTGTCTCTTTCAGCATAGCACTGGCCCTGGGCCTGGTTAGGCAGAGCCCAGGGTGAGTCAGAGTCAGTTACCACAAGTACAAGTCAGCAAAAAGTTGGGGGGTGCCCAGGGCACAGGATGACTTTGCAACATAGCCCCCCCAAACGAAAGATGATGGGTTACTAACCTACACCCTGGTAGTCCTCATCAGCTAAGTGGAAAAACCTGGAAAGTCCATCTGCATTTTCATGGGCAACCCCAGGTCTGTGTTCCACTGTAAAGTCCATTCCCTGTAGGGAAATGGACCACCTTAACAGCTTGGGATTCTCCCCTCTCATCTGCATGAGCCATGTGAGAGGCCTGTGGTCAGTTTGAACACAAAAGTGAGTCCCAAACAAATATGGTATCAACTTTTTCAGGGACCTAACCACAGCAAAAGCCTCTCTCTCAATGGCACTCCACCTCTGCTCTCTGGGACGAAGTCTCCTGCTAATAAAGGCAACTGGCTGATCAAGGCCCTCTTCATTTAGCTGTGACAACACTGCCCCAATCCCTTGCTCTGAAGCATCTGTCTGAACCACAAATTATTTTGTGTAATCAGGGGCCAGCAGCACTGGTGCTGAACACATAGCAGCTTTCAGAGTGTCAAAAGTCTTCTGACACTCTGGGGTCCAATCCACCTTTTTGGGCCTCTTCTTAGAAGTGAGTTCTGTTAGGGGCCCCACAATGCTCCCATAATTTTGAACAAACCTTCTATAATACCATGTCAGTCCAAGGAATGCCCTGACCTGAGTCTGGGTAACAGGAGCTGTCAAATCCCAAATAGTTTGGATTTTAGCTTGTTGAGGCTGTACATGGCCCCCACCTACCAGGTGGCCCAGGTACACCACAGAACTCTGCCCTATTTGACACTTACTTGCCTTAATAGTCAGGCCTGCCTCCTGCATGGCCTGAAGCACTTCCCTTAGGTGGCTTAAGTGATCCCCCCAGGTAGAACTGTATACAACTATATCGTTCAGATAAGCTGCACTGAACTGTTCCAACCCAGACAAGACCCTGTTCACCAACCTTTGGAAGGTGGCAGGTGCATTCTTTAAGCCAAAGGGCATTACCTTGAACTGATAATGTCCCTCTAGTGTGGAAAATGCTGACCTCTCCTTTGCTCCATCAGTGAGGGCAATCTGCCAGTAACCTGAAGTCAAACCAAATGTACTCAGGTACTTAGCAGCCCCTAACCTGTCAATGAGCTCATCAGCTCTAGGTATAGGGTGAGCGTCAGCCTTTGTGACTGCATTCAATCCTCTGTAGTCCACACAGAACCTTAACTCCTTGGGTCCCCCCTGAGGATTAGGTTTAGGTACCAGCACCACTGGACTGGCCCATGGACTCTCAGACGGTTTAATTACCCCCAATTCCAGCATCTTAGCAACCTCAGCTTTAATGCTGGCTCTGACATGGTCAGACAACCTGTACAGTTTATTTTTGACAGGTAGGCTGCCACCAGTGTCAATGTGGTGCACACACCACTCACTGATGCCTGGGGTCAAAGAGAACAGGCCAGCAAACTGCTCCAGCAGTAGCTTACAGTCTCTGTGCTGCTGGTCTGTCAACTTGGGAGAGAGTACAACCCCCTCCACTGACACATCTTGCACATTAGTGGAGAGGAGGTCGGGCACAGGCCTGCCTCCTCCACACCCTCATCAGTGACCAGTAACATGGTCATGTCTGCCCTGTCATGGTGGGGTTTCAATCTATTCACATGCAGGACCCTATGAGGGTTCCTGGGGGTGCCAAGGTCAACCAAATAGGTAACCTCACCCTTCTTTTCTAAGATTGAATAGGGCCCACTCCACTTGTCATGGAGGGCCCTGGGAGCCACAGGCTCCAACACCCACACCAGTTGTCCTGGAGTATACTCAGGCATAATAGCCTTCTGATCATACCAGTGCTTCATGAGCTCCTGGCTGGCCTCCAGTTTCCTATTTGCCTTGTACATGTACTCTGCCATTCTAGATCTCAGGCCTAGCACATAGTCAAGCAGATTGTCATTTGCTTCTTTAAGACGCTTCTCTAAAGACTCTCTACGTAGGCTCAATGGCCCCCTCACAGGGTGTCCAAACAACAACTCAAAGGGACTGAAACCAACCCCTTTCTGTGGCACCTCCCTGTAGGCAAACAGTAAGCATGGGAGGAGAACATCCCATCTCCTCCTGAGTTTCTCTGACAACTCATTTATCATGCCCTTCAGGGTTTTGTTGAATCTCTCAACAAGACCATTTGCTTGTGGGTGATAGGGGATGGTGAACTTGTAGTTGACACCACACTCATCCCACATAGCAGTCAGATAGCTGGACAGGAAGTTCGTGCCCCTATCTGATACCACCTCTTTTGGAAAACCCACTCTGGTGAACACACCAAGCAGTGCTCTAGCCACTGCAGGAGCGTCAATGGTTCTAAGAGGGATTGCTTCAGGTTACCTAGTGGCATGGTCCACTACCACTAAGATATACCTATTCCCTGATTCAGTAGGTGGGTCCAGGGGACCAACAATGTCCATCCCCACCCTTTCAAAAGGAACCCTAACCACTGGCAGTGGTATTAGGGGAGCCTTTGTCTTGTCCCTTGCCTTGCCACTGGCCTGACAGGTGACACAGGAGCTGCAAAACTCCTTTACCTTTTCAGACATATGTGGCCAGTAGAAATGGTTCACCAACCGGTTCCATGTCTTTGTCTGTCCCAAATGTCCTGCCAAGGGGATAACATGACTCAAAGTCAGGATGAACTCCCTGTACTTCTGGGGTACCACCAACCTCCTGGTGGCCCCCTCCTTGAGGTTTCTGGCCTCAGTATAAAGCAGTACATCTTCCCAGTAGAGTTTGTGAAACCCACTGTCATCCCCCTCCTCTTGCTTAGAGGCAATCCGCCTCAAGCTCTTAATTGTGGGACAGTCTCTGTGTCCCTTACTGAACTCCTCTCTGGAGGGTCTACCTGCTCCTGTCAGTTCTGCCAAATCTGACAGCTCTGGCAGGGATGGAGTCCTTCCCTCAGAGGCTAGGTCCTCCCCATCAGGGTTAGATTCTTCCTGCACCTCTGGAGTTCCCCGGGCTGGCTCACCAGGCCCAGTACCCTTGTCCTTGGATGCTTGGCCCTTTGTTCCAGGGTCCAAGTGTCCAGCCCCTCCCTTCTGGCTAGTCTGTGACCTAGTCACAGCACATACCCACTCAGGGAGCTCCAATATTTTCATATGGAGTCCTCTCTCCACCTCTGACCACACAGAGGCTTCAAGATCATTGCCCAGTAAACACTGGACTGGGAGCACCTTTGACACAGCTACCTTCATAGGGCCTGTCACACCTCCCCTTTCCAAATCCACCACAGCCATAGGATGGAGTTTGGTAGTGCTGTCTGCACAAGTCACCTGGTGAAACTCACCAGGTACCACCCTCTCCAGAGGCACCAGCTCATCCAGGGCCATAGTTACACTAGCCCCAGTGTCTCTGATAGCCTCAACCTCAGTCCCATTCACTTTAGGCCTCTGCCTGTACTTGTCCATGTTTGGAGGTAAGGCAGCAAGGGTTGCAATATTCACCCCACCCAGGGACACTAAGGTTCCTTCCACCACCTGACTACCCTTCTCTGGGGCACCACTCTCCACCCCTACACTTACACTGGCAATCCCTGTGGATGGCCCCTTTGGGGGGAGTTTCTTGGCACAGACAGCATCTCCCTGTTTGTGCCCTGGCTGGTTACAGTCAAAGCACTTACCCACCTTTGAGGGAACAAAGAACCTACCATTCTTTCCATGATACCCCCTCCCTTTGAATTTGGGTTGGCTCGGGGCCCCCCCTCCTTGTTCAGGTTTTTGTGGGTCTTTGGAGGACTCCTTCTGATTTTGACCAGCTTTCCCTTGGGCTTTCCCTTGGGGAGGGACCTGACCTCCTTTCTTCTGGTCACTCCCCTGGTGCTGAATGGAAACCCGGGTTCTCACCCACTCATCAGCTGGTTCCCCCAGCTCTCTGGGGTCTGTCAGCTTATAGTCCACTAGATACTGGTGTAACTTCTCTTCTGCACAATGAGTCAAAATATGTTCTTTCAAAAACAAATTATACAATCCCTCATATGTGTCAACTTTGTTACCAACAATCCAGCCTTCCAGTGCCTTCAATGAAACGTCCACAAAGTCTACCCAAGACTTTGAACTGAATTTCTGGGTGCCTCTAAACTTCACCCTGTACTGCTCTGGAGTCAGACCAAATCTCTTGACTAAGCATGCCTTCATCTGCTGGTATGATTCTGCATCCTCTCCCTTCAGGGTCAGGAGCCTATCCCTCCCAGCTACTGGAATCAACTCCCACATGAGTGCACCCTAATACTTAGAGTGGAACCTACTAATTCTAAGGGCCCTCTCAAAAGCTGCTAGCCACTTGTCAATGTCATCCCCCTCTGTGTACTTGGGCACTATACCCTTGGGAAGTTTGGGATCAAATCCACCACCCCTGGACATCTCAAAATCTTCATCATTTTCACTCCCACCATTTCTTTTGAACGCCTCCTCCCTCTCCCATTTCTTCTTAGCCAATTCCAATTTCTCCTTCTCCAAGGCAATCAAAGCTAATTGAGCCTCAAGCTGTCTCTCTGCAAGAGACATTGGTGCTTCCTGAGTAAGGGACCCTTCCCCACTCCCACCATCTGGAATCATATGGCTAACACTAGATACAATGGAAGAGGCATCATCCTCACCCTCCTCTTGGATGAGGTTGGGGGGGACACCCTCTATCCCCCCTTGACTCTCCTCAGCTACCCCAGCCCAGGCCTTTAGGGTTTCAAGCAACCCTGCCTTTCTAAGCTTCTTGGAAGCAGGCAGCCCCCTAAGCCTACACTGTTCCCTAAGATCAGCCATCTTGAACTGGGACATTAGCTAGGTCTAGCTCCATGGTTCCCTAGTTTTGGGTCACAGCAACTAGGCACAACAGACTTAGAACAATTTGGAAAAATCAAAACAATGGATTAAAAACAGTTTAGTCCATATTCCAAAAATCAAACTCAAAAGTTTTGTTCTAAGGAAATTTAGAGGATTTTTATAATCTTAATTCACTTTACTGAAAGGTGTACTTTTTAAACACAAGTCCTCATCCACACCGTTGAGCACCAAATGTTGGAAAGTGGATTATTGATAGGAGCAAATGTAGGTCTGCCACTGGCAATAAGGCCACTAACACGTGATAGGACTCAGCATAGGTCTTAGAAAATTATTCCCATGCTCAACCCTTGGTAGCGTGGCTGCGAGCAGGCAGGCTTAACTTCGAAGACAGGTATGTAAAGCATTTAAAAACACCAATTCAGTAAATAATTAAGACACAATGCATAATAAAAATCCAACACCAATTTATAAAAATAGGAAATATTTTTATCTTTAAAATGACACCAAAACGACAAAAATCCAATGTAGGGAACCGGAGATATGAATTATTAAAGATTTATCACATTATAGCACTTAGAAACCTATAGCACCATATTGGGACATCTGGTCGCGATAGACCGGCTCAAAGTCAAAGTTTCAGGCCGACCGCGATGGAGCCCTGAGCGGCTACCCCTCGTGGTAGGTCCCGGTCACAGTTTTTACCTTCGGACTTAGAAACTTTTCTGGAGCTTTTTCTCGTGGGGTCCCTTGATGCTCTTCACCAGGCCGGGTTCGGTGATGGTTCGCCGGTCTCAGATTTTTTCTACTCCCGGTCAAACTCTGGAAGTCGGACCTACGGAGCTTTCAGTGGGATGAACCTGGATGGCCTGGCCGGCTCGCGGTTGAAGGCAGGCGGCTTGGCTGACCAGGTTGAGTCGGTCCCCATATAGAGCTTTTTTCCAAAGTTGCTCCAAAGTTCTCCAAACTCCTGGAACTTCTTCCTGAAGTTCCCCAAAGGGCCCCAACGTGTGTCAAACTCACTCCAAGGGTCTGGAAGCTCCAAGATGGTCCTTGAAAGTTGAGGACTTCAGTTCCGACAATCCACTTGGACAAAACCCTTACAAATCCACTGGTAGTTTTTCAGGTTGCGAATTCTTGGTGGTGATGATCCAGGTGAGCTCTGTTAACCTGTAGCTTGCAGGGAGTCCACTCTTTAGTCTTTTTCACAGCAAGGTAGTCCACAGGGCTGTAGTTTCAGAAGGTGCAGTCCTCAGAGGGCAGGCCTTAGCAATTGCACATCCAACTTCTCAGCATGGCACAACGTCTTGCTTTCTTAAGTTTCAAGCAGCAGATCTGAGGGGCTCTGCCCTTCTCAGATACTTATTCCAAGTTCTCTGGGTCAAGCAGGAGGTCACTCCTGACCAATGGGGGCAGGGTAACTCCTCAAAGATATGACCACATCCTGTAGAGTGTGGCATTATTTTGTCCCAGAGTGCATCAAATCTTCCAAATTCATAATGGCTGATTTTCCAGCAGAGAGTTAAGAGCTGGCTAAACACACCCCTAGGATGGCTATTTCCATAGTCTCTCCCCCTTGCATCTGCTCATTCCTTCCTTAACCTAGCATCTGGCTTGGGGTCAAAAGTTTAGAGTTGTAAATGACACTGGTTTCTTCCCTCCCCTTTGAAGACCATGGTTTATGACTCCTCCCCCTGCCCTGGCATTCCTTTGGAACAGCACACTGCCCTCCCAGAAGAGCTGGGTAACCCCAGGGCTCTTTATCACCTCTTCAAAGCAGCCTGGCTAATCCACTTAACTCTGACCAATCAGGACAGACCCCTGGAAGGCTGAATCTGGACCTTCAAACAAGAAAGTCTTATAACTTCTTGTCTGTACATTTTAGGAGAAATTCAACAATATCATATTGTTGGATTTATCACTACCATTCTGGGAAGTCTTTGAATGGAAGTTCTGTCATTCTCCTATCAGGAGTTATTAGTTAATAACTTCTTGCCATGTTGACCTATGTGGCATGGGATTTGCAATGGGAAAAATGACTTGGGCCATTTTTCCAGCACCAGGACTTACAAAAACATATTTTATAAGTACTCCGCCTATATCCACAGGACCCCCACCCCCTGGATCACTTAGGGGAGATTTTAGGGGTTCTGAATCTGTAGAAATATTGCAGATCCTCCCTCCCCAGTGCTCCTAGGATCAAAGTCGAATTTGGGCAGCACTTTATCACAATGTGGGGAATGAAATGTGAAATTTCACTTAACCCAGGGCATATAAAACTCATTTTATAAGGATCCACCTTATAAATACCTGACCCCCCACCCCTGGGACACCTAGGGGAGACCCTGGGGGTTCCTAATATGCCACAACATTGTAGGTTATCCATTTTTGAGTGCCACAAACACCAAAGTCGAGTTTGGGCACAATTTACTTTTTAAAAGCAGTCATGGAACCCAGGGCTGCTTTTAAACTGACCTCAGGCTTCAGCAGTGCACACATGCAAGTGCAGAAAAGGCTGCTGGCCTGTAAACTGCCATGCCCTACTATATACTAGGGACTGATAGGTAGTTTCAATCCCCCTGCCCTAATATGTACTAGGGTCTTATAGGTTAGGTCATGCCAATCACAGGGGTACCCCAACCCATAGTGTACCCTAGTGTATGTAGGTGTTTTCACTGTATTCTAAATGTGTCTCTTTCAGCATAGCACTGGCCCTGGGCCTGGTTAGGCAGAGCCCAGGGTCAGTCAGAGTCAGTTACCACCAGTACCAGTCAGCAAAAAGTTGGGCGGTGCCCAGGGCACAGGATGACTTTGAAACACCCACACACAGCTGAAGCTGTCTCAAGGCTCGATCTAAAATAGAAATGGAGGTTCGTTACCAGCGTTCGAAAAAAGCTGTACATACAACAAATAATGACGACACTAAAATGAGGCTTGCCTGGAGAGGCCACATTAAATGCAAAACCTTAAAAGCTGTCTACGGGCCTAATTATGAGTCTGGCGGTCAACTTGCCTGGGCACAGTGGCAACAGTCCAGCCACTGCCGCCCAGGCGGTCCGACCGCCATATCACAACAGGGAACAGCTGTTGCCTGGCGGTTGCCAGAGGTCAGGGACTCAGTATTATGCTGGTGGTGCTGCTGCGGCACCGCCATACATATTACGAGTTCCAGGACCACCAGTGGTATAATGGAGGTTTTTACTCCATGAAAAGGCTGGCGGTCCTGAAACAAAGGGTGTCCTACAGGGCCCTCTGTTGCACCTTTTCATGGGGATGCATGTAGGGGTGCACAACATGTGCCCCCTCTCTGTGCATGCACCCCAGTTCCTGCATGGCCTTTACTGTCCATGCAGTGCAGGAACTTTTTTTGGCATTCCCATTTCCAGAGGCACCACCATGGGACCGCCGAAAAAAGCCCACCAGGCACGAGGAAACTCGTAATCTGGTGGCTGGTGCACACATGGGTTTGGCAGTGTGGGAGCAGGCCAACGGCATGGCGGTCCGCTCCCGCACCGCCAAACTCGTAATCAGGCCGTGAGTGTTTCACAAGGATGCATTTCACTCTTAATGAAATCACTGCAGTGGATATTTCTGTCACCCTCAAAGGGATTGCTGCTTTTAAAGAGATTCGGAGTTGCCGTCATGCAGATGCCAAGCAAAAAACCTGGTCCTGGGATGCTTGTGTTCCGGTTCAGGGAGGACCTAGCTTGGCAGTTCTGGCTAGACTGTTCCCTCTGGAGCAGAGTCAAGACTGATTTGCATGTAGCTGAATCCAAACTGAGGTGGCATGATGTGCAAAATAACAATGGACTGGGATGAGGCCCAAGTGATTACCAGTGGTTGATATTAATTCAAGCTTTCTATCCATCACTTTTATTATTTACTTTAGTGTGTGCCCTAAGTTGGATGGTCATGCCCAGACATGGGTCCCGTGCACACTGTGTCACTGGAACCAACCTGAACCCGGGAGATGAGCCTATAACAAGGGCAAAACCAATGATGGCTTGCTTTTGTTCTGGTTCCGGGAGGATCTGGCTTGGCAGTTCAGGCTGGACTGTTCTGATTGGAGCAGGGTCAAGACTGATATGTATGTAGCTAGGTCCAAGCTGAGGTGGTTTAGTGTGCAAAACAACGACGGACTGGCATTTGGCCCGAGTAATTACCAGTTGCTTAAATAAATTCAACTATTCCATCCATCACTTTTTTATGACTCCTAGTCAGGCAGGCACCAGTGCTAGTGAAAGAGGAGCAGTCCCCAGAATTGGTCTAGAGGGACCACAGAGAAGGAGTTGCTCATTTCTTTGGCCACACCTATAGGGCCTTTAAGTTAATCCTGTCTGTGCTGTGCCATAGCTAGCAGGGGGTTAACCTCAGGTTTTGTGACTTTAGTGGTTCGCTATAACAATGGTGTGGTTATCACTTGAGTTGGGTACTCACACCCCTTGACTAATACCCCAATTTCTTATAAGGATGTTCTTGCGTTGGTTCATATGGCTGCCAGAGTAGTGCATCAGATGGAATAACCTCCACATATCCTGCTTCCAAAGTTGGTCATCTACTACAGTCCACTTGTCTGAATCTCTGTGCTGTGATCCGTCAGTAGCTAGACTATTCTGATAGTGGGGATGTGAGGCTGCATGCTAACACAGTCTCTGCTAAGACTCAGCACGCAAGGCACAAACTGTCTTGTCTAGATGCAGCTAAGTGGCTGGCCCATCTCCCTTAGCTATTCAGTGATGAGTCAGGTCCAGAGGTAGTTGGGCAAAATTAACTTGCAATGTCCCCTGCTTATGCTCTCTGTTAGAAGCTGCTAGACTTCTAAAAGAATTTCTCACTGGCCTTGTTGCAGACTGTGGTGCCCAATTAATGAGTCTCCTAAACCTGGAATGTGAGTCTGGAAAGGGGAAAGATCTTGGTCACCAGGGCTTGAATGGAGGGTTTAGACTCTTTCGAGGGTTTAGAGTGAGTTTAGAGTGAAGGAAATGTGCACAGAACATAGAAATAACCCACAATTGATGTTTTAATATAATGCATTTGTTAAGGAGTTTCAGGCTGTTAATCTTGGGCCATACACTGCTAATCAAAGAACTTCAGCTTGATCTCTTGTTATCAGACCAGGAGCTCAGCATGCCAGAGAGACGGGCTTCAGTGGCTTAGCTTCATCATAATTTGTAACCCACTTTCTTTTGCCTGATAGAAGGTCTCTGAAAAAGATTCTGATCAAAGTGTTACTGATTTTAAAACAGCTTGGAGTATATGCATTCCATTTCAATTTTGCTACTAAATGTATTCTATTATTTTGGCAGACACAATCTTAGCTTGTAACTAAATACAAAAGCATGCCACCTTCCTTCACATTACAGGTGCCTCACCTGTTATCAGCCACGGGAATGGTGTTGTATGTCAGATGAGTATTGGCTTTGTGCATGCCAAACAGAAAATACTAGCACACTTGAAAATTAGAGCTAATTTACAAAACCTGATTCTGGTGGTGCATATGGCGTGATTTGTGTCTGCGTATGTGCCTGGCTGTGTGACTCCATGCAGGCATGTGTGCAGATGTGTGTTACCTTGATAAAAGCTATAATACTATGCCAGGTGATGTTGATCATCTTTTTCAGTCAAAGCTGTCGAACAGACAGATTGGTTACAATATTTAATGAGTGGGTTTAGGACCCTCCTATAGACTACTGGCTTTGTTTGACCTGCCTCTTTCAGCAATTGGCTAGAGAATCTGTCAATCACTTATTTTCTCAGCCTAGTGAAGTAATCATCTCACTATTGTATTATGTCCCAAACTGTTGATCGTGACCCACTGGTGGGTCGTGAGCCAATTTGTTGTCGGTCTCGAAAGTTCAAGCAATAAATAAAGATGCCTTTAAATTCTGTATTTATCTTGTCACAATTGCTGCGCTTCACATGTCAGGCTGTGTCTTCTGACAAATTGCTACTTATATTTTGTACGTGGGAATTGGTTTTTACAAACTCATCTCATTTGGCAGTTAGAGAAAGAAAAGTAAAGTGAATTACGTGACAATCTTGCTGGTGTAAAGGAAGTGGAAAGGAAAGGCTGCAGAATTTCAATCAATCAATCAAAGTAAACTTTATTCGGTTTTTGAAATAAAAACCATAAAAGCAAAACAAGCCATAATATACACGTCAATTAAAAACCATCCATAAAATTATCAATTTAAAAAACTGAGAAACATACAGTGCATGAAAGTACAGTGAGCTAAGGACATTAAGAATAATATCTCCCGAAAGCATTTGCAAATATATAAGGGTGGGTCGAACCTGAGTAAAGTTAACCCTTTTCAGTATGGGGAGGATGTATAGCTTCCTGGGCGCAGCATAAAATCTGCAAAACATTGTAAAGTGTAATGTGTCCTGTGGAGACCTACTGTTGTAGCCACAGGACATAAGGTTATGGACCCTATTCCCCCCACAAAGGTAGGCTAACAGGAAAGGCAGTAGGTCCAACCGAAACCTGGTTAATAAAAAGAGGTCATACCTACTTTTGACACTCAGAAGGTAAGGCTGGGTGGAGGGCGCAGTTTTCAACATAACATATCGACGAACACTGAGCTTCATTAGGATACCCTCTTCCCTGCCCAATAGCCTCTGTCTAAAAAAAGGGTCTTTCACCCAATTATAATCCTTTTTACAAATCCTATCTGGGTTACTGAATAAATCTCCCCTACCTAAATTCAAAAAGCAGTACCTGATGCATTTGAACCAAGGAATGTGATGGGAGTAATCAAGGGCCAAACAATCCTTTATGGTCTCCTTGCTCAATTGGATCCCAGGCCAGGACCAAATATTCAACCAAAAGGCGTGAGGGCGAAATGCTCTGATATTAGTTAAATAAGCCACTCCCATATCTTTGTGCACCGAAAATGTAGGGGCACTTTGCGGAATGCACTGGAACCGTCTCAAAAAAGTATTTTCAACAATTTGCAGCTCGTCCTGGGCAGTATATACCCAGATCTCGCTCCCATAAAAGACTTTGGAAATACATTTGGGCCTGTAGATCTGTAAAAGAGCCCCAGTGGGTCTATTACCCAACCGTGATGCAAAGTTGAAAACAGTGGTGTTCGCCCTAACAAAGTCCTCTTTTTTCTTACTAACGAGTGGGTGCCAATTCAAAGCAGAGTCGAACAGCAGACCCAGATACGAAAATACTCTGGTCTTTGGCACAGGGGAAGACCCTACTTTAAAAGTAGTTGCTTTTGTGAATCTGGGCAAAAGATTTTTTTATCATTTACTGATAGATCCATCTTCTCCAGAAAGTGGACAAAAGAATTCAACAATGATTGAAGACCCCTAGCAGTTCTGGCCATATGGACCACATCGCCTGCGTATAATAAAACCGGCAGGCACCAATGCCCCACCTGTGGACAATCTACCTTTAAGTCAGATACAACCTGCCCCAGATTATTGACATATAACTTAACTAGGAATGGGGCAAGGATACAGCGCTTCCATACCCCTCTTTGAATCTGAAAGTGGCAAGTTAACTTTAAATCTTTAGAATAGCGTACCACGCCCACAGTGTCCCTATGGAGATCCCTCAAAAACAGGACAATGTCCCGATCTACCCCATAGATAACAAAATGTGCCAAAGTTTGGTACTAGTAACTTGATCTAATGTGGATGATAAATCCATAAATGCCATACGAATGGAGCCTGGGCGTGCAACGGTATATTTGCTTAGAACCAAATACAAATTCAGAAATTGGTCCACAGTTGACCTCCCAGGATGAAAACCATTATGCACTTCAGACAAAGTATTCTTAGTGCCAGTCCACTTAGAAAGTCTGTCCAGGAGGACACGCACCACCACCTTAATCACAGAGTCGAGCAACGAAATGGGCCTACAGCAATGAGTGCTATCCCTGTTTCCTTTCTTAAAAACGGGTACGGTGATAGACGTTGCCCATGACACATGGGGACCTGCTGTCACTGGCGCACTAATAAGAGAAGTCAGGACAGGTACCCAGATCTCCACATCATGTACATAGAGGTCGGTGGGACCATTGGGACCAGGGGCCTTGTTCTTAGATAACCCCAATATACCTTTCCTAACCTCCTCAGCAGAAAATAATAAGACAGCTTTCCCTTCTATCACACCCATTCCCCCACCAGATGTAGAGGGTGTGCAATTATAGATTTCCTCAAAATTACTCACCCAACTGTCTTCAGTGATATGAGCCTCCAGGGAAACAACGGCATCTACTGCAAAGAAAGGGCTATTGATAATACTCCAAAATGTGGAACTACACTTCAGAGTGCTGGCCTCAATCAGATCTAACTAGGCCGCCTCCTTTAAGTTGTCATTATGTCTGACCAGTTCTTGTTTATACGAACTGCAACTTTTCTAAACTAAGGAGGGATCCCTGGATTTGGCCCTCAGTGCTCTCTTAAGGGTTCTCGGCGCCAGGGAGCAGCCTGAATCAAACCACCTCGGCAACATACCATGATGTCACGAAACTGGTGCCTTCAATAATCGAGATGGTATTTGAGATCTCAGTGAAGACCTTCAGAATATTGGATGGATTGTTCTGTTGGGATGTGCAGATTTCAAACTCCTTACACTGAGTGTAAAGGGAGTTTTAAAAGGAGTCTGGGATTATCTGAGACCACTTAAGCCTCCTACCTCCATCAGTGGCCTTGAGGATCCCTCTTAAACCCACCCTAGGAGTTTGAACCAATGAGGACCAGCAGATTTTAACACACACCGGATTGTGTTCGCTAAAGGGGCTCGAAGAGATTATAAATTCAGAAATGTAGGGGAAGAAAGATACAGAGACAAAGATAAAGTCAACAAACAACTCACAACCTGTCCCTGTAAGAGTGGGGTTAATATCTTCCCTCATAGGGGGCAGCTTACCCATTGATGAGACTAAATTAAACTCATTTAATATGGCATTAAGACTTGTGTCCTGTTGGGTATGTTCCATGTGCATGCCAGTCATAAGGAAATATCCTGGGCCATGTACTCCATCAAACCTCAAATTCCCATATAAATGAACATTAAAGTCACCAGCGACCATTATGTTTACACTCGGCAAGTTAAAAACTTTCAAGTTTTCTAAATTTGAGCCCAGCACTTTAATGTTACAAATCCCCGAAGGTGAGGAAATGGCGTTGTAAATATTCAACAGTAACAACTTACTAGGCCTCATAGAATGAAAAAGAGCTTGCAGGGTAGAGGCTTCTGTAGGTAAGACATCAAAGCTGCCTTGAATGGCTAGAAACACAAAATATGATCAACCCCCCACTGGTCTGCCCACCCGTGAAGGAGTTGCAGGCATTACAAATGTCTTCTAAACCTCCAGAAAGAAGTAGTTCATGTTGGCCCATGTCTCCAGGAGACAGATCACATTGAAACCTTTGATGAAAGTCAGTCACTTAGGGTCACTAAACTTGTCAGCAAGGTTCCAGCTAATGGATTTAAACTCTTTACAACCAGGAAACATGTAAATGTGAGAACTCTGGGCTAGAAGGGCCTTCAGGTCCACTACCGGAGGGTTGGCCCTGACCAGTCAATCACAACCATCCAAAGATGATAACGGGCAAAGCTATTTGAAAGGGCTGTATCTGGGGTGACTGCTTGCCATGTATCCCAGGCAAGAGCCAATTGTCCCGGGATTTGCCTATGGCTGAACTGTGAAGTTTGATCCAACAGTCTATAGAAGAACTGCAGGGGAAGGGCCACAATAGTGCATACAATATTGCTGAGAGTGGAGCGCCAAATATATGCTAAAATTCTCCCCGCCACATGAGGCCTTAATAATGACGCAATTCGCCGCAAAGTTTTTCTTGACCCTGCCTACCCAATTCACTCTTCGTACCATGTTGATATGCCTTTCCACCTGGACTCCCAAGGTTGTATTTAAATCCAACCAATGCAAGACTTTGTTTTTTAGCTGGTCAAAGTTCTCCAAAGTGTTTGGTGAGAGGGTGAGTACGCTCCCCAACACTACCACATAGGGGTGACTTCAGAAGGTAAGTTAAGGATAACCAGCCTGGGCAGAGGGGAGGTTGATACGGAATTGCATGGCCTATTAACCCCATCTTGAGGCATACCAGCTGTCACTATCTCATTACTACCAGCGCCCACTCGTGGACGCACATCCACTCTCGACGGTAAATGGGTAATTTTTTGGCCTTGTCAGCTGCATTTGGAGACTAGCAGTAGCACCAAGGCTCCGAGATCTCGTCAACTAGGCATCCTTTACCAGAATCATGTGGCCTAACAATGGTGGATAGGCCTGAGACTGAGTGGTAGGGAATAAAGCCTTCCACAGGGCATGCTGGCTGGGTCTGGTTCTGTATAGAGAGTTCCTTTTCAATTGCTGCTAAACGTTGACTTATAGGTTCCAGGTTGTCCTCCAATGCAGCTATTATAGAGTCATAGAGTGAATCCATCAGGACCACCAAGTCAGAGTTTACCATAACAAAAGGGTTGGTGCTGCTTGACCGTGAATCGTCAATAACCCTAGGACGCTTGGGTTTGCTGCCGGTCATAGGGTGCTTCCTTTTGCCTCCCACTCTAGAGGGCTCCTCCAGTGTGACCTGAGCAACAGATGGCATCTAGTTGACAGAGTCATGCGGGCGAGAGCTCAGGGGGCGTGGTAAAGCCTCCACAACGGGGGATGCAGGCGTGATATCTTCCCAACCATTATCCAGCACAGGGGGTGATGTTGATGTCCCAGACCTTAAACAGAGGGCACAGACAGTGATGCGCCGGATGCACCAGAAGATGAAAGAGGGAGAGGAGAATGGAAAAGTCAATGAGCGACCAACTCTACTTCCTTATCAAGGACCCCTGGTGCGCGTTGCTGGAAGGCATCCATGGTGGTAACCGTTTTCGTAAGTGCCTTAGGGGCATCCACAGGGGGCTTTAGTTTCTCCATAAATGCCCAAAGACTAGCCCGAGTCCAAAATCCAACACAACACCCGGCTGGCAGGTTATGGAGAGTCAATTGACCTTCACAGCACTCACTTTGTGCCCTGTTGGTCTAAGGAATAAAGGTAAATCCTCAATGTTCTGTGATATAGCAATATAAATATGGCAATCCACGGAAGCAATATAGTATAATATTGCTTAAAATAGATAAGTGGGCCAGAAAACACGTCCAGAAGGTAAAGCAACAAGGAAAGGTCAAAGAGAAATGCAACCCCTACTGGCTAATCCAGGCTCCTCCATGCTTCTCCAAACTGCACAAACAGATCCTGATATTAAAGTACGTGAGACACTACACACACTTCTTTCCAAAATGTGAGGGAGAGGAAACCAGTCAGTCCATCGACCACCAACCATACTCAAACTCAGAGCCAAGAGGGGGGCCCACCCAGCTTCTTCTGGGCTCTGACGGGCGTGGATGGGGCTGCCCTTGGCTGGGGCTTCGCCTGGGTGCGGCCCTCGCGCGTCTCTTGCAGAGGGGCTGCAGAATGCCTCTATCTGTGCCTGTGGATTGAGCCCAGGTGTGAGAGGCTAAGGGAGTTCTGGGAGTCATAGCCCCTTGAAGCGGCAGTGATCCCGTGGCTGCACTACCCAGTCAGAAGTCCAGTCCCCAGCGTCAACGGGGCTGTAAGGTAGCCAGCAATCCTTGCAAGAATGGGCAATGCGGCGTAGTAAAACAGCAGGCAGCACTTTTGGTCCCTGCAGGTTGTCATTTTTTTGTACCACACAACAAAATGTAAATACCTGTAAATGAACTGTATACATCCAGCAGTCAGTAAAGCAAAAATGAAGCAAATTGTTTTGTAATTCTGAAGTGTGCTGGAAACAATAAATCTGAATAGAATCAAAACAAAACAAGACACTTAACTTGGTGATGCACAAATGATAAATATTTGCTGAAAGCCTATTTCCACACATTATCATTCATGTGCAGTATAGTATTATCAGTAAAACGGTATGTATGTGCAAATTTAGTGCACATTTCAATAGAAAATGTGCTGTCTATAAACGACAATGCGCTATCACACGATGCTTTATTTGAATTAAAATTTTGCTTCTCTCATGTCCGTTAAAGCTAGGTGGGTCGTGAAAGTTTGATCTTCTAAAAACTGGGTCGTGGTTCTAAAACGTTTGGGAGGCACTGCTCTATTGGCTTTTTCAGAAGCAACATTGCATGCCCATCTAACCAGTACTCACTCCTCAGCTGTCTTCTTGCTTGCGAAGCCTTGCTGCAGTCCTCCTTACAGGCAGCTTCCAACTGTGCGGCAGTTCATAGGTGCAAACTGTAGCCCAGTGATTTTGCATGGCATTGCCTTAATTTGAAAAAAATCACTACCATAATATGAACTCCTACTCATTAGCACCAACAAAGCTGAAGAGAAAATCGTGTGTGTGTGTGTGTGCGCGCGCGCACACCCACACACCCACGAACATACTCTCGAATCAACACAGACGTATGTGTATACGAACAAGGGAAGTTTGTGTAATCCCATACTGTAGAATGATAAGGGAAACACAAATAGTGTTAGGGATCTTGAATGTCTTATACCAACCCCGCTCCCACACGCCCTTCCCCGGCTGCTATCCTTAAGATTCCACAGTCAGCATCCAGCTGCAACTGGGAATGGAGCTCTTTGGGAGAATCAAACCACTCATTAAAACCACCACCAAATGCCCTTTCTCCTTAAGTGCAACAAGTAATGTGCATCAGACTAACCTCATCTGCTGGCTTCAGCACATTTAGATTGTCTGTGGAGGATTCAAAATATATAACATTTTATGTATTTCCTTCCAGCACGCAAGTTTGGCCCTTATTTTACTGCAGCATATTCTCACAGGCCCTGATGGTGGCTTTTGCTCTTTTTATGAAGAGGGCATCTTATCAGGGTCAAACCCAAAGAGAAAGAAACGAGAGATGTGGCTGGCATATGTCTAATGGATTTTACAAACTAGTCTGACCCTTCCACTCTACGGAATGTTGCCATTTTTCTTGATTATTTTTTTCAGCAAAGTGCAATCACTCTTCCAGAGGTGTATCAATGGTCCAGCTGACAGAGGGACAGCTCTGTCTTCCGGGCATGTTCTTGGCAGTTTCCTCAGAAGTGCTGGATTTATGGAGCCCCTTTCATTGAATCTGTGTTTGCGTGTCCCTGTCCGAGTGTGCGTGTAGGAACGGTAGATGCACGAATCTTCAGTAAACAGAGCCCCCCTATGTTCACCACTCATTCCCTCCATCGTTGACGTCTTCTCTTCCTCTCTCTTCACTCCTCCTCTTCCCTTTCTGTCTATATCCTGAGACCCGACGAAAATATTGAAAGGCTGTGCTTCAGTCAATCTCTGCTGATCATCAGAGCCTCCCGCCACCTAGTCCCAAGCTTTTTACACAAGGTTGGAAAAGGAGGTGTGAGTTGGCATAACATTCTTATCTTTCCGGCCCTCTCTGTAACCGCAAGGAACTGGAATTCCAGATGGGGGCTGAAGAAATTAGGAGCTAAAAGCAATAACTAAAGGTTTTGGCATCTGCTAAGAGGTTTTGTTCCACGGAAAAGTATTAGAAGCACGTGCATTGTATAGAATGTATACATAGAGTAGAAAGAGAGGTGAAGAAGTGATTCCCGAGAGGCCATGCATGCTAACATGGTAGGCGCTGGAAACTGAATAAGTGACAGAAGGAAGCTGGGAGTGGAAATATGTCTAAAAATAGTCAGAAACCTTTCAAGCATGTGTAGAAGGTTGCCATGCTCCCTGGTGGAAGAGACAGAGCATGTCAGGTTGTCAGGTTTATTGGGAAGGCTCTGTGCATGAGCCGAGGACTCAGAACCCGGGCCTGGGAAGGCGAAGCCGGACCCGTTGGGGGCCCGGAGCAAACGCCGCCCAGGGTGGGAAACACTCCCCCTCCCCCGTAGGAAGCCAGCGAAAAAGGGGCGACCAGGACTGGTCGCCCCTGGGCAAGCTAGGTCGCCCCGAGGTTACTAGCGGCCGGGGGGGTTAAAAGAGGGGCAGAGGGCCCGAGTAAAGCACTCATTCCTCCCCCACCCCCACCCGGCAGCGCAAAGAACTGAAGAAGGCTCACCTGGCTGGAGGACCGAACCAGGCGAGACGGCGGCGTAACTCTGGCATCGACAATCGGCATCGGGAGGATAGTCGTGAACCAGCGAGGACTGCCTGGAGCTTGCGTGGGCCAGCACTATCCTACAGCTTGGGAGGTCGGCCTGAAGACTGCCCAGTTGCCAGCAAGAGCGAGCCTTGTTCCGAGGCCGGAGCACGTCAAGGGGGACTCCCGCTCCCTTTCGTGGGAGAGCAGACTGCGCCTCGGCCACCCCAGACGTCCGTAGGCGGCAGGGCTAACGGAGCACGAGGCGGCCAGTTGGAGCGCTCCAACATTCGACTGAGGGCTCCGTAAACAGGCGGGGCGGGGCAAGCACTAAGCGGCCCTTAAAGGGGCAGGAGCCTCGGCGGGAGACAAAGGAGGTGAAAGCGACGCGAGGCGGCTGGCCTGCAGGGGATACATGCAGCGAAGGGCTCCGTGACCAGGCAGGGCGGGGCTAGCACCCGGCGGTGACGAAAGGGGCAGGAGCCCCTGGCAGGTTAAATGAGCCATTTCCAAATTCAGGATTTTCTGCTTGGCCGTGCTTGGTAAAAACACAGGGCGGCAAGAGGCAACCTGCACAAAGAAAAGGGGAACAAGGATCTACACGAGCAGGCCGGGCAGGGGCCAGCAACCGGCAGCCAGCTACCATCAAGCTTTGAAAGGGGAAGGAGCCCATAAACACTCTACAGGAGTGGTTTGCAGCACAACTACAGGCAGCCCGAACAGGACAATTTCGGGCAAGCTCTCCGGTGGGAGCAGCAAACACACAGTAGTAGCCCCTCCATCCCCTCAACAAGAAGCAAGTGCAGCAGCAGGATGGTGGGAAGATGTGGGGGGACCAGAAGAGAGGTGCGAATACCAGTGCGGTTCAGGGAGCCGCAGGGGCAGCCAGAGCCCCCCAGAAAAGGTGGGAAAAGACCGAGAGAAGACACAGGACTGGATCTGGACGCCGATCTGCAGGCCATGTTGGAAAATGCCAGGGCCCTGGTGGCCCTGAAAGGAAAAACATGGTTGGACCAGCAAATCAAGGAAGGGGCACCGGGAAGGGGTAGAAGCCTAGACGGGCACCCTCCCCGGCACCACCTCCAAAGAAACTGGGAAACAAGGGGCATGCAGCCAGAACGGCGGCCCCTAAGAAAAGCGCAAACACCGGACCTAAGGATGGGAATGCAGGAAAACCGAAGGGCAGCAGGAGCGACAAGGCCTGTGACAGGAGACAGAGGGCTGCATCCCCCGGGACGGTGCCCAGCACTGACACCGAGGACAGCAGCAGCGATGAGGGGTCTGTGGCCAGTACGGCGGCCCCTCAGGAAGCACGCAGAGGAAAGAGCAACACGGCGGATGATGGCTGTGGTAAGCATCGTGCGCAAAGCGCAAAGAGAAGGCGCAAAGGGGCGCAGCGCCCAGTAACAAGGGAGGGGGAACCAGGGCAAATAGTGTAAATGGGACACATCTAGGGGTGAATAATCTAGCAATGGGGGCGCCCTGGCCGCTACCACCTCCATGGCAGGCGGGGCAAGGAAGGTACCAACAGGGCTTCGAGGGAGAAGCATGGGGACAGGGACAGGCCCCCCCATGGCTTGGTTGGCCTGGTGGCAATGGCACGGGGCGGGGTCCCCTTTTGGGGGGGACTCCAATGGAACACCGGAAAAAATGGGACAAGCCAGGGGCCAGACAACAGAACAGAGACAGGGGGGACCCCAAAAGGGTGACAGGCAAGGCTCAGGAGAACGCCCAAGAGGCGAATCGGGCCAAAGAAACAGGGCCCGGGAGTTCAACAGAAGGGGGAAACCACCCCCCGGGGGCACCGGTTTGGAGACAGGAGGAGCGGTGAAGGCCCAAAATCACAGGGTAAACCGGCCAGTTAATATATACGCCCCTCCCCAGGGGACCCCCGGGCAACCACGAAACTCCTGGGCTTAGCCAACTTCATCCCTCTGGCAGTAAAGGAGAGGATCTGGAGAAAAGAGTATATAGATATTTTCTCATTACTAGAAGTGCGCCAAGCAGGCATAGACCTGACCGCACAGGACAAAAAAGACGATGATAGGAGAGACAGGCGTAAACCCAGGGTGGAAAGGTCCCTGGATAATTGGCTGAGGGCTTTTAGGACCCTAGTATTTGTGTTCATTGAAAAATTCCCACAAAGTGCAGCAGCACTCATTCTATATGAACAGAGGGTACACGACGCCCAGCAAAAAAACCAGGGGGATGCTTGGCTGAGATACGACGGGGGTTTCAGGGAGAAGATGCAGACTTGGCCTGTGATGGAATGAGATTGCCAGGACATGGAGGGGTTCACCACGCACATGGTAGCTGCCAGAGAAGGGGTTAACATGAGGGAGCCCAATTTTCGTCCTTGCGGGAGTAAGGGAAAACAGGAAGGGCAAGGACAGGCCTAAAAGGGAAAAACCAGAGTGGTGGCAAATCTGGGAAGGCCTGTTGGAAATTCGACAAAGACGAATGTAAGTGGGGGGCGGCATGCAGGTTCAGGCACGCATGTGGGTCCTGTGGAGGGAGCCACCCCGCAATATGCTGCAAACAGACCCAAGGGACAGGGGCCACCAAAGAAAAAGGGGGCCCTAAAAAGTAGCGAGCAGTGAGCCCCACCGAAGGGCAGAGGGAGGGTGGACGGGGGACACACACTCCTTCCCACCCCTATAAAAATAACCAGACTACTATATTTATTAGGAAGTTACCCCAAGACAGCGGACAAACAAAGATTAGCTGAAGGTTTCACAACAGGTTTCCCCATCCCTTACAAAGGACCCAGGGGAGCCAGGGAGAGCAAAAACTTGAAATCAATTGGAGACAACCCAGAGGCCGCAAGACAGAAGGTGGAAAAGGAAGTGCAGCTGGGGAGGGTGGCAGGCCCATTCACCTCCCCCCTTTAGAGGACCTGGTGGTGTCTCCCCTGGGCGTGGTACCCAAAAAGGAGGCAGGCAAATTTTGTCTAATACACCATCTGTCTCACCCCCACGGTGACTCCATCAACGATTAGCTAGACCTCGGGAGTTGCTCAGTGGCATATGCATCAGTGGGTGATGCGGTTGACCTAATTAGACAAGCAGGCAAGGGGGCACTGTTGGCAAAAACTGATATAGAATCGGCCTTCCGGCTCCTGCCAGTCCACCCGGACAGCTACCCACTGTTGGGGTTTCATTTGGACAGCCAGTACTACTATGATGAATGCCTTCCAATGGGTTGCTCCATATCATGCGCCTACTTTGAAGCGTTTAACGGTTTCCTAGAGTGGGAACTGGGAACACGGGCCCCGGCAGGAGGGAGGGTCCACTACCTAGATGACTTCCTATTCATCGGCAGGTCGGGTTCGAGCGAATGCACAAACCTCCTCCACGAATTCATAGACTTGGCACAAGAACTGGGAGTCCCACTCGCCCAAGACAAGAAGAGGGCCCAACAACAAAACTATCCTTCCTCTGGATAGAGCTAGACTCAGTGGCTGGGACGTGCAGCCTCCCTCCTGAGAAGGTGGCCGATCTAGGGCAGATCATTGGCCGTTTGAGACAACAGAAAAAGGCGTCACTAGGCGAAGTACAGCAGCTGCTAAGGAAGTTGAATTTCGCCACAAGGGTAATTCCCGCGGGGTGCGCTTTCTCGAGACGCCTAACATGGATGATCAGAAGAATGGCGCAGAAGCACCACATGGTACACCTAACACAAGGGGTAAAGGAGGACCTGGGGCAATGGGAAACTTTCCTGACAGACTTCAACGGGACCCTCATGTGGCGAGAGCCATGGGTGCAAGCAGATCAACTAGAACTGTTCACAGACTCCGCAGGAGGGTTCAGGTTCGGGGCCATCTTAGGCAGAGCATGGACAGTCGGGGCATGGCCCGAAAGCTGGAAAACAGCAGGGATTACTGCTAACATATCACTACTTGAATTATTCCCAATCGTACTAGCAATCCACATATGGACACGAAGGCTGGCCAACAAGCAAATCGTTCGTTGGTCAGACAACCACGCGGTAGTGCAGGCGATCAACACGGGTACAGCAAAATGCCCCACAGTGGTCAACCTGTTGCATAAAACTAGTCGCTGGCCAGTTAAAGGCAAACATTGCGCTTAGGGCTCAACACATTCCAGGGGTAGACAACTCAATTGCGGATGCCATTTCTCATTTTCAGTGGGGCAGATTCCGAGAGCTTGCCCCGAATGCGGACCGAGGGATGATCCCAGAGCCGGAAGCGGCATGGGCATGGGTGGACCTGGGATAAAGAAATTGTTGTGCAACGCGCTCGCCGCAAAGACGGAGCACCACTATCGTAAGTGCTGGGCAACTTTTGCTGACATAACGGGGGTCACGGGGGCCGGCTAGCAGAACAGGAAGACGTCCTGGGTTTCATAGAATGGGCGTTCTCAGTGGGGAAGACAAAGTCCTGGGCCCAGGCCCACCTTAACGCCGCAGCATACTATACAAAGATGGCGGCAGGGTAATATCCGACAAGGTCCTTCCAATGTAGGATGGCACTGAAAGGTTGGAGCAGGCTACAACAGGCAAAGAAGGACAGCAGGCAGCCCATTCACTTTACAACACTGCAGCTTATGCTAAGGGCTCTGGAAGTGATATGCACCAATGGGGTAGAGGTCACACTCTTTAAGGCAGCATTCGCACTGGCCTTCTTTGGGGCATACAGGGTCAGCGAGTTGGTGGCACGCAAGGTAGACAACCCAGGCACATCATGTATACGTTGGGCTGACGTGGAGATGGGGGAAGGGCACATGAATATCCTCCTGCGGCAGTCAAAAACAGACCAAATAGACAGGGGTAAATGGACCAGGATAAACTGCATCAGGGACACCTCATGCTGCCCAGTCTGTCTAGTTCAAAATTACATGCACCCTGGGACAAACAAGCGGGGGTCGCTGTTGGTACATGGGGACGGGTCGTATTTGAGCCGGTTCCAATTCATAGCGGTGATTAGAAGGTCACTGGAAAAGATAGGGCTCCCAGCCAAGGCATTCGGATCCCATTCGTTCTGGATAGGGGCAGCCACCACGGCGGCAGAGCTAGGCCTAGGAGCAGAACAAATAAAGGGGATAGGACGGTGGGCATCCAGAACACTTAAACGGTACATATGCTTCACACCATACTAAGTCCGGTCTCTCTCCCCCCCCGCCTTTCAGGTCCGGCGGAACGGAGGAAGAAGGTCTGGATCATAGGGCACTCCTACGTAACAAGAGCACAGTGGTGGGCAGCAGCCAGACGCGAGTTCGGAGGAATTTGGCTGCGGGACACTGAAATCACCTGGCTGGGGCGTTCAGGAATGAAAGGGGATCAACTGCTCCCCGCGGCGTGGGAAGCATTGGGGGAAGGTGGCAAACCAGACGCGGTGGTGATCCACCTGGGGGGAAACGACCTGGCAGCCATAGGCAGGAGAGGACTCCTGGAGAAAATGCAGGCCAGCCTAACAGCCCTAACCAGGCTGGTAAGACCGGCAGAAATAATCTTTTGTGTACGGATAAGTCGCCTCACCTCAATCTAGCGACAGTTCAGGGGAGGGGCACCGCTCTCTCCGTCGGTAGCCCGGGCTTACAACGAGCTGGAACCGGAGGTGTCGCCAGGTTGAGGTGAGGCGACTTATCCGTACCCAACGGGTACGACCAGTAAATCGAATACAGCAAACGTGGGATTACTGGTTCTGTATATATATTTTTTGTTTTATACTTGTTATCACAGTTTTTTTGACAAAACTTTTCCATCGCAGTAGCACATAATATCTTTTGGTCCTGACGAAAGCCACGACACCTTGTAGGGTCCTTGAGGCTGAAACATGTAGACCCGTTTACGTCCACCACAGGCAGTTATTACTTCAAACTGCAGGTGCTCTGTTTTTAATCCTGACACCAGGAACGAACCAATAAAGTCCATATTGCTCCTGGTAGTTAGTTTTAGCATCACTTCCTTCACATTATTACTGTCTTTTGTTTCGCACTGCGCCCGCTACCCAACCTATTAAGTTGTCTTCTTGTCTGAAGGATTTATTATATCCTAAACAACCTAGGAATAAAAACATCCCTGAGCTCCTCCCTCACAGTGAGGGGGTAGTAGCCCTTGGCGGGGCTAGGGTTCCCCGTCAAGAGGAGAATCCCAGATGATGAAGCATGCCACCTCGGTGGGTGATGGGATTACGTCCTAATTAAGGGACTCCTTTAGTAGCACGTTGAGATCATCTTTGCTGTCTCTTTTTCAGGCACATGTGTGTTCTTAGACCCGAGGATTTCATGTGTTTAATTGTTATTGTTTAGGGATCTCATCCTCGCAGGTCTTAAAATTCCCTAGGACCTCCCCATACCCTGTTGTTTTCATTGTAAACTGAACATCACCATGGCCAAAATATGTAGGGCCAATGGCTGGGGTTTTGTGAGACACGGGTTCATCAACTTACGGTCCCCAGGCTACCACCTAGAAGACGGAGTACACCTGACAGGGGTGGGGATGGATATGTTCCTGCTGAACATCGTAGGGGTACTCGAGCAGATGGGTTGCTCATAAAAGGGGGGGGAGCAAGGAGCGAAAGGGGAGCTCTCTCCGGTCGGGAAACCGTAGGTACCGTGGCGGAAGAATCTTAGCAAAATTAGAAAAAAGAGAGATAAAAATGCTAGAAGTAGATGGAAGGCTCACACAGTGTCCTTGGAATGCCTCATGGCAGGGGCACTGAGGGAGCTAAGGACGGCGCAAAGCCTATGGCAGAGTAGATTGATGCTCCCACAGGACCCTTGGGATACCTCACGGCAGGGGACTGAGGAAGCGGAAGGTCAGGGTGCAGCTCCGGCAGAATAGAGGAAAGGCTCACACGGGGTCCTTGGGATGCCACACGGCAGGGCCCCCCGGAGGAGCAGGGAGGGGTCAGCAAAGGGTCCAGGGCAAAGCGAAACAGCACTTGCAGCCCGGGCATGTCCTGACGGACACCCACCCATTCGGTAGCAAGTTGAAGCCTGGAAGCCGCAAACAAAGGGGCACGTGGCGCTCAGGCCCTCCCACCAATAGACTGTCCGGGAGCGCACAGCATCAATGAATGGACATTCTTAAAAATTGCAAAGACAATGAAGTATGAATTATCATGGATTTTGTGAATAACCAATGAATTGCAAATGTATAACCATGTGATGTTTTAATAAACTGCGACCTTTTAAGGCACCTGAGCACGTTGTCAAGTGGTGTAATTTCAATGAAAAGGGACGCAGTTATAGGTGAGGGGAGGGGGAGGTGGACTCGCCCCCGGGAGGGGTTTGTCTTAGAAATAAAGTAAGGTTTGCTGTCATCTCCTCTTCCAGCCAGGAGTACTGGTGATCTCTGCTGTGAGTGGTTCACTCTGCTCTCCAGTTCACTGGCTGGTGATCTATGTATTCACGGACTCTCTGCACGCTGCAGTCACACACTAGTTTAGACTGATGGCACCATCCGCATGAAAACTAAACAAGTCAAACATGTACAGCAGGGTCTGTTTAGGATTCCAGGTTGAGATGCTCAAAAACATACCTAAAGCTTCTTAAATTTGATCACATCCTCAGACTAATAGGTGGCAGGGGCTGCCTTTACAGGGGAGATTTCATTTTAGATTACGTGACACCAGGAATTCTTTCTTTGTAGCGTTCACATTTTACCTGCTAATTTTATTTTGGAAAAGCATGATGTTATTATGCTTCTCAGCCATCCATTGTCCTGCAGTAGAGGTGTGAGTATTGAACACTACAGGTTAGCAGGTCGCAATATGCTTCTTATGTAAAGCTCGTCACAAAAAACTCTACATAAATTCTATCATCAGTTAATTAAGCATATAAGATTGGTCTACCAATCAAAGGGAAAGCCAGACCTGGCATTTTTTAAAGAAAAGCTTGGGTCATTCTCTCCCACTTGTTGCTTAGATGCCAAGGGAACTAGTAAAAGAGTGGTCCTCAGAATTGACACTCACACCATAACTCCAGCGTGTTCGGATCATGGGTGCGTAATTAAGGTCCTACGTGTACACACCAAGGCTTGAATGGGACACTCATGAAACTCTGTGAATGGTGTCTATCATTCTGTCATTCGTACGGATATAGCTCCTTGTGTCTTAAAGCTGAGTACATAGCAGATTCGAAAGATATTAAGGCATAAAGAGTAGAAATGATCCAGGATCGATCTTTTGGATGCAGAGCATTTGTTAAGGGCTTTAGGTTGTCAGTCCTGGAGGCCTACATTGCTAATCTGGCCTGATCTCTGCTAGTAGAGCTCAGCAGGACAGAGAGATGGCTTTCAGAGGCTAAGCTTCCTTCATACATTGTTATCTGCTTCCTGTGGCCTGAGGGAGGATTGATCCCCTCGCTTCTGCAGCAGAAGAAATTCGACCTGATCTCTTCTAAAACAGCTTGTGATCAAAGTGTTATTGATTTGAAACCGCTTGGAGTCTATGCACTGCTTGCAGGTTGTGCTTCTCAACGTACTCCATCATCAGCCCGGATGCACTTTCAGCCTGCCGCGAAATGCAAGGGCCAGTTGTCTTTTTTACATTATGTTTCCTTGAGAGCAGTTGTGAACAGGCTTGATGTTGCTTCAAAATGAGGGGTGATATGTATCTCAGCTCTGCATGTCAACACAGAAAGAAACGGTGGCTGGCTATATTGCCCGCTGGGTGACAATTGGGTGGACAACCTCTTAGTGTTTCCCATCAGCCAGTGAAATATATCTTCTGTGGCCACCACAGTGAAACCCCCGCCAGTGTGGCAACTGCTGCTCATAGGAACAGTTCAGAAGTCACACTGGGGTGCCTCCACTAGATTTGGGATGGGTGCTACTTAAGAGGGCTCACAGCTGCTGCTCATTCTCTCTGTCTGCACTGCCACAGTGAAAAGAATCACCTTTGGTGAGGCAGCCAACAACCCAAACTTCACTGTTGAGTCATTTGTATATCAGGTGGATCAGAGCCGCTCTGGCATAGCGCCACAGTAAAAGAGAGCAGTCCCATATTTGACAGCTTAGCAGGCAACTTGTCTGACAGGGTCCTCCTTTTCACCAACAATTCAGGCATGGGCACAGGGATAGCTGAAGCCCCTTGAGATAACAGAGCGAGATAGCTGAGGAAAGTAATGCGTGGGCAGCATGAACTGGTCTTTAACAGGTGTCACAGGTTCGAATCCCACACAATTGACTTTGCTTTTGCAAATTCTGGCATGCTGACCCACCTTGAATGAGACGGCTGAAGTAGGGAGGTGGCCCTCCATAGCTGGGTGTCACCCGTACTGTGGCATGCCCCGAACAAAACTCATCAAAACCAAGATGCCACAAAAGCTGCATCACTAGGTGCACATGCTGAGATCAGGGCCCATATTATACATAGGGCGCACTTTCTCTGTTTCAGCCACGGTGCACTTTCAAAATGAGTGCCTGGCGGAGACTGGGATAATGCACCCTGTTATGATGAATGTGCTGCCTCCAGAGCAGCTGCGAACTCGCCCAGCCTGGGGGCAACGTATCCTGTGAAAGACGGAATGGCTCTTTCAAGCCACTTCATTGTTTCTCTGTACAGGCGGCAACCTGCCTGCACTTTGAAGAGGGGAGATTCCCTGCAGGTGGCTATAGTGAGTGACTTCACCCGCCTGCAGGGGGATGTCTCCTAAGGGCATGTTTATGGACACAGGTGCAAGGCAAAGTGATTTTCTCACTTGCATGGGGCCATGCCTCGGTGCAAATGAGGGAACACCCTTTCTGTTTCTGTAATCCTTGCTAATTTTAGTTACAACTCACGTTGTATCCCTTCTACATCATCCTCTTACTTGTATTAGTTAGAAGGGATATTGTCCTTTTTGGTGTTGGATGTGGTAACAACGGTTAGCCATGCAAGGCCTAGGATGACAATAGTTAGCCATAAACGGTGTACAGTGACAACGGTTAGTCATGCATGGCATAGGGTGACAGCAGTTAATCAGTGTTAGATTTGGGGGTCTCTAGTTGGCAGAGGTAGGTACCTTTGTCCAAATAGGGACCCTTGAGTCTAGTCAGGGAAAGTAGGTACACTCCTGAAATAACCCCTGCTCCCCTCTTGGTAGCTTGGCACGAGCAGACAGGCTTAGTTCAGAGGCAGTGTGTAAAGCATTTGTGAACACATACAGTAATCAAGTGACAACACTACAAATGGACACCACACAGGTTATATATTTATAAAAATAGGTATACTTTATATAGATTTATCACAAGACCATAAACGACAAAAATAATCCACAATACTGTCAAGAATACTTAGTTCTGATCAAAAAGGCTTAATTCAAGGTTCTGTGCGAGTCGGTAGCCTCCTCCGGCTACGGTGATGTCAAGAACAAACAGAGTCTAACAAATCCAGCTGACCGCGTCGAGACGGGCCAACACAGCGTAGACAGACTCGGTCACAGTACCTTTTACTCGAAGCGGCAGGCACGGGCGTGCGAGCCGGATGGCTGTTCGTCGCGGTCGCGATGCAAAACATGGAAGCGTTGCAGGACGCGTTGTCCCTCGATGCGGTGCAGGCAGCGGCTCGTTGACGTCATCGAGACGGAGTCGGTGAGACCAGGGCCGTGCGTTGCAGGGCGAGACGGTGCTTCGAGGCGGTGCTGGCAGGTTGCGGTGCGGCGACGGAGCCGGATTCGGGAGCTGGCGTCGATCAGTCCGGACAGCGGTGCGAGTCAGGCGGTGTGTCGCGAAGTGTGCGAGCGGTGCCCAACTCCGGTGCGGTCACAGGACTCGAACTCAGCAGCAGTGACCGTGTCGGTCGGACCAGTTCGATTCGGTGTAGCGAGACGTTGCGAGGTGCGGTGCTCACAGGTTACGGTGCAGGCAACGGCTCGGTGACGGCGTCAAGACGGAGTCGGTGAGACCAAGGCCGTGCGTTGCAAGATGCAAGCGGTGCTCGATGCGGTGCCAACAGGACACCGAGCCGGTCGTTAGAGTCGGTCACAGCTCCCTACCTCTGTAGCTACTGAAACAGAGTTTCCAGCAGCAATTCACAAAGGCTGGTGAAGTCCACTGGTCCTGGGACTTCGTTACAGGGGGCAAGCTCTCTTCCAAGCCCTTGGAGATCCTTCACAAGTTGATGAAAGTAACAGCAAAGCAAAAAGTTCCTTTCTCCTTTCTTTGGCAGTCAGGCAAACCACTGCAGGCAATCCCCCAAGCAGCACTTCAGGCTTAGGGATAGTCTCTCCTCAGTTTCCTCTTGGTTCCGCTCCTCAGCAAAGGTTTCTTCTTGTTCCCAAAAGTGATCTAATTTTCTTGGGGTCTGGGTGCCCCTCTTATACCCTGATTCTCTTTGTACTCTGGAGGCAGAGAGGCCTTTGCCTAGCTTAAACCAGTTCTGTGCAGCTTTGGAGCACTCTGTGTACATGACTCCTTCTTTCCTTTCAGAATGTGGGGCAGGGTACTCAGACGCCCGGCAGGGGTTGGAGCCAGCATTGTGGCAGGCAGGCACAGCCCTATTCAGTCCCAGATGCAACTCCTCCCTCCACTCTGGATGCAGATCTCTCTATTCAGCCCTGGGCTGCCTCACCCTGTCTCCTGTGGCCACCCCCAGCCCCTGTCACGCACAAACCAGACACACAATACACAAGCTGGCAGAGGCAGGCTGGATAGTTAGGCAAGAAAATACCCACTTTCTAAAAGTGGTATTTTCAAACACAGAATGTTAAAACCAACTTCACTAAAAGATGTATTTTATCATTCTGAGTTCAGGCATACTAAACTCGAATTTCTACCTAGTTCCCTGAGTCAGTTTAGGATTATAAGATGTTATAATCAAACTGCCCATTCTGGCCTATGGGGAACAGGTAGCCTTGCAATAGTGAAAAACGAAAATGGCTGTAATTCACTATTAGGACCTGCCACACACACCAGGCATGTCCCACCTTATCCTTACAATGCACCCTGCCCATAGGCCTACCATAGGGGTGTCTGATATGAAGAAAAGGGAAGGTTTGGGGACTGGTAGGTGGGTGCACTTACCAAGTCGACATGGCAGTCACAGACTGCACACAGGTTCTGTAATGGTAGGCCTGAGACACACTTTACAAGCTACTTCTGTGGGTGGCACAACCAGTGCTGCAAGCCCACCAGCAGCATTTGATTTACAAGCCCTGGACACACTCAGTGCACTGTAACCGGTCCTAGGATGCTTGTTTCCGGTCCAGGGAAGACGTGGCTTGGCAGTTCGGGCTGGACTGTTCCCATGAGGCACAGGGTCAGACTGATTTGCATATGGCCATGTCTGAACTGGGGTGGTGGAGTGAGCTAAAGAATGATGATGGATTAAACCCAGATCAGTTGACTGGGGGTGAGTGTTTGATTGGCTCAAACGTTCCGTCCATCATCCCCTTTTGTACCACACTCAGTGCACTGTCCTAGGGTCTGACAGTAATTCAAATAAGCCAAGCATGGAGTCACTAATTCACATCACAATTTACAATAGGGAGCACTTGCACTTTGGCACTGATTAGCAGTGGCAAAGTGCCCATGAGCATCTAGTCCAGCAAAAACATATCGACAACAGTGGAGGCATTATGAAAAAAATGGAAGGGAGACCCATGCCAAGGATGCCAGGTCTAACACGTGTCCCCTCCAGCTGAAATGTGGGGAGAACTATCCTACCCCTAGGGAGTTCTCATCACTAAGGCGGAAAAATCTGAACAGACCATCAGCATTGGCGTGTTCTGTACCAGGGCGGTGTTCCACCGTAAAGTCCATTCCCTGTAGGGAAATGGACCACCTCAACAGCTTTGGATTCTCACCCCTCATCTGCATCAACCATCTGAGGGGCCTGTGGTCTGTCTGAACCCGGAAGTGAGTCCCAAACAGGTATGGTCTTAGCTTCTTCAGTGCCCAGACCACAGCAAATGCCTCACGCTCAATAGCACTCCATCTCTGTTCCAGGGGAAGTAACCTCCTACTGATGAAGGCTACAGGTTGGTCTAGGCCCTCCTCATTGATCTGTGATAGAACAGCCCCTACACCATGCTCTGAAGTGTCCGTCTGAACAATGAACTCATTGGAGAAGTTGGGTGCCTGGAGCACAGGCGCCGTGCACATGGCAGTCTTCAAGGTGTCAAAAGCTTTTTGACAGGCGTCAGTCCAAATCAATTTCCTGGGCTGCTTCTTGGAAGTCAGCTCTGTCAAGGGGGCAACAATGCTGCCATACCCCTTGACGAATCTCCTGTAATACCCGGTGAGTCCTAGGAAGGCTCTCACCTCAGTCTGGGTCTTGGGGGGCTCCCAAGCCAGAATGGTATCAATTTTCGGTTGGAGGGGTGCCACCTGGCCGCTCCCAACCTGGTGTCCCAAGTACACCACAGAACCCTGCCCAATCTGGCACTTACTTGCCTTGATTGTGAGGCCTGCCCTCCGCAGCGCCATCAACACTTCCCAGAGGTGGCGCAGATGTTCTTCCCAACTGGCACTGAACACTGCGATGTCATCAGGTAGGCGGCACTGAAATCCTCCAGTCCAACCAACACCTGGTTGACCAACCTCTGAAAGGTGGCAGGAGCATTCTTCATCCCAAAGGGCATCACCCGGAACTGGTAGTGCCCATCTGGTGTGGAGAATGCTGACCTCTCTTTTGCCCCATCAGTCAAGGCGATCTGCCAGTACCCAGACGTTAAGTCAAACGTGCTGAGGTACCGGGCAGCCCCTAACCGATCTATGAGCTCATCAGCTCTGGGGATGGGGTGGGCGTCAGTCCTGGTGACGGAATTGAGTCCCCTGTAGTCCACACAGAACCGGAGTTCTGGTGTGGCACCAGGTGCGGCAGCCTTTGGAACCAAGACCACTGGGCTGGCCCAAGGGCTGTTAGAGGACTCAATCACCCCAAGCGCAAACATCTTGGAGACCTCCTCCTTGATGCAGGCTCTGACCCTGTCAGTCACCCTGCAAGCCTTGTGCTTCACAGGAAGACTGTCCCCAGTGTCCACATCATGGACGCACCAATGAGTGACACTGGGAACCAGGGAGAACAGGTCAGGGAACTGTCCCAACAGCTGGCGACAATCACCCTGCTGCTCAGGTGTGAGAGAGGTAGAGAGGTTTACTCCCTCCACTGATCCATCTTGCTCTCGGGCTGACAGGAGGTCAGGAAGAGGCTCGGTCTCCTCCTCCATCCCATCATCTGTAGCTAAGAGCATGCCCACTTGGGACCTCTCCAAGTGGGGCTTTAGGCGGTTCACATGCAGGACCCGCAAGTGGTTCCTGGGAGACTGCAAGTCCACCAAGTAGGTAACTGGACTCTTGCGCTCCACCACTGCGAAAGGGCCGGTCCACCTGTCCTGGAGCGCACAAGACTCCACAGGGGCCATGACCCACACTTTCTGACCAGGCTGAAGCTCGACCAGAGTGGCATTCTGGTCGTACCACCGCTTCATCTCCTCCTGGCTGGCTTCCAGATTTGCCTCAGCAAGCTCTCTGAAATGCCTAGTCTGGTTCCTGAAGGCCAGCATGTAACTGTATACATCCTGGGGAGGTTTCCTGGGAGATTGCTCCCAGCCTTCCTTGACCAAACTCAGAGGTCCTCGCACCGGGTGTCCATAGAGGAGCTCAAAGGGGCTGAACCCTAGAGGCTTCTGTGGCACCTCCCGGTATGCAAACAACAGGCAAGGTAAGAGGTCGTCCCATTTACGCCTCATGGGTTCTTCCAGACCCATAATCATGCCCTTGAGGGTCCGGTTGAATCTCTCAACCAGCCCATTTCCTTGAGGGTGGTAAGGAGTGGTGAACTTGTAAGTTACACCGCACTCCTGCCACAGGGACTTCATGTACTTGGACACGAAGTTGGTACCTCTGTCAGACACCACCTCTTGAGGGAATCCCACACGTGAGAAAATTCCCATCAGTGCCCGTCCCACCACGGGGGCCGTCACTGTCCTGAGAGGGATGGCTTCAGGGTACCGGTGGCATGGTCTACCAAGACTAGGATAAACCTGTTGCCCATGGCTGTCTTGGGGTCCAGTGGCCCCACAATGTCAATACCCATCCGTTCAAAGGGGGTGCTGACCACAGGGAATGGCTGGAGAGGAGCCTTCTGCTTCCTCCCGCTCTTTCCACTTGCCTGGCAAGTCTGGCATGTCCTGCAGTGAGTGGTGGCACTCCTGCGCATCTGGGGCCAATAGAAATGGGTGACAAGACTTTCAAAGGTCTTGTTCTGCCCCAGATGTCCTGCTAACGGTACATCATGAGCCAACCCCAGTAGGAAGGCTCTGAAGCGCTGGGGTACCACCAGCACACGGGCTGACCCAGGCTCAGCAACCTTAGGCTCTGAATACAGGAGACCATTCTCCCAGTAAATCCAATGTGACCCAGACTGATCACCTGCTGCCTGGTCTGTGGCCTGTTGCCTCAGACCCACGAGAGAAGGGCATGTGTTCTGCTCTTCGCAGAACTCTTCCCTGGAGGGCCCTCCTTCTTGCTGCCAATGGGTCAGCTCAGGTAGGTCCCCCAGTTCAGCTACCTGTTCCCCTGTAGGCTCCAGGGCATCCCCCTCAGGGTCTGCCTCCTCCTGGACCGTGGGAACTTCGGGGGCCAGTTTCCCGCGCCCCCTGCCTCCTCTCTCTCCGGCAGGCACCTGGGCCTCCCTCTCAGGCTCCAGGTCCTCTTGAACACCTTTAGCTGCCATTGACCGGGTGGTCACACATGCCCAATCAGGCAAGCCCAACATTTCTAAATGCGCACTCCGCTCCACCTTAGCCCAAGGTGAGCTCTCCAAATCGTTCCCTAACAAACAGTCAACAGGCATGGCTGGCCTCACAGCTACTTGAAGAGTACCCGAGACCCCCCACTCAAAGGGAACCTGAGCCACCTTGCAGTGACTCTCTGTGTTGTCAGCGGCAACAACCGGATAGAATGCATCAGGGACAACCTGCTCTTTAGACACCAGGTGACACTTGACAGCTGTCACACTGGCTCCTGTGTCTCTCAGAGCCTCCAGCCTATGGCCATTGATGGTCACCCACTGCCTGTATTTTTTAGTGTTATCAGGTAGCTGGGTCCTAGGGACCATCTCAGAGTCTCCTAAAGAGACAAGGGAAAACACTGTGGGATCCCCCCCACCTTGGGCACCCCACTCCTCCCCCAGGGCTACACTAGCCAACTGCCGGGGGACTGCACCAGTCGGTGCTGGTTTTCCATGCAAAGGGCAACGAGGATCGTTTGCCTTGTGGCCAGGGGCGCCACACTTGTAACACACCAGTGGTCCCTGGTGAACAGGGGGGCCTGTCAGGGCCACTGGCTTCTTCTCAGGGGGAGGCTGGGAACCTTTCCCTTGGTTCCCTTGGGGTCTACTTTGGGGCCCTTTATGGAACTCCCTCTGTTTACCTTTGTCCCCCCCCCACTCTTCTTCTAGGGACCCTGCCCACCCTTGGCAGAGTCTCCCACATGACCCTTGTGGACCCGGGTACTCACCCAGCGGTCCGCCTCCTCAGAAAGCTGCCTAGGGTTAGTCAGCTTACTATCAATCAGGTGCTGGCGTAGCTCAGGAAAACAATTACTGGACAAGTGCTCCCATGCAATCAAATCAAAGAGCGCCTGAAAATCAGTCGCTTTGCTACCCTTTACCCAACCATCCAAGGCTCTGCAAAAAAGGTCACATATTCAACCCAGGTACTGCCTTCAATCTTCTTACAGTTCCTGAACCTCTGCCTATAAAGCTCAGGGGTCAAACCATACCTAGTCATTAAAGCATCCTTCATGTGGCTGTATGAATTATAGACTTCAGAGGGCAAATCCAACAAGGTATCCCGCCCTTCACTCAGGAACCGCCCCCACAACCCCGCTCCCCAATCCTTCTCAGGGACCCGGTGGGAAGACATGTCATAGGCTTTGAACCACTGCCCAATGTCATCATTTTAAAAAAACTCCTTCACCACATCTTTGGGAATATACACCCTAGCTTCAAAAGGCACAGGCGGTACACTGCCACCAGAGGGAGTAATCTCTAAGCTTTTGGCCTTCAATTCCAACTCCCTCAAAAGCTTCTCATGTTCAAACTGGATTTTCTTTTCTTCTAGGGCTAATTTCCTAGTTTGCATTTCAAATTCTAACTGCCCATTCAGCTTGAGCTTGGTCAGCTCCATTTCGTGCATCCTACTCTCTTTCCTGTCCTCCAACTCTTCTGGAGACAGACCTCTGGCAGAAACACTGCTACCTACTGGGGAAGGTGGTCTTCCAGCCCCTAGACCCAATAGCCCCTCCAGCTGCCCTTCTGCATTCTCTGCCCCCTCCACAGGGGCACTCTGTGATTCGACCCAGGCCCTCAGCGCCTTTTGGAGGTCCTCCTTCCTGGAGAGCCCGGTCATGGACACTTTAAACTTTTTGCAGAAATGCTTGAGCTGCTTGAGGGTGTAGCATTCTAGCCTCTCCTCTTCCCAATCACACTCAACAGAGGCTACTGATGCTGGTTTCTCCATGGTGATTAAACTTGGCAGTTGCAAAAATAGAAAATCCCAGAAAAAATGCTATCATAGAGTATGTGGTTGCGTTTTGGTCTGCACTCACTAAGTAGTGTTCACCAATTACTGTACATGAGTCACAAATGCAAGTCCAGAATCCCACCGCTGCCACCAATGTTAGATTTGGGGGTCTCTAGTTGGCAGAGGTAGGTACCTTTGTCCAAATAGGGACCCTTGAGTCTAGTCAGGGAAAGTAGGTACACTCCTGAAATAACCCCTGCTCACCCTCTTGGTAGCTTGGCACGAGCAGACAGGCTTAGTTCAGAGGCAGTGTGTAAAGCATTTGTGAACACATACAGTAATCAAGTGACAACACTACAAATGGACACCACACAGGTTATATATTTATAAAAAATAGGTATACTTTATATAGATTTATCACAAGACCATAAACGACAAAAATAATCCACAATACTGTCAAGAATACTTAGTTCTGATCAAAAAGGCTTAATTCAAGGTTCTGTGCGAGTCGGTAGCCTCCTCCGGCTACGGTGATGTCAAGAACAAACAGAGTCTAACAAATCCAGCTGACCGCGTCGAGACGGGCCAACACAGCGTAGACAGACTCGGTCACAGTACCTTTTACTCGAAGCGGCAGGCACGGGCGTGCGAGCCGGATGGCTGTTCGTCGCGGTCGCGATGCAAATATGGAAGCGTTGCAGGACGCGTTGTCCCTCGATGCGGTGCAGGCAGCGGCTCGTTGACGTCGTCGAGACGGAGTCGGTGAGACCAGGGCCGTGTGTTGCAGGGCGAGACGGTGCTTCGAGGCGGTGCTGGCAGGTTGCGGTGCGGCGACGGAGCCGGATTCGGGAGCTGGCGTCGATCAGTCCGGACAGCGGTGCGAGTCGGGCGGTGCGTCGCGAAGTGTGCGAGCGGTGCCCAACTCCGGTGCGGTCACAGGACTCGAACTCAGCAGCAGTGACCGTGTCGGTCGGACCAGTTCGATTCGGTGTAGCGAGGCGTTGCGAGGTGCGGTGCTCACAGGTTACGGTGCAGGCAACGGCTCGGTGACGGCGTCAAGACGGAGTCGGTGAGACCAAGGCCGTGCGTTGCAAGATGTGAGTGGTGCTCGATGCGGTGCCAACAGGACACCGAGCCGGTCGTTAGAGTCGGTCACAGCTCCCTACCTCTGTAGCTACTGAAACAGAGTTTCCAGCAGCAATTCACAAAGGCTGGTGAAGTCCACTGGTCCTGGGACTTCGTTACAGGGGGCAAGCTCTCTTCCAAGCCCTTGGAGATCCTTCACAAGTTGATGAAAGTAACAGCAAAGCAAAAAGTTCCTTTCTCCTTTCTTTGGCAGTCAGGCAAACCACTGCAGGCCAATCCCCCAAGCAGCACTTCAGGCTTAGGGATAGTCTCTCCTCAGTTTCCTCTTGGTTCCGCTCCTCAGCAAAGGTTTCTCTTGTTCCCAAAAGTGATCTAATTTTCCTGGGGTCTGGGTGCCCCTCTTATACCCTGTTTCTCTTTGTTCTCTGGAGGCAGAGAGGCCTTTGCCTAGCTTAAACCAGTTCTGTGCAGCTTTGGAGCACTCTGTGTACATGACTCCTTCTTTCCTTTCAGAATGTGGGGCAGGGTACTCAGACGCCCGGCAGGGGGTGGAGCCAGCATTGTGGCAGGCAGGCACAGCCCTATTCAGACCCAGATGCAACTCCTCCCTCCATGCTCTTCGATCAGTAGCAGCACCACCCCCCTCTTCCCCCAGCGCCTTGAGACCCTCGCGGGTATGTAGTGCGCTTTATAAGTGACATGATTGATTGATTGATTGATTCTGGATGCAGATCTCTCTATTCAGCCCTGGGCTGCCTCACCCTGTCTCCTGTGGCCACCCCAAGCCCCTGTCACACACAAACCAGACACACAATACACAAGCTGGCAGAGGCAGGCTGGATAGTTAGGCAAGAAAATAACCACGTTCTAAAAGTGGTATTTTCAAACACAGAATGTTAAAACCAAATTCACTAAAAGATGTATTTTATCATTCTGAGTTCAGGCATACTAAACTCGAATTTCTACCTAGTTCCCTGAGTCAGTTTAGGATTATAAGATGTTTTAATCAAACTGCCCATTCTGGCCTATGGGGAACAGGTAGCCTTGCAATAGTGAAAAACGAAAATGGCTGTAATTCACTATTAGGACATGCCACACACACCAGGCATGTCCCACCTTATCCTTACAATGCACCCTGCCCGTAGGCCTACCATAGGGGTGTCTGATATGAAGAAAAGGGAAGGTTTGGGGACTGGTAGGTGGGTGCACTTACCAAGTCGACATGGCAGTCACAGACTGCACACAGGCTCTGCAATGGCAGGCCTGAGACACACTTTACAAGCTACTTCTATGGGTGGCACAACCAGTGCTGCAAGCCCACCAGCAGCATTTGATTTACAAGCCCTGGGCACACTCAGTGCACTGTACTAGGGTCTGACAGTAATTCAAATAAGCCAAACATGGAGTCACTAATTCACATCACAATTTACAATAGGGAGCACTTGCACTTTGGCACTGATTAGCAGTGGCAAAGTGCCCATGAGCATCTAGTCCAGCAAAAACCTATCGACAACAGTGGAGGCATTATGAAAAAAATCCCATGCCAAGGATGCCAGGTCTAACAATCAGGTATGGTGTAGGGTGACAACAGTTAGTCATGCATGGTGTAGTGTGGCAATGGTTAGTCATGCATGGCATGGGGTGACAGTAGTTTCTCATGCACACCCTACGGTGCATGACGGTTACAGCCCATGCTTTTTGGGTGGATGTGATAATTATTGATTCTTCTGTATCTCTTCTGCTCTTGTGATTTTTTCTGTGTTTTGATGACGTTCATGTTAGAGCTTTCATCCAAGTCAACTCTACCGGTGCTCTTCTACCGAGAGTTTTCTGTGGTTCACATTTGCATCATTTTGTAAGCTTTTTCAACAATTGTTTTAAACTATTACTTCATTTTTCAGCCTCTTTTCTATTCTCACTTTTATTTTTCCCATTTCCCTCAAGAAAGTTGTCACCCTTGCTGTCACTTCTGAGTGTTGGATATTTAGCAATCATAAATAAACAAACATCAAAAGGGTTCCACAAATATCATTAGAATTGCCTTTTCTCTACACAGAGATCTCTCTGGGAAAAGCAGGGCCCTCACCCACATCAAAATGTGCAATGCTTTATTATTGGGCTTCCCGCACCTTGGACCCAAATGAGTCCAAAGTGGGCTCTACCACACAAAGTGTGGGAGCGAGGGTTTTTTAAAGTTCGTTTTAAAGTTCCTTTATGTGGCGTGTACATGCCACGTCAACCAGAGATGTAGTGATAAAAGAATAAAACTACCTAGAGCTAGCCTAACCTATTAATTTATTAAAGGATGTCTTATAGGATTAAAAATAAACAGAGGGATGAAGGCCGGGGAAATCAGTAACCCTGTCACCCCTTCATGGTTAACATGTTTCAGCCATCCTAAATATGCCTCACAAGGTCAGCAGCCTAAAGTCTCTGGCCAAAATTACAAACAAATACCCCAACTAGGTGATAATCACAGTCCGTCCTGCTGTCTTCTACGAGACCTAATAGGACTGGCTATTAAACCCTAAATTTGAAACCATTGAATGCGTAAGATAATTACTCTTACATAAATGTATTCCGAAGAACAATGCTCTGGGTACTATAGGAACATTGCCTAACCCGGGGAACCGAGGTGAGTGTCACTCTGTTATCACACTTACTCCAAGCGTCAGACGGCACCAGTACTACCAAGGTGTTCCCTCCACCGGGAGGTGGTGCAGTCACATCACTTCCTTTCCATTTCAGTTTGTCATGTCTCCTTTTGCCAAGGACGGATTGGAAACAAAAAGCATTTTGGAAAACAAGCATTGGCAAAGGAAATAGGTCTGGCGTTGGCCGCAGCCTTTTGCCAATTGTGTTGCCATGAGTTTTGAAAAATGTTATTGTTTGGGAAGCTGCCGGGCTCTCATTAAATCCCAAAAAAAGAAAAAATTGGCTAAAGGCAAAAGTGTTTTTCTTGCGTCAAAAAAGTACACTTTACCATGGTTAACCCGGCACTGCAGGGTATAACCTTGTGTGTGGATGTGCTTTTTGTGAAAGGGCTGCATGCCGTAATTCATAGTGAAGGTACTGGTATTCCACATTCTAGATCTACTCTGGAACCCCAGGTCGGTGACTGTTTTTATCAGCATGAAAGCCTGGAGGGGAGAGAAACCATTAGCCAATCAATCATTGCAGTTCCAATGAACTATGACTCCGAAGGATCACAGACTCCCAATTAAGATTGGTTAGTTTATTACAAAGCCAAGAACAGTTGGACATAGAGGGCACCTCAGGATGTGAGTGTTGAAATACATTGGAACTAATACAAAGCCAAACCTACGGGTGGAGTTAAGGCAGTGCAACATGCACAGAATAATCAGTTTGCGTGCCAGATTACAGAAAATTACAGTGCTAACATCGAGATCCCCCTTCATTGGAAGTTTGTGGGTGTAGCGCATTGGTCTGTCCCTACACTACAACTAGCGTGACATCCCTACCTTACATTTCCCAAAGCAAGACCCATTTAGGTGTCAGCGTGTAATGTCTTCCTAAGAAGTCTCTTCAAGTTTAGATGGGTCAAGATGCATAAAGCTACAGAGCTCATTCTAAGATGCTCTCTCTCTCAAGGCAAGATAGAAGTCCCCCGGACACTGTCCCTAACTTCAATACATCAAACCCAGAGGTAGTATCCCAAGATGCATTGCAGCATCACAGCATCCAGTCAAGACACCTCCTCGTAGGTGATTTTCCACTGGGCAGCCATGCTCCCAGGCCTAGGCGATATGACCTTGATTCCCAGGCTTGCCCCGATGAGAAAGTACAACTGTTCTTTATTATCAGCATCAACGTTCAATGTATCCTCTCCTCCCGAAGCTTAACTCCAAAAACAAAGATATTATTCTAACTAACAAGGATGAATTCTCCACCCGCAACAGAAACATGCAGGAGAACAAATTGAACATGCACATGAAATTCTCTAGTAAATCTAATGCGATAGCTTCCAGGTGAAAAATACAATTCAGGCCCACAGAAATCAGTCAACATAAGAAACGGCACAAGGCGTCAAGAAATTACACATAGAAATTGAACATTGTTAACAGAGCACATCTAAATTAACACGTTACACAAGCATATCAATTTTGTGAGTACTTGTTGGCGACATGTACGAATTCTGCATGTTCATGTTTTCGACTACACACACTTAGATACAACGTTAATTTCTTCACGTTTACATTGAAAGTATCCCTAACACGTCACCTTTTAGGTTATTACAGTTCACGTTCTAATGACCTAAGTTAATACAATAAAGGATTATATTTATGTGCGGACTACCCACAATTATAATGCACCCCTACAATTGAAAGAGCAAAATTTGCGCTCCAACAATAGTGAAGAGTCAGTTAATGGCTGAAGTGGGCTATCATTGCTCCTTGATGTATGCAGAAGTATGTGAAAGAAACATGTGAATGACACTCTCACAGACTATGGATGGAGTCTGGCTGAAAACCAATCTAAGTAACTATGTTATACATACTTTTCATAAAATTAAAAGGTCTTAACTAACACAAACCCAAAAAAAGTGATCGGTCTGGAATTGGCTGCAAGCCTTGCCTTTGAGAAAGAAGGCAAAAAAGAAACATGGGGAGGCAAAGAGGGAAGGAAGGACGGCAAAAAAAAGAAAGGAGGGAAGAAGGAAAGAGCCAAAAAAAGAAAGCAAGAAGGCAAGAAAAAGCCAAAAAAGAAAGCAAGAAGGAAAGAAATACAGAAAGGTCCAAAAAATAAAGAAGGAAAGAGCAGAAAAGAAAGGAAATAAAGAAGGAAAGAGCAAAAAAGAAAGACGGAGGGAAAGAAAGGAGAGGAAAGAAAGAAAGAAAGAAAGAAAGAAAGAAAGAAAGAAAGAAAGAAAGAAGAAAGAAAGAAAGAAGAAAAATAAATAAATTAAGAATGCGAAAAGAAGAAGGAAATAATACAAAAAAGGAAGAAAGAAGGAAAAGGGAATAAAGAAGGAAAGGATGAAAGAAAGGCAAAACTGATATATAGAAAGAAAGAAAAAAGGCAAAAAGGCAAAAAGAACGAACAGAGGAAAGAAGGCAAAAAAGAAAAAAGGAAAGGCAAAAAAGAAAGAAAGAAGCAAAGTATGTAAAAAGAAACAAAGAAGGCAAAAGAAACAAAGAAGGAAAAAAGGAAAGTAAGAAGGAAAAATGTAATAAGGAAAAAAGGCAAAAAACAAGGAAAGAAGAAAAAAGAATGAAAGAAGGCACCAATGCAAAAAAAGAAAGACAAGAAAAAAGGAATAAAGAAGGAAAGAATAAAAGAAAGGCAAAACAGAAAAATAGAAGGTAAGAAAAATGGAAATAAGGCAAAAAGAAAGAACAGTTGAAAGAAGGAAAAAAGAAAAAAGAGAAAAGAGAAAAAACTAAAGGCAAAAAGAAAGAAGCACAGAATGTGAAAAAAGAGTAAAGAAGGCAAAATAAAGAAAGAAGAAAAGGCAAAAAAGAAAGTAAGAAGGAAAAAAGTAAAAAGGAAAGAAAGCAAAAAACAAGAAAGAAAGAATAAACAAATTAGGCAAGAAAAAAAGAAGGAAAACGGGAACTAAAGAAAGAACAAAAGGAACAAAAGAAAGGAAGTAGTTAGGCAAAAGGGAATGAAAGAAAGAAAGAAGGAATAAAAGAAGGAAAGATAAAAGAAGGAAAGATAAAAGAAGGAAAAAGAAAGAAGGAAAAACAGGAAAGGAAAAAGGAAAGAAGGAAAGGCAAAAGGAAAGAAAGAAGATGAAATGAAGGAAGGAAAGCAGGTTCACAGTATAAAATATTGGATAATAAAATCCAAATTACACCCCACCTAGTTTAACTAAAACTGTTACAAGTGTCCTGCAGATTACATGATAGAGTTTGGTTTTCTTCCTGGGCAAAGTTTATTAAAAAACCATTTGTGAAACCGAGTCCAGTAACACAATATGGTACACTGTGAAATAGCAGCAGTCCTCTTCAAAAGGAATTTACAACAGCATTGGATGGAAACAGGAACTGATAAAGCTAGAATGTGCCCTGTGCTCACTTCAAATGCGTCCTACTGTCATATCAGGCAACATTGGCACTAAAAGAAACTACTCTACGATGAGCACCATGTGAAAGAGCAAAAAGCAGTCACTTAAAGTGATGTTAACTAGAGGCTTAAGTAGGCTGACCCACTGCCCCATTCTGTATGCTGTAGTGGGCAGAATCAAAATAGGACTGACACAACAACAGTCCAGTGGGTTAAGAGAGGTGGCTGAGAGACTCTTTATGTATGTATAATATACATTCTATTTTAGTAAAAGCAAAAGGTCTTGGCTACTGCCGGACCTAAATTTTAAGTCTAACTCCCAAATTGCACCCAGCAAATGGAGCATGCAATCCCACACACCCGCTCCTTCAGGTCTGAATCAAGCGTGCTTGGTGTGCCTTTCTTTGCTGCATCACCAGTGGCGGCTGCCAGCTATGAGGAGTGGTGAGGGTGGCAAACAGCTGCTGGAAACACAAAACATACTAAACTACACACAAAACATATGATCCAGCGCCAAACCGGGGGTCTCTGAATGACACAGCAGACAACGGACCCCAAACATACAATACACAATTTCTCACCATTTAACAGACCCTACGAGAATGACGCTGAAATGCGGTTTGTGTGACGTTGATTTTGTCTTTACTCATCTAAAGGGAAACACAGATTATCTAATCGTTTCTTCTCTATTTTAACCCTTTAACCTATCATCAACCACTTTCCTCTTGGGCGATGAATCATATTGATTGAGTAGTGTAAATTATTGACATGACTATTTAACCAAAATCTTAACAATTTGTCATGAGGAAATAATCACAAACTCAAAATGTATCGTTAATCTGTTTATCTTCAAAAATTATAAGAAAAAAATCTCAGGTACAAAGGTACAGGGAAAGAAAATACATATTATAGGAGAAATATCATAAAATATGGAGACAAGATCCCAAACATCTGAATCACAGTGAATATTATGGAGTGGATAGATGAAGAGACATAAGAGTCATGAAAAGAAAACATTTGCAGACATTGCAATTTTCCCTATTGATACATACGAAATCGATTTAAAGATCAGGAAAACCACCACCCCCTGGCCACGAAGATAGTGAAAAAGAAACCCGATAAAGGAAACCGGGATAGGATAAGATCAGGAAACAGGTAGGCCTCTAACCGACGAACAGCGACGATCACCCTCTGCCTCTCTGGACCTACGGAAGCTGCCTGCCTTAACCACAACCCCTAAGAGCATCCCAATTATACCCTAACTCAACCTGACCATCCCACTAATCTGCAACATTTGGAAAAATCTCAACTTTTCATTGGTCAATTTGTGGGGTGTTACACCACACCTCCATTACGTCATTTGGCTTTGCATACTTTCTTTGTTCTTAACTCATTCTCACGATTTACTTCACTGCTTATGAATCGATTCTCTATCCCCCATCACGTCACATTCTCTGATGAATGGCTTGTCCCTGTATTAGCAACTTTATTTCGAACAATGTATCGGCTAGACATAAAATGTTCATTAGTTTGAGCTTTCCCAGGCATCTCGACGTCCTCAAATATTGCACGTCTTTCTTTCACTCTTCAAGGTTTCCTTCATCCGCCGCTGACACCCACCAAAGTTCACGTACAGGTAAAATTTTCACGGCCTTTCTTCGGCCTTATGTCAACTTTAAACTCCCAACTAAGTGCTCACCATAGGCCCATTTTTAAAACTACGATGAAAGAGAAATATAAAGAATATTAATAACACAAAAATGGAAATTACACTGTTTCCCTCCCACCATTGCACTAACCCCATGTTAATTTATATGAGCATTAATGTGCAAAGCATTATTATTTGCAATAGCATTATTCCACTTTGTCGATTTCAATATGCAAAAAGCAATATACGGCCTAAGCATTTCATGCATTAATCTTAATTGCAATGCACGCGTGCGCAAAGCATTTCCCCGTGTTTATGTTTATTAATGCATATTAGTACAAAACACATAATTAATAAATGTTATCTTGAGGCGTTGATCCGAGCAGGTTTACATGACGCAAACCCTGCTCCATCAACCCCTCCCCCCCCCCTGATGGCTTTTTATGCCATCATAAAATATCCATCACCCATTGCCATTTCTTGTTTCCTCAGAAACTCGTACTTCTTTCACTTTTAAGTTTCTTATTTTCACCTAAATCTTTCATCATTTCATAATATTTGCCTTTCATATGTTCTAACTCTATTTCTTCTAATTTCCTTTACCTTTACATTTGTTATCTACACCTAGCATACTTATCCTCTCCTTTTCTTGCAACATTTGTAAGTCATTATTATTAGCATGATCACTATTACTATTGATATATTGGTATTATTACTCCACCTAATAAACTTTTACCAAAATCAGTGAACCATTTAACTATATTTGAAAAACTCTTATTAATTTTCTCCCAGACACCATCAACCTCTAGTTGTGTTAAATCCCTATGTAAATTCGTAATATTTTTAATATATCCTTCAATACCTTTGCTTTTGTCAGGAATATAAGTGCAGCAATGTTGCACCTTTAGCATCCCACAGACTCCACCCTCTTTTGCCAATAATATATCAAGGGCAAGTCGATTTTGCATAACCATTGATCTAATTGCAACCATTTCTGTATCAATCAATAAGAACCCTCCAGCAGTATCAGTTGATAATCGATCAACCACTGTGGATAATTTTCGAATTTTGTGTGAATTAAGAACCACTCCAACTGAAGGTATTAACGCACCAAATATATCACCCACTATTTCTGAAAAACTTGCTCTCTTACTACGTATTAATCCATGTTTCATCTCATTAATCTTATTATTTCTATCTACATGATATACTTTAGGAAATACAATCCCAAAGTCAATCAATCAATCAATCATGTCACTTATAAAGCGCACTACATACCCGCGAGGGTCTCAAGGCGCTGGGGGAAGAGGGGGGTGGTGCTGCTACTGATCGAAGAGCCAGGTCTTGAGGAGTCTTCTGAAGGCCAGTAGGTCTTGGGTCTGTCGGAGGTTGGAGGGGAGGGTGTTCCAGGTCTTGGCGGCGAGGTGGGAGAAGGATCTGCCGCCGGCGGTCGTTTTCCGGATGCGGGGGACTGTGGCGAGGGCGAGGCTGGTCGAGCGGAGCTGGCGGGTGGGGGTGTAGAAGCTGAGTCGTCTGTTGAGGTAGGCTGGTCCGGAGTTGTGGAGTGCTTTGTGTGCGTGGGTGAGGAGCTTGAAGGTTATCCTCTTGTTGACAGGGAGCCAGTGCAGGTCTCTCAGGTGGGGTGTGATGTGGCTGCGTCGGGGGATGTCGAGGATAAGACGTGGAGAGGCGTTCTGGATGCGTTGCAGCCGTCTCAGGAGCTTAGCCGTCGTTCCTGCGTAGAAGGCGTTTCCGTAGTCCAGCCTGCTGGTGACGAGGGCCTGGGTGACTGTTTTTCTTGTTTCGGTGGGGATCCACTTGAAGATCCTGCGGAGCATTCGGAGGATGTTGAAGCAGGATGAGGAAACGGCGTTGACTTGCTTAGTCATGGAGAGGGTGGGGTCGAGGATGACCCCTATGTTGCGTACGTGGTCGGTGGGTGGCGGGGCTGTTCCCAGTGATGTTGGCCACCAGGAGTCGTCCCAGGCTGAAGGGTTGGAACCAAGGATGAGGACCTCCGTCTTGTCCGAGTTCAGCTTCTGGCGGCTGGTCCTCATCCATTCGGCGACGGCCTTCATTCCTTCGTGGAGGTGGGCTTTGGCGGTGTGAGGGTCTTTGGTGAGGGTAACAACTACCGTACCAGTGAGCAGGCAATCTATAATAAGCATTCCTCCTACACACATAATATACACCTGGGAAAACAGGGTCAGTTCCTCCCTTTAATCCCCATCCTCCTGTTATTAAGAAATTATGTTCACATTTACTGGTACGTAAATAATAGTTGTTATAGTTAGTCTTTAGTCTTAGTAAGCAAAGCTTCCCCTTGTGATTCCAATCCAGGGACATTGCAGTATAAGTCTTGCCTTTTTCATAATTTCCTTCTCTAAAAGCCCAAGGTGGTATATTAGTTTTCTGTTCAGCAGCCTTTTTATGGAATTCTTGTCTTCTATTTTCTACCATATTAATGAAATCTTTTTCTTCTACTTGTAAACTACAGGTGAGATTATTTTTGTGGGCATATATTAAATCCAAAGTTTGTGTAGTATGAAAGAACTCTCCCATATATTCAGCTTCTAAGCTACTAGATACTTTATTTAAATTCTTTCTAATAGGAAGTTCAGAAAAAAACCACATCTAGGTTAGAATAATAAAATTCTAATTTTCCTGTTACATAGAATAGACTAGTTAGTACACTACACGAAACACCATATGTTAAAGGAAGGTGGTGATACACACCCTCCGAGACAGACGATGGTAATTGCATACAAACATAACAGTCACTCACATTCATCGTATTAATATATTCATACAATAATTTAGTAAAAACGTTTAATGAGAAATCAGTAATTAATCTATCTTGATGATAAATACTTCCATCATTATGAACTATATTAGTTGGACTTTTAATAATAACTTCCACTCTCATACTTATTGTATTATTAGTCTGATTTTTGTCAATAGTCACCATCAAAACAGGAACAACAATTGTTAGTATTAACCACACTGACATAGTTAATAAGACACCACATAAGCAGGCTCTAATACATTTACGTTTTAGACTAGGTTTCGGACGTTCAGTCACTGTAGATTCTACCATTTTTCCTGGTTAAATTTTTTTAAATAAAAATCTAACTTCACTATAAATTTCTTATAAACCTAATACTATAAAAATATGTAAATTCAATCTTCTTTTGTACAACCACACACTTTGATATTTTCGCGTCCTTTTTTTTCCCCGTTAATCTTTGTCCCCCCTTTTAAGGTCTTTCTCGAGTCTTTTCCAAATCTTCTTGACGTATCAACTTAATTTGACTGGATTATGATGCACCTTAATTTTTTCTTACAGTCTCTTAAGGTGGTTTCAGTTTGCTCTCATCAGTTCGTTCTGTATCATCTGTAACTTCTCCTTCTGTTTGATCAGGGCTTTCAATTTCCTTTAAGATAACGTAAATCCACTCAGGTCTGGTATACTTTCGACTTGCAACTTTGTCTTGTTGTTCTTCGTACTATTTTCTTTTGAGAATCTTCTTGATCTGACTGACTTGAAATTTCATTTATCTGCTCTGGCCCTCTTTTTTCTAGAATATATCTCAGTCTTTTTGCTCCACTATGCCAGTTATCATTATATCTCAGTCTTTTTGTTTGAACTTCTTCTTCTCCCTGTTTTTCTGATTCTACAGTTCTTTTGCACAACCTCTTTCTTGGCTGTTCTTCCTTTTCACTTTCAAAGTCCCTTTCTATTTCCAATTGTCTAGTACCCTCTTTTACTTCTTCTCTTTGTTGACTTTGTTCTTGGCTTTTGATAACTTTTTCTGTCAGCTGATTGTCTTCTTCAGTCAACTCTCTTTCTTGTTGGCCTTGTTCTAGGCTTCCAGCAACCACTTTTTCTGTTTGGATATCACTCTCAATCCGTTCCTCTGTATGTTGGCTTCCTTCTTGATTTTCGGAAGCTTCTTCCTCACTCTCTCCAACAGCAGTCTTTTCAGTCCCAGTATCTGGTGGCCACTCTACTCGGCTGGTACTTGGTTGTTCATCATCCACAGGCTCAGTGACATCTGCCTCTCTGGGATTCTCAGGCTCACAACCTCTGACTTCTGGTCTCTCTTTTTCTTTTACCAGTTGCCGTTCAGCTTCTTCAAGTGGACTTGGGATTCTTCTGGTATGGCTGGCGTGTATCCAATTTGGTAGGCCACCACACTTTACTGCAGTTTTTGTTATCAATATGATCTGGTATGGTCCATGCCACCTGGGTTCTAAACACGACTTCCTCACGTGTTTCTTGACAAGAACCCACTCTCCTGGACTTAGATCATGCACTGGATTCAGCTGTATTTCATTTGCGTCTGCTCCAACCTGATAAGACACAGAACGCACCATATCAGCCAGTCCTTTGCAATATTCAAGAATCAGATCATCAGAAATGCTCATCAGTTTCTTTGCTGGTACAATTGCTTGTCTCATGACTCTTCCCATGAGAACCTCGTGTGGACCCAATCCAGTTTTTCTGTCAGGAATGCTTCTGAGACTCATTAAGACCAAGGGCAAAGCATCAGGCCATTTCAGTTTTGTGGATGCACAAACGTTTCCTAATCTAGATTTTATAGTGCCATTGATCTGCTCCACAATTCCAGAAGCCTCTGGTCGGTAGGCACAGTGCAGTTTTTGTTCAATTTGTAATGCTGCGCAAATTATTCGAATTATTTCATTATTAAAATGTGTTCCTCTATCTGATTCGAGTGACTGGAAATCCGTACCTTGGTATTAATTCTCTCAAAAGCAATTTAGCCACGGTAAGTCTGTCATTTCTCCTTGTAGGATAAGCCTCTACCCAACGAGAAAAGAGACACACAATGAAAAGGAAGTATTCCAAATCATTACATGGAGGCAACTCAATAAAATCAAGTTGCAAACGTGTAAATGGTCCTGCAGCCTTTCCGATAGTTCCTGTACCCACAACTGTCCTTCTCCATGGATTCTGCTGCTGGCAAGCAACGCACCTTTGGCATAAACTCTCTGCAATGTACCTGAACTTGGGATTAAACCAGGTCTGCTTGAAGAGTCTAATCATTGCATCCCTTCCAACATGAGTGATCCCATGATAGACTCTTGCCATATGAGAAAGCATGCAATCGTGCATAACTGGTCTGTCATCTACATATACCCAAATTTCATCCTCTGGTGTTTTTGTACATCCTGCTTTTTACCAAAGCTCCTTTTCCTCTTCACTAGCTTCTTCCTGTAACTGCTTAATTTCATCCCAATTGTTTATTGATGTAAACATTAAATGGCAATCGGTGATTTTTCTTTCTGTTTTCCTGTTAAGTGCAGCTGAATTTTCCGCACAGAAACGCGCTAACTGATCTGCTTATCTGTTGCCACTGGTCACATAATCATTTCCTGATTTATGCGCAGAGCATTTTACCACTGCAGTTTGTTTTGGCAATTGCAGGGCATCCAATAAATATCTCACAAATTTCCCATTTTTAATAGGGGAACCTGATGAAGTCATGAATCCCCTTTGCATCCATAATTGGCCAAAATCATGCACCACCCTGAAACCATATTGACTGTCCGTAAATATGGTTACCCTCAAATTTTGGGAAACTTTACATGCTCTAATCAGAGCGTATAATTCTGCAATTTGTGCTGATTTTACCCCAAATAGGCAGGATGCTTCCACAGTTCCAGTTACAGGGCATACTGCATAAGCAGCACTCAACTCTCCTTTTTTATTCCTCAAACATGATCCATCAACAAACAGAACATTGTTAGATTCTTCCAAAGGCACATTTTGGATGTCGGCCCTAGGTTTTGTACAGAATTCTGTCACATTCAAACAATCATGATCTGCTTCTTCTTTCACCTCCTCCTCATAAGGATTTGGTAGTAATGTAGCTGGATTTAAGGTGGTACACCTCACAACTGTCACATTTTCAGCACCCAAAATCACTCTCTCGTACCTAGTCAGCCGACTGGGAGTCATGTGCTGAGTTCGTGTTTTGGTTAAAAGAATCTCAACAGAATGTGGAACATACACTTTGACTGGATAACCCATCACAATTGCTTCACTTTGTTCCAAACTCACACATGTAGTAGCAACGGCTTTCAAACATCCTGGCAATGCTGCTGCCACAGAATCTAACGTAGCAGAAAAGTATGCCACTGGACGTCTAGACAATCCATGCCTTTGAGTTAACACTGCTAACGCGCATCCATCTCGCTCACAACAGAACAATGCGAATTCTTTTGTATAATCAGGCATTCCTAATGCTGGTGCTTGACACAAACTGTCTCGCAAATTTACAAAGGCTTCGATACTCTCATCATCCAAATCAATCGGATCAGTCACATCTTTATGCTTCAACCTCTGTAAGGGTTTTGCAATCACTGAAAATCCATTGTCTGCAGTAACCAACCATTCCCAAAAACATTTGCACTTCTTTCTGGGTTCTTGGAGGTCTCATCTGTTGAATTGCCTCAATTCTTTCTGGTGTCACTTTTCTAACTCCTTTCTCAATCCTGTGTCCTAAGTATTGTACTTCTTGTTTACAGAACTGCAATTTCGCAGGGGACACTTTATGTCCCCCTTCTGCCAGATGGTTCAATAAGGCAATGGTATCTGTCACACACGCCTTTCGAGTCTTTGATGCCAACAGTAGGTCATCAATGTATTGAACCAAAACCGAATCTTCTGGCATCACCAATGTCTCCAGACATTTTTTCAGAATTTGATTGAAAATCGAGGGGCTTTCTGTGTACCCTTGAGGAACTCGGCGCCAAGACACCTTCTCCAAACCGAAATGAAAATAAAAACTGACTGTCTGGGTGTAGAGGAATTGAGAAAAATGCTTGGCACAAATCAATTACTGTGTACCATTTGGCATTGCATGGAATCTGGTAAAGGATCACTGCTGGGTTTGGCACGATTGCACAGCAAGGTATCACTATCTTATTGATTTTTCTCAAATCTTGCACTATTCTGTATTTTCCACTGAGCTTTTTAATCCCCATAATAGGTGAGTTACAAGGACTGCTCAGTATCTCTCTTAGAATGTCTTGTTCGATCATTTGATCGATCACAGGAGCAACTCCTGCCATTGTCTTGGGACTCATTTTATATGGAGGAGTGTTTGGGTAATGAGCACCAGGTTTCACTATAACCTGAATAGGATCCACATTTTTCATTAACCCTATTTCCTTTCCTGTAAAATCCCATACATCTGATCTTACTGTCTCTCTCAGCTCATCAGGCAAATTCTGTTCTGTTAAAAGTGAATATAGTTCATCCACTTCCGTCCCTTGCTTTGCTAGCATCAACTTAAATTCGACATCCTCATCAGGTGTCTGAAATGCAATACCATCAGGCATACAAAAGATGGTACAATTCATTTTGCATAGTAGATCTCGTCCCAATAGATTCACTGGGCTCGAATCGCATACCACAAATCGATGCATGTCTTTGAACCTTCCAATGTGAACCTCAATTGGTTCTGTAATTGGAGTTTTAATCTGCTTGTTTGACACTCCCACAACTTGGATAGTTTCTCCCGAGAGGGGTAGGTTAGGAATTTCTGCTGCTCTCACAGTAGAACGGGTAGCACCAGTGTCCACTAAGAATGTAATATTATTACCTTCCACCTTCCCATCAACAAATGGACCTGACTGATCTACCTCCAGAGTTGCGCCAAGCACGCACTCTTCCTCCCCCCTCAGGCACCGTCATTGGCTACTCTCCGAATCACTCCCATTACACTGCAACCAATATTGTGGAATCATCTGCACATTTGGGTTCTTACCATGTTGTTCCATAGGAGTAAATCCAGTATTCACACTGTATCTCTGTACCTGAGCACCTACATTACTCTGCATAGGAGCTTGGGGCACCTGTATCTGTGCTGTAACTATCTGCTGCGGCTGTTGCTGTTGTTGGGTCACAACCACTTCATTCTGCACCTGTGAATTTAAATTTTGGGTTGTCCCATTAATTTTTACAGTGCTTCTACACTCGTTCTTCCAATGTCCAAGCTTACCGCACGCATGACAAGGAAAGTTTCTTTTCAAATCATCTTTAACAAATTTTCCTTTACCCTTTCCAACACCTGGCACCTGAACATTTTGATTCTGATTATTCGTCTGCTCGACACTATTTACTTCCTGTTGCTCTGCTACCTTAACTTGCGCCCACATCATTTTTTCCTTAAGCTTTTTGTGTCTTGAATCAATGTCGTCGCTACAATACTTTGCATATCTCAGAATTTCATCCACCGTTTTATTCTGCCAGCAAATCAGATGCTGTTGAATCATATTACTAATCTCTGGTTTCAGTCCAAACACAAAACAATACACAAAATGTCCCATATCCTTGTCACCTATATTCTCAAATCCGCTATACTGCTTAAACACCTGTAACAATTGCTCATAGTATGCATGCACCGACTCTTTCGGCTCCTGTGTTGTCCTGTCTATTTTTACCCAATCAGTTTCCTTCAGGGAAATCTTTCCTTTCAAGAAAGTAATCACCTGATTGTACTTTTTCATCACCTCATCTGAAGGTGCACCAGTTTTAGGGTCTCTTGGATATTCTTCTTTAGGCCAATCGACAGTTATCTTACACTCTGTCCACAAATCAGCCGGAACTACAATCTCGAATAGACCATCTAAGTCCTTCAGCAATACCTTTGAAACCTTCAGAAACCTTTCTACCTGTTTATACCATTCCACTGGTTTTTCCCTCAATCTGGGGAAATCATTCGTAAAAGACAAGATGCCCTGTCTACTCCAGGGAACATGAACATATCCACTACATGGAACTTCCCTCATTGAACACACCATTTCAACCTGTCCATTTGTTTTTAATGGATACATCGAAGTACCTTCAGTAGGGTTTAATTCATTTTTTCTTTTCGACCGTCTACCTTTCCAGCGATCAACATCTCCCCACTTCCTCAGAATCAGCATCAATTCCTTTATCTGTAACCTTTTACCAGACACATTCAAGCTTTCCATTTCCCTGTCAGTGAAATCAATTCTGTATGTTTTCTGCAATACCTTCGATCTCTCAATATCTATTCCGTAATCAACAGCAGCTTTTGCCATCTTCTCATGCAAATTCCTTACTTTCCAGGTAATATTCTTACACAAAAACAATAATTCCTCATCTCTATAAATACTTAATCTATCTGGACTGATCGTACCAATTATCATTTCTTCCAAATCCACCTTCAATCTACACACATCTATACTTTGTGGTAGGGGTTTTCATTTTTCCATTCCCTTTATCCACTCATTCAGCTCTTCTGGTGTGGGACCTACTGAACTCTCAGATGCGGAATCACCACTCTGTGCTATCCTCCTAGGATCTATTTGAACATTTCTTCTTGGAGTTTCATGTACTACTTCTCCTACGGGAAGATCCATTAAGGTAACATTTTCTTCCATTCATTCAACTGGACTAGGTATAGTCATTGTTTCACTCCTCATACTACTTGTCGGAACTGTCAAAGCATGTACTCCTGATATACTCTGTTTATTCCCATAGAACGGAACTATAGGACCTATTGTTACGGGTACTGATAATGCTTCTGCATTCAGATTTAACTGTTTAACTATCTGTATCAATTCTTCTCTTGCTCGGTTTTGTAACTCTGTCTCTCTATCCGGTACTACTCTCGTAATCACTGGAATTTGGGGAACTTGCCGAATCAGTGGAGATCCCATTATCGGGGCATTTGGAACTACTCCTCTTGGACTTTCCTGATATGGTGGAGGTCTTTTTGTTATAATATCCTCCAATAACTCGTCATCTGAATCATTCATGTTGCAACTCCCTCTTTGCATTTCAATATTATTCTTTTTCTCCTTACTTTTGCCTCCTATTGACTCATAATTGACCAGGACAGGATACAGTCCTTCCATTACTACAGCTCTTCTCCATCTTTTCACTCTCTCTTGCCTACTCTCAAAGGGATATCTGGTCATGATATTTCTATATTTTCTTCCACCCCTGTATTTCTCTCGCTCAAAAGCCTCATATTCCCATTCCTCAAGTGCCTCATACTGAGTCGGTCTAGGTCTAGGATCCAACACATTCATTCGATCTCTTAAATTTTGTATAATTCTCACATTAAATGTTCCATGTTCCGGAAAAGCCAGAACACCATCGCTCTCAGTATACTTCACCCAATTCTCCAACCAAGTGCACGTATGATATCCACATTCTAGCATCATATAGGATGCGGGTGTTCCCGGAGGCGGAATAAGAATTATCTCCCTTGTCACTATCGGTCTGTCCTTTTTGAAGAAATTCCTGATTTTATTAATAAACTTCATGTTTCTCAACTGTCTCTTCAGAAGGTGACTCAAAAAAATATCAACGAACCCTTCGTACTTCTGTAGTCTCTATTAGGCAACTGTCGTCCAATACCAGCACGACTCACACCAACCAACCAATCAGAACACTGCTACGTCAGCAATGTCTCAACCAATAGAGATGCAGCTTACAATAGCTCATCCAATCACAGCTCTAAAAGCTCCCACTGCCTGACCAATGCCAGCGCAGCATTTTCTGACGTCAGTATTACTCCTTCTACTGATTCTCCCTTTACAAAATGACTCGGCAAAAATTCTTAAGCTTTTTTCTCAAAGAAATCTTGTTAATAACAACATAAAAACAATGCTACCTTGTCTGTTTCCTAAATAAAGAGATAGTTTTCACTTTTCCAAAAAGAAGTTTCTCTACAAGCAAGAATAATAACCCAACGCTATCTCACCCTTTAATCAAGTTCCGGGAGGACCTGTTACTTCTTCAGGGATAAGGCCAAAGTTTCTCAAGAGGACTTTTTGGTATGAAAAGGAGTCTTGGTACTTCTCTGGGGATAAGGCCAAAGTTTCACAGGTGGACCCTTCGCTATAGCACTCCAAATCTACTCTCATACGAATATTCCCTAATGCAACACCTACAGCCTTACACTGTTCAGTGTTATGACTTACAGACAAAGTACTTCCGTCGTGGGATACATCTATCCACACTAATTCCCAGCCTACTTCAGGCTATGACTTTACCCCGGGCAACCTTCTCGCCCGTATATTCAAGACAACATAAAAACGCAACATTAACTTTTCGGGTTAAAACACATATAATCAAATCAATAATCAATAATAAACTAATCAATAATAAACAATCAATCAATCAGGGGTTTGTTAAAGCGCGACTACTCACCCGTAAGGGTCTCAAGGCACTACCATCATACTGCTACCAAAAACTGATCCAGCGCCAAACCGGGGGTCTCTGAATGACACAGCAGACAACGGACCCCAAACATACAATACACAATTTCTCACCATTTAACAGACCCTACAGGAATGACGCTGAAATGCGGTTTGTGTGACGTTGATTTTGTCTTTACTCATCTAAAGGGAAAAACAGATTATCTAATGTTTCTTCTCTAGTTTAACCCTTTAACCTATCATCAACCACTTTCCTCTTGGGCGATGAATCATATTGATTGAGTAGTGTAAATTATTGACATGACTATTTAACCAAAATCTTAACAATTTGTCATGAGGAAATAATCACAAACTCAAAATGTATCGTTAATCTGTTTATCTTCAATAATTATAAGAAAAAAATCTCAGGGACACAGTTACAGGGAAAGAAAATACATATTATAGGAGAAATATCATAAAATATGCAGACAAGATCACAAACATCTGAATCACAGTGACTATTATGGAGTGGATAGATGAAGAGACATAAGAAAACATTTGCAGACCTTGCAATTTTCCCTATTGATACATACCAAATCGATTTAAAGATCAGGAAAACCACCACCCCCTGGCCACGAGGATAGTGAAAAAGGAACCCGATAAAGGAAACCGGGATATGATAAGATCAGGAAACAGGTAGGCCTCTAACCGACGAACAGCGACGATCACCCTCTGCCTCTCTGGACCTACGGAAGCTGCCTGCCTTAACCACACCCCCTAAGAGCATCCCAATTATACCCTAACTCAACCTGACCATCCCACTAATCTGCAACATTTGGAAAAATCTCAACTTTTCATTGGTCAATTTGTGGGGTGTAATACCACACCCCCATTACTTCATTTGGCTTTACATACTTTCTTTGTTGTTAACTCATTCTCACGATTTACTTCACTGCTTATGAATCGATTCTCTATCCCCCATCACGTCACATTCTCTGATGAATGGCTTGTCCCTGTATTAGCAACTTTATTTCGAACAATGTATCGGCTAGGCATAAAATGTTCATTAGTTTGAGCTTTCCCAGGCATCTCGACGTCCTCAAATATTGCACGTCTTTCTTTCACTCTTCAAGGTTTCCTTCATCCGCTGACACCCACCAAAGTTCACGTACAGGTTACATTTTCACAGCCTTTCTTCGGCCTTATATCAACTTTAAACACCCAACTAAGTGCTCACCATAGGCCCATTTTTAAAACTAGGATGAAAGAGAAATATAAAGAATATTAATAACACAAAAATGGAAATTACACTGTTTCCCTCCCACCATTGCACTAACCCCATGTTAATTTATATGAGCATTAATGTGCAAAGCATTATTATTTGCAATAGCATTATTCCACTTTGTCGATTTCAATATGCAAAAAGCGATATGCGGCCTAAGCATTTCATGCATTAATCTTAATTGCAATGTGCGCAAAGCATTTCCCTGTGTTTGTGTTTATCTGAAAGAAACACGTAGTGATAGAGTCCTTACCTTAGAATATCCCCAGGCGTCAGTCTGGATCCGGAAAGTTTCCGTCAGCAGTACCCCTGCGCGTTGGAAGGTGGCGTCGTGCGGCTCCGCGTCCGTCGTAGGCATCGTGATCGCCGGGATGACGTCGCGGCAGCTACTTAGACGCCGCCCTCGCACGCTGACATCAGTTCTTCTTTTTCCGCGCCAGCAAGCGCAGATCCGGAGAGAGCGGTAACCCCAGTCTTTTTTGACGGAGTTTTTTTTAGATTTTTTGTCTTACCTTTTTTGAGTCGATACGACTCCTGGTGCAGTTAGGGATCCCCGGATTTAAGTCTGGCGAGGACTGTCATCGGATGATGTCAGTGACGGACCCGCACCGCGTGCGTCTCTTCTGCCTGGGGCGCGACCACGACCCCAAGTCGTGCCCCGACTGCCGGTCCATGGCACCGAAGTCTTTGCGGGAGCGGTCCCGAAAGCTGCTTGAAGCCCGGCAGTCGGCTCTGCGCCGTGAAAGGTCCCGGTCCAGAGGGAGATCGAGGGAGCGGTCGCGGAGCCACCACCATCGGAAGTCGTCCGAATCGAAGTCTTCACACTCTGGGTCAGGTAAGGCGAAGCTCCAAAAGAAGTCGAAGAAACGTCATTGTTCCCCGACTTCCCCTCGCCAGTCGCGCGACTTGGCTGAGGGTGCGGGTGGTGCTACCCCCGCGGCTCCGGCGGAGCCTACGCAGTCGCCGGTGACCTACCCGCCCTTCCCGGGTTCATCGGCAACTCCGGCCCAGGTGCAGGAATTCCTGTCCGCTATGGCTCACCTATTTGGGCCGTCGGGCCCCTCCAGTGCGCCTTCGGGCCCCGCGGGCCCGACTGGGAGTCCTCGCCCTTTGATGCCGGCGGCTCCGGCCTCGGCACCGCAGGACTCCCGTGGATTCCGTCTTGGATCCAGGTCGACTCCGATTGACCTCGTAACACCTCCACCGACGTCGACCCCACCGGCACCACGTTTCGCGTCGCCCAGCATGCCAGACGACGTCATCCGCGGTTTCAGCCCCGAAGTGGAGACGGTGCCAGAACGGTGTCGACCGACGCCGATTCTGATGCCGTTTAGGAATCTGTTTCCCTATCTCCATCCTCCTCCTTTTAGGCCTGTACAACAGCATGAGGAGGAAGGGGAGGACTGGGAGGGGTCGGAGGACCCTCTCGCTGCTCAATGCGAGTATGACCCGGCCTGGGCAGAGGAGTTGGGGGATGCCAGTGGCCTAGACACCTCTCCAGACCTTGGCATGCTGTCTCCTCCTACCGTGGCTACGGAGGAGGGTGCTTCTTTTTCTGTGGTGTTGCGTAGGGCAGCCGGGGCTCTCCACCTCGAGCTACCTACTGTGGCTGTCAGGACTAACCTCCTGACGGAGGTGCTTCAGCCAGCAGTTACCTCTGCGGAACCACTGATGGCCCTTTAATGACGCACTTTCGGACGTTCTTTTGGTCTCTTGGTCCAGGCCCAACACAGGGGCTCCTGTGGACAGGAACGTGGCCCGACACCATCGCCCTGCCCCGGGCGACACCATCTTCCTCTTCCAAGCCTCCGCTTCCCCAAGCGCATTCCCTACCGCACCCCCGGACAGGGAATCCAAGAGGCTGGAACAATTTGGGAAGAAGGTTTTTTCTTCCACCAGTCTAGGGCTGCGGTCGGTGAACACTGCATGCCTCTTGGGCCATTATTCTCACTCTCTGTGGGATACGGTGGCGCAGGTGCTGCCTCAGTGTCCGGAGGAGGCTCGGACACTACGCTCCCAGGCTATTGCTGAGGGGAGAGATGCAGCCAAGTTCACGATCCGTTGTGGCCTTGACACTGCCGACTCGCTGGGCAGGGCGATTTCCACGACAGTGGCGCTCCGCCGCCACGCCTGGCTGAGAACATCTGGCTTCTCGGGGGATGTCCAAAACACTTTGATGGACATGCCCTTTGATGGCATTCGCCTCTTTGGCAACAAGGCAGACAGTGCTTTGGAGAGATTTAAGGACTCACGGGCTACGGCCAAGTCCTTGGGCCTTTCGGCCACACGGCCTCCTCAGCCTTCTGCCTTTCGCTCCTTTCGTGCTCGCAGAAGGGGCAACCCACCACATTTGCAACAGAGCCACAGGCCGGCGCAACAGTCCATGTGCGGCCGCGGATGTGGGAACCGCCGTGGCGGTTCAGGGGCCCAGCTGATGGGTCAGCCCACCACCACCCCAGCCACCACATCTTCCAAACCTTCCTAGTCCGACCTTTCAGGCCCACCAAACGCCAGTGGGTGGAAGGCTTCGCCATCACCTCCCCCACTGGCGCACCATCACGTCGGACAGGTGGGTTTTACAGATAGTCTGAAGGGGCTACTCCCTCCCCTTCGAGACTACCCCTCCAGCCATGCCACCTCAATACCACCGCATGTCGGGGGATCACTTGGCACTTCTCCAGCAGGAAGTTGTGGCCCTCTTGGCCAAGGGGGCCATAGAGCGCGTTCCAATTAACCCTGGGCAAAGCACTACGCTACGCTCGCGTAGTTTGCGAAGTTTCCGCTACTTCGCACAGCGAATTTCACGTAGCAGAGTGCAAACACGCGTAGCGTAGTGCAGCGGTCATTTTTTGCTTGCTCGCGGTCCTCAACGTCAAGTTAGCGACCGCGAGCAAGCAAAATGACATCCCGGAGAGACTTTTTCCTCGTTCGCGATCAGCAACATCAAGTTGCCGATCGCGAGCGTGGAAAATAAACCTCCCGGCGAGATTCTCAACGCGGGGAGGTCAGGTTTCTCATTGCGAGTGGTCGCGTATGCTCGCGACCGCTCGCGATGAGAAACTACCAGTCCGCGTTGAGAAAGCTGCCGCTCGAGTAAAAATCTACTCGAGCGGCAGTAAAAGACAGCTCGCACTGTGCAAGATGCCGTTTTCAATGATTGCACAGTGCGGACAAGCATCCGGCACTGTGCAATCATCGTGAACAGCGCACTACGCAGTTCGCGTAGTGCTACGCGTAGCTCGCGTAGTGTGAACTGCACTTTGCGTAGCTTCGCGTAGCGCTACTTCGCGAACTACGCCCAGGGTTAGTTCCAATGCCAGAAGTAGGTCGTGGTTGTTATTCCCACTACTTTCTGATTCCAAAGAAGGACAAGGGCCTGCGTCCTATCTTGGATCTTCGGAACGTCAATCTCTTCCTCTGAAAGGAGAAGTTCAAGATGCTCACACTTGCTCAGGACTTGTCTGCCCTAGACCCACAAGACTGGATGGTAGCGTTGGACTTGCAGGACGCTTACTTTCATATCCCCGTCCTGCCAGCCCACAGGTGTTACCTGCGGTTCACGGTAGGCCACGAGCATTTTCAGTTCACCGTGCTTCCTTTCGGCCTTACCAGCGCCCCTCGGGTGTTCACGAAAGTGATGGTGGTGGTCGCAGCTCATCTGCGCAGATCAGGGGTTTCAGTCTTCCCCTATCTCGACGACTGGTTGTTGAAGGCGGGCTCGCCCCAGGCAGTCATCTCCCACCTCCAGACTACGGCCGACCTCCTGCATTCGCTGGGGTTCTCCATCAACGTGCCGAAGTCGCACCTGATTCCCTCTCAGAAGCTCCTCTTCATCGGAGCAGTTCTGAACACAACGCAGTTTCGGGTCTATCCTCCCGAACAGCGAGTCCGGGATATTCGGGCTATGATTCCAATCTTTCAGCCCTTGTCGTGGGTTTCGGTCAGGATGACCTTGAGGTTGCTGGGCCTCATGGCCTCCTGCATCCTGCTGATCAATCATGCCAGATGGCATATGTGGGCTCTGCAGTGGGACCTGAAGTTCCAGTGGGCGCAGCATCAGGGGAATCTGTCCGATTACGTCCAGATCTCGGAGGGCACTGCAACACAGTTGCAGTGGTGGCTCACGAACCAGCATTGGGTCAGCAGCAGATCCCTCTCCCTTCCCCAACCGGAGCACACAGTGGTGACGGACGCGTCCCTCCTGGGATGGGGTGGCCACATGGGAGAGGCGGAGATCAGAGGCCTCTGGTCTCCAGCGGAGTCCAAGCTCCATATCAACATTCTGGAGCTCCGGGCGATCCTACTTGCACTCAAAGCATTCCTTCCCTCTGTCAAGGGGAGAGTAGTGGAGGTGTTCACAGACAACACCACCGCCATATGGTACTGCAACAAACAGGGCTGGGTGGGGTCGTGGACCCTATGTCAGGAGGCTCTGCGCCTCTGGACATGGCTGGAACATCAGGACATTTCCCTGGTGGTTCAACACCTGACAGGTTCACTGAAAGCCAGGGTGGACGAACTCAGCCGCAGGTGCATGATGGATCACGAATGGCGTCTTCATTCGGACATGGCGCAAAGTCTCTTTCAACAGTGGGGAGAGCCTTGGTTAGATCTATTCGCCACCGAAGAGAACGTGCAATGTCAGCAGTTCTGCGCGTTGGAATTTCCAAGGCGGCACTTGCTCGGCGACGCTTTTCGTCGCGAGTGGAGTTGCTGTCTATTGTACGCCTTTCCGCCTATATCACTTCTACCCAGAGTGCTGAAGAAGATCAGACGCGACCGGGCCCAAGTCATTCTTGTGGCTCCGGACTGGGCTCGAAGAGTTTGGTATCCCGAGCTACTCAGTATGAGCGTGGATACCCCGATCCGACTGCCTCTTCGGGAGGATCTTCTGTCGCAGCAGCAGGGGACGGTCCTCCACCCAAACCTGTCCAGCCTCCACCTCCTTGCGTGGAGATTGAGCGGCGACAGTTGATTCCATTTCACTTGCCTCCCGAAGTCTGTGATGTCATTCTGGCAGCCAGGCGTCCCTCCACTAAATTGATATACGCCTGCAGGTGGAACAAATTTGTGGCATGGTGCACAGCAAAGGCTGTGGATCCCCTTTCTGCCCCTCTTTCTGAGGTCCTACTGTTCCTTCTCTCTTTAGCCCAGCAGGGCTCTGCTCTGGGCACTATCAATGTCAATGTCAGCCTTTCTCAGGCTACCTGATCAGCCCTCTCTTTTCAAGTCCCCTGTTGTAAATAGATTTCTCAAAGGCATTACTCACCTTTTCCCTCCTATTCCGTTTGTGATGCCACAGTGGGACTTGAATCTGGTTCTTACTTATTTGATGTACGCTCCCTTTGAGCCGCTTCACAACTGTCCTCTTCGTTAATTAACCTTGAAGACTGCTTTCCTGGTGGCCATCACCACCGCTAGGCGCGTGAGTGAGCTCCAGGCTCTTTCATGTAAACCTCCTTTTCTGTCAGTTCATCCGGACAAGGTTGTGCTACGCACACGTCCATCCTTTTTGCCAAAGGTTGTTACTGGCTTCCATATCAGGCAAACTATCACCTTGCCCACTTTCTTTCCACCTCCGCACCCTTCCAGAGAGGAAAAGAGGCTCCACCGTCTAGACCCAAAACGTGCGATCTCATTTTACCTCAACCGCACACAACAGTTCCGGGTGGATGACCAGCTCTTTGTTGGCTACGTAGGCGCCAAGAAAGGTCGGGCTGTACACAAGAGGACTATCTCCCGCTGGGTTGTCTTGTGTATAAAAGCCTGCTATTCTCTAGCTAAAAAGGAGCCTCCGGTGGGGCTGCGCGCCAGTTCTACCAGGGCAACAGCAGCTACTACTGCATTGGGACTTGGTGTCCCCCTGCAAGACATCTGTCAGGCAGCCACGTGGGCCTCGCTGCACACTTTTACTAAGCATTATTGCCTTGACAGCCAAGTCCGGAGAGACGGCTTCTTTGGCCGTTCTTTTCTCCGTGACTTTCTGGTGTGATCTTGGTTCGCAGACCCACCACCGGAGTTGGTATTGCTGGGGTATCTATTCTAAGGTAAGGAATCTATCACTACGTGTTTCTTTCAGATGAACAAGTTACTTACCTTTGGTAACGATATATCTGTAAGAAACATTAGTAGTGATAGATTCCTTACCGCCCCACCCATCCTCCCCGTTCTGCGAACTGATTTCTAGGGTTAAGTTCATCCCTTTCAGGGCCCTAGTTTCAATGCACCAATGGTCAGTATCTTGCATGGCTCTGCGTTCCTGGCGCGGAAAGACGTGTACAGAACTGACGTCAGCGCGCGAGGGCGGCATCTGAGTAGCTGCCGCGACGTCATCCCAGCGATCACGACGCCTATGACGGACGCGGAGCCGCACGACGCCACCTTCCGACGCGCAGGGGTACTGTTGACGAAAACTTTCTGGATCCAGACTGACGCCTGGGGATATTCTAAGGTAAGGAATCTATCACTACTAATGTTTCTTACAGATATATCGTTACCGATGGTAAGTAACTTGTTCATTAATGCATATTAGTACAAAACACATAATTAATAAATGTTATCTTTGGGCGTTGATCCGAGCCGGTTTACATGACGCAAACCCTGCTCCATCACATACAATCAAAAAAAGCAACAAAGCCACTTACCTGACTGCGCTCCTCACTCCGGACCGATCTTCCTCTTTCCTGGAGCACGGGACCAGCTGACTTGCTTAATCAATCACAGCGGTGCTCTGCAGCGCCAGGATTGGATGGAGCGTCCTGGCTGGATGTTCCTTCAGGACCTTTGGGTCTGTGCTTGGTCTCCACCCAGCTGTCTAAAACAGCTAGGTAGAGAGCTTCATAGTGCGCATGTCACTTTGGATGGCAAGAGACAACCGTCTAAAGTGATATGCGCACTTTGGCGCATCCAGCCTGCCATTGCGCCTGTCCTCTGCTGCCAATCGGCAGTAGAAGACACGCCCTGAATGTCTCTGGGCACGGAGCAGGCTGGCTGCTAGAGCGCGCACCACGGTCAAAAATAAAATGGCAATGAAATCTTTTCATTGCCATTTTATTTTTTTCTGCGCAGCTCACAGCGGGTGGGTGGGGGGGCGACGCTCCCCCGCAAAAGTGAAGAAACCGCCGCCGTGCATCACCTCAGGTCTCCCAAACGGTCTGTCCCACATGTCTGGGCTGTTTCATCTCACTACTGTAAGTTTGCTATTTTTTAGGTATTCACGAACTTCAATTTTACATTTACTAATAATTTTGCGACTGCAAGACTCCTCACTTGTGGGGGAGACTCCACACATAACAAGTTAGACCTGTCCTATCTTTCTATGTGCAGCGCTCTCTGCCATGACTGCAGAGTCTCTGTAGTCATAAAATTACCATTGGTAAAATTAAACTCGTAGTTAGTGAATACCAAAAAATAGTAAACTTACACAAAAGTGTGCATCAGGCTTTCACTGTCTGACTTCGTCCCATTTAGCACACGCTGCCAGTAGAGTTTCCACTTTGAGCTTGCTTTCAGCCTACTTTGTTGAGCCTGCACGAAGTTAAGCTCCAGGTGTGTCACAGTCCTGCTATTCCAAACAATGCAGGCAGAACTCATAGCTTCCTCTCCCAGTTCCTGATTCTTGTACCATGCAACGCAGGCACAGGACCAGCTCTAAAGGCAGACCACTGCCTATTCTGTTCCTTCTCATGTCCCTTCTTGTCATCCATCTTGTTTCTCCGTGTATGGAAGATGAAAACACAAGTGACTGCGCTGTTTCAGTCTGCAATTTAACCCCTTGTGTGCTCAGGATGTCCCCTGGCCGTCCTACGTCACAGTGGGCGTGTGCTCAGGACGGCCGGGGGCCGTCCGAATGCCGCCGATTCCCCAGCGCGGCGCAAATTCCCCGCCTGTGCGGAAGAATTAATTAGTGGGCGGAATTCGGACGGCCTCCGGCCGTCCTCCGCACACGCCTACCGTGACGTAGGACGGCCGGGGGCCATCCTGAGGACGCAAGGGGTTACGACCCCCTAATTAAATCCCCGCACTGCAGCGGAATTCGCGCCGCAGGGAAGGGGTTAAGCTGATCTAGTTGACAAGATGGTAAAGTAGTGCGCGTATTGTAAACCGTCTGATTGTCAGGCCTACACTTTGGTATTACACCAGATAATACTGAGTCCCGTCTGTAACACCAAAGGCACAGGTGCTGCTGAAGCACCTACACATCTCTGGCATCCGCTAGTTTTCATAACAGAGTACCACATGCAAATCAGGTAAGATGCAACTAGACTGTGTGAGAAAATCTATAGTCAATTAGGCTGTTGGGCTGCGAGGGAGTCTGAATCAATGTGACCTACAAAGGTAAACTAGTTTCTAGAATGAATCCCTTGTTCATCATGGAGAGACAGGCATGAGGAGCAAGGCCATGCCCAGAGACAGTGCAAAAGTGAAATAAGAAAATGGTGAAATAGTGAACAATATATCATGTGGGGATCAACAGAAAACGACTTCATAGGAAAGCATTGGAAACGTGTTCAATATTATCCTCTGGAGGCCACAAAAATGTTTACAAAATGTCAACGTGTCTTCCATGTGTTTCCCAATTGCTAGTGGGTTTTCACAGCTGTGCTTTCAAGCCCACAGAGATGTTATACCGAAGCAGTGTACTCATCTGTGCAATCACATAACTTGACACAGAGGGTTATTGGAGTCTGGCGTTTTGTGCAGGCTTCAAAATTTGCATATAACAAATAGTGTCCGTCAGCAGGCCGCGACCAGCTTCTGATTTCATCCGTTTAATTTCTCAGGTTCTATAGAGCTGACTCTGAATGGGTTCCCTCGCGGAGCGAAGTCTGCAAAGAACTGTGACATAGGCATGATGACAGGCGTGAAGGAGGAGAACAAAATCTCCATTTTCCAGCAGAAACGAATCCGAGGCTGGTGGCCATTTTTGAAGTCTGGAGAACTCACGGTAAGTGATAGACACAAGCCTGGTGTTGGGAGCAGAAACTGACTTGGTGCATTAGTGTACAGACCTGAGGCTGAAAAGAGACACTGACCCGGTGCATCAGTACATAGCCCTGGTGCCGGGAGTAGAGACTGCCTCTGTGCATCAGTGCACGGGCCTGGGAGTAGAGACTCTGTCCATCAGTATAAAGAAATGAGTCTAGAAGCAGACACTGACGCAGCGCATCAGTACACAGGCCTGGGGCTGAAAGCAGACACTGACGCAGTGCATCAGTACACAGGCCTGTGGCTGAAAGCAGACACTGACGCAGCGCATCAGTACACAGGCCTGGGGCAAGTAGACACTGACGCAGCTCATCAGTACACAGGCCTGGGGCTGAAAGCAGACACTGACGCAGTGCATCAGTACACGGGCCTGGGGCAGGAAGCAGACACTGATGCAGTGCATTAGTGCACAGGCCGGGGGCAGGAAGCAGACACTGAAGCAGTGCATCTGTATACAGGGCCTAGGCTGGAAGCAGACACTAACGCAGTCCATCAGTACACACGCCTGGGGCTGGAAGCAGACACTGACGCAGTGCGTCAGTATACAGGCCTTGGGTTGGAAGCAGACACTGACGCAGTGCATCAGTACACAGACCTGGGGCTGGAAGCAGACACTGATGCTGTGCATCAGTATACAGGGCTGGGGCTGTAAGCAGACACTAACACAGTCCATCAGTACACACGCCTGGGGCTGGAAGCAGGCACTGATGCAGTGTATCAGTACACAGGCCTGGGGCTGGAAGCAGACAGTGATGCAGTGCATTAGTATACAGGGCTGGGGCTGTAAGCAGACACTAACACAGTCCATCAGTACACACGCCTGGGGCTGGAAGCAGACACTGACATAGTGCGTCAGTACACAGGCCTTGGGCTGGAAGCAGACACTGATGTAATGCATCAGTACACAGGCCTGGGGCTGGAAGCAGACACTGACACAGTGCATCAGTACACAGGCCTGGGGCTGAAAGCAGACACTAACTCAGTGAATCAGTATATAGGCCTGGGCTGGACACAGACAATGACGCAGTGCATTAGTATGCAGGGCTGGGGCTGTATGCAGACACCAATGCGGTGCATCAGTATACAGGCCTGGGGCTGAAAGAAGACAATGACGCAGTGCATCAGTATACTGGCCTAAGGCTGGAAGCAGACACTGACGCAGTGCATCAGCATACTGGCCTAGGGCTGGAAGCAGACACTGACGCAGTGCATCAGTATACAGGCCTGGGGCTGGAAGCAGGCACTGACACAGTGCGTCAGTACAGAGGCTATGAGCTGGTAGCAGACACTGACACAGTGCATCAGTATACAGCGCCTGGGCTGGAAGCAGATACTAACGCAGTGAATCAGTTTACAGGCTTGAGGCTGGAAGCAGTCACTGACTCAGTGAATCAGAATACAGGGCTGGGGCTGGAAGGAGACACTGATGCAGTGCATAAGTACACAGGCCTGGGGCAGGAAGCAGACACTGACATAGTGAATCAGTATACAGGCTTGGGGCTGGACGCAGACAATGACGCAGTGCATTAGTATACAGGGCTAGGCTGAAAGTAGACAATGACGCAGTGCATTAGTATACAGGCCTAGGGCTGGAAGCAGATACTGACGCAGTGCATCAGTAAAGAGGCCTGGGGCTGGAAGCAGACATTGACACAGTGCATGAGCACACAGGCCTGGGGCTGGAAGCAAATACTGATGCAGTGCATCAATACACGGCCTTGGGCTGGAAGCAGACACTGATGCAGTGCATCAGTGTACAGGGCTGAAGGCAAACACTGATACAGTACATCAGTACACAGGCCTGGGGCTGGAAGCAGACACTGACGCAGTGCATCAGTATACAGGCTTGGGGCTGGATGCAGACACTGACACAGTGCATCAGTATACTGGCCTGGGGCTGGAAGCAGACACTGATGCTGTGCATCAGTATACAGGCCTTGGGTTGACAGCAGACATTGACGCAGTGCATCAGTATACAGGCCTTGGGTTGACAGCAGACACTGACGCAGTGCATCAGTATACAGACCCAGTGCCAGGTGAAGACACTAACGCAGTGCATCAGTATACACACCTGAGGCTGGAAGCAGAGAACTAACTCGGTGCATCACTATAACAGACTTGCTAACATCAGAAAGTAATGAGTTGCATCAGTACACAGGCCTGGGGATGAATTCAGACACGGCCCAGGTAAAAATGCATCAATTACTAAATGGGAAAATATTTCTATTTTATTTCTCATATTTTGGAGGTTTGGGACTAAGTAATGCTCCAGTGCCTTTTTTGTCTGTATTAGTGGGACTGGTTATAGGAGCTGTTGCGTAAGTTTGTTTTTGAATAGCTTTCTTTTTGTTCTGTGAAGCTATATAAATTCTTATAGCATGACTGTATGGACTGCTTACTTTTTTGGTGCTCACCTGTTGTAACACAATTTTGATATTTAGTTTAAATAATACATCATTCCCTCATAGACTTTTATTGTTTTCCTGCTAAACCCACCGGATGACTTTTGAACAAATTCTGTCTAGTGAAACATTCAAGAGGGTTTCCTTTTGCTTCTGTTTTTGTAATGGGCTTCATTTCACTATTACAGAAGGGAGGTGAAGCAGATTTGCATGGGACTGGCACATTTTTATCACATAAGACTAGCTAGTATAGTACTATTTTAAGATATTAATAAAAAAATTGACCTTTCAATGGGCGTTGTATAGATGGAAGCCGCCACATGGCCTTGGTATGTCTCATGAGCCATACACAGTTCACGTCTGAACCTCTGCACAGGTATGCACAGGACAGACCAGGGCTGTGCTCTGATTCAACAATCAAATCTGGCTGCTTGCAGCACCCGCACTAAATGTGTAAGTTAGTGTAGGAGCTGCAGACAGACAGGCATTGGCACAGGGAATGGAGGTCTTCTTTGTGTTGTCATGCTTCTCTGTTTGCATCCCCTTCGGCATCAGGGGCTGTATCATGAAGGTACAGACAGTGGACCTGTTTCTATGCGTGCATTTAGCTCTACGTTTCTCTGAATTAGTGAGTGAGCTGCAGACAGCACAGCTTGGAAACAGTGAGATTCAACTATTGGTCTCTCTCTCCGAACTATGCTATCTGCATCTTAGGCACCAACGGTGAGAACTTCTGAGTGAAATGTATGCACCTTAGGCGGTGCAATCCCATAAAACCAGTTGCATGGATGTGTAATGCTTGAGCCATGTTATGGTCTTGGGGCCAGATGTACGACCATACTAAATTGCGACTCGCAATTTAGTATGTACAACAGTGTCAGAGACACTGATTGCGATTCCCAATGGGGTTGCAAAATGCGAGGATCATTTATATTAATGAGGCACTCGTATTTTGCGACCCCATTGGGAATGGCTGGCCCTCCCAGGGATGGTGGCCGGCTGGGCACAGCAGACCACTATGTCTGGGACTGCTTTTACATAACGCAGTGTTTTTTTAAAAATGCAGCCCGTTTTCCGATGCATTTAAAAAAATAAAAATGAAACTTTTTTGTTTCATTTTTTAAGGGCAGGCAGTGCCTTAAAAAATATTTTTGCATGCATTTGCAAAGGGGAAGGGGTCCCCTGGGGACCCCTCCCCATTTGCGAATGCATTACCACCTACTTGAAGTAGGTGGTAATTGCAAGCGTTTTGCGACCGCAATTGCGGTCGTAAAACATTAGTACATGGGTTAGAGAGTCGCTATTTGGAAGGGAACGCCTCTTCCAAATAGTGAGTCTCTAAACACTGTTTTGCGAGTCGCAATTCATTTGCGACTCGCAAAATTGTGTTAGTACATGGCCATACCAATTTTAGCATGCGCAAACAGGTCGCTAACCTGTTTGCGCATGTTAAAATTGGTTGTACATCTGGCCCTTGGTTCTTAAAAGGGTACACAACCCCAATCTGCAACATCAGCCTCTGCCTTCGGGTGTAGGTCATGACCGTGCACCCATGAAAGCCTACTCTGGATGCTCGTGTGACGTTACCAAAGGGTAACTGTGCTCTTGGTGTTTTCCCTTGTTGTATGCCGTGGAACGCCAAGGACAGACCGTTTTTATGCATTTATTTAATTTATTTATTTTTGGATGAGCACAGTATTACACCTAGCGAAATTCATGAAGCCACATATGACATTTCGTGATTTCTGGGAAGAGTAATTTAGTCCCATTCTATGTGAAATTACATTGTTGCATTTTTGAATTAGATAATAAACTGTAAAAAAAAGATAAATTGTTCTAAATTAAATGAAGTCAGTTGACTTTACCACAGTTTTAAATAAGCCCTGATAGAACTTATAAATTTGGACAAAGTCCTGGAAAGAATACATTGGATAGAGCTTTCTGAAGCATTTACTAGATGTATCCATAGTTGGACAGACAGACAGACGGTAGATAGATAGATAGATAGATAGATAGGGCACTCTATTTTTGATGCAGAATTAGACACATTTCTTTTATTCGATCACTAAGGAAGCCTCGATCTAGCGAGTAGAATCTGACCATAATACACGTGACCTTCTCACTCTAGCAGAGCTCTACTAATTACAGTGTTAACAAGTATGCGAGAATAATCATTACACCCTCCCATACCCGCAGCAGCCATTGTCTGCTGCTGCACATGGGATGTATATGAGTCACTGTAACATAGTCATTATCATTCTGAGGTTTCCTAACACAGGGCGGACAAGGAAATCGTTATTTCTGTGTAACTGATGTGTGTGAAATCTCTCTTTTGTACTCAAGATTGCAGGGGCTGCTGCTCTCTGGTGTACGCTTTCTGTTTGCAATAGTATTGAAGGAACTGTGTTAAGCATTGCTGTTGGGCGTGCAGTCGGTGTAGAAGCATAGAAGTTCCTACATCTGTATCCAGAGACCTTCTCCCAGCTGGTCTGCATGGCTTGGCGGAGGATCTACTTCTGTGAACCAGGGTCTGTCGCCCCGCCACCACCTCATCCCCTATTTGCTCTCAGCGGGTTGAGTGTATGTGCCAATAGATTTACATCCCCAGGAAATTGGAAAGTAACACTGAAAGAGAAAATTCTAATTTTTATTGATTTTCCTATCAGACACTCTAGGCTATACCAGGGAGTGGATTCACTATTTTAACATTGAGTCTTTTTCTGTGGCAAAGTCCAGTTTTTGTGAAGTAAAGTGCACTTCACTTCTCAAGAACAGAACTTTACCACAAAGGCTCAGTTGTCCTTGATTACTAACTTTGCAAACGTGAATGATGAAAAGGAGGGAGTTGAACTTAAAAGAAGAAGAAGCCCAGAAAGAGAGACGCAATGTTAAAATAATTGTGTGAGTATGTGATGAAGAAAATCAAAGCCCAAAAACAGAAAGGACAATAAAAAGTGTGGTCTGTGATTGTATTGTAAAGCACTTACTACCCCTGACGAGGACATGAAGTGTTTACAACGGGCAGCACGCTGCTGCAGAACCCAAGTTTTAGCTACATGAGCAGATTGGCTCCTACACTTAAATCTTGAACTCATCTAGTCCTGATAAACATTTGAAGAATAGATGCATGTCTGTGGTACAGCTTGGAATCAGACAGGGAGAACACCAAGGGGCCAATTACGATGCTTTCTGACCGCATCGTAATCAGCCGGCCGGATTCCTTTGCGACCGACCCATTATGATGGGGTAGGTCGGAAAGGAATGTGACCGTTCATTATAACTGGCTTCCGACGGGCTTGGAGAGCCCGTCTGCCAGTTGGAATGCTTTCAGGAATCCCAAGGGCGCCTCTTTCTGCCCGAGGGATTACGATGTTGGGTTGAGACAGCCTTTCTGTGCCAGCCCTTCTGACACAGAAAGGCTGCCGGCAGTCGACTTTTGGGGGCCCCAGCAGGGTCCCCTTTGGTGCACGGCCTCCGGTTGGAGGCCGAGGGGGCACCTAAGGTGCCCCCCTGTTGATCCTTGCACCTTGTGGCAGGCACCTTGAGGAGCCTGCCACGGGGTGCAGGGATGAACTGCACCTTGCATAGTATAGGAATGTGACCGAACAGTGTTCAGTCGCATCCTAATTAGTCGGTCGGTACCTTGACCGAGACGATGTTGGGCGGAGGAAACACTGCCTGACATCGTAATAGGGCCCTAAGTAACAGAAGGACTTGTAGGATCTCATATTAACCTCTAGGCCCAGATGAAGTTCTCCACTGCTCTGCAAATTCTCCTCCCGGCACGCTTTTGGTTGGGAGATGAAGTCCCCTTGCCTCCTGAGGGTCCCTGGGGGCCAACTAGCCCTCCTGTTATCTCTAGGATGCCCCACACAGCTGGATTGCTGAGAGTGGTCCGAGGCCATGCCCCCTTTTTACACCACTCTGCAAACGCGCCTCCTGGTGCACTGCTGCTCGGGGATGAAGTCCACTTTAGTCCTGAGGTCCTCAGGACACAAGAGGACCTCATCGCCCCACCAGCAGTGCGCCAAGAGGCGCGTTTGCAGAGTGGTGTAAAAAGGGGCATGGTCTGAGACCACCTCTCAGCAATCCCACTTGTGGGAATTACTGGAGGTACCTGGTGGTCTAGTTGGCCCCTAAGGACCCTTAGTATTCAAGGGGGCTAATCCCCCAATCCAGAATGCGCCAGGAGGCGCGTTTGCACAATGGTGCAGGGAGGGGGCGAGACCTCCGGCGAGATGCCGGCTTTTTTTTAATTTGCTTTTTGGAAGGGGGGCTGTGTGCCCCCCCCTCCCCTTTCTTATTTTGGGGCCCTGGGGACCCCATCCCCCAGCGCCTGAGCATATTTTTTTTTTAAACGGGAAGGAGGCTGCGTGGCCCCCCTCCCATGGCCGATTTTGGCCCCCGGAGACACCATCTCCCGGGGCATGGCCACATATTTAATTTTTTGTTGTTATTATTTTTAAGGAGGGGGGATGCACGGCCCACCTCCTCCAGGGTCCCATCCCCGGGGCTTTGCCTCGTACTTTTTTAATTTTTTTATTTAGGGAGGGGGGCCACGTGGCCCCCCTTCCCTGGGCCACTATTGGCCCCGGGGACCTCATCTCCCGGTGCTGGCCCTTACGTTGGGGACCACGGGGGGAGCCCCAATGCCCCCACGGTCCCAGCCATCTCCCCGCTCCTGCGAGAGCCAGCATTGCTTTTGGGCAAGGGGAGCTGCTGACATGCAGCTCCCTTTGCCCAAAAGCAATTCTGCTTTGCTTCTTGGAAGCGAGAGCAGGTTTCCTGCTCTCGCTTCTAAGAAGCAAAGCAGTGTTTGCTATAGCAGTGCGGGAGACGTGCTCCCGCCCTGCCATAGCAAACGGCAATGTCCCGGGGTGGGCACCCCGGGACCATGCAGGAGCCGGCCCTGGGGGGTGGCGGTCCCCAGGGCCATCTAGGGCTCCAGGAGGGGGGCCCGTGCGGCTCCCCTCCCAACTGATTAAAGCCCCGGCGAGGTGGTGGTCCCCGGGGCGGGGGTCTGCAACGGACCCCCACCTTTTAATCAACAGTGCCCGGGGAGGTGGTGGTCACCGGGGCTTGGGGTGGGCCATGAGGTCCCCCTGCCCAAAATAGTTTAAAGCCCCAGGGAGGTGGCTGTCCCTGGGGGTTGGTGGGCCTGCGAGGCATCCCGCCCTAAAATAATTAAATGCCCTGGGGAGGTGGCGGTCCCCAGGGCTATGGGGGGGCCACGTGCCCCCGCATATGATAAACTAAGCCCCGGGGAGGTGGCGGTTCTCGGGGCCACCCGCATATAATTTCCTCATTGCCCCCGGGACCCGGCCTACCCGGGGGCTCAAAGAAACGAAGCACAGGAGCCCGCGCTTTGTTTTTAAAAAAAGAAATTGGCCGGATTCGCGCACCCAGCGCGAATTCGGCCAAAAATGTTTTAAAAAAATGCTTTTTTTGGGCCCTGGGGGTCCCTGAGGGACCCCCTGAGCAGGCCTAGGGGGTCAGGGTGTTTCTACCCTGCCCCTTTTCTTGTTTTTTATCTTTTTTTTTACTGTTTTCTTGTGACTCGGTTCTACCGAGTCACATGATGGCTGCCAACACATTTTGGTTTGGAGTGTTGGCAGCCAATCAGAATGAAGCGTGTGCTCGGGAGGGTTCGCAAATCCTCCTCAGCCCTCAGATATCGATATTTCTTTTTTTTTAATTTCTCAGGGACTACTGAACGGATTTAAACCATTTTAAAAAAAAGATCGCTTTCTGAACCAAGAGCTACCTTTTTGCCAAATTTGGTGTAATTCCGTTCAGCAGGGTCCCCTTTGGTGCACGGCCTCCGGTTGGAGGCCGAGGGGGCACCTAAGGTCCCCCTGTTGATCCTCAGACCTTGTGGCAGGCACCTTGAGGAGCCTGCCACGGGGTGCAGGGATGAACTGCACCTTGCATAGTATAGGAATGTGACCGAACAGTGTTCAGTCGCATCCTAATTAGTCGGTCGGTACCTTGACCGAGACGATGTTGGGCGGAGGAAACACTGCCTGACATCGTAATAGGGCCCTAAGTAACAGAAGGACTTGTAGGATCTCATATTAACCTCTAGGCCCAGATGAAGTTCTGTACTGCTCTGCAAATTCGCCTCCCGGCACGCTCTTGGTTGGGAGATGAAGTCCCATTGCCTCCTGAGGGTCCCTGGGGGCCAACTAGCCCTCCTGTTATCTCTAGGATGCCCCACACAGCTGGATTGCTGAGAGTGGTCCGAGGCCATGCCCCCTTTTTACACCACTCTGCAAACGCGCCTCCTGGCGCACTGCTGCTCGGGGATGAAGTCCACTTTAGTCCTGAGGTCCTCAGGACACAAGAGGACCTCATCGCCCCCACCAGCAGTGCGCCAAGAGGCGCGTTTGCAGAGTGGTGTAAAAGGGGCATGGTCTGAGACCACCTCTCAGCAATCCCACTTGTGGGGATTACTGGAGGTACCTGGTGGTCTAGTTGGCCCCTAAGGACCCTTAGTATTCAAGGGGGCTAATCCCCCAATCCAGAATGCGCCAGGAGGCGCGTTTACACAATGGTGCAGGGAGGGGGCGAGACCTCCGGCGAGATGCCGGCTTTTTTTTTATTTGCTTTTTGGAAGGGGGGCTGTGTGCCCCTCCCCTCCCCTTTCTTATTTTTGGGCCCTGGGGACCCCATCCCCCAGGGCCTGAGCATATTTTTTTTTTAAACGGGAAGGAGGCTGCGTGGCCCCCCTCCCATGGCCGATTTTGGCCCCCGGAGACACCATCTCCCGGGGCATGGCCACATATTTAATTTTTTGTTGTTATTATTTTTAAGGAGGGGATGCGCAGCCCACCTCCTGAGGCCATTATTGGCCCCAGGGTCCCATCCCCGGGGCTTTGCCTCTTTCTTTTTTTATTTTTTATTTAGGGAGGGGGCCACGTGGCCCCCTTCCCTGGGCCACTATTGGCCCCGGGGACCTCATCCCCCGGTGCTGGCCCTTACGTTGGGGACCACGGGGGGAGCCCCAATGCCCCCACGGTCCCAGCCATCTACCCGCTCCTGCGAGAGCCGGCATTGCTTTTGGGCAAGGGGAGCTGCTGACATGCAGCTCCCTTTGCCCAAAAGCAATTCTGCTTTGCTTCTTGGAAGCGAGAGCAGGTTTCCTGCTCTCGCTTCTAAGAAGCAAAGCAGTGTTTGCTATGGCAGGGCGGGAGACGTGCTCCCGCCCTGCCATAGCAAACGGCAATGTCCCGGGGGTGGGCACCCCGGGACCATGCAGGAGCCGGCCCTGGGGGGTGGCGGTCCCCAGGGCCATCTAGGGCTCCAGGAGGGGGGCCCGTGCGGCTCCCCTCCCAACTGATTAAAGCCCCGGCGAGGTGGTGGTCCCCGGGGCGGGGGTCTGCAACGGACCCCCACATTTTAATCAACAGTGCCCGGGGAGGTGGTGGTCCCCGGGGCTTGGGGTGGGCCATGAGGCCCCCCTGCCCAAAATAGTTTAAAGCCCCAGGGAGGTGGCTGTCCCTGGGGGTTGGCGGGCCTGCGAGGCCTCCCGCCCTAAAATAATTAAATGCCCCGGGGAGGTGGCGGTCCCCAGGGCTATGGGGGGGCCACGTGCCCCCGCATATGATAAACTAAGCCCCGGGGAGGTGGCGGTTCTCGGGGCCACCCGCATATAATTTCCTCATTGCCCCCGGGACCCGGCCTACCCGGGGGCTCAAAGAAACGAAGCACAGGAGCCCGCGCTTTGTTTTAAAAAAAAAAAATTGGCCAGATTCGCGCACCCAGCGCGAATTCGGCCAAAAATGTTTTTTTTAAAATGCTTTTTTTGGTCCCTGAGCAAGCCTAGGGGGTCAGGGTGTTTCTACCCTGCCCCTTTTCTTGTTTTTTATCTTTTTTTTACTGTTTTCTTGTGACTCGGTTCTACCGAGTCACATGATGGCTGCCAACACATTTTGGTGTGGAGTGTTGGCAGCCAATCAGAATGAAGCGTGTGCTCGGGAGGGTTCGCAAATCCTCCTCGGCCCTCATATATCGATATTTCTTTTTTTTAAATTTCTCAGGGACTACTGAACGGATTTAAACCATTTTAAAAAAAAGGTCCCTTTCTGAACCAAGAGCTACCTTTTTGCCAAATTTGGTGTAATTCCGTTCAGCAGTTCGGGCTGTAGCCGTGTCTAAAGTTCCTATGGAAATAAACATGGAGAAAACGTGTTTTGGGACCCCCCTTTTTTCTCGGCCCCCGCTTGACAAATCACCCCGAAACTTTCAAGACAGGAGCTGACCTGAGTGAACCATTAGTTTTGTAAATTTCGCGAAGATTCGTCAAACGGCGCCAAAGATATTGGCAAAAGAAAAAACGCTTTTTGAATAGAAACAAGGTCCTAACTATAACTACCTGCTGGCGACCGCCAGTTGGTAATATATATATATAGGAAGACAAACAGGCATGACCACAAACAAAAGGCAAGCAAAACAGAGTTCTAATTTCTTCAAATGTCTGACGTTGAGATACGTAGCTGGAGGCCCATATATATATATATATATTTATTTTTTCTTCACTGAAAAAAACCAAATGTTAAACGGACGTTATAGTTAGGCCAAAATGTCAGTTAAAACATACTGTTTTAAACAATCAAAACCACAGAAATCCAACAGTTATAGTTATCTCAAGTAACAATTACCCATGCCCTAAAGCAACTATAACTCACGCCTCCGCCATGAAGTGTTGTCATTAATGATGTAATTTCTGATGTTGCAATGATGTTAGCAATGATGTCATAGAACATGTCATGAGTGATTTAATATGTGAGGTAATTGGCCGTACATGGCGAGGGCGCAAGTTATAGTTTCTTTAGTGCACCAAAGCTTATGATTAATTATCAAATTGTCAAATTTATATATGCTAATATTTTCTCTGAAGTTGCTTATAGCCTGTTAATTACTAACAAAAGCTTTTAAACTTAGTTTGATAAATGCTGATTGACAAGCAATAACAGGCTCGCAAACACTACAGAACTTACACTTAAAACACACTCTAACTAACATGAGTGGCCTTTGAGGCTATAAAAGAAAATGAATATTCAAGCATGCTTTACGCTTGATAAAACAAATAATTTAAACATGTCCATCTGTGCTGTTCCAAACTTAACCTCTGAACTCAACAGCATGAAATGTTTTTTTTTCCATTTGTTGGGCTGAGAAGGCATTGTCAAGAGCAAGCAAAAGTGGCTGAAAATAAGGAAACGCCCTAAATATGGGAGATAATCTACACTCCTTAAAGACATCTGTAGTTAAACATAGGAAAAGATTCTGACATACTAGGTAAAATACAAATATTCTTAAACTTGTAGTGTTGGAGTGTGAGTAAATAATGCACTGGACGCTAGTCTGGCTTTATGCCTGAGGCTAACTCCTACCTTGCAGCTTTTATTCTCCCCCTTACGTGATGTGGGGCTATACTGGCAGGCCCAGATGTCAAGGTGAGTTCCACCATTCTCCCCTACACTTCTAAGCTATGTGGGCCAGCAGACTCACAACATTATATCAGTCATCAACCATGGAAGACAAACAGGCATGACCACAAACAAAAGACAAGCAAAACAGAGTTCTAATTTCTTCAAATGTCTGACATTGAGATACGTAGCTGGAGTGCGATCCCGGAATGCCATCCATTGCTGGTCTCATTAGTAGGAGGCCTCGAGCTTACAGACCACCATCACCTCTTTGGGGTCTTTGGGGTTGGGCAATAAGTTGGAATTTGCTAGAACCCCCTTGTCCTGCGTGTCCGGGAATAGGACCTTGATTGGTGGGTTGGCAATCAGAGTTGGCGCTCACTTCTGCAGAGACAGTCTCCGAGTGGCCTGTGGCAGGAGGAGGGCTCGACCCAGGATGCTCGGTGTCCAGTCTCATCAGGCTTTCTTCTTGGTTTTCTCCCTTGTGAGTCTGAATGGAGTCAGACACCCACTTGTGGGCATCTGGGGACCCCCTAAATCATTTGGAAAATTTGATATTTTTTGTTACCATCTCTATTCCCCTGCTTGTAGTGACCAGTGTACATCTCACACAGGTCACAACACATGGGTCAGTTTCAAAGAGGAGCCTGTATTTCCTGCCAGGGTGGTAATCTTTTATTAGCATGCAGTCTCCCACTTGGACATGCCTTGTTTTGACCCAGCAGCATCTGCTAGCGGCTACGTTGTGCTGGAACCCCTAGGGTTTGAGAGGCTGTCCGGTGTTGGTCTGTCCACCCATGCAAGGTAGTGTGGAATGGTGTAAGTCACCACTCAACCTAGGCAGAATCAGCAAGGCACAACTGCTGTAGTTACTTGGGGAGTCAATCAGTAGTCTCTCAGGAAAGTGTAGATTACTCTTTCCAAACACTTTTCAAATGCTTCTGCTATGCAGATACTCTTGGTGACTGTTCTCATGAACATTTCAACTTCCCCATTGGCTTGAGGCCACCTAGGAGTTATGCAACGGTTTTTGGCGTACCTGAATTGCAGGTACTCTGACCATACTTCGGTATTACTACTGACGTGGCTGCAGAAGTTACAATTTCAACTTTGGGGTACCTTGAGTAATCATCAATTACAACAAGTAGGTGTCGTCCATCCAGGATGCTGCCAAAGTTGGCAACGGGGGCTGTTGGTTCTGGGCATCCAGTAGCTTGGTATGGCGTACAATACCCTACTGTTTCCTCCACCATATAACCAGGCAACCAGACTTTACTTCTCAGATGGCTTTTAGTCATGCCCATACCTTCGTGTGACCTGTGGCTCCATTTTATAGCTCGTTGAGTTAGGCTTTGGGGTACTAATAGCCTTGTGCCTCTCATGAGGCATCCTTCTTTGGTGACAGTGAGTTCATGCCTCAAATGGTGAAGGGCTTGCAGCATTTGCTGCACTTCCTCAGTTCTGTTTTCTACATGCGTCATCAATATTTTCCAGTCTGTATCGCACTGCTGAGAAGGCCAGCTGTAGACAGTCATCTTCTTTGGTGGCTTGAATGATGTTGTCTAGTGACATCGGGAGTGGTCTGGCACATTCTATCAGCAAGCACCCAGTGTCTTGTGTTACTTCCTCTTCTACTCTGGTTGCCAGCCTTGCATGTCTTCAGAGATAGTCTGTGGGATTTTGGGATCCTGGTTTGTATTCTGTGGTGAACTGATACTCTTGGAGTTGCAGGATCCACTTCTCAATCGATGTACGTGGTTTGGAAGCAGAGCCACAGAATAGAAGGATACGTGATTTGTGGTCTGTTCACACAATAAAGCGGTGGCCAGACAATACTGGTGGAAGTGTTGACAGCCCCAATGGATTGCAATGGCCACCTTTTCTATATGGAAATATCTCTGCTCTGTGGGTGTGATGGCCAGGCTGGCATATACAACGGGCACCCACTCTTCGCAGTCTTCTTTTTGTGACAGTACAACTCTCAGGCCTGAGAAACTGGTGTCTACTGAAAGTTCTGACTCTGTGTTGGAGTTAAAATAGGCTAGTGTGGTCTCTTCAGACAACACCTTCTTGGTATTTTGGAATTCCCATTCTTGTTCAGGGCGACAGGTCCACGGAGTGGATCCTTTCGTAAGGTCATGCAGTGGGATTGTGAGGGTGGCCAAGTTCTGTATAAGTCTCCTGCAATAGGTGACCATCCCTAAAACATTCTGTACTTCTGAGAGTCATCAGGTCTGGTGCAGACTGGCTGTCCTTCGCCTTGGCAGGGTTGGGGCAACTCTGTGTGCTTAAAAGCGGTATCCGAAGAAACTGATAGCTTACTTAAGAAATGTGTATTTTTCTTTGTGGAAGGTTAGACTGCTTTTTTGTAGCCTGTTGAATACTGCCCTGATGTTCTTCCAAGTTTGAAGAGTGTACCAGTATGTCATCGCTGACATTTAGGGCGCCAGGGATCCCTGCCAAGACTTCCCTGTTGATGTTCTGAAAAACGTAGGTGGCGCTGGAGATGCCAAAGTTGAGTCTTTTATAACAGCGAAGCCCCACATGCGATAAAATGATTGTGATCTGTTGAGAAGCCGGATCAAATAGGATCTGAACGTTCTCCGACCTTAAGTTCATCTTTGAGAACCATTGAGATCCTTCTAGCTCATTCACTATATCATCCACCGTGGAGGTTCTCTTTTAATGGCCAGATTTGGGATGCACATATCGACACAGATCCGCACCCCTCCCGGCTACTTAGGGTTCTTTATTACTACTATGGGTGACACCCAGGGGGTGGGTCCTTCGACCCTTTTGATGATAGAAGTCTCCTTTAAGTTTCTTAGTTCTTGTTCGGCCTTGAGGTTAAGCTGAAATGTGACCTCCCAGTGGCGAACAGCAATGGGCTTGATTGAGTGCTCAATATGGAGGTGTACCATTTGTCAAATTAGGTATTTGATGCCTCAAAATAGTGAACTGAATTCACTCATGAGCTGTTCCACATCCGTCGTGTGGATGCTAAGTGCGAAACTGACTAGTTTTAGCTCTTCTGCCATGTGACGGCTCAGGAGGAAACCCAAACTTTGTGTTGTTATACAGATTTTAGCCTTTGCCACGTGGTTCTGATGGTGAATGTCTGCCGTTAATGCTCCTGACAGTGGGAGGGGCAACTGGTTGCCAAATGCGTAGCCTCAGATGTGCGTGGTTTTCAGCTTCGGTGGGCCCGGCAGGAAGCAGTATAGCATGTGTGACATGAGATTGATGGAAGCCCCTGTGTCTTTTACAGCTGTCAATGGTTACACTAGGATTTGAACTCAGCACTTGGGCGTCATCACCACAATCCTGTTCTCCTGTCTCACTCTGTGGTGATGTGGACGGTGTCCTTCTGTTCATCATCATGCATGACGCTTCTTCCTTGCTGCAAGTTTCTACACGCTTTAGAGACACATTCATAAAAACAAATACTTTGTCGATTGTTCAATAGTCCCATGGATCACCTCAAACAAAAGCAGAAGAAGTTACAGTGCTGGAGGCCTCTTTTCGTCTTCCCTAATTCTGTAGCAATGAGATGAATTTTACGCCAATCTTTAAAAAAGGTTTGATCCAGATCAATTACAATCTATTGCCCTTTGTGGTTTGCTGAGGCCATCTTTTTGCCTCTGATGAAACTAAACAAACTAAAATGTTGCTTTTGTTTTGTTTTGTGTGTGGAGCCTTAGTGATCCCCACTACTACTCCTTCCTAGTGGATTCTCAATCATAGTCAATGACTGAAATCTACTAGTTAGGAACAGTAAGCGAAAATTAAAAATTCCATCAGCCTCACAATGTCAATGGAATAGATGGCAGAGATGCTGCTCAAGTTTTAATGAGACCTTAAAGGTTCAAGCAGAGGACATTTCCCTTGATTACATTCATCAACCAGGTCTAGGCAACAGATAAAAGTCATATATATTACATATGTGTTCACTTTGTTCTACTGGGCTTTTTTGGAGTGGCATACTTTGCAAAGTGGTTGGATTTGCTGCATGTCAAGCACTCCTTCCCGCACGTGGGGCATTCCCCTGTGTAAAGAGTTTGTCCTGCTCATCATCAGCATGGGCTGTGAGTAGTGGACACTTTCTTGTCATCCCTTTTGGTGGTCTGGGGCCCCTTTGACACAAAGTTGACCAGTTCAGTCTTGATGGTGCATTGCAGATCTCCCTCCATGTGAAACGCCCGCAACTCTGAGAGTTCCCTTAATTGCCCTAGGATCCAGATGTTCTGCATTGACTGCCCTGGGATTTGCAGGATATGCTTCCATACATGGCGGATGCACATCTTTGTATGAATTGCTCTCTTGTTTCATCTTCATCCGGTGGTGTGTACATGCTGGCTAGCTGTTGGAGAAGTGAGTAGAAGGCGTCTACGGATTAATCTGGAGCTTGCTGAGGGGTTCGAAGGGGGCCATGACAGCAGCTTTATAGGTGAGGTGTGGTCTTGTCTCAGTGATGAATTTGGACAGTTTGTACACTTCATGGAGGAGCAGTGGGCATTTCCAGTCATCACTGATCCCCATCGCAGCGAAGTAAGTCTCAAGGCCCTTTATTAAGAGTTTCTATCAAGCGGCTTGCATGGAGGGTACCCCCCTTAGAGGTGAAAGTGCTCAATGGTGGTGATGGATGCCATAAAATGAGAGGTAGTGCTGGTGACTGCTCACTGGCAGTGGCAAGCTGGCTGCGTGCAGTCAGGCAGGACTGGATGATCAAATGGGGCCATGCAACTCATCTGGGGATGGTTTTCAGGGGCACTCGCAGAGTGGAATGACTGCAGGCGATGCTGCCGCATGGCAGTCAAATGTGGAATGGCCACTGTGAGGGTCAGAGTAGCTGTCAATGTGGGTTGGGGTCAAATGAGGAAGGGCCCATTGCAAGCGCCAGCGGCATCAGGCATGTACAGCGTCAGGCAGGAGCCTCACATGTTAGGCATCACTGGCTTGGCTGCGGGTCTCTTCATCAGGTCCATTAGAAGTTCGAGTCCGAGCCTGGTGGTATTGCCCTACCAGATTGGGGTGAGGCTACCTATGATGAAGCATGCCACATTATGTGTGTGAGCTCTCCTCTTCCAAAAGATTAGTCTTTCTTTTGCCACCCCTTTCCGAATCAGGATCTTTGTGAGCCCAAATAGGGAACCAGTGATTTGAAAACACTGACAAAAAAGGTATCATACAGTCACCTTACTTTATTGTGTTTTGGTTGGCTGCAGGCAGCCGCTGAGCGGTGAAGTACGGGCAGCTTCACCCACGGGACCCGGGTTACCTCAACAATTGAGCGGCATCCAGGGCACCGCTGCTGTTCAGGGCACTGTGGGGCAGGCACTCTCGCAGTGCACCAGGATGTAGTCCGAGGGCCGCACCCGCATCATCGCCATTGTAGTGTTGGAGTGCCAGGTGGCGGTGCGCACAGTAAAAAATGCACTGGACGTTAGTCTGGCTTTATGCCTGAGGCTAACTTTCACCTTGTGATTTTAATTGTCTTCTCTAATGTGAATGCAGGCCATTTCATCAGGTCAGGCTGTCAAGGTGAATTTAGCTGTTCCCTTTCTCTACATTTTTGAGCCACATGGCCTGATGGACTCACAACATTACAAAACCCAGACAGTGAGAGAGAAAACTCTAACAGCTGTAGCAAATAACAAATAAGGTAAAACCACTTTCCTTTTCACGCATTTTGTTTATTGATGGTAAGATGTGATGCAATCAAACTAACCCATGAGCTTAAAATATATTAGCTGCCTATTTCGGTTATTTATATTTACTGATGTGGAAAGAGGTTCATTAAACAGAGGTTTAATGCAATAAAATAAGGTTACATTGATCCTGTGAGCAAAACAAATGTTAACCTTATAGGCACTGCAAAAAGGCCATCCTTCAGAACCCGTGAAAATGGTCTTATTGTGTCTCAGCCGCAAAGGACAGGGCCAATAACACACCCCTTGCAGGTCCGCCAGTGGAACGAGGAAAACTCATAGAAACAGAATCACGTTACTTCACACTTGCAAATGAACGCTCAATTCATGAGATCCTCGCACTAGGCTTGAAAGTCAAGGAAACAATAAACCTGACTTTAACAAAAGTTGCTACATGCTTTAGAAAAACATACATAACAACTAGTGCATTGTTGATGATTCGATGGTCCCATGGATCACCCAAAAATAAAATGAATATATGTGAAGTTACAATACTGGAGGCCTCTTTTCTTCTTCCCTAATTGAGTAGAAATTAGATGAATTTCACCTCAATCTTAAAAAAGGTTTGGTCCAGATTAATTAAAATCTATTTCCTTTGTGGTCTGGTGAGGTTTTCTTTTTTGTCTCTGATTAAACGCAACAAACGTAAATGTTGCTTTTATCAAAGTACGTTTGTGGAACCTTTGTGATCCCCACTTCTTCTCCTTCCTAGTGACTCCTCAATAATCGTCAATCACTGAAAATCTGCTAGGAAGGAACAAGAAGAGAAAATTAAAAATTACACCAGCCTGACAATCTCAATGTAATAGATGGAAGATCTGCCACTCAAATTAATGAGACCTTAAAGGTTTGAACAAGGGACATTTCCCTCGATTACATTGATCAACCAGGTCTAGGCCACAGATAACATTCACTTATGTATTTACTAATGTATTTATTTATAGGTTTTGTAAAGTGTTATGTGTAGCCTTTTGGTTACTTCAGATCCCTGACAGAGATGACAAAAATACTACTGCTTAATGAGAGCAAGGGTAAGTACATTCAGGTAGGGTGAGTAACTGTGTCCAATATTCTACAGTTGTGACCACTGGTCTGTATGTATTTCATTTGAAAGCAAGTCAAAGTAGTTTCCTTTGTAGACATTTCTGAGCCACGTGTGATTGAGTTGAGATCTCATGTTATGGTTAATGGTGTTCCAAAGTCTGAGATCTTTCACATCCAGAGATCTGACTTACAGCCTCTTACATTATTATTCATTTAATAGATGGGCAGATGTAGAATGGAGGTTTCTGATGGGTCGTAATGAGGTGCCACTTTCTGGGCCTTTGCCCCCAGTATGGATTTTGAAAGATCTACTCAGCCTTCAGGCTGCCTTTTTCTGTTTTTATAATCTAGCAATCATTCCCTTGGGGAGACCAAAGCAGTTGATATTACAGTAACAACAGAATGCCATGCCTATCATCTCGACTCAGGGGTCAGACATAGGAGGACTTTGTGGAGTAGGAGAGGTGTAGATTTATACCCTTTACCACAATGTTGACTAGGGGTAGGAATGTGAGTTCATAGCCAACAAGTATAACCAGGTTCTATACTTTCAGGAGAGGTGTTGTCTAGCCTGTTATCCAATCAAAAGTGGGTTTGTGTGTACATCTCAAAGTTCTCTTGGTACTATGGAAGAATATGTGCTAAGGAAGTACATAGGTATAGAATGGAAGACAGGAGAGAGGTTAAATTTTGGAGATGTCAAAAGATATTGGGCATGTGGCTAACTCAACTGACTCAGTAATGGGATCTGTTTAGCTGCGGTTATTCAGAAAGGATTAACTAGACAGCAGATCAGTAGAACACATGTTCTACGATCCAAATTATTCTTAATTGTGGCATTAGCTGACACCTAGTTATACCTCATCATAATATCTCTGACCTCATTGAGATATGAGCAACCTAACAGATATATCTGTTGCCTCAGTTATTATCAGTTAAAGCATTATCTGAGAGAGTGTGACCGGAATAATTCTGAGTAAACTTGATTAGCTACCATAACCTTACATGAGCTATGTCTGACCTGACCGCCTCTCCTGCAACCTCATTGATGCATCGGTGGCTTGAATAGAGTTTTCATGGCCTGTCACAGATACCTATGGTTGGAGCGATTCTCAGCTGCTCTACTCAAACGTTTGTGGACTTGTCATGATCACAGTGCCATCAGAAGAGCCAACATAGTATTCGTAGCTTAAGTCCAAACACGTTACTGATTCAATTCCATAGAAACATTTGCAGCAACTTGACACACACTCATCACCATACACTCAAATCAAACCTGTGTCTCCCTATTCTGCCACCTCTTTATATTTATCTTCCCAAATTCTTCCCTCCCAGATAGTTCCCTCTATTTTATCCAGTTATTCTCCATACCACAAATTGCCACATCCCTCTCCAACACATCATCATACCTTAGGGTCACCTCCTTCCCATTAGCGCTCCACTTGGGCTATCAGTCTTCTCTCTTGCACATAATTTTCACCCATTCCACTTCTTTACACACACACCCTTACCCTCTTTGTTTTCCTTCTTATCTCTTCTTCCATACACAACCCTATAGGTGCACTTCTTACAGTTTATCTCTGTGCTTAGCAATTTGTCTTATGATCTCATCCAAAAGGCTTCAAACTTTCATAACCACTTACAAACAAGCTTTACTCTTATCCCTTCCTCTTTTCGTTTCCCCATGTCAATCTTTCCCACCCTCCTTAAGCTCCCTCCCTGCCTCCTCCTTAGTGCTTATATGCCTCATTCTTTTCCACCTATGACATCCTCTTTTCCAACATCCTTTCTTCTGTTTCCTTTCCATCTTTCACACACTCCTCACAAATTATTTTATATTAATAGATTTTATAGAGCACACAAATACTGAAAAGGCATCTGGGCTCTAAGACTGAGATAATGTTGACATTTATACAGTAAACAAGTGTGTCTGGAGCAACTTTCTGAAAGTCAAGTGATCATCCATAGGTAATAGATAACAAAGTAATGTATTCCACATCATAGATGCAGAATAGGAAAAGGAGCATTAGTCTGATCTCATGTTAAGAATTCTTGGTGGATTTTAACATGCATGCTGCAGCTGAGCACCATTTGCACACTGGGGCATGGATAGTGATTATATCCTGGATGAAGGAGTAAGCCATCTCTTAAATACCCTTATGGTGGATACATAAAATCTGTTGGTAGCTATTGTTACTGTGCTAGATGGCGTGAGACTAAAATATATTGAGAGAGTCTCAACATCACACTTATTGCCATGTTTTGGATATTCTGGAGCCTCTTCAAAATCCATTTCAAAAGTTCTAAATAAAGAGCATTGCAGTAGTCAAGGTGAGAGCCCACTATTGTCCAGGCTACTGCAAATTTCTGTTCACCAGGCAATACAGCCAGAATTTTCTCAGGACTCTTAAATGGAAGAAGCAAAATTCAGCCAAATTGGAAATCTGTCCGATGCAATCCAATTTAATGTCACACGTAAAGCCAGGATTTCTCACTAAATTTACAGGGACTGGATAATCTTCCAATGATATAGGCTACCTGTCTCAGGACCCTCTGCAGTTGTCTCCTTCCACCATAAGTATCACCGTCTTACATGTATTTAGATTTAGGGCAGTGTTTTCTCATTTAAGAGGGTACTTCCTCCACACAGTTCTCAAAATGTATTGTTGTGATAAAAGTGCCCCTGCTCATATTTATTATTATTTGTGTGTTATCTACGAAGACCATAAAGGGAACCCCAAATGACCTTATCAGTCAAGCTAAAGGGGCCATGTAGCTGCTAAAGAGGGTTGGACTCAACGATGACTCTTGTGGAATTCCACATTCTGTCTTACCAAACTTGAAGGTATAGGATGGTAACATCACTAGTTGACTTCTTCCACTCAGAAAACAGGTAAGCCGCTATAAGCCAGATCTTTTACTCTAGTTTTCCCGTGCAGAGATACAATTAATGTTGAATGAGATACTGCATCAAATGCTGTGCATATATCTAACACGACTGGAGCGGTTCCACTGAACCCTGTCTGGCGATCATCTATAACTGATGAATTTGGATAATTGGTTATTCAGCAGTTTCTCTGCCACTTTTGCCAAATATTGTAGCAATTATATCATTTGTAGCAAACTAAAGTTTTAAGGGTCTGCTGTTTTTGAGGACTGGCTTTATGATTCCCTTCTTCTGGTCAACTAAAACGTCTTCAGTTCTAAAGTAGTTATTTGTTATCTCAATTATTAAAGGGTACTGTTGTGTCCACTGCTAAGCTGGACAATGTTGCAGGGCAGGGATCCAATGGGGAGCCCGATTTCACCATTATTGCAATTCCTTTTCCTCTGTTACTGTAGATGTTGCAAAACATATCAGCTGAGAATCTCCATTTGATATTATATCTTTGTATTGAATATTAGCTGCCTTATTGGTCTCAACTATTATGCTCTGAAAAGTATGATAAATGTATTCGATTTTAAGTGAAAACTGCTTTGCCAATACCTCACAACTATCTGGACTTGCAGTCAATGAGGTTTCACAACAATTAGGGCTTGAGAATTTCTTCACAATTTCAAAGACCTCCTTGACCCTGATCTTAGCCCCAGTGATTGTATTTTCAGTGTGGCCCTTGCTTTTCTAATTAGCTTCTTATATTTTCTAATGGCTCTAACATAATTCATTCTACTGCCTACATTGTAGTCAATCCACCAAATCCTACAAAGTATACGAAGCCTGTTAGTGTTTCTTCCTAACACTTATGACTTTCTCTCATGCCTCCCCTCCAACCCAGTGTGATCCGCTGCCCTCCTACTGTGTCTCCTTCACCAAACACAGTCACCTCAATTAAACTAACCTACCTCAGCTTTACCCTTTTACCAATTCTTCCGGTAATCTCTCAAGCACATTTTCATCAAGATGGTATTTTCGTCAGGGGCAGGAGCAACAAATTAACTCAAAAAACAGAATCCCATTCCCGAGCAAAAGACAGACTCAAATCATCAGAAAGTCCGTACACACAGATATCAGTCCAAATCTTGTGTAATAAAATTCTTCTTTATTTTCTTGGCAAGTAAAAATAGCTGGTATAGTCAGAATGCAGCCAACACGTGTTTCGTCTTGGGAATATCACCCATCGACTTCCTCAGGGCTAGAATAAACACTAGGGCAGTTCCGCCAAATTTTAGGCAGACCATACGATCAATCGCATATAATGTAAGTCTCTAGAGCGCTCATTTTCCGGTTTAGGAAATTTGAATATATATCAGAGTCAGGAGAGTACTCCCGTCGTATTAGGACACCAAATTAACTCAGTCAAGTAAAATTAACATGGACATGGCTCTATTCTGATCACAGAGAGTCAGTGAATGAGCAGCGCTCAGTGGTTCATGGTTGCAGGGAAATTGTAAAATGTGTATAGATCAGGGGTGAATGGTTATGAGTGCTTCATGAAGGGGCTTTTATTGATCGGCAAGTGACATTTTAAAGTGGCAGAATTCCTGACCCTGCCCTCAAGGAAATCACGTTTTTTATTTATTTCTTTGTAGATTTTCAAATAGCGCGAATCCGACCCGACGGTATCAGAGCGCTTTACATGAGCACAAGTTGCATTACAGATGGCCACATTCATTTTGTTAGGCACAGGGAGATTGAGTGATTTCCCCAAAATCACAGGATGTTGATCGTCCCTGTTGAGACTCGAACCCGGTTCCTCAGCTTCTAGGTTGACCGTTCTGGCCATTAGGCCACAGCCTCTCCCCTTGGCAGCACCTAGACATCCAGGTGTGAGGGTGAAAGGAAAATATAGAAGATTGACAAAGGATGGAAAAAGGAGAGGGAAAGGGAGGTTGCAAAGCAAACCACAAGGCAGGAATACCTACTTTACTGCCAAAAAGTCTTCATCTTGTTCTATGCCCCATATTACTTGTTCTCTTTCAGGTTTATCCCTTATGTTCCCTCCCTGATCTCATGCCAAATGTCCAGATCTCTGGCAGATCCCTACTTGCCATATCTGTTGACATAAATCCTGATCTCTGTGGTTTAACTAGTAATAATAATGTCAACTTATTATTTGAATTGGGAATCTTTCCCAAAAACACCAGTCTGCAAAACAAAGCTTGTACTGAAACTTGAGGACTCAACCTTAGTGTACACGGTAATTACAGGTCCATTGCCAAAGATTGCTTCATGGCCCATGTACTGAAAGAATAGCCTACCAACAATGATGAAGCACTGATAGGAAGCCTATGGAAACTGAAGAGCAAACATGAAAGGGAAGGCCTTTGTAGTGGTTTTCAAAACATTATATGCATTGAAGATTCCACAAACGATGATTGAAAAATCCAGATTCAAATAACACTGAATGCCAGCAAGACTTGCTGTTCACTGTGACCTAGGACTAAACCTGCACCCTCTGGCAAGGTCTAGATAGGTGAAAACAGGTCTTAGGTTGCTATTGTTCCTGTTCCCCGGGGGTCTGGCTAGGCAATTCAAACTGGACTGTTCCTATTGGAACAGGACTAAGGTTGATTTGCATAAGGCTCTTTTCCTGTCAGAGGTGACATGGAGTGCAAAAAAGGATGGACTGGGATATGGGCCAGAGTAATTACCAGTGGCTGAGATTAATTCAAGCATTCCACCCATCACTTTTTTGTACTCTTCAGTGTGATGCCCTAAGTGCGACAGGTATGCCCATAAATAGGTCCCGTGCTCACTGTGCCATAGAACACAAGCTGCCTCCTACTGACAAGGCCCAAACAGGACAAAACTGGTTTGCATTGCTTGTGGTCTCATTCAGAGGGGACCTGGCCCGGTATTGCAGGCTGGTCTGTTCCTATCAGTGGTAGTAGGGTGAGGAAAAAAACAATGGGCTGGAATGCGACCCAGATTAATTACCAGTGTCTGAGATCACTTCAAGCTTTCAACATGCCACATTGTTGTTTTCACAATCTGACTTTCTAAGTGCGACATCTATGCCTATGTGTGGGTCTAGTGCTCACTGTTCCACAGGACTTCAGCTGCACCATACTGATGAGGCCCAAATAAGCTGGAAATGGTCTAGGGTTGCTTGTGTTCCTGTTTAGAGTGGACCTGGCCTGGCAGTTCAGGCTGAACTGTTCCTATTAGAGCAGGACCAAGGCAGGATCATGGCTGGTTCTTGTCTGAGGTGACACAGTGGGCAAAACAACACCAAGGAGCGGGATGCAGCCTTGAGTAATTATGAGTGACTGAAATTAATTCAAGCATTCCACCCATCACTTTTTTGTATTCCTCAACATGGCTAAACCCATTACAAAGTTAATCAAACTCATGGCTAATATGAGATCTCATGATGATATTTATTCATTGAACGTTGTGATATAAGCGCTATGTGTCTCATTCAGAGTGCTATGTGAACTATAAATCAGGGGGAGCTGAAGACGAGCCAATGAAGGGGGCGACCAGGGCCAGTAGTCTTCAATCTCTGTCTCAAAGTAGCATTTAGCTTAACCTGCACTTAAACAATTCTCTGTTGAGACTTTTCCTGAAAGAGTTTTAATTTGGCTCTAGCTATGCGTGTGATAATTTTTTCATGGAATTATGCAAACGTTTGAGAAAATTACACCAAGCTATGAGTAAATACATAAAATGCAACCATCACGCAAACCGTCATTTTGGGTTATATTTTGGCCTGAAATGCATCCTTGTGTCAAATATTGTCACAATTATGCATTTCACACTTAAAAAATAGCATGAAAAACACAAGTCCTGCGAGTAAGAGCTGTTCACATTCTGGCCATTTGTGTTGTTCCTGAGTGCTTGTGGTAAAATGTTGCCGCGAACGGTGCATAGTTACACGATGTGGTGTAATAATATATTTTTGGGAATTTTGCATACCAAGTGTAATATGAAATTCCAAAAATTAAACACATTATGCCTGGCTAATTAACATTTTGCCCAGGCCTAGGTCTTCCCTGAGGTTTGGGGCAGGGACTTCTATAGTCTAGATTCCTGGACTCCCAGTGATCTATCAGCATGTTTCTTCCGCTTGGAGGTTCTTAGGGGATCATATTTTCCATTGCTGAGCACAGGTTGATGTAATCACATAGTTGGTGGCCAGCTCCTGAAAGTATCCTCTGCTTTTAATCCAGTTGCCTTCATGCACATGCAAAGAACTTTGAATTTGTTTATCCTGATATTCACTAGGAGTCAGTGGGATAGTTTCAAGGCTAGTGCTATGTGGTTGTGGTGCCATAGATTCAAACATATTCTGGTTGCTTAATTCTGGAGTCTTTGAAGCCTATCAATGAGCCTCTTTGGGAGGTGTCATGAAAGATTTCGCACACATTTCAGTGCCTATTACAAGGGCTCATGTGGTAATCAGATCAAAGGAGTGGAAGTACTCTCCAGAGTATCTAGAGAGCTAGATGACCTTGAACACATATTATCAATAAAAATGCTAACATTTCACAACCCCAGTTTACCTAACCTCAGCATCAAGACTGCAAAACACAATTAGAGCACATCTTTGACACTCACGCACCACATCCAATTCTTCCCACATCAGACACCTTCCAACTTAACTTCTCGGCCACAGATGCATGGCCCAGATTGCCACTGAATAGACAAGGCAGCAGCACTGAGAAGATGCCACACCATTGGCAGTTGCATGCTGTGTACATACAAAATAACATAACATAACACCTACACATGCTATACAATTATCTCTGCATCATCTATTCCATACTCTAAAGCCTACATTCTCTAAATTCTGACATATAACATAAACCCCACACCACCATATACAACTTACAAAATCAGCAGCACATCACCTGCATCATCTACTGAAATAACCTCAATACAATCTACCCCTACCTAGATTGCGCCAAGACGCCTTTTTGGTAGATGCGCGCTTTACAAAATATATTAACATAACATACATCATTCACCAAGTCCAAACTCTACACCTTACACCACCATCTACATCCGACACTGATACTAGCCACCTAGTTCTTGCAACCCTGCACCCTATAGTCTACAACAAAGCACTATCACTTACATCATAAACTAGCAGCATCTACCAACATGTCCAACTATACCATACACCACATTATACATCTTACATCAAAACTGAGGCCCTGCCCCCTACACCACCACATAAACCCAACACTGGCACCACCTCCATTCTTCTACACCATCTATGCTTCCTTCTACACTGTTCAGTGCACACACTCTCCATCACAACAGTACACTACCTAACCCCACCCTATACCAAATACACCATACACCAACTACATACTACATATGTACACCCTACACCAACACGCACAACCTAAACCTAATTTTATCTGCACCTACACAAGCTGCCTTCCCTATTTCCTACCCAATCTACATGAAGACTTACATTCTATATTCTACACCACCAACCCATTCGTAATACTTCCACATTTCTTCACCACCCATTTGCCATAGTGACACCTTCAACCACCATGCCTTGCACCTGTAACCACTTACACCCTACATACCCATCTACACCATACCCGACCACCAACCATGTATTGAGTAAACACACCCCATAATCATGTACTCTAAATCCATTTACATGTGTGCCACTACATGCATTATCATCCAGCACTGCACCCACCTCCAATGACACCTACAGCTCAGCTGTGCTGGGAACACAGTTTTTAGACCACATAAATGCACCCAGTGTTAATCTCCCTGGTGGGCTAATCGTAGGAGAATGCAAAATCTGCATAATTTGCTTTTGTGAAATTACATGACATTTTCTGAAAAATTACGCAAAGTTTAGCTAAATACAAAACCGGCATTTGCCGCTATATTTTAGCTCAAAATGCACCCATGCATCAGGTTGTTCATGTTGTTCTGTGTGATTGCAGTAAATTTTGTTGTGAACGTTGTGCAACTGCACTATGTGGCGTAATAGCATAATTTCAGGAATTTGGCGTAACAAGTTTGACATGAAATGATATGAGATTACGCCTGCGCATTTTGCCCAGGCCTAGCTAATAGTCTTTTCTTCATTTGAAGTCACCCGTGCAGACTTTCTCTGCCCCTTTTCAAAGTTCTCCCCCAGCACTGCGAGGGCTGTCTTGTTATAAAATTTAATCCAGGATTGAGCGAGGTTCGGATGTCATCAGACAGGAGTCCGCTGGGACACATAACAGCTTGGAGGCTGCTCTGCAAGTAGTTCTGAAAAGTAATGGCTTTGGCCTTCTTCACCTCGTGAGCACATTCGGCGACATTAGCTTATTTCATAGCAGCAGCAAGGGAAGCTAAACTTCCTGGAAAAATACTGCATGATTAACACCCGCCAAGGTTTTGTCTGACTAGCTTCAAACCCCATCCACAGACCTTACCAGAAGCCGCACTATATAGAACATTATGGGTGCAGATGTGAAACAGCTGCTATAAGTGTAAAATTAATATTTTCCTTGTAAACTGACGTTTTCGATGGCGCTGGGGCAAAGGGGAACTCTGCATTTGTCATTTAAGCACATAAACTATATTAAAAGGACTACAGGAATGATTTCGACTCCATCATTTCTGAATATCTGACACCTTATATCTCACGTAGGGTAAAGTGGAAGCAGAGTTCCATTTAGTCACTGCCGAGGAGGCCGAGAAGAGTCCTGTGGGCCGCGCCCGGAAAGAGCCGGAACCCCTGGAGAAGCCCAAGTAAGTAGAAGCCGCACCATAGAGACGATTTAAATGAATAGGCTGAAGTCGCTGCTCAGTAGAACTAACGCCATATTGTATTTTGTTCTAAATTTTTTATTTGTGGAGCATGATTCTGAACAAAAACAAGTAATTTGGTCATGGACAAGGGCTTGGTGTAATCTTCAATCACATATAGAGCACCGACCATTATCAAATCAAATCAAACAGAACATATAAAGCGTGGCTAATCCCCTGTGATGGTATCCAGGTGTTGAGAACCCAGCTGCCTAGGAAGGGTTCAGTTGAGCAGCCATGTTTTGAGTCATTTCCTGAATTCCAGCAGAGAGGATGAGGTCCGGAGGTGAAGGGGTAGGTCGTTCCAGGACTTCGCAATGAGGTCGGAGAAGGAGTGTCCTCCACTGTTGCTTTGGTGGATGCGTGGGGTGTGAGCGAGGAAGAGGGAGGCGGAGCACAGGTGGTGAAAGTTCAGGCTGTGGTTGTATCTGCTGCCTGTAGGGCTGTGTAGGTGTGGATCAGCATCTTGAATTGACATTTCTTCTGAATGGGGGGCCAGTGGAGCTTCTTGAGGTGAGGGGTGACATGGGTCTACTTAAGAAGGTCGAGGATGAGTCTGGCGCTGAATTCTGTATCATCTGCAGTCTCTTCAGGAGGTGTGAGGTGATTCCTATGTCGAGTGCATTGCCGTAGTCCAGCCGGCTGGTGACTACGGCTTGAGTGACGGTTCGTCTGGTGTGGATGAGGAGCCATTTGAAGATCTTATGGGAGCTTGCGAAGAGTGAGGAAGCAGGTGGAGGAGATTGCGTTGATCTGGCTTTTCATGGTGAGCTTGCTAGCCAGGATGATGCCAAGGTTGCGGGCATGGTCTGTTGGAGTGAGTTAGGAAGGCCACCGGGAGTTGTTCCACGGGGAAGTGTTGTTTCCGAAGATCAGCACTTCGATTTGTCTGTGTTGAGTTTTAGGCAGGTTTTTTTCATCCAGTCGGCGACGCTTGTCATGCAACTGCAGAAGTTGGCCATGGGAGGAGTGGTGGTGGAGGCGTTTTCAGATAACGAGAGGATGAGCTGGGTGTCATTGGTGTAGGATATGATGTGTAGTCCATGGGTTCTGATGATGTTGGCCAGGGGGTCATGCAGGTGTTGAACAGTATAGGGCTGAGGGATGATCCTTGAGGGATGCTGCAGATGATGTTTTTAGGTTCTGAGGTGAAAGGTAATAGGCAGATTCTCTGGGTCCTTCCGGTGAGGAAGAAGGCATTCCTTTTGAGGGCTTCTCCTTGGATTCCAATGTGGAGAAGTCTCTTGATAAGGGTGTGGTGGGATATGGTGTCAAACACTGCTGAGAGGTCAAGGAAGATCGGTGCTGCCATTTCTCCCCTGTCAAGTAGTGTTCTGATGTATTCGGTGGCAGTGTTCAGGGCGGTTTCGGTGCTGTGGGGTTGGTGGGGAATCTGGATTAGGAGGTGTCCAGAAAATTGTTGTTATCTAGGTGTTCTGTGAGTTAGCGGTTGATGGCATTTTCGAGGACTTTGATGGGAGAGGGGGGCAGAGTGATGGGATGGTAGTTCTAGAGTATGCTGGGGTTGGTGGACGGTTTCTTGAGAAGGGGTTTGCATGTTTCCATTCTTCGGGGAAGATGGCCATGGTGATGGATGTGTTGAAGATGGCGGTGAGCTTATTGCGGATCATCTTGCTCCCGAGGTTGAAGATGTGGTGGGAACAGGGGTCTGTGGGTGTTCCTCAGTGAACGGAGTTCATGATGGCTGTGGTGTCTTGCGTGGTGAGCTGGTCCTAGGTGGTAAGCAGATGGTTAGGATTTGCATCTGTGGAAGCAAGGACGCTGAGGATGTCAGCCGCAGTGGGTTGGGGTTCAAAGTTTATATAGATGTTGGAGTTCTTGACATGGAAGAAGTCCGTCCGGGTGTCTCAGAGTTACTGGGAAGGGATGATTATGTTTTAAGTGGCTGAGGGGTTGGAGAACTCTCTGGCAATGTTGAATAGTTTTTTGCTGTGGTTAGAACTGGCTTCGATGCGGTTGGCAAGGGCACTCCTTTTTGCCTCTTTCAGGAGTTGGTGGTGTTGGTTAAGGGATGCCTTGAATGTGGCTCGGTCTGTGGGATCCTTGCTGGTGTGCCATTTCCTTACAGTGTCGCTTGCAGTTGTGTTTTGTGGTTCTCAGTTCCATGGTGTTCCAACTGGCCTCTTTGGAGGATCTCTTGAGTTTGATGGGCTTGACGGGGCGATTCTTTTGCCGCACTCAGTGATCCAGGTGGAGACACTTTTGACAGTCTGTTTAGGTTGGTTACAGTGTCAGTGTGGGAGTGGTTGAGGGCGTCGGTCCTCTGGCTCTTTGATTCTTTGTTCCAGCTGCAGTGTGAGGTGCTGGATGGCTTGGTGGCAGTGCCAGGGGACCCTGTGATGGTGAAGTGAACTATGGCGTGGTCTGTCCAGGTCTGCTCAGTGACTTGGCTGTACTCTACTCTGTCACTGGCTGTGAAGATGAGGTTGAGTGTGTGTCCTGGGATGTGTGTGGAGTTATGCTTTATGCATACTCATGCATTTTCATGGAATCACAGTGTCCTAATGAGTAGTCCATGGAAATGTACCTAAAGCATAGATATCCAAGAGCACTAGTGGACAACGGCCTCCTTTACATTCACCAACAGTTTGAGCGCCTGGCGGACAATATACTGGATTACACATGCCGGAAATATTCAAAAACACATTTTTCTTCACAGGGAAAAGATACTCCTCTATGGAAAAACGTGTTCCCACCTTTCCCAAGAAACACGGAGGTGTTCACATCCCTTTCCCATTCTGCAAAAGACTGACTCCAGTTCTTACCACTAGTCACTTTTCAAGGATTGGAAAGGTCCTGTGAAACCATTGTGAATCCCCACAAACTTTGAGTATGTAGATATTCACCAAGTTTTTGCTGCCTTGTCTTACAGAAACAGCACCCTGAGCTAGCCTTAAAAACATTTGCTCTAATGAAAAATCAGCAAAATTGGTGGACTTTCAAAAGTATTAAAAGATAGCAAAATGGTCTCCTGATCAATTTCTTTGAATCTTGTACAGGAAATGTATGCATGTTGACCAGTTATTTGGGTAACCACGTGTATTGCTTCGCCCTCCCAAATAATAGAAAATACTGCACTCCCACACAGAGGCATAAACACGGTGAAGCAATAAAAACACATGGAAAGGGATTTCACTCTCATAAAATGAGGCACATCAAAAGACAGATTTCAGAATGAAGCATGGGGTTTTATTTGTGCAACACTCTCTAACAAAAAGGCTTTCCCAGATGTCAAATAAACAACATTCTAATGCATATATATATATATATATATATATATATATATATATATATATATATATCCATATATATATATATATATTATCTACTGGAGGTCGCCAGTAGATAGTTATAGTTAGGACCTAGTTTCCATAGGAAAAGCGTTTTTTGTTTTCCCAATAACTTTGGCACCGGATGACGAATCATCGCGAAATTTTCAAAACTAGTGGGGCGCTCCTGTCAGCTCCTGTCTAGAAAGTTTCGGGGTGATTGGGCAAGCGGGGGCCGAGAAAAAAGCGGGGTCACAAAACGTGTTTTCTCCATGTTAATTCCCATAGGAAACTTTAGACACGGCTACAGCCCGAACTGCTGAACGGAATTACACCAAATTTGGCAAAAAGGTAGTGCTTGGTTCAGAAAGCGCCCTTTTTTTAAATGGTGTAAATCCGTTCAGTAGTTCCTGAGAAATTCAAAAAATAAAAGTTTCGATATCTATGGCCGCGGAGGATCCGCGCTACCCTCCCGATCACGAGCTTCATGCTAATTGGCTGTCAACACTCCAAACCAGAAAGTGTTGGCAGCCATCTTATGCCTCGGTAACCGAGGCACAAGAAAACAGAAAAACAAAGGCGCAAAACAAGAAAAGGGGGCAGGGTAGAAACACCCTGACCCCCTAGGCCTGCTCAGGGGGTCCCACAAGGACCCCCAGGGCCCAAAAAAGCATTTTTTTTAAAAAACAAAGCGCGGACTCCCGCGCTTCGTTTAATTGAAGCCCCCATGTCACCTCAGGCCCCCCCCCCTCCCTTCACCACTGTGCAAACGCGCCCGGGGCGCGTTTTAAGAGGAAGTTTTAATCCCCCTGCCCTATTATGTACTAGGGCCTTACAGAGGAGGTCATGCTAATCACAGGGGTACCCCAACGCATAGTGTTCCCTAGTGTATGTAGGTGTTTTCACAGTATTCTAAGTGTCTTTTAGCATAGCACTGGCTCTAGGCCTGGTTAGTCCGAGTCAGTTACCACCAGTACCCGTCTGAAAAAGTTGTGGGCACAGGATGATTTTGCAACAAGGCCTCTTTCTGCTCCTCTGTTGGTTCTTTCTGCACATGTCTTGCTTCTTCCTGCTCTTTTCTTCGTCTTTGTGGACTTCTGTTGCTTCTTTCTGCATTTCTTTTGCTTCTTTCTGTGCGTTTTTTCTTCTTTCTACACATGTCCTACCTCTGTAGGCATAGTTAGAAACTAGCATTTAAAAAACCTTTGAAATTCACTTAAAAACCATAGGTTTCAGGCACGTTATAGTTAGAAATTAGCATTTAAAAAACCTTTGAAATTCACTGAAAAAACCATAGGTTTCAGACACGTTATAGTTAGAAATTAGCATTTTAAAAACCTTTGAAATTCACTGAAAAAACCATAGGTTTCAGGCACGTTATAGTTAGAAATTAGCATTTAAAAAACGTTAGAAATTCACTGAAAAACCATAGGTTTTAGGGACAGTTATAGTTACTTGGACATTTCACTCGTACAAAACTATAGAAATTCCCCGTTATAGTTAGTTCAGCTAACTATAACTCGCGCCCATAATGCACTGCTGATGACGTCACATATTACATCACTCATGACATGGTCAGTGACATCACTGATGACATCTCAAATGACATCACTGATGATATCACTGATGACATCATCCATGTGATAAATTGATGCATCTTCTCACACCCTAATATAACCTTTGATACACCCACTCTAAATTACAGACTGCCATTCTCAAAACCATAGACACTCCAACACCAATAACTACATACCCACTCACTGATTCTTAGGTCTACACACACATCCACTCACTCACCCGTACAGTCACTCATACTTACGGTCACTCAGTACAGGACTATCATATGCACTCATACACCTACATAGACACTCACACACCGCCACTCATCCATAGAGGTACTCACACACCTAGTCAGTCATGCAAATAATTAATCACACTGCCATTTACTCACCTATACAGTTATACACACACCAGCTCACTTACTCATACAAATACTAGCACATTCTTACGCTCTTATACAATCACTGATACAAGTACACACTCATCCATACAGCCACTCTCACAATCACACACTCTCACTTATAGCCATTTATATACTCCGACACACATATATACTGCCTTTCACATATGTAGTTACTCACACATGTACCACTGAGATATACATTCACTCACTACCACACCCATACGCACACTCACCCACCCATACAGTCCATCACAGATGCACTCTTGAAACCATGCACCCAGTGAATCACCCACTCACACATCTATGCACAGAGTCACACACACCCCACCCACACAAACACTCAGGCACCCATACAGATACTCAGACAACCAATCAATAACCCATGTAGACACTCATGTAGCTATTCACAAACCCATGCAGCCGCTTACACACCAACAGACAGACGGATACAGACATTCACACAGTTTAGTCACTAACCCATGCATTCAGTAAGATACGTTTAATCACTCACTTATAGAGTCAGTCACGCACCTACTAAATCATCCATTCAGACACTTATACACCCACTCATTCTTCAATATGCCTTTCCCTATATATATTAAACATATTTAAACTTTACAGAAACACACAGTCACTGGATGATGTCATCAGTGATGTCATTTGAGATGTCATCAGTGATGTCACTGACCATGTCATGAGTGATGTAATATGTGACGTCATCAGCAGTGCATTGCGGGGGCGCGAGTTATAGTTAGCTGAACTAACTATAACGGGGGAATTTCTATAGTTTTGTACGAGTGAAATGTCCAACTAACTATAACTGTCCCTAAAACCTATGGTTTTTTCAGTGAATTTCTAACGTTTTTTAAATGCTAATTTCTAACTATAACGTGCCTGAAACCTATGGTTTTTTCAGTGAATATATATATATATGTATATATATATATATATATACACAAGCAATAATATCACACTTATAAGTAGGCAAATGCAACTGTTAAATGCATGGATGCATGGAACAAAATACATGGAATAAAATACAAGCAGATAATAATACTGGACGTCCACTGCAAGAAATAAGCACTGTTAAATGCAAGTAATCAGAAAGATATATACACTAAATACATCAGATGATTATAACCACTAGAGACTTGAATGTGCACATAGAAACACTCACACTTACAAAAGTCTCCAAAAGTACAGAAAAGAACCTTGAACGTGAATAGCCTAAACAACTTGAGTGATCTGAGGGCCTGTCTGTGTGCGCAAAGCTCAAGCTAGACAGAGTCAGAATTCAAGATGGCATGAGGACACGTCAAAGCCAATAGTAAAAACTTCATAATACTTCCCAATGTGTAACGCAATGCACATTTGTGCACCACTGCCTGTAGCACTACACATTTCATTTTCCAATGTACAACATAATGCACATTTGAGCACCACTGCATATAACACTGCATTCCAAGACAGAGAAGTACATTTCACACCTCTCTCCCTCTCATGCTTTTAAATGCACATCCCACACGCTCTGTTCCTGGCAAGGCTGTAAAAAGCAAACACTTCCCCTCTGCAGCTACAAGGAGACACAAAAGAAATCTTCAAGGAAAAAGGTGTATGCAGGAAAAATGATGTTGACATTCAACAAAACACATAAAGTCAATAAAAAAATGGTAGTCAAAGGTCATCATGTGGTCCCAATACATGGGAGTGCCTCTGGCACTACACCACGTTTCAATTGCATGTGCAAAAAACTTTGCAAACAGGTCCATACAATAGGAAACCTGGGAAGTCTCAAAGGGTGCAAGCATTTTATAACAGATGGTTGTTAGCTACATTTTGGACATTGAAACTGTACAATTCTTTCAAATGTTGGGCCTTTATGCCACATAAGCAAATTTGAACTGCAGATGTATTTTTATAAAAGTTGTGCAACTGCAATGCACAGCCTCTTACAGCTGCTTGTACTGCATGACATAGAAGATTGGTAAAACATTAAGCTTTTTTTGTTGCCTATTTCAGCTCAAGCTATGTAAGGTTAGAATTTCATTCATTTGATGTTCATAAAGATCCTACTTTGATTCAAGTAGAAAACAAAATGGTGTCTGAACACCACCATTTAATAGTTGCCAAATTAGGTCTACAACAAAATTTAAAAAGCTGAGCATTCGCTGACTTTGAGAACCTTGGATCGGACATCTGCTAGAGGTCCATCAAGAACCCAGGTATTTGCAGTGTATGAGGATAGCTCCTTTTATGTTTTCGCCTAAGACAGCGCACATGGGCCATCGATTGCGAGCGATATTGTTTACAACAAAGGGTTTGAAGCCCGCCCATTGCTTACAATTCATTGGTTTCATTGTTATTCCTATTGACTGCCTTCTAATTGGATAGCGCCTGCCAGCTTCACTTTCTCTTCTTCCGTGCGGAGCACGGACCAGCACTGATTGCTTTATCTTGATTACTACCCATTCACTGATCGTGCTGGATTTGAGATACTATTTTCTTCTTTCTGCCTCTCCCAGGCCCATCATGTTCTGTGTTGTGTCTTTCCTGCTACCCCCCTCCCTCCTGTTGTCCATGTTGCTTCTTCTCACCCTCCCACCCTTCCTTTGTCTGTTTTGCCCCCTGTGTTTTTTTAAAAACTTTTAGCCAAGCTGTACAGCAAACGCGCTGCTCTTCAACATGGCTAAAAGACATAGGCAAAGCCAATAGCCTTCAAATAGGCGAGGCCTATTGGCTTTGCCATCGCTTATTAATATTAGCAGTCATGTCAACAATTATGTGTGCATGTGTTTTCATGTTGAATTTATATTTCAACTCTAATAAATCAATTTACCTGGATCTAATGAAAAGCTTTTTTCTTCCGAAGCGATTACGGATTCAATATTCAAATTTGAATAGTGGTGGTTTTCCATAGTATTTCTAAACACTGGAACAAATTGCTTAACCTACAGTTCTTTGTGGATAATGCCACTGCCCATTCAGGCCCTAAGGCGTTAATTTAAATATATCCAACACGTCACGGCAATATATTTCCAAATTACTGATTTGTCACCGGGAAGAGGAGCAGGGTAGAATCACCTCTGCTTTTGATTTGCTTCACTCCGCGGGCAAATCAGACCACGAAGCAATGCAGACCAATCTATTGTGACAAAGTGACACGCGGCCTGGACGCCGGCGTCCATATTCCCTTCGGAGCCGAGCACAGTAGATAATTACATTGGCTTCAATTGAATAATGATAGCAGCTTAGATCACTGTGACATTTTGTCTCAGTGGTGCTGTGCAGCAAAACATTTTATATTTTCCAATTAATTACTGGACTTTGCCAGGAGACACATAAAAAGCAGGCTTTTTTTCAGTGTAGTTTATTCTAGACATTTACGCTCCTTGAAAAAAGCCTTGTTCAGAATAGTTTTGAGCCCTTAAATGAAACAACTGGCCAAAAAATGCTGTGATGATAGAACATTCTAGATGGCAATTAACAGAATCAGAATTAGTAGAATTTTCTGATTGTAAATTGAATTTACAGCGTTGAAAAAACCAGCACTATAGCAGATTTTCCATAATCATATTTCTAGGGTTTGAGTAGAGCTTGGGTGGACGAGATTGACTGTTTGACTGTATTTCAAAATGCATTGTACATTGACAGACTAGTAGGTCTGCAGGTATTCAAAAACATTTTGCAGACTGCCTCCCACTGTGTAAATGCCTGTAAAACTCCTCCTGTGAAAAACAGCAATATGTAAAACTGAAGTTCAAATAAAACGTTACATGTGCAAATGCACAACTCTCTTTGATTTGGTAGTAAGTAAATTTTGCCCAGTAGTCATAGATTTCAATGGCCATTGCTGAGATTCTTCGCGAATCTCCTAAAAAGTTGAAAAATCTACCTCAAATGTGAGAGTAAAATCACTGGACAAGAGTACCAATTTTATGAGCCCCGATTGTGAGTCATTCTCAGTAGACTAAACGATAACTTTAATTTAATTTTGTTTGCATGACAATGCACTTGTGGGACTTACCGTGGTTATGGTCTCCACCCTCTTTATCCTGTCTGTCAATATCACAGACAACCTGGTTTCCATCAGTGGATTTTGTGGTCACTTTATCGATGAGACAATGGTACCTTTCACCATGTTACTCTTAGTTTTTCAAATAGCATGAACTGGTTATTGATATCTGAGGGTAAGTCAGTGTCATAATTTATTGTTTTTGTGTGGAATTTAATAGAAGGTACAGTATCCTGTCATATGTGGGAAAATCATTAGACAAGTGCCTTCATAAAATACCTAAAGGAACACATGATGGACGTTATGCTGAACAATGCAAACATTCACCCCCAGCCACAAGAATCTGGATTTAATCCATTGTTCTTTTGCTCACAACGCCACCCCCGTTTGGACCCAGCCATATGCAAAACTGCAAAGCCAAGTCCTCCTTGGACCGGGAACAAGCATCCTGGGACCGGTTTCGGGGCCTCACCCTTCATCAGCGAGGCTAGCTTGAATCCAGTTGCGCAGTGAGCATGGGACCCACGTCTGGGCATACCCTTCCCACTTAGGGAGACAAAAACAAAAGGAACACATGATAGACGGAATGGTGAACAATGCAAACCTGCTTAGCAGTTCGGGCTGGACTGTTCCCATGAGTAACAGGGTCAAGACTGATTTGTATTTGGCTGGGTCCAACCTGGGGTGGCGTGGTGAGCAAAAGAACAATGGATTAAACCCAGATCTTTGTGACTGGGGGTGAATGTTTGCATTGTTCTGCATTCCATCCATCATTTGTTCCTTTTGCTTTCTTAAAATACCAGGCAAATCTCTAACGATATCAGTAATATTACAGAAATGTGCATTTTTGCAAGAAAATTGTCACCATTATAATTGTGGTACTACAAATCACAAGGAAAGTTACATTTTGGTAATAAAATGTTTGGGGTGATCTTTCAACATGTTCAAGAGCCAGTTCCTTTGCTAACTCTTACCTTTTTGCTGTTTTTCCCCTGTAGCCGCCCGGACACATCCTTCTCGTGGTTCATCAATCCTTTCAAGTGCCTCTATCATCTGATATGGAAGAATTACAAGAAGTACATCATCATTGGGCTGCTGCTGATCATCCTCACCCTCTTCCTCGCCCTTTTGATTTATACTCTGCCAGGGGCCATCAGCAACCGGATTTTAGGATTATGAATATACTCATTCTTCACTTTTCCAACACTCAAAGGGGCAGAGGAACTCCAGTACTCAAATCAACAAAGTCAAGAAAATTGTCGATGCGATAGGCTTACAGCAATCACATCAGCACATAATTTGTAAAAAAAAAAAACTAAGTGCCAGGGCTCTAGTCAGGAGGCCTCTGCAGCTTGCACCACTCATTGGCACTGCCAGCGCTGCCAATGACAGTACCTACACAACTACTAACCAGCACACTGCTACATGTGTGACAATTCAGACTATTTCAGGCCCCCAAAGCTATAAAAATTGCTTGGACGGAAGATATTAGTTGTTTTTCATACATACTGAATTAATAAACAATTGCTGTTCTCCTCATCTCTAAATTATACAAACAGCGCCACCATGTGGCAGCTGTCGTAAGTGTCAGTGTCGACAATTAAGTGCTGGTGCCGACAATTAAGTGCCGGTGACGAGCACCGGAAACAACCGGCTCAAATTAAGCACTGAATCACATATGTGCTGCCTATAAAGGCACACTGATTCAAACTGATAATTATTCTAGAAACGTGCAAAAAAACAGAAGAGCTATGCATTTAGCTTGTTTTTTATACCTTGATGCAGTGTCTTGATTCACGTTGAAAATACAGGTGTTGGTGGAAGCAATGAAGACAAGGAAATGACACATTCCTCTTTCAAGCATGACACTGTCATCCTTGTAGATCACACTGTGCTGGTACTCGAAGTATTATTGTTACTTCTGTCTGTGTCTCAGCCTTTTTCACTGTGAAGGTCAAATTCTCCCCAGAAGGGAAAATCATAAGACAAACCGATATCACACCAATGAAAGGGGAATGCTGGGGCTTGAGGCTGTCTGGAATCCACGTGCCATGTCCAGAAATGCATGTCAGAACATCCTCATCTACACTCTCACTAGCCCTGTTCACAAGCAACAAAACATGTGGTGCTAGGCAACAGACCACCATCACTCTTTAACTAATAAGAAATAAATGTAATACATAGAATTTGCAATTTGGAGAACTTTGCCCTAAATTAGCATTAAGGCCAATAACCAGTGTTAATAGTCAAATGTGGATTTTGAGATGAGCATACAGCATTTCTGCATCCTCTTGGAACAACACATTCGCCAGATAAGGCCTGGTAGAATCTGAACCCAATGTCAATTACATTGGGAAATACAGGCGTAAATCAAGGCAAAAAACACTACTTTACAATATCATTACTGAGGGGGCAACTCAGAATAGTGCACACAGACGTCATCACACCTTTCAGTATCAAAAATATTGGTGTGGTATTGCCACATCAGAAGTCCTGTTGTACTTGGAATTAAAGCGTCTTCCTTCGTGAACCAGCGATAGTCACGCCTGCGTAAAAAATGAAGTAAAATAAACATGCTGAAATTCAGTTACACTTTTAGTTTCTAATCTAGCTGGCTTACAACATACTATATGCTGTAGTCACAAGACTGATGTATTGCCTATTTGCATTATTGCTGTCTAAAGCATAAAAATGTGACACCAGTTACCCCATTAATTTGATCTTTTTTTTATTAAAATGTCTTAAAACAAGAGGCCTTTTAGACATTTTATTTTGCTTGCGTCAGTGATTTATGCTCACCATTCCTGTCCTTTTATTTGAATACCAAGTGAATTTATATTGGACGAAAGTTATATTAAAAAAGGATAGCTCTTCTGCAAACATGCATATTTATTTTGTCTCATACAGTACTGGCAGCGTCCAGTTGTCTTGAAAAGAATACTAGAATAATCTACACATGCTATTTTTATATAGCGCTTCATGCCCCGCCTGTCATTTCTATACACTGCAAACAAGATGCTAACATTAATACAACTGAATGTACCTACCTCGGAGGGATGGAAGGTCTAGTCTGCCTCACTGGGATTTGAACATGTGATCTGGAGATCACTGCAGATGTTGGTGGCGACAAGGTCAACTCGTTGAGCCATCCTCCACCGGAGAACCAGGGAGGTATTAGTAAGGGGATCTGCTGGTCAAATCCAATTCCCTACAAATGGAGTAATATAGAAAGAGGAAACACTAAGATCTGTTGAAGAGGGCATCATGGACCCAATGCTCGCCCTGAAGGAGGCATGGGAGAGTTAGCCTTCACTAGGCTTTCACTAACTTTCCTGGAACTTGCAATGTTACGCACAAGTACGGTTCTCAAATAGGATTTATGGAGACTGAAGGATGCGGTCAAGAAGATCTGGGTAAGGAAGCATTTGTTTGGCGAAAAAGAAAGCACTCAACCACGAGACTCACAGAGACACCCCTACTGCTAGAAGCAGACAGCGGTATATGCATGCAAGAAGGTATGTAATAGAGTCTTAAGCAATAGGAAGTTAGAGAAGAAAGACAGAGTAGAGTCAGCGGCCACTAATGTGATGTGTGCAGATTGAGACACCTGGTAGACTTGTTTCTGTTTATCACCAAATCTCTTAAAAGTCCATATAGCTTTTCACAGTATGGTGAATGCATGCAGCCAGGCTATTGGGTACAGTAGTCAGGACACACCTAGTGGCTGCCGAAGTATTTCAGTACAATTAACATATACTAATAAGGCCAGCTCATACATCAATCATCATGGTCCATAGAAAGGACATCAGAGAAATAATGACAATATTGATAAACATAGTCACCCGCATTAAAATCGCTGCCATGGAACATGTATCTGATTTCTGAACTAGCATGTCAACGCAAGCGCCTTAATATACAATTAGCCTGCCATTAGCATCTTTCCACTACTACGCTAAGGAGATGCACACGATCGCGAGGGGTCATACTCATCGCCAGATCTAAAACATACATTTGCTGATCTTTTGTGCAATATACTGGCCTCAGCTGTTCTTTTAATTGCTCACAGATTGACACATCTCTGTAATTTGACATATTCCATGCCCTGATGCACCATAGGGATGGTGCGGCAATGTGTCTGGCTGATTACCTGATGGATAGCCGGCTTCTACCCAAGGAAGGGGTCAAGCCGTCTTAGAAACCTCCAAATGCCCCATAAATCCTTATAGGAATATCACTTCACCACTACCCTACTCATGGCTTTAATCTATTTCTTAATTATTTTGTGTGAAGATTCTGCTAATTGGGGGATGCATGCAAATGTTATAAATAGGATTTTTTGAATAATCCAATGAAAGTTACAGAGCGCTGCTCTATTCCTGCTAAATATTTCGTCTGGGTCTATATAAATAACATCTAGGTACTCAATATACACCTCTACACGTTGGTAAATACAAGAAACTTCAAACCCTACCATTCAGTTCTTCAAGTTCACAATGTACACGTAAACCATGACCAAGGTACACAATGTAGGATATCAGATGGACAATAAATAGTTTACATTTTTTACAGAAGTATGGACATCTGGTGCAAGGTTTGTTATAAATGCTATAAGGCTACTTCACAAAATGAAAACACTGAAAACAGTTTTACACAATCCTCGAATAAAGGTTTTAAATCTGAAGCAACTGGAGAGTGACTTTAAGCTCTAGTCTGATGACATGTTTACAGCCACCATGTTTACAGCCGCCATGTTTACAGTCTGCTATGATCTGCTCTTGACTCAGTGAAACGCAGAAGTTTGCTAAAGCTCAGCAACGATGGCTTTAATTACACCAGTAAGCCCACTTTTGGGCAAAGTAGTGGCATTGTAATAGGCATGCATTTATTTGACATAAAAAGACATAAAACTGTGTGTTGTTAGCCCAATCTCGCTAGTCATTGACATTGTCGAAAGGATATTTTCTTTTTTCCGTATTTCTTGCTTAATGTATGAAGTGTTTATTCTTTGCATTTCTATAATCAAGTAAAAACTGAGAACAATGTTTCCATTTGGTCTATAAAGATGCTGCCAGTATGTAACCAGCCTTCATTTAAAATGTACACACAAACCGCTGTAAAAACATTTAAAATGTACTCATAAACTGCTTTAAAATATTTTTGTGTCTTTAGTCAGTGTCGATAGAAACGAATAGCCGCTTTCATGGTAATTTATTCGATGTTGAGGTGCGTACTCTATGGTTTTGACCCCTTCTTGTTTACTAAGAAAAGGTGATCCAGCCTGTCCCATTGAAGGTGCGAAGACTGCTTGAGAAGTTCTTCCCTTGACCATGAAAAGTATAACATCCCTGTTGGGAAGAGTTCGGCCTGTCCTGTTAAAGATATGGCGGCCCTTCTGAGAAACATTTGACCTGGTAGCCCTGCTGAGTGGAGTTATTTTTATAAAAGTGTTGGAATATGAGCTATAGTGAAATATTGAAGTTAAGAGACTATTGTACTAAATATATCTTAGGTGGCTGAAAAGTGTTGGTGCTATCCTATTAAATGTACTTCAGCTGGGCTCAGAAAAGTTGGGCCTGTCCTATTAAATGTATGGTAGCTGGGCTCAGAAGAGTTGGGCCCATTCTATTAAATGTATGGCAGCTGGGCTCAGAAGAGTTGGGCCCATTCTATTAAATGTGTGGCAGCTGGGCTCAGAAGAGTTGGGCCTGTCCTATTAAATGTATGGTAGCTGGGCTCAGAAGAGTTGGACCCATTCTATTAAATGTATGGCAACTGGGCTCAGAACAGTTGGGCCTGTCCTATTAAATGTATGGCAGCTGGGCTCAGAAGGTTAGGGCCTGTCCTATTAATGAAATGGAGGCCCTTCTGAGAAAGGTTGGGCCTGGTCTATTATAGATATATCAGCCCTGATGAGAAGAGTTGGGCTTGTCTTATTACATGTATATCAGCCTGGCTCAAAAGAGATAGGCCGTGCTATTAAAGGCATGGCAGCCCTGCTGGGAAAGTTTGCGCCTGATCTATTAAAGATGTGGCATTCCTGCTGAATAGAGTTTGGCCTGTCATAATAAAGGTATGGCAGTGCAGCTGGGAAGAGTTGTACCTGTCCTATTAAAAGTGTGGGAGCACTGACGAGTAGAGCTGGTGGTTACATGATGGTCACAAGAACAGTTTTCATGTTGGTAACCAATAAGCTGCCTCACACCAGGAAACGTGAGTCTGCCTACAAACTCTGATCCTTTCTCTGCCACACTGAATTTGCAGGATAAATTATTGCAAATTTTACTCCTTGCTGCAAGCCCCTCCACCCATGCGTTTTCCACAGCTGTGTAGGAATACAGTCTCCAATTAGATGAAGCATACACATGTCTCCCTAGGGGGGAGACCAAAGACTGGGAGGTGGAATAGGGAGGAGCCTTCTTCGGTGTTCATTGTATAGAGGTACAGGAGAGGAGGTGTTCTCTTTTCCTGGGCGGTTGGAGACTTTTCACAGTTTGAGTGTTAGAAACCATAGCCTACTGTTTTAGGATCCCCCCTTCTGACCTCCCGACGCCCTTTCTCCACCCCCTTTTCCACCTCTCACTTTTCTTCCCCCTCTATCTCACTAATCCCTTTCATAGGCCCTGCTTGATGTACTTGTTATTTCCCTACCCCCCTCACAGCCTCTCACCACTCTTACATCCTGCCCCCCTCTTCTCTATCCCCCTTGCTCCACGACAACCTCTCTTCTCTTGACTTGCTGCTGATTATCACAATTTGTTGTAACCTGATCATTTAAATTGAGTTGTCATCTATTGTTTTAATTGGACTTGAATGTTACCTCATTGTATTTTTTGTTATTTCCATATCTACTCATGCGACCCTTGTAAAGCGCTCTGATACCCAAGGGTCCAGCCAGCGCTATATAAAACCTTTAAAATAAAATAAAATAAATAAAAATAGCTCTGGACCACGTGATACTGCTGGCTGACCAGCGTGTGAGTTTGCAAGTTGAAATGGAGTTAGCACCCTCAGCCAGGCCAGAAATTACCCTGGACCATGACCGCGCTCTTCGAGTGGCCTATAGTTGAGCATATCAAGCTATTGTGTTGCCTTCTTTCCCATGAGGGCATCCCTTCATAAAGCCTCATCAATATTACCTACCTGTGGTTACGAGTGGAGCATGCTTGTGTTGAGACCTGTGTGCCCATGTCTGTGTGCACTGCTTTATTTTATTTATAATGTTTTATATAGCGCGAACATGACCCTTGCGGGTATCAGAGCACTTTACAAATATTCAGGAAAGAGGAGACAGGTAGAATAAACAACAACATAATATAGGACGGAACTAGATGTAACAGCTTCCCCGGTAAGGAAAGAGACTACCTCAAGGCAAGGTCCAAGACGACAAAAGTAACAAATAAGATCATAACATGTGAGTAATAAACATGGGTGAAGATAATGCAATGCGGCAGGTCCGGGAGTAGAATTTGTGGGTTCTAGAGCAGAAATTTGTTCGACAGTAACACTTTAACTTCTTTCTTGAATGATGCAATTGAGGGGTTCAGTCTAATTTCAGGGGGCAAGGAGTTCCAGATTATTGGGGTAATACCTGAGAAGGCTTGGCTATATGTTTTCTTTTTATAAAATTTCTGTGGTTTCAACAGTAAGGTGCTGGTGCCTCTAGATGCTCTACAGTCACCCGATAGCTCCAGTTTTTGTGTAATGTGTCTCAGGGTGTGGAAGTGCAGGGCTTTACGGGTCATGCAGCAAATTTTTAAATGAATCCTTGCCTCATATGGGAGCCAGTTTAGACATTTCAGATCGGGAGGATGTTATTGTTTCTTTTAGATCCTGTGATGAGCCTAGCAGAAGTATATGTTTGTGTTCACTTGTCTTAGAACTGCCTTTAAAAAACATGCATCTTTACTTGATAACTTCATAAAATGGGTACAAATTCTGCATTTGCCACTCAACCAGTGAGGCCTAATGTGGTCTAAAACACATAATCTGTCACTCATACTTCCTATAAAGTTCTTCTGGCAGCACCCCACATTCCGTTAGGTTCTACATAATTCCAAACCAAATTTAACTGAAAAGGTCCAGGTGTGTTTTAAAGTTGTTATTAAAAGACACCTCACCCTTCTGTGAAATTATTTAAATCAAATACCCTGGGCTTTGGGTCCTTTAAAATCTAGGCGTATTGTATAATTTTTGTAAGTTGAGAGCACGCCCCCTTGCTCAATATTTTCTGAATACCCCCTTTCTGTTGTTTGTTTTTTGAGACCTTGCCCTCCAAAGGTTTTCTAGCAACAAGCCGACACAAGGACACTTTTCCAAACCCTGTATTTGCAAAAGATTGTTAAACAAAAATATATATCTATTCCCATTCCCAAAAACTTTATTTTGGCCATCGTGGACCATAAAAGTGCATACACATTAAATTTACACACGTAAAAACATGTACTATAAAATGGTCCCCATAAATAGCTATACAAATTAATAGTTTAACAGCATTAAAGTGCATCACAGGGTTCACAAGGTGGTAGATCCGGGCAATTCATATCTGTAATCCGTCCTTATCCAGCTACCATGTGTATTTCCCCTATGTAGGGGCCACATGGGACATAAGCGACTGCACATGCAGTTTTGTCAATAGTTAAAACTCATTTCATCAGCGGACTTGACGTTAAACCATTAAAAGGAGTAAAAATGTGGGTAATTTAAAAAAAAAAAAATGCGAACAATACAGACTTTTAAGGCTGCGGTGGCAAGTTTAGAAACATCCAGCGAGTATGCCACATCGAGGTTAAGAATCGAGATACAGCAAAGACATTGGGCATATGAGTGTCATACTTTAGGACTCTAAATGCCTCCTCGCAATGCACAAACCCTAAGTTCCTGCACAGTTGGATAAGCCAGCGCTGTCTAGCTGATTTGTAGCCAGGGCAGAAGAAAAAAACATGGAGCTCTGACTCTTCCTCACAGTTACAGGCAGGGCACCCTCGAGGTGTAATTTTAGACCATTTGTTGGAGAAAGCACGGAGCAGCAAGGTCCCAAATCTAAACTGGACGTATAATTCCTTGCCAAGGTTGGTTGGATGTCATCATACTGGAAGGACTCTATTATATACTCGTCTTTGGTTCTCAAGAATTCGGCTGCCAAGTGTCCTAAGGCCGAGCTTTCCTGGATATCTGCGAGTTTGTACATCCTATAAGATCTTACCAGTTCTGAGCGTGAAATTACAGGGCACATTTCCTCAGGATTACTCCATAAGCTTGATTTACCCAGCCTACAACATATATCCTTTACATGTACAAACCATGGTATTTTACCTACACCCGGGAATCTCAGTAGCTCCTTTATCTCTGACCGATAAACGGCCATTTCCGGGGTCACCCACAGTCTGCGCCAAAAAGTTAGGGGTCTAAGTCCAATCTCATCCCCAATTGGTCTGATTCCTAGATCCAGACGTAGGGGAATGAGGGGCGTACTAAGGGGGAGGCCTAACATCTGCCTCATAAAATTATTCTCTATTTTACTCAAGCTACCAGAAGAGCAATGACCCCATAATTCAGCCCGTACATTGTAGCGCCCCTGGCTTGCACTTTATAAATCTCAGCTATGGGCCCAGCTGGTTTGTAGGAGGAATATCTGTACAATTTTGCAATTCCCCCCACAGTCTGGGCTAGCTTAAGACTTGCTTTGGCCATTTGCGGGCCCCACTCCAGATTTTCTGTCAAGGTGACACCTAGGTAATCAAATACAGACACCGTCTCAAGCATAGTGCCATTTAAACAAGGGTTAGAACGGGATGTTAGCTGAGTTGAAGACCATAAATTTCGCCTTCTGCGTATTAATCTCCAGCCCCCTGTTTTTGCAGAAGGTAACAAAGCTATCGACTGGGCGACTTTGATAGTAAAAGAGTGTCATCTGCAAACATCATTGCTGGTACCTTTCTACCTGCTATCTTCGGCGCAGCGTTATCCTTTGCCTCAATGAGTAGGGCGACCAATGCGTTAATAAATAGGCAAAACAGGGTAGGTGCGAGCACGCACCCTTGCCTTACTCCTCTATTAACTGGTAGTCAGGAGGTTAGTTCGCCACATTTCCCATACCGCACTTGGCCGAAGTTGCCTTCATGCAATCTCATAAGCATACTCAGGAGGTAGATGGGGATCCCCAGATCTCTAAATACACCCCATAATTTTACTCTGGGCACCAAATCAAAGGCCGTCTTCAGGTCCACAAATATTAGATAGAGACTGCCACCCTCTATTGTTACTGTTTTCCAATATAAAAGTTGGAGTCTATATATTTGGTTGACGGTGGAAATGTTTTTTCTGAATCCGGCTTGATATGGGCTCGGGCTCAAGATTTCATACTCTTCCATCCACACCTGAAGGCGATCAAGGAGTACCCGTGCAAACAGTTTCTGGGTGACATCGATCAAACTGATCAGCCTATAGTTTGTAGGCAAAAGGGGTGAACCCTTTTTAAAAACTGGGACAATTTCCGCCCCAACCCAGGTTTCAGGGATCTCCATACCTTTCATAATAGTGTTCAATAATGCCCATAGGTAGGGTCCCCATATTTTTGGTTCTGCCCGAAAGAGATCCCCCGGTAACTTATCCAATCCCGGTGCTTTGCCGAAGGGAAGCTTGCTTATTGCGTTTAGTACTTCAGTCAAAGTGATCCCAGGGGCCTCTTCATGAATAGTCCCTAAGGAGATTATGGATGTTTCATCACTTGGGCCAACTGCTTCCTTTGTAGTGTATAGAGCCTAAAAATGTGTCTTCCATACATCTGCTGCTTTATTTGGCTGTATGGCTGACTTCTCTTCACTACAGCCTGTACTGACTATTGTCCAAAATGCCTTCATGTCTTTGTTGGATAGGACAGTTTTTAAAGCATCCCATCTGTCCAGTTGCCAGGTCTTTTGTGCTTGTTGGATGCTATCTCTATACAGCACCCGCATTTATTTAGTTAGGGACTAGTGGCGGCTCGCAGAGGGAATGCTGTGGGGTGATGGGGCGGGGCAGGGTGGGGGGTAGTGGAGACGGACATACAACGGCAAGGAGTAAAGTAAGTAAATAAATAAATAAAACTATTTACCTTGCGCTCGCTGCATCGCCAACTCGGTGTTGCAGCGAGCGCAAAGTAAATAGTTTTATTTATCTATTTACTTACTTTACTCCTTGCCATCGCATGTCCGATTCCACAACCCCCCCACCCTGCCCCACCCCACCGCCCCACAGCATTCCCTCTGCGAGCTGCCACTGTTAGGGACCTATCCTTTGCTTTGATGGCATCAAACAGAGCCCGCTTGGCCTCTCGGCAGGTGTCGTTAAACCAAGATCGTTTAGCCCCTTTTTTCACCCTAGAAGATACCTTTGGATAAAATATATCGACCAGTTTGGATGTCAATTCTGCATGCAATTCTGCAACTCTATTGGTGGTTAGTAAAATGCCCTCTGTAGTAGTATCCTCTCCCATTTCTAGTAAGGTCGGAATAATTGATGAATATAGTGTGGCCATCTTATCGGGTGACTGCTGAATTATCCCCCACCTTATTCTTCTTCTGTTGTTAGAGAGTATTAATCTACTATCTAGGGAGGTACAGCTAACCGTGGTATTTCCAGAATCCGGCTTCTCCAGTTCCATGGTCAGAGTGTTGTGATTGCTGTCATGTCACGGCAGGACAGCGCAATCAACAACCCTTTGCCATAGCCTAGTCTCCACTAGGATATAAACCAACAGGGAGGATTGGCCTATTCTATTAAATGTTAACTTCCCCAGTATATCCGTATATACGCTCTCAGGGAGTTGGTCAATGTGACTGAGTTAATCTGGAGTGCCAGCGGGGACCATGCTTTAATCGGTTGGATTTGAGGGTCTGGTATTAGCTATCGCAAATCCTCCTCGCTGGGGGTTATATCACTGGGCTCGGCAAGGGGCTCAAATTGACAATTAAAATGCCCCCCCTACAATCAACTGCATATTTGTGGGGACAGTAGGAATAAAGAGATTCAATTGGTCAAAGGTCAGGGATTCATGGCTAAGGCTTACGGGTCGAGAATAAACGTTAATGAAAGCTATTTTTAACTTAGGGGGAAAAGTGAGTGCTACACACTGGATGTCATTAGACGGAGGGTTCAGCTGTTCAGCTGTACAACCCAGATGTGAGCCAACCCAAATGCATAAGCCCCCAGACGGTCTATCCCTTCCCCCTGAGGTGGCAGGAACATTGAATGATGCAAATCCCACCCTTAAAGCGTCTTCCCATGCCCAGGTTTCCTGAAACAAGCATACGTCATATTGGTCCATGAAAAGCCCCCAATCGGGGCAGGACAGTTTGCTTTTTAAACCAACAATGTTCCAGGATAAGACCCTCAGCTTATTACTTAGTTTACGCATATCAAGGGTGCCATCAAGTGTGTAGGTATTGCGGGGTTGAATATCCCTCGTTTTAACCGAGGGATGATTATCTGCTACTCTCATGGATACACCTTCCCTCAGTGTGCTATTACTTAGGGGAACAGGTATTGGGGCAGCTGGTGTTCCAGGCGACTCTTCCCATATCTCTAACACACCATTGGTCATCTGTTGTATTACTGCTTGCTGCTCCTTTGATTCTGCCCCTACCCCAAGGCAAGTGGTCTGGCTAGGCTGGCCGCTACTATACTCCTCTAGTTCTATTACAGACCTCGAGCCTCTAAATCCCTGGGCTGGTCCCAGTGTCATTGCTTGTCAATCTACCTCTTCCAGAACTCCAAATCTATTTGTTACTGGTATATTAAATAGCAAGGGTCTGGGGGGTGGATGCCAGTAGCCCACAATTTGTTGTTCCAATGGCCACCTGCTGAATTCTGGGGTGATATGGGCCCTAGATGACATATGGCAGTGAGTGTAAAAATAGTCCAGTGCAAAGGCCCTGACCCCTGTAGGTGGCTCCTGGGGACAAGGTTTCTGACTTAGTAGGGTACAGATGGTCAGGGGATTTTTAAAATTGATAACTACACAATCCCCTTTTATTGTTTTTTGTCTGTTTCCTACCCAACCAACTCTGCAGACCATTAGGATTTCCCCTGCCCTATCATAGGGGAGTTGTCTGTACCTCGCCAACTAAAACAAACATTTGTTCCTGAGGTCCAGTTGTGTTTCCCTCTGGCCGTTTTTAATTTCTGGTACTCCTGTCAGTATAATTACATACAGGGATGAAGCTGGGGGTAAATTTATAGTGGGCATGTTTGCTACTTTCGGCCTACCTGCTATACCCTCCTCACCCCCCAACACTTCTCTGCTCTCCATAGTCCCTATTGGAGTGGGGCTGTTTTTATTTGTACCCCGCTTGGGATGCACTGGATTGTCATCCCCAACCTCATAATTAGAACTCCTGGGACCAGTGGAGGTGATGTGGTCTTGAGCCTGCCGTGCACCTGGCGTTTCTGTAGGAGTCAGAGAAGGTTTACCTATCTGGTGACTATGGTCATTCGCCCGCCTGGGGCCCAGAAGGATGGTGCGATCTTGATTCCTCAACGCACCAGGCCTATCTAGGGGTGACAGACTTGGGCTATCTACCTGGTACCTAAAATCATTCCCCCTTGCAAAAGGTTCGTGTGTTGCTTGCACTAGTGTTTGCTTGCCTGTTATCCTCCATTATTAACAATTTATCTATGCGATCAACTAGGGAGGCAAGTTCTTCCCTCACAATAGCTCTAAATTGGCTCTGTAAGTCTGTCAACAAATTCAATACCCAAGATGGATAGTCTGTATCTGATCGAGTGTTAGCGATACATCCTACAGTTTCATCAGTGTTATCCAAATCCTCCACGCTAGTTATTTGGCCCTACGTTAGTTTTCTTTCTTTTGGCTCCCACCCCATTTACTTGCTTGCGCTTCCCATTCTTTGGTATACTGGTGACAGTTCCCCCCTTCCGAGTTACTGTTTTAAGTACAACTTCTTGATGTGGGGATGGCAGGGGCATGGTTACACTAGCTGTGGAGGCTGGGGTGGCAACTTGGGAAGTAGATAAATCAGACACCGGGCGACAGAGATCTGGGGTTAATGACAAAAGCCTCTCAGTGAGCTCTATTTCTGTAGTTACCACACCTATAGCCCTCTGTAACATCCTGTCAGTTGAGGTTGGTGGCAATGAGGAAGAAGGGGTTACTTGGGGTCGGGATTGTTGTTTAGCAGGGCAGGTGCGCTTTCCCATTATTAACCCTTGACAGTACAGTAGTGCAAACAGGATCAGCCTACTAGGACCAGAGTTAATTGGGATGAAATGTGAGCTATACAAGCAAGATGCCCCAATACAAACAGAAAGCACAAATAGCGAGTGGGAAGGGAAAGGGTTTTCGGCCTCTGGGCTCGTGTTACTGGCCGGTAATCGAGGGTCTCTACTACGATCACCACCCTTCTCAGACCTAATAATACTCTAAATGGAGGCAGATGGATTACAAACTAGTTGGCCAACAATCAAAAAACGTTATCAAGAATGTCTCAGATACTCCCCAGTCCCCTAACAATGAAGAGTAATAGTCAAAAAGTGTTCCATAAAGTCGTATAAGAAACGCTCTACTGGTTACACAGCAGAAGCTCCTACCAACAATCCACTTTGGCCCCCGCTGCAATTGGGCCAGTCAACATCCAGTGGCTACATATAGTTCAGCAAAGTACTTTTTGTCAGTGCGGTTCCAGGGGTGATAGCAGGGGGTATCTCCAAATAAAGAAATATTTAACCAACAAAGTCTTACCCGCAGGCCAGCATAGAAAAGTCGGACCAAGGGGGGTGGCCCTGCCCTGCCTCTTCCTGGCAATGACGGGCCCGCTCTTGGCTCGGGATTCACCCCGGCGCGTCCCACGCCGCGGGAGATGAGGCAGCGATTTAAGCGCGGTGTTGGCGCCTCCCCCTCGTCAGCGGCAGCGTTAAGGAGTCCTGTTGCACCCTGCGACTTGTAGTCCCACCAGGGTGAGCAGCGGGCTTGCGGTATTGCAGGCAGCAAGGAGAAGGTGCACCCCCGGACTGAGGTCCCACCAGGGTGAAACAGCACGGTGGTAATTGCCCCCAAAAATGGCCCGACTGGTGCCCCAGCAGAAAACAGCGTCCCGCGTCGTGGGGGATGAGGCAGCGCTTTAAGCACGGTGTTGGTGCCTCACCCTCATCAGTGGCAGCGGGAAGGAGTCCTGTTGCACCCTGGGACTTGTAGTCCCACCAGGGTGAGCAGCGAGCTTGCGGTGGTGCAGGCAGCAAGGAGAAGGTGCACCCTGGGACTGAGGTCCCACCAGGGTGAAACAGCACGGTGGTAATTGCCCATAAAACGGCCCGACTGGTGCCCCAGCAGAAATCAGCGTCCTGCGCTGCGGGGGATGAGGCAGTGCTTTAAGCGCGGTGTTGGCGACTCCCCCTCGTCAGCAGCAGCGGGAAGGAGTCCTGTTGCACCCTGGGACTTGTAGTCCCACCAGGGTGAGCAGTGGGCTTGTGGTAGTGCAGGCAGCAAGGAGAAGGTGCACCCTGGGACTGAGGTCCCATCAGGGTGAAACAGCACGGTGGTAATTGTCCCCAAAAATGGTCCGACTGGTGCTCCAGCAGAAAACAGCATCCCCTGTTCACTAAAGGGAAGGTAATCCATGAAAGCATAGATTTTGTGAAATGTGCTCCAACTTCAACAAATATTGGACATATTTAACAAGAATTGGAATTTTACACTATGAAAGTAAATACAAAGGGCATTTGCAGCAAAACACGGCAACTGCATTGACAGCCTCGTTTATGGCACAGACAAAAACGTCATCTGGGAATGTGACACTCTGATGTAATCAAACATATAGCAGTGACTTTACAATTTCGCATTAAAGAGACATGCAACTTTTAGGATGCACCATGTGTAAGGCAAGCATATCAGTGGGAGCCTATTTGTGCAGCAAATGTTCATTTAAATAAGTGTATTCATTTACAGTGAGACACAATTCCTAGGGGAATACTTTTAAACCTTGTGCTAGGTCCTCGTGCCAGCTCCCCCTGCAACAGTTCTCCTGTCCAGCTTGCCCCCAGTCCGCTACCCTCTGCTGCCTGTCTACCTACTGCCCTCTGTTTGTGCCTCCTATGCTCGTTTCTTGCACTGTTTGGCCTTTTCTGCTTTTTTTTCTGCCCTCTGTTTTTCCTTTTTCTGCTTGTTTTTCTGCCCTCTGTTTTGCCTTTCCTGCTCGTTTTCCTGCCCTTTGTTTTGTTTTTTCTGCTTGTTTTTCTGCCCTGTGTTTTGCCCTCTTCGGCTCTGTTATGCCTTTTTTGCTCTTTTTTTTCCCCTCTGTTTTCCCTTTTCTGCTTGTTTTTCTGCCCTCTGGTTTGCCTTTTCTGCTCGTTTGTCTGCCCTCTGTTTTACCTTTTTCTGCTTGTTTCTTCCCTCTTCCTGCCATTTCACTCCTCCAGCTATTTCCCTCCTCCCTCTACCCAGCACCCCCCACCCCCCCCAGGACCTACTTAAAGGAGGCCGCAGCGCGACACCCAATGAGCAGGTTCTCGTGCCAGATCCCCCTGCAACAGTTTTCCTGTCCAGCTTGCCCGCAGTCCGCTACCCTCTGCTACCTGTCTACCTGCTGCCCTCTTTTTGTGCCTCTTCTGCTCGTTTCTTGCTCTGTTTTGCCTTTTCTACTCATTTTTCTGCCCTCTATTTTGCCTTTTCCTGCCCTCCGTTTTGCCTTTCTGCTCAATTGTCTGCCCTCTGTTTAGCCCTCTTCAGCTCTGTTTTGCCTTTTCTCCGCGTTTTTCTGCCCTCAGTTGTTCTGTTTTCTTCCCATTTTTCTGCCCTCTGTTTTGCCTTTTCTGCTCGTTTTTCTGCCGTTTGGTCTTTTCTGCCCTCTGTTTTGCCCTCTTCTGCTCTGTTTTGCCTTTTCTGCTTGTTTTTCTGTTCTCTGTATTGCCTTCTCTGCTCGCTCGTTTTTCTACCCTCTGTTTTGCCTTTTCTGCTCATTTCTTCCCTCCTGCCACTGTTTCCTCAAGACCTGGCGTTTTCGACAGAGACCTCGCCGCACCCCACCGCCCAGATTCCCCCAGGGGTGACAGTGCCATGCTCTACAAATGGTGATTGATTGAAACCAAGTGTATGAATTATGTACAAGTGATTTTCAGACGTTCTATTTTTGGTCGCAGCGGTCTTCTCACTTTGACTAACAGATTTTACTTGAAATTTGTGGTTTAAGAGATTGGAATGCTCTGAAGCTCCTGACACTGCTTTTTTATTATTTAAAATACCTTTGTTTGTAACTACCTCTTCTGTGTAGTTGCATTTCATACTTTTATATCCATCACTTAAGTTTTTTGTTTTTTTTCAAAGTGCTGGAATATGAGCCATAGTGAAATGCTGAACTTATGAGTCCTTGTTTTGGGATTTATGTATTTCAGACTTCTGACCAAAACAATAAACAAAAAAAACATTACAGGCCCGGTTTCAAACCTTAAAAAGCATTGGCAAAGCCAACAGGTTTGGACTTGGCAGCCCTGTGATTTTTTTATGTCTTTTTTTGTAAACATGTGCAATAGACATTACAAGTATAAATAAAAAGTAAGACTTCTGCAGTCTAAAGGCCATATGCATACGTTTGCAGAGAAAAATAAGTACAAATTGGCACATTGCAAAAATAATTTAGAGAACCTTGAAATTATGGTAGAATTAAAGCAGAGAATTTGTCCACCAGCTCTGGGACTGTAGTGGAATACTTTCTAGGTAGAGGTGCCCATGTGTAAGAGGAAAATGTTACCACTCACAGTAAAGAGAGCCATTAGCTGACATGGGCTTACCTATTAACCATGGAGGAAGGAAGTTAAATGTGAATGACACTTGAACAGACTCATGGATAAGAGGGCTGACCAAAAGTCCCTCTATATGTGGTTACTTTTATTATTTTGTTATGGTAAACATGAGTTGGCAAGAGAGCAACATTATCTCTAGGCCAGACCTAAAAAGCTATAATCCACTCAGGAGATAGTGATGAACTTAGGGCACCTCACAACTCTGCTCCACTCCAAGGGACTCGAAGTGACGAAAAGGGAGACTGGAGACACCTCAAGTGATAGGCACATCGGTCAAGAAACTCTATGTTGCCCTGTTTGAGATAGCCCATGTTACCTTTTACCTATTTAGAGTAAAGGATAAAAAATAAATGCAGCCAAAACATGCATCTTTATTGCACATGATAGATTGTGAAAGACAAGAACATAGTAATACACTTACCAAACAGGTGAGGAGGTTCATAGTAAGTAGGTCTTGCAAATTAGGTACCAAACTTCTTTTATAAACAGAAGTGGTTTGTAAAAACAATGGATCGCCTTTTGTGTTTCATAAGCTTGTCAAGGCAAATGTAAAATTATTGTAGAATGAGCAAAGTCTCAGGAATTAAAATAATTTGAATTAGAGTGAAATATTAGATCAAGATGATCGTGAGAACTTCCCATAAGGGATTTACATTCAATGGGGTGCATCATGGAGCAACTGAGGCACCGAGATCCAATGGAATGATAGCAAATATGTCTGAGTGAATAATGTTTAGAAAATTGGTACTGGAGGGAATCCATTCGTGGACTTCAACCTGAAAAGTAGAAATGTAGTACGTTGAGACAAATCTTGGTTCCACGTGGGAGGATGAGGATAGTGATGAATAAAAACAAAGAGAAGAAATGAAACATGCTTGCTTAGTTATGAAAATATTTACTATGCAAGGTTCTCTTTGGGACATGACAACGTTCAATACAGCCACATACCTTAATGCTGGAGGACAACAGGAACAAATAACTGCATAGAGAAGACAGGAATGTTGTTTGCTAAATCCATGTATAACGTGTCCCATGTATGCGTCATCGGGAAGTATGTAATAAATTTCCCTGTAACATATTCTGGTACTGGAAACTTGGACATGCGTCGCTGACCACATTCCTATGTTGAGGCAGTCCTAAAAAGATAGAGGTTACAGGCAGTCACTGCAGATGCTGTATATAATCGGACCCCCAGGATTTTACGGCCTGGGATAGCACAAAAAAGCAAAATTTACAACCCCAAAGTGTGCGGATTATTTGTACAGCAGCACTAGTCCTCGGACACGGAGGGTGTCTGAGGCCAGAGACAGCCACTAGTCCTAAGGTGCACAGGGCAGTAGGCACAGGAGGGGTCTTTTGGGGGAGGGGAGTTTACAACGCAGAGGGGAGGCACAGGAGATGGTGACAGTGTGGGGAAGAAGAAGTGTTGTTAACGCCAGAGCTGGGGGCTTTGCAGCTGGGACACCACGCTTGAGTCCTGGCGTTGGCTCAACATACTGTGATTCTCGGCACATCTTTTAATCTCATTCTGCCTAAAAAAAAGCAGCCTTGTTCAATGTAACTGGAGCTCATGCAAAAAGCTCCAATGCCTGTCGAATGTGCACTATATAAAGCAGCAAACAGTAAAGAGTCTTTGGGGGATATTCACAAGAACGTGCGCTAAACAGCTCCAGAAAATGTTAACGCAACTTTACACATCGCGGTCTATCGCGGGAAAATAACCCCGTGTTAACCTGGAATTCACAACAAGGCAGTACCATGCAATAGTCCTCCGAAAACACGGCCAATGTCCGCGATACAACCACCGCGACGGAGTCAAAAACACAAACCCCAACACCAAAAAACATGCGATGAGCCCATTCGCGATGAGGAAATCAGCGATAAGCAGCGCCAGGCCTGCCATACACACACGGTAGGCTGGAAAATCACTACAAAAGTAGAAAAAACACACAAACACAAAATGACCAACACCCAAGCACCATGGAGGCAGCCGGAGCAGGCGCAGAGGACGAGCGGAACCCCACAAGCACCCTGGACGACCAGCCTGGGACCTCGGGGACAGGGAAGGGCAAGGACAAGAAGAAGAGGAAGACGAAGTTCAGTCCGCAGGAGAATAGGATCCTGGTCACAGAGGTGTTAGAACACCATCAACAACTGTTCGTCGCCTCCAATGTGTCATTGGGCACCAAAAATGGATTATGGCGGTCCATCGTGTACAAGGTGAATGCCGTCGGAGAGCACAAGAGGCCAATGGACGAGGTCAAGAGGCGATGGATTGACATCAAGCGCAAGACCAAGGAGAAACTAGCAGGCAACCAGAAGGCAGCAATGCAGACTGGAGATGGGAGCCCAGCACCACAGCTGGAGCTGGATGACATGGAGGAGCTGGTGTCGACAGTCATCAGTGTGGAGACCGTGGCAGGAGTCGGGGCGCCGGACACTGCTCGACAAGACACAACACAACGGCAACAGGGTGAGTAACCACCACGTACTGGGGGGACGGGGGGAGATGGCCACAATGGCACACATGCACAATTAAGCAGAGCCCAGTGCACACCCACAATGACTCTGGATCATGGCCCTGATCAACAGCCTGTCACAATGTACATTGCCATGCTGTCTGAATGTGAACATGTGCCATGCGTCTACATACATGTGGACACATTGTAACACAGCATCTCCCCTTCACATTGCAGGGGCACAGTCAACGTCACCTGCAGAGCAGTCCCAGCCACTCTTCACTGATGACGAGGAGGACACCACCAGCATCGACACCCAAGCCCTCCAAGACATCATTGAGCTCATCCGCCAATCACCTCCAGGACCAGGGCAGCCCAGCTGCATCGAGGAGACCCCACCCACTCCACAAACCACCCAGCAGGAGGCACCCACTGTCTTGTGGATTGTTACCTGCCTTGTTATGTTGGCCTAGGCCTGGCTGCCATGCTGCTTTTCTTTGCGCACGTTACACTGAGCCGGGCCTTCCTCGCCCTTTGCTCGTGCCAAGTTCTTTTGCACTGTCTGCATTTTCTGTTGTTCACCTTTTTGGGCTCAGTCTGCACAAACATGTACAAGGTCGCATAACAATGTATTCTGGTTCTTCCTGATATGGCCAGTCTCGCGCACCCAGACATAACATTATGTGCAATTGCCATGAAGAATTTGGTATGCTTTTAATACTGTGGTTTACTAGCGCTTAACACACTTGGAGAAATCCCTTTCAGTGAGAAGAGCTATGATGTCCTGCTGATGTAATTCTGCATCTAGAGACTGAGGTATGGGGGTTCGCTAGTCAAAGCCCAGAGGTCTTCTATTTCTATAATAAACTATCTTACTGCAAGGGGAGGGTGGTAATGTTATTTATACGTTTATCCACTGAGCTCTGAGATGCTTTCCCCGTTTGTATTCTATGGAATTGTAACCATGCTGCTTATATTATTCATATGCATTATGCTATTAGTACTGACACGTGTACTGTACATTAGAGCACGTAAGTTGGAATAAACATTTTAAACTATCCAGTGTCTCTTCCTACGCACCTTGTGGACAAGTACGAGTGAGTGACGAAAGAGTGTTCTTGCTTCTGCGAGTCCTGAGATAAAGATACCGTGTTCTGGGTTGTCCAAACATTAGTACTTGGGTGCTAATGGGATGCTAAGCTAGTTGGGTTGGGGTTTTTGGGTGCTACGGTATATGGTGGCAAACCACTGTATTCCGGGGTCCCATTTTCCTGTGCATAGCTCTGTGTATGTGCAGAAACCTTATGACATGGCGCGACCACCGTGGGGCAGCTTATCTGCGAGACAGCTTGAGTAGTACTTGTGCTTGTCCACAAACCCCTCGCGTACGCTTCCGGAGGCGTATGTGACGGTGATACCTCCTATATTGAATGTTTTATAGGTTCTTTCAAGCTTGATATTATTAAAAAGGTTAGTTAACAGACCCATTTTTGTGCTCCCTGTTAGGTTGTCGAATATAATTGTTTAGTCATGGCTGGTGTGGCGATAGCTGCACATAGTCGAGGAGCACTCCGAGACCACTTAGCTGTGTATGGAGTGCCCGATACTGGGGTCGAGTTGGTCTTTGTGGTTCAAGCCGATCCGGCTTATCACTTTGAAGTGTTTTACACTTGGATCACTTTTGAAGCGGTGGATGCAGGTGATAAGCTGTTTCATGAATATAAGCCCACCGCTGTTCCTGCTGCCTATCGACCCTATACTGCTCTTGAAGTGCCTCTCACGGCTTGGCAGCACCGTGTTTGGTTCAATGGCGCCCTACCACAACCAACTACCGCAGTTCGTTTAGGCCCCTTATCAATTCAGGGGGCCACTTGGCCTGTATTGGCCGGGTATACCCCGCATCCAAATTATCTGGCATTACCGCTTGCGGAACTGCGCACTATGCATACCGAATTGGTGCGAGTGCATCGAGCCTTGGTGACATACGTTACAGGTAGCCTCCATGGAGCTGCTCCTGTAGTCGCAGGCCAACCAGCTATTGCAGCTGGAGTGACTATAAGTCCTGTCATGGTAAATTCTGTGATGGGCAAACGTCCACAAAATAAGGACGACTATCCTTACTGGCTTGCTGAAAAGTTCGATCAGATAGAAGCAGTGTTTCCACATACATCCCCAGTAGATAAACACCGCATCCTCACGATAAGTTTGCCAAAAGACATAATCCCCGATTTGACATCATGTGAAAACTGGGGTAAGGTATTCGCAGCAGTTTATTCAAAATGTTTTGGAACTCCTTCCATGACGGTTCTACCCTCTGTAATTAAAAAAGTACAGGATGAACATGGCCCTGAAGCGGCTGTGGAATTAGGGATGAGACTAGTGGGAGTGTTTGATGTAGTAGCTGAGCTGATCCTTGGAAATGTCAAGGGCGATGCTATGAACTTTCAAGTAGCGAATGCTTTGGCTTTGGTCCCAGAGTTGGACAGGCCTCGCGAATTACCGAAAATAATAGCCCGGGCTTATAAAACAATTGGAAGAAATAGCCTAGGCAACAAGCCTTTTGTAAAAATGCAAACTCAATCGCAAACACAAGTTATACAAACAAAAAGTGCATCTGAGAAAGATGATAAACCAGTCTTCACTAAAAAGAGTTGGAGACAGAAAAAGCAGGGTAAGCAACAAAAGAAGCCGGGGTCGAGAGGCGCTTCCCCAGTTTCGGTTTCTTCTGAACGTACTTATGATTTACGTGATAGGTCAAGGATTAAATCACCAGAAAGGTTTCAGAGCTCTGATACGCGTTCTCCTCGTTCTTCACAGGCCCAGACGTCGTCACAGGCTGGTGGAGGAGGACGGCAAGATAGAGGAAGGGGCCGAGAGGCTCCCCAGGAGCGAGACCAACCTCGACAACAAGTCAGAGGTAAAGCAGAAGACTTTCATCTTCCTCGACCGCAATTTCAGAAGAAAAAGGTTGCCGCTGTCACAGCGAAATATGCCTCAGACCGTGAGAACGAGACTCCAGAATTGGACGTGGGCAGTGACCCTCCTAGACAGCGCCGCGGAAGTTACCATAGTGCGGGAGGCGCTACGTCCTCATATGGAGGCGACAGCAACTGAAACATTCGTTACTGTAGAGACAGCTGACACGAGAGTGGCACCCCTGACAGACTATATAATATAGTCATACAAATTGAAGGTGACATACCGCGTGAAATAAAAGGGATTTTTGGGAAAATCTAACCTCTTCATATGACATTTTGTTAGCAGAGGTGGATTGGCCACCCCCATTCGTTTTAGCTGCACATAAAGGAGAGGAGGTAATCCTTCCAAGCTTTTCAAAGCATGTCCCAAAAGACAAAGCTGAAGCACTTGCAGCTGAGTGGGCTGTGTACCTGGCACCAGCGTTATACCGCAACCATGTGGGATGGGATGAAGAGTCACCTCCCCATGCAATACCTTTGCGGTCACTACCGCAGCCACAACCCCAATATCCCATCAAACGGCAGGCAAAAGGCCCCGTCTCCGAAATTCTGACACAGTTGGAATATCAGGGAGTAATTGAACCATGCGTATCACCTATGAACAATCCCCTTTTCGTGGTTTCTAAACCCGATGGATCGTACCGCTTAGTTTTGGATTACCGGCATTTAAATACTCATTGTCGGAACTTTGCGGTGCAAAATACACACAGTTCTGCGCTTGTAGACAGTCTTGTTCGTAAAAAATACAAAACGACACTTGACCTTTCAAACGGTTTCTACACGCACAACCTAGCCCCGGAGAGTGGTCAATGGACCGCATTCACATCCGGTGGTAAATTATTCCAGTTCCGGCGATTACCCATGGGCTATAAAAATAGTCCGGGTATATTCGCCGCCCGTGTTGTTTCTTTGTTAAATGACATTGATCAAGACGCATGTTCGTACGTTGATGACATCTATCTGACAGACGACGAGTTATATCAGCATCTGTCCCGTGTGGACCGCATTATTCTTGAATTTGCGGAGCAGGGTTACAAATTTAACTTTGCTAAGTCACACATTGCTGAATTTACCGTTCTGTTCTTGGGCTATGAGCTCAATAACGAAGGTAAGGGCTTAGCCCCCATTTCTTGGAAAAATGTGCACATTTGTGCCCCCAAATACTCTGAAGAAGCTTCAGTCTTTGCTGGGTTTCCTGAACTTCGGGCGTACTTACATTCCCGAATATGCCCAGCGTATCAAGCCTTTGTATGCTTTGATACAACCTACTTATTCAAGGTCTTGCTGGCTGCCTGAGCATACCTCAATTCTGCAGTCTTTGCAGACAGACCTTTTGGAGTCTAAATATCTTTTGACTCGTGATAACCACACAAACCTGGTGATTAGAATAATTCCGGGGGCGGTGGGATTCACCTATTTAACCTTTAATGAAGGTGATACAGTACCTATCGCATACAAGTCACATCTGTACACTTCCGCTGAATTGCGCTTTACATCTGTTGAAAAAGTTCTGACTGCAGTGCAAATGGCGATTCTAAAAGAACGCGCACTGGCACAGGGTAAGCGGATTCTGGTGGTAACACCCTGTCCTGCCCTGGAGGCAGTAACAAAGGCAAGTGTACCGAACTCAAAAGCAATGCATCCCCGTTGGATACAATGGGCTACATCTTTGACGTCTTCGGACGTCACTTTTGTTTTTGATTCTTCTCTTCAGACTCAGGAGTTTTTGCAGTATGAATTCGTTCATCCTCCTCCTTTGTTTTTACTACCGCTTGAGGATTACAAATGTGTGATCTACACCGATGGTTCGGCGCAACCGGCCACTGGGTCCAAGCACGCTTATTCAGCTGCATGTGCTATTGTTGCGGGTTCCTTTGTGAATGGAACGTTCAAATCCTCTGTAGTGCACACTCGCACACTTGGAGATAGTACCGCACAATTGGCCGAGCTGCATGCATTGCTACTTGCACTTGAGTTCGCTTCACAGGATGAGACCACTCTTATTGTATGTGATTCTTTTTACTGTGTACAATCTTACAATGACAATCTGTTTTTCTGGTCGAAAAACGACTACAAGGACGCAAAAGGGAGCACAATTAAGCATAAAATGCTTTGGGTTCGAGTGGCAGAATTGCAACAACGTCTGCCCCTCACACAGGTGGTTCACACCTTAGGCCATCAGCGGGTGGGCGCACACGCTATTGGTAACGATCTGGCAGATGAAGCTGCCCGTTCAGCAGTAGTCACGTGTTCAGTAGCAGCGGTTACCAGGTCCATGTCTAAAATAGACCCTGTTATTTTAGCAGCTATTGCTGCAACCAAGGAAGGTGATAATTACCCTACAGGTTTCCCTTCCAAGTATTCTTACAAATTAAGTCCCGATCAGGTTCCTTATGTAACTATACCTGACGTTGGAGATCGGCTGATCCCCAACGCGGACCGCAGGAGTGCCTTGATATCAGCTGCACACGAAGGCATGGCTTCGGCACATGCAGGTGTGTCAGCTACGGTTTCCATCTTGCAGCAGCGTTATTGGTGGCGTGGGTTATATAAAGACACCCGTGCTTTTGTGCTTTCTTGCGACGTTTGTCAACAGATTAAGCCTTCCACGGTAACACGTCCACCACAAACACCGCTCTGCATTGCTAACAGACCCTTTGGGTGTGTTTACTTGGATCACTGCGGTCCATTCTCATCAGACACTGCTTATAAATACATCTTAGTGGCAGTGGACTCGTGCACACGGTTTCTCTGGGTCTGGCCACAACGGAGTGCTGACGCCCGAAATGTAATCAGGGATTTGCGTGTCTTTGTGGGAATTTTCGCATGCGGCACCTTCCATTCGGACCAAGGTCCAGCGTTTGCCTCTAGGGCTTACAAGGATGCAATGGCTTCGCTTGGGGTGCGGGTGAAATTTTCGTCTCCGTATAGGCCTGAGGGCAACTCTATCGTTGAACGAATGAACCGTGACTTAAAGCAATCCTTAACAGCTAGGGTTTTAGGTACTGGCAGGAACTGGCTGGCCCATTTGTATACCGTTCAGCGTGCACTTAATAATCTCCCTAGAAGACCTCTGGGTGGGCGGACCCCATACGAAATGCTCTTTGGCATAAGAATGTTTGTGCCTGACCTTGAGGGTCCAGACATCGCGGCGCAATCCGCCAGGTTTGATGTAGATAACCGTTCTGCTATGTTACGGGACTTGCAGGAAGCCCGAGACAAACTTGCAACTACACATTTACCTTCAGCCACAGATCCTGCGTTGCAGAGTCCGGTAGCCGGCTGGCTTCCAAAGATTGGAGAACTGGTTCGAGAGAAGGTTGAAAACAAAAGGGAATTCGGCCCCTCTTTTCGTGCACCGGTTCCAGTTCTGGGCTTGAAGGGAACACGTACAGTTATTTTACCACCGCTTCCTGGTCGCAAGGAGAACAGATGCATCTCAGTTGAAAATGTCAAGCTACGGCGCCTGGCCGATCCTGAGTGGTGTCGCACCGGCGGTCTCTTGTCCTGCCATTTATCGGACATATGTTCATAGTCCATCTGCACGAACGATCGCTGATGCTGTAATTGAGATGGTTGATTTGCCTGAAACTATGATTGATCCCCAACTCTCCACCAATATCAACGAGGACGAGTATACTTATCCTGCATCAGAATCGGTGGCACATCAACCAACAACGCCACTAAGCCCGACTCGTTATTCCTTTGATTCGGATTCCACATCTTCAAAAGTTCCATCCAAGTTCAGTATTTTTATATCCTGGTTTAGAGACAATTTTTTGATTCCCCCTGGACATACATCTGGTTGGTACTTTTCTTGATATTTTTGTTCATGTCCATTGGCTTTGTCACAGTGTTTTTTCTACTAATCAATGGTCACTATTTACCTGAACGCTCTGCTGTAGACTATGTTTCTGGAACTTTGGCTCCTCATTCCTCGTCTCACATCATGAAGCGTGACCACACATTTGTGAACATTTCAGCTTTCCCCGTTGCTGATGGCATCGTATGGGATGCAGTGAACTATCAAATCCATGGTCCGACGGAAATTATTAATGTACCTAATGTCCTTCGTGTTTCAATGGGTGATGTAGTACAAAATAATATTCATTCTGATGATTGGGATGTGCATGCCGTTGAAGCATTGTTTGCCGATTTAAAATATTATGCATCTTTTAATGCTGAAGATTTATATATGAATTCTGCTAATTATGCCGATTTGTATTGTTACCAACATTGGGGTAATCATTTTCTCCATAAGCCCAGTGCCCTGCGTAGTTCTGTTAACTTTACCCAATGGGAACATTGTCCAAACCCCTTGCCAGGTAGCTCTCAAACTCTTCGAAATAAGTTTAATTATTTTACTGATTTTAATCGGTCGAACCCTGCATCCTATTATTTTAGACTTAATAACACATCAACTCAGAAAATTATGTTGACACACACCAAATTGCTATATTCAGGTTCCTTTCTGAGTGCCCTAGCTGTGGGTGGTTATGAGTACTGGGATAATACAGTGGATTTAAAATCTATTTGGGGCTCCAAGCCATGGCAGGTACAGGGAACCGAGGCGTTGCATCGTGCTTGCCTCATCCCTACCCAAATTATGTTCCTAAATGCTTCCATCTATCAGACTACATGTTGGGGCTTAGCAACCACTAAACAATTGAATACGCCATCAATACCATCCCTGTCGAGTTTTCCAAATGAAAGCTCACGATTCAATATGTCCCTCGTGTCCCTGCAGGCAATGTTACAAAATAATTCGTTTAATGTTTCTGAGCTGGTTCAGTCACCCTGGTTAGTATGGCCTATATCATCTAATGCATGTCAAATGCGTTTTCATGATACTGGTGCTAGCTACACACAGAATAGGCCTGATCCGAGGTTTACTGATGCCCGTACAGTCACTACATACTCTGTTGGTAAATTATGCAAACAATGGCTGCAACATTCGTCCCTTGATTCTGTTAAACAACATTTGTCCCTCCTTACAGGCAATATTGATCTGTCCGACTTTGTTTTGGGACCTCGTGGTCCCCGACCTAAAAGATTCATTTATGAAACATATAATGAACTCTGGAAGCTATCACAAATGGAAGCTGCTTCCCGTCTTCGGGAAATAGATCAAGCAAATATGGAAAAGGTGCTTGCTGTTGTTGACAATAGTATTAATACCCTGTCTTCTCGCATTTACACTTTAGAGAATATTGTGTCCTCTGTTGTTGATATTGTACAAGATGATGTTTCTGTGTTATATCATGGTCAGAATCAATTGCGCTCAGTTATGCAGTTTGCATGGACTTTACAAACACTTAAGTTAGGTAAAGTGCCTTGGCATTTCTTGAACACCTCTGCCTTATTTCTACCTTTTAACTTAACTGATAAACAGCAATTTATGTCCATGAAAGATGCAACGTACACTCTATTACATATCGAAAAGGTGGAACCTTTGCCGTTCTCTGTTGCAGAACTCGATTCTGCTGTATGGCTAGTTCATGGGGTTATCGTTTTACCTTTTTCCTTGTTTGAATTTGACTCGTGCATGAAACATTATCCTGTGGGCCGTTACCGGCCATTGGGCAGTGCTTTCCTGCATGAACTCTGGTCCTTGCCTTTCATGTATAAATGCCTTCGGGACGGCAAGGAAGTCTTTCTCACGGGGAGTACTGCGACTCGACTATAGGTCATTCGCTTATTTGTAAACACATTAAATTGCATGGCTCATGTAGCGTTTCCTCTCCTAATCTTGCTTGTGTGCTGAAAGGTATTCCTGCTCCTGTTATTTCACCTACTTTCACTCTCCTTTCCAATGGTAGTTATTTACTTTTAAATAACGAAAACTGTTGTGGCCTGCAGGCTGGCATTCCTTACATTGTAACAGTTTCGCACAGGGTTGTCTGCTGCAAAAATGTGCTTTTTCCTCCCCCTCATGGCAAGGTTGATATCTCTATTTGGCCTTCCATCCCTACCATGGAAGCAGATTTCAATAGACTGAGCAGAATAAAGGCACTATTATTAAACGAGGAAGTTATGCTCACGTCCGCCCGGGAGACATTCATTCTCCAGGTGGCGAGTACCCACAGTGAAATACAGGCCCTTTTAAACACTAATCTCCCCCAACATTTTGGGGAGTTAATACATCGTATTTTTAACGCATCTAACACTGAAGGCCTAGTACACTTTTTTAAGGTCGTTGGGTCGGGCTTGGTGTCCTCCTTCCAAACTATTTTTGGTGTCATCCCGGCTTTCATACATTCTATATTTTCCAGTGTCTTTGGCGGTTTCCCATTGATCCTCGCTTTAGCGGCTGGTGTCTTGCTCTTAATTTGCTTTCTGCGCAATGGCTGCTCCCCGATGGGACCTGCTCGATCCAGAACGCCTCCAGCTGCTCCGTGAGCGCCTTTTGGCCGGTTTTGGTGTCTTGCCATTGGCGACACTGAGTGTGTCATATACTCTTTCATTTCGCTTTGCGTATTTCACTTGCGTGCAACCTGTGATGACTTGTGTCCGCTGTCCTTTCACCTGGACTCTGGATTATTGCCTCTCCAATTCGTCATTGTCTGTTCCGGATTTTGTTCAGTTGATGGGTCCCTTAGAGGCCCATGAGCAGGACTGTTCCGTCGCTGGCTGTATGGCGCGTGCGGCTGCACTGGGGATTTTGGCGCAATGGGATATCTGGGCGGCTGCCCAGGATCTCCTACAACGAAGCTGTTTCAATTATCACGCAAGCTGTCCCGCATTGCTTCTGGATGCTCCCTTTGCTGAGGAGCATTCCTGCTCTTTTGAACTCATGGATTGGATGGCATCTATGTTTTTTGACGAGTCCAATGATGAACTCTTGGAGGGTATGGCTTTTTTCTGCACGTTCACTTTCATGGATTGACCTGCCCTTCGCCGTTTGGGCGCTCCCTGTGCTCCGACGGCTATTTTTCTCCTCTGATGGGCCTCTGTCCTGGCCGCCGGACTGTCCAGGGGAGGGTGTCTTGTGGATTGTTACCTGCCTTGTTATGTTGGCCTAGGCCTGGCTGCCATGCTGCTTTTCTTTGCGCACGTTACACTGAGCCGGGCCTTCCTCGCCCTTTGCTCGTGCCAAGTTCTTTTGCACTGTCTGCATTTTCTGTTGTTCACCTTTTTGGGCTCAGTCTGCACAAACATGTACAAGGTCGCATAACAATGTATTCTGGTTCTTCCTGATATGGCCAGTCTCGCGCACCCAGACATAACATTATGTGCAATTGCCATGAAGAATTTGGTATGCTTTTAATACTGTGGTTTACTAGCGCTTAACACACTTGGAGAAATCCCTTTCAGTGAGAAGAGCTATGATGTCCTGCTGATGTAATTCTGCATCTAGAGACTGAGGTATGGGGGTTCGTTAGTCAAAGCCCAGAGGTCTTCTATTTCTATAATAAACTATCTTACTGCAAGGGGAGGGTGGTAATGTTATTTATACGTTTATCCACTGAGCTCTGAGATGCTTTCCCCGTTTGTATTCTATGGAATTGTAACCATGCTGCTTATATTATTCATATGCATTATGCTATTAGTACTGACACGTGTACTGTACATTAGAGCACGTAAGTTGGAATAAACATTTTAAACTATCCAGTGTCTCTTCCTACGCACCTTGTGGACAAGTACGAGTGAGTGACGAAAGAGTGTTCTTGCTTCTGCGAGTCCTGAGATAAAGATACCGTGTTCTGGGTTGTCCAAACATTAGTACTTGGGTGCTAATGGGATGCTAAGCTAGTTGGGTTGGGGTTTTTGGGTGCTACGGTATATGGTGGCAAACCACTGTATTCCGGGGTCCCATTTTCCTGTGCATAGCTCTGTGTATGTGCAGAAACCTTATGGCTGTCTCCCAAGACCCCCCCGAACAACACATGGCCTTCCAACGCCGTGTGTTGGAGGTACAGAGGGAGATGGCTGAGCAGGTGCGGGTGGGGTTCGACCTCATGGCTACCAAACTTGACGCCATCCATGGGTGTCTGAGTCCCATCAGGGACCACCTCCAGTCCCTGATAGACACCCACACGCCGCTCCATGGTCTCCAACGAGCCCTGGCTGACATCGCTGGAGTCATGACTCCGAGACAAGAACCCCTGTCTGCTCAGAGTGGCTCCAGCGATCTCAGCCGTGAGATGGCACACATGCAGAGGTTCATGGAGGACATGGTGCAGATGGAGGCGGAAAGGATGGCAGCCACCGCTGCACATCAGCGAAATGTAGCTGGGATCTACCATGCCCTGCATGTCCTCATCATGGCATTGCTGCCACAAGGCGTGGCGCAGATGAATGCTGCTGCCCCTACACCATCCACATCTCCGCCCCCTGGTGTGTCAGTGCCTCACAGTGCGGCAGACATTTCCACTCCGGCACCTGATGTGTCACTGCCACACAGTGCGGCCGACAATCCACCTCCGGCCCCTGATGTGTCAGTGGCACACAGTGCCGCAGTCGGAACTGCACCACCCACAAGTGGGGCAGAGCACACATACGAGGACGAGGACGTGGATGGGCTTGAGTTCAGAAGGAGGCACTAGCATTCATGTCCGCCACCTGGCCTGTTTCTGCTTGGTGCTGCACATCGCCCCATGACCTTCCACTGACCCCCGATACACTCTCCTGCACTCACCTTGGACCGCGACATGGACTGCCATATCCTGTTTGGTGACCAATGACACGGCGACCACACTGCGGACTGTACCCTTCCTCTTCCACTGTACTTTGCATTCCCCGATGGACTCTGGCTGGCCCTCCACGGGCCCATATTGTGAAGTGGGGTTGGCATGGCCCTGTACTGCTCCAGCTGCAAAACTCCACTGGATGTGCATTAAACATTCAGAAATGCACTGCTGTGTCATGTCTTTCATCATTCATGTATGAATGTGTGGATGAATGTAGGCTCAGTGATTCCCCCCAACGTCAATGATGCTCATCTAGTGGGAATCCAGTCACAGTGAGCTACATTGCCGATTGCCTTCCGGGTGCCGCAGACACCACAACAGGGACACACGCATTAGTCACTTCCTTGTCCGGACATGGACTGAACCACGCCCAGAGCCCCCGAGTCATTGTTGCAAGCCCTGCGCTGGTCCGGCGTACGCCAGGCCAGACCACTCCGCTTACGCACAAAGGGGGGGCCCACATAGCTACATGTTGCAGGCGTACACGCTAGTGGTTTGCAGGTCGCTGGTCTAGTTGTCAGCATGTTACGGCCACTCCCCGAGGGCAGGTTTGCACGCACACCACACCCATCTGGCACAGGCGTCACAGGCCATGTGACCCCACCAATATAAGGGGCAGACAACGTCACATTCCCCACTGCCGGTGGTGACTGGATGACGGACGTTCCACGATACTCAATCATAAAGGGCCCATGACTTGTTGCGCACAGGGTTAGTGGCACCTGGAGCCATGCGGCCGTCACGGGCCTACCACCACGTGGCGCTGACTGGGGTTGCACAGGGTTAGTGGCACCCGGAGCCATGCGGCCGTCACAGGCCTACCACCACGTGGCGCTGACTGGGGTTGCACAGGGTTAGTGGCACCGAAATTGCTGAGCAGGTGTGCAGACTGCGATGATGACGTGTGCACTGATGTGGTCTCTGCCATTGATGCCTCAGGACTCAGCGTCATGTGTGGGACCTGCTGGGCTGCGGCGCGGGTCCGCATGATGTGGAGCATGCCATGGTGGCGGGACCTGGGCCTGGAGCTTGCACGGGCACGTGGTGTGCCCACTGGTGGACACACCGTTGGAGGCAGGTGAGCAGTGGGGCCTGGGTGCGCAAGTGCGGACAGCCAGTGCTGGCCGGCGGGAGGGGGTAGGGTGCGGCTGCATGTGTGCGCAGGACAGGCAGGCGTTGTTGCCGTGTGCAATGTGATGGACTCTGCCATGATTGACTCTGGCCTCGATTACAGATTGCAGACCTGGTGGCTTGCAGTGTATACCGGCACGTGGTTGGAGACACACCGGTGGCAGCAGGTGAGCAGTGGTGCCTGGGTGCGCGGGGCGGCAGTGTCCCTCCTTCTCCCTCTCTCTCTCTCTCTCCCTTCCTTTCCCTCTCTCTCTCCCTCTCCCTTCCTTTCCTTCTCCCTCCCTCTCTCTCTCTCCCTTCCTTTCCCTCTCCCTCTCTCCCAGCCTTTCCCTCTCCCTCTCTCCCTCTCCCTTCCTTTCCCTCTCCCTCTCTCCCTCTCCCTTCCTTTCCCTCTCCCTCTCTCTCTCCCTTCCTTTCCCTCTCCCTCTCTCTCTTTCCCCTCCTTTCCCTCTCTCTCTTCCTCTCCCTTCCTTTCCTTCTCCCTCCCTCTCTCTCTCTCCCTTCCTTCCCTCTCCCTCTCTCCCTTCCTTTCCCTCTCTCCCTCTCCCTTCCATTCCCTCTCCCGCTCTCTCTCCCTTCCTTTCCCTCTCTCTCTCTCCCTCTCCCTTCCTTTCCTTCTCCCTCCCTCTCTCTCTCTCTCCCTTCCTTTCCTTCTCTCTCTTTCTCCCTTCCTTTCCTTCTCTCTCTCTCTCTCTTCCTTCCTTTCCTTCTCTCTCTCTCTGCCTTTCTATCCTTCTCTGTTTCTCTATGTCTCGCTCCTTTGATGTGCGCATGACACACGTTCTGATTTTGTGCTTTATTTTCCAGGCTGTGACATCAGGATTGTCCCGGACGGGCCCGACAGGAGTCTTCCGCATTGGTGTTTTGTGTTGTATTCAATTAAGTTTTTGGTTGTTATTTCAATGATGAGTGACTGTTTCTCGTTCTTCTGCCCACACGTGTTTCTTGTTGTCATTGTGCGACATCATGCGCTTTTTGTGGCTCTTGTATCGTGCAAGGTATGTGTTTGTCCCGCGGGGGAGGGTATCCGGGGGGGGGGGGTGGGGGGGGGTGTTGTGGCCCTCATGGGTCTTGGAGCTGCATGATCATTGTCTCCATGGCATCTGTGGGTCTTCAGATATGGCTCTGGGCTGGGCTCCCTTTCATACTGCGGGTAGTCGTCCTGCTTTACACCAGCAAAAGGCAGGTGTTAATTCCCTGCTGCTACCGCGGCTTATCGCCTGTTTTGGGTTCGCATCGCAGATCTGGCAGTTTGTTGTGAATGTGGTGTAGTGGTGTTTTCGTGTGTTTTTGCCCGGGAACGCCTACTCTGCATCTCATTAGGGTTAGTTGGTGGTGTCACCCGTGGAGGTAAATTTTGAGGCAGTTATCGCGGGAATACTTGCGTTATCTGCAGTTTGCAACCGCTTGTGAATGGGGCGTTAAATCTATCTCCACTTTTGTTGCGTTAAGGTGGCGATAACTCGGAGATAAGTCTTTGTGAATATCCCCCATTGACTATTTAATTTTTGCTGCTTTGTATAGCGCGAAGGGTGGGGGGAGCTGTCAACACAGGAAGAGGGCCCTGTGCATTTTGAAGGCAGGCAGCAGAGCAATTTAACACTTCTGCCGCTTGCTAACCTGTTGCTGCTCATCCACTGCTCATTGGCTCAGCACAGCACAGAGCCAATAAAAGGAGGAGCAGTTTCGAATTATATATAATGACAATTTTTGCAGGCACCTTTGTAAAAATTGTGGGATTTTTACAAAAGTGCCAAATTTGCGGGAGTTTTTTGTTGCTAATCGTGAAATTGCGATATCCTGTGGGGGGTCTGTATAATCCCTCTGGAGCAAGAGGAGAGCGAGTCTCAGACTTAAACTTGTAGAGCCACCACGATAAATCATCTAAAAAATTGACCCAAGAGTGATGAGAAATAATCCCCGCGCAGCCATAGAATAAACATATGCATATGCCAATAACATAAAATCTATAAAAAACATTCTAATTAAATTAAAACATTAAACTATTTAAAAATCTTTAAACTTAGTCAAAATAATTTTCCAATTAACAAATATTAATAATGAAAAATATTATAATTTCAAATAAATAAAACATAATAATTTAAATTATAACAATACAAAATTAATTTTAACATTTAAAACGCATACTATTCCCTCTACAATTTAAACAAAACAATGCAAAGTATTAAAATAAATATATAAACAATTTACCACTCCCATTTAGCACAACACATAAATATTAACACTGGATAAAAATAAAATTTATAAATCTCCCTCGAATAAATTCAACAGTAGTAAAAGTGATAAATTACACATAGAAAACATTTACAGCACCCATTCCAGCCAATTCAACAGCAAGGAAACTATTAAACAATAGAGGGGTAAAATGTAATATTCCCACTCCAGTCAATGCAACAGTAGGGAAAGTGTTGGATTGCGGAGGGGTAAAAATTACTATTCCCACTCCAATGAGTGCAACAGTAGGTAAAGTGTTGGATTGCAGAGGGATAGAAATTACTATTCCCACTCCAATGAGTGCAACAGTAGGGAAAGTGTTGGATAGCGGAGGGGTATAAATTACTATTCCCACTCCAGTGAGTGCAACATTAGGGAAAGTGTTGGATTGCGGAGGGGTAAAAACTGCTATTCCCACTCCAATGAGTGCAACAGTAGGTAAAGTGTTGGATTGCGGAGGGATAGAAATTACTATTCCCACTCCAATGAGTGCAACATTAGGCAAAGTGTTGAATAGCGGAGGGGTATAAATTACTATTCCCACTCCAGTGAGTGCAACAGTAGGGAAAGTGTTGGATAGCGGAGGGGTAAAAATTACTATTCCCACTCCAGTGAGTGCAACAGTAGGGAAAGTGTTGGATTGTGAAGGGGTAAAATGTACTCTTCCCACTCCAGTCAGTTCAAAATTGAAAACAAACAAAATATCATCAACAAAATAATATTTAACAAAACAAAATAATTAAAAAATATATAAATACGTTAAAAATTAAAAAACAAATATATTTAATATTTAAAATTAAAAAAATAAAAACATATTACAATGTTAAATACATATCACAAATACCAACAGATATTATATTAAATAAAAAAATAAAAACTCTCAAACAAATAAATATTTTTATTTAGAAATTATTTAACAAAAACATTAATTATTACATACATTAAGGGGCCTATTAGGATGGCGGGCGGAGACACGACCGCGGTGCCGGCGGTGGTGGTAACACCCATTTACCGCACGCCGCCAGCGGTCTCCACGCCCGCCATATTAGGATGGCCACACATTGCACATTTCCCGCCCGCTGCGGTGCGACGCCGACCGCCATCAAAGTGCGCCCGCCACTGCGGCGGAGTGAGCCAATCACCACACACCGCCGTGCGGAATGACGTCCCGTACGCCGAAGATATCACGATGCCGGAAACAGGGCAGCGCACCGCGACGGAGAAACCGCACAGCGAAAGACGGCGGAGACATCACAGCGGAGACAGAAAAGAAACACCCGGGACACACCGCGATGGATCCTGCCCTCCACGCCTTCCCGGTGCTGTACATGATACACCACCTGCAAGTTATCCACCGCCGCGGACGCCTCCGCAGGTACGTACAGACACAACAGTGCAAGTAACACAATACACAGCTCCAGGGTGGAAAAAAATCGCATGGGAACACCACACACCCCTGTGGGGACAGGCACACAGCCATGACTGCACACACACATGTCCCACCTGTGACAAAAACATCTCGCCACATACTGCCCACCCATGTACCGCATTCATGAACAAATGTCCCGATTACGTCACCGCCGCGGTCAGTTTGCATGAAACCATGCACACAACGCAGAGCACAGGGCCAGCGCATGCCAAGGGCACCGTACAAATCGCACAGAGCCACAACTCCATCCACAACACACCAGCTACCTCCCTGAAGGGACACAACATGTGCCTCCCAAGTGCCACTCCTGCACAACAACCACACAACTACAGCCACACCATGCCCCACGTCCCAACAACTGCATATACAGCCACAGCAGGACCCTTTGCAAAGGAACACATAGCACAGAAGCCCAGACCCCAGCCAACACACACACCACAACAACATCACACACAAGCCAAGAACACTGAGGCCAGGCACAAAATGTACACACACACAGATGAGGACCAAACACTCCACTGCACACACTACCTGACAAGTCACACACACACACACACCACCCTGACTCACAGCTACATACACACACCACATGCCAGCAGTAATGGAGGACAACATATAGGAAAGCCAAAGTGAGGTGCCCACAAATGGAAGGGCAGTGACACAACCATCAAGCATGTGTGATGCACATGCAAGACAAGACACATGTGAGAACACACACAGCCCATCACAGCACACATGGCTGACACAGTCAGTCAACACAAACCACGGTCACCCCAATGCAACAACTCCTGGAGACAGCAAGGACACCCATGTATAGGCACAGGGATGTAAGGAAGGCCCTGAACTCAAACACTGACCAGCCACACATAGGCATCCAAATACTGGACAAGACAATGTCTGCTGCACAACACACAGTGACACACTACATGACAGCCAAGCACAAGTAGGATATGTCACACATACCTCCTCCCACAACAGCAACACACAATACTGCCATGTGCACAAAACACAACCACAGGGCTCAACAAGTACACATACAGGCACACCACTCCAGGGTCACACATGGCAGTAGTTGACAATGCAGGTGCACACACATCCACAGTCACAACCAAGTCACCCCCTTCACACCATACACTTCTCCACCACCCAAGTGCACACATTGGAAGTAAGCCATGGGACCTGGATAACTCATCACCACAAGATGTCCATACACCGACACTGATTGGCACACAGAAAGGAAGCTCACACAGACCCCATGACCCTGGCCTGCCTGCCTGTAAGCCTGTGCCCAAACTCCCACCCTGTGCTGCCATTGCCCACAAACCTGACATGTGTCCACCATAGATAACATGAGCCAAGAAGGAAGATGACTACAAGATTTCATTGCCAACCACCTGCACTGCACCCATAAGTATCACACTCATGTAGAAATGAAGTGCCTCCCACCCCTGCAAAAAAAATGAAATGTGACACAACCCATTGGCAATGTTGAAGTGGCATACTGAGCCTGTGACACAGTAAACCATGCACACACAGAAACAACTTTATTCAGGAAGGACACTGACACAACTCACTGCAGGATCAACTGTGTTTATTCACAATTTGCATATTGAGACAACAAATTTGGGCAACAGCAAAGCCAGTGGGCATTTCAATATGCACAGCATTTACATGAGAAGCTGCACAGGCAGGGGGCAAACAGCAGTGAAACACAAGGCAAGTACAATGTGCAGAGTAGTTACATGAGAAGCTGCACAGGCAAGGGGCAAACAGCAGTGAACAGCAAGGCCAGTGGCCAGGACACAGTGCAGGTGAGGTACATGAGAAGCTGCACAGGCAAGGGGCAAACTGCAGTGAACAGCAAGGCCAGTGGCCAGTCCAATGTGCAGATTAAGTCCATGAGAAGATGCACAGGCAGGGGGAAAACAGCAGTGAACAGCAAGGCCAGTGGCCAGTCCAATGTGCAGATTAAGTCCATGAGAAGATGCACAGGCAGGGGGCACACAGCAGTGAACAGCAAGGCCAGTGGCCAGTCCAATGTGCAGGTGAGGTACATGAGAAGCTGCACAGGCAAGGGGCAAACAGAAGTGAACAACAAGGCCAGTGGCCAGGACACAGTGCAGGTGAGGTACATGAGAAGCTGCACAGGCAAGGGGCAAACCGCAGTAAACAACAAGGCCAGTGGCCAGGACACAGTGCAGGTGAGGTACATGAGAAGCTGCACAGGCAAGGGGCAAACAGCAGTGAACAGCAAGGCCAGTGGCCAGTCCAATGTGCAGATTAAGTCCATGAGAAGATGCACAGGCAGGGGGCACACAGCAGTGAACAGCAAGGCCAGTGGCCAGTCCAATGTGCAGGTGAGGTACATGAGAAGCTTCACAGGCAAGGGGCAAACAGCAGTGAACAGCAAGGCCAGTGGGCAGGACAAAGTGCAGAGTGAGTCCATGAAAAGCTGCACAGGCAAGGGGCAAACAGCAGTGAAACACAAGGCAAGTACAATGTGCAGAGTAGTTACATCAGAAGCTGCACAGGCAAGGGGCACACAGCAGTGAATAGCAAGGCCAGTGGCCAGTCCAATGTGCAGGTGAGGTACATGAGATGCTGCACAGGCAAGGGGCAAACAGCAGTGAACAGCAAGGCCAGTGGCCAGTCCAATGTGCAGATTAAGTCCATGAGAAGCTGCACAGGCAGGGGGCACACAGCAGTGAACGACAAGGCCAGTGGGCAGGACAAAGTGCAGAGTGAGTCCATGAGAAGCTGCACAGGCAAGGGGCAAACAGCAGTGAACAGCAAGGCCAGTGGCCAGGACACAGTGCAGGTGAGGTACATGAGATCCTGCACAGGCAAGGGGCAAACAGCAGTGAACAGCAAGGCCAGTGGCCAGTCCAATGTGCAGATTAAGTCCATGAGAAGCTGCATAGGCAGGGGGCACACAGCAGTGAACGACAAGGCCAGTGGGCAGGACAAAGTGCAGAGTGAGTCCATGAGAAGCTACACAGGCAAGGGGCAAACAGCAGTGAACAACAAGGCCAGTGGCCAGGACACAGTGCAGGTGAGGTACATGAGATCCTGCACAGGCAGGGGGCACACAGCAGTGAACAGCAAGGCCAGTGGCCAGTCCAATGTGCAGAGTGAGTCCATGAGAAGCTGCACAGGCAGGGGGCACACAGCAGTGAACGACAAGGCCAGTGGGCAGGACAAAGTGCAGAGTGAGTCCATGAGAAGCTGCACAGGCAAGGGGCAAACAGCAGTGAAACACAAGGCAAGTACAATGTGCAGAGTAGTGACATCAGAAGCTACACAGGGAATGTATGCAACTCTACCATGCCATGCCCAGCAACATAGTAATGGGCCTGACAATGGGCATCACACGCACCCCTGTGGACAGACAGGTGTGTGAGGGTGACCACCACTCAGATGGGGCTGTCTGTTGGACTTGGAGCTGACTGTGTGTTGGGGTCAGTTGGAGGACTGCCCTGGGCAGTGGGAGTAACAACTGTGGAAGAGCCAACTGTGCATGTGGTAGCTGGGGGGCTGCTTGGACCAGGTGGGGTGGTGGCCCGGGGAGGTGGACTCATGCCCTGGTGAGACACAGTGTGTGCCGGAGATTGTGGAGGGATGCCTCTCCACTTCTTGGGGATCCTGAATGGCTTCCCTGTCTGTGGATTGAGGGGAACCGGGACAGACACAACAGGTGACCCCAACACCAAAGCTGATTCTGGTGTGGATGGTGACCCTCCCTCTGGGGACATGCTGGATCCCGCTGTGCGCTTGCCTGGTGTTTGCCGCCGCCCTGCCTCCCTCTGTCCACCAGCTTTGCCCCCTACAGTGTCCTCCCGTGCTGGCTTCACAGGGCTTGGGATGGGAGTGGAGGTCAAGGATGGATTATCCATGGGGCCCTCATCCTGTGTAATGTTTGCAGGCAACACCTTCTCAGTGGGTGTGGAAACTGTCTTTTTGCCTCTGCGAGACGTCTTTGGGACAGGGGAGTCTTTGGCAGGTGAGGAAGGTGAGGCCTGTGACCCTGATGCTTTTTTCTTTGCTTTGTGGCCCTTGCTGTCGCCTGATGGGCTTTTCTCTCTGCGCTCTCGGGTGGCCTTACTCTTATGTGGGGATGGTGTCTGCGCCCTAGTACGCTTGGGCTGCTGCTGCTCCTGTGTGCTGCGGGTTCTGTATCGGGACTTTGGGGTCCGTTGAGCATTGTCACTGTCGTCAGAGGTGCACAGTGACACTGGGCCAGACCGAGTGCTGGGAACCGCTCCCTGACTATGTGCCTGTTGCAGGGCTGCTGTCACAGTTGATGACAAGGACTGCACAGTCCGGTGTAGCCCACCTACGTCGGAATGTAAGCCCTCCATGAAAGCTATAACCTGCCCCAACTTTTTGTCGTGCTCTTGGAAGGCATTGAGAAGTGCTGTCTGCCCCACACAGAGCTGGCGCAATAGCTCGACTGCTTCTGCACTGAGGGCAGCAGGGCTGACATGGGCTGGGGCAGCTGTGCCTGGGGTGAAGGTGACTCTTCCCTTCCTACTCGTGCGGACACGGGCAGCACCAGTGGAGGTTGAAGGGAGGCTGGGCACTGGGCGCTGTGTGGCGGAAGAGGAGGCTGAGTCCCCGTTACCTGTACCCCCCAACATGGATGTGTCACCGCTGGCGTCAGATGAGGTAGAGCTTTGTGTCTCCAGCTGTGAATCCTCTAGCAGACTCCTGTCCCCCTCCTCGGCGCTGGTCACATCTGTGTCAGTCTGCTCCGCTGCGGCTGTTGCACTGGAAGCCTCACCACTGGTGTCCGTCCCCTCTCCCTCTGCACATACGGGAGCTGCTGCATAGGAGAGAGAAGTACTGTGAGATGAGTGGCATCAACAGAACTAACACGTGCCATTACATCTGCATCTTAGAAAGAGGTGTGCAGCACATTGCATGCCACCCTGTGCACACATATATCTTGCCACCCAAAATTTCAACACAACGGTGCATGTCCGCCACACATCCTGCCATAAGTGCCCCAGGTGACTCACACAGCACACCATCCTGCAGTTGGCTCACATCAGACACAGCCCCAAAATGGCCTGTGCACACACACTGTCCCGATGTTGGCAAGGATGAACACCACGACATGGTGCACATCACCTACATGTGTGGAGCAGTAGGGGACCACACAGACTACAACATACCAGCCCACAATGACCCTGCACACATGCCATCCACCATATCGAGTCCATGGGCACATCTACTGTTGCACATTGACCTCAGATGTCTGACTGGCAGACATCTGAGGTCTGGAATTGCACGCATTCATTGAAACGCATTCACAGTTGGCACACTGGCATTCCCATCCATCTGAATTCACACACTACCCCACAGCAGAAGGTACCTGAAGGCCACAACTCCAAATGTAAGAGAGATGCACAGTGCTAAAACTCACTTCATGAAGCACCGTTTGGGCAAAAGCATGGCACATACACCCAGCACAGATGCCACTCCCAAAACATTGCACCACACAACCAACGTCACACAGCTGACAATTTGCACACTCTGTAGACACATGCACCCACTCCCAGCCAAAGGCAGCCTGCAACACATACTCACCCCTGGCTCGCTGCTGATGCTCCTTCAGTCGTCTGTCCAGCTCAGGTTGTGTGACAGCCAGGATGCGGGCCATTAGTGGTGTCATGCTGCGCCTAGCCAACCTGCCAGTCCGAGGGAGCAGCCCCATCGTCATCTCGGCCACGTTCTTGCTCAGCCGGCAGATGTCATCCCACCTTTTATGACAGTGGGTGCGCCTTCGGTTTGACACACCCAGATCCCGGACTCTGGAGGCAATGGCCCTCCACACGGCTTTACGCTGGTGGACCTTCAGCTGCAGGCATGGGAGACAAGAGGGGTGAGGTTCCAGTGACACAGTGCACAATGACAACACAACGAAAATGCAGTAGCACGACAGTGACTCATCCAAAACTCCAGCTACAACTGTCACATAGCCAACAATTGCTCTGAACATGGTGCAATGTCATTGGTCAATCAGACGTACAGGCATGCATGTTCGATGGTGGACACAGTACCTCCACATCCCATTCACATGCAGGATACCAACACAGCAAGCAACGTGTAGTCTGGCTGCAGCTACTGTCTGCAGTTACCTACAACTACACATAGAGAAGATAGCAGGACATGTGTCTTGTTGTTGGACTCACTGTGTCCAACACTGCGCATTCCTAAGTGTCCTAGCCCTGTGAAAGCCTCACTGTGTCCTGGAACTCACATAGAGTGACAACAACTGTCATACACACACCCTTCTCCCACGCCTGCTCCTGTGCAATCTACATGGCAGAGATGGGACTTAGATGAAGAGGCGTGACCCAAACACACATGGAACACACTGTACATGCAGTGATGTGGACATGTGGAATTCGGCAGGGACTGTGCAGGGCAGGTGGACTGACACTGAGTGGGTTAATTGGGAGCAACACAGCCATTCACACAAACGATAACTGAGTAGAGGGACATGTCCTGTAGTGTCAGCCATACAGTGCAGCTGCATTTTGGTGATGCAGGAGTCTGCATCACCAAAATGCAGCTGCACTGTATGGCTGACACTACAGGACATGTCCCTCTACTCAGGATAGGCATGCAGGGTAACGTGTGAAAGAGCCCACCAAGCCCTTCCCGCTGTAGTAAACATGATAGGCAGTGCATGTCAGAGCCCCAGAACCACTGACACATACCGAAGCACCTCCACCCCACGTGTGCACACCCTGCACTCTCACTCACAGTCTGGGAGACTTACCACGACATTAGGGCCGCCATAAAGCCTTGGGTACTGTGCAAGCACCCCGTCTACCAGGACCCCAAGCTCCTCACTGGTGAAGGGACTGGCACGGATCTGCTGAGTCCTCAACATCACAATGGACATGTGGCAGCAGCAGCACGTTGAGGGTGGCAGCCAGCAGTCCCTTGAGGCAGCAGCAGCAGGTTGAGGGTGGCAGCCAGCAGTCCCTTGAGGCAGCAGGTGCAGGGTGGCAGCCAGCAGTCCCTTGAGGCAGCAGCAGCAGGTGGAGGGTGGCAGCCAGCAGTCCCTTGAGGCAGCAGGTGGAGGGTGGCAGCCAGCAGTCCCTTGCGACAGCAGCAGCAGGTGCAGGGTGGCATCCAGCAGTCCCTTGAGGCAGCAGCAGCAGGTGGAGGGTTGTCAGTCAGCAGTCCCTGGTAGCTGTGGGAATGTGGTGCACCCTCCCACACATATATAGGCCCCTGGGGCTGTGTCAGTGGTCCCAGGGTGCTGCAATTGGTGTACCAGGTCTGCCTCATTCAAATACATCCAATGTCTGCCTCTGCGGTGGCGGTGCAGGCCTACCGCGATTTTCAAACTCGCATCAGGCTACCGCGAGGCTGCTTCCCATTGGCTGCAAGGGCATGGTCCATGCCGGTGACACACCGTAGGGTGCATGTGCGCGCTACCGCGGTGGTGCATCTTTTGAATGCCTCCAGTGACCGCCTCCGCGGGGGTGGTGCACGCCTACCGCGATTTTCAAACTCGCATCAGGCTACCGCGAGGCTGCTTCCCATTGGCTGCAAGGGCATGGTCCATGCCAGTGACACACCTCAGGGGCCAGGCGGTAGGCACCGCCATATGTCTGCCAGACAGTGCCTGGAGTGACCGTGATTTGGGTAGCGGTGCATGGTGACCGCCATTGTCACATACATATCTGGCGGTGTCACCTGCGATCGTGCCTGGGTTATGGGCGGTGCCACACCACATGGGCCAGGCGGTAGGCACTGCCATATGTCTGCCAGACAGTGCCTGGAGTGATCGTGATTTGGGTAGCGGTGCATGGTGACCGCCATTGTCACATACATATCTGGCAGTGTCACCCGCGATCGTGCTTGGGTTATGGGTGGTGCCACACCACAGGGGCCAGGCGGTAGGCACCGCCATATGTCTGCCAGACAGTGCGTGGAGTGAGCGTTAATGGAGTTGTGGAGTAGCTGTGCTGCACCTAACGTGTCCTCCAGCTCTCTGCATAGGCCAACATGTACAGTGCCCAGTATCTCAACAATTGAAGGGTCCTCATGAGGGCAAATGCACAAAAGGGACATGTCACTCCACGTCACCAACACATACCATATATGGGTCGCCAGTACATTGCATGGGCACATACACTCGCACATGTCACATGTGCTGTGTAATGAAATGTAGACTGTCCAGTTAATGTGTTGCATAGCATATGTAGATAATGGTCAATGTCTGTGTGTGCAATGTAACGCACACTGTCGTCTCATTTACTGAACTAAGGGCATCAGCAACTGGCACATTGTCCAATGCACATGCACACACGTGTCCCCCACGCTCAGCCGGTGGTCAGTGTGTAGTTGAAGTGTGCCATGTGCAACCTGTTTTGGTAGGTGTATCAGGGCCAGCAACATGGTGTGTTCGGGTAGTATTGCAATTAGTAACATATGCTGGGGGTCATACTCACAGGTATGTACACATATCTGTTAGTATATCACACTGTGCATGCGAATGAGCCGGAGGGGTGCACAGATAATTGCTGCTGGTAAGGGGACAGGTGTACGAGTAGTGTGCCTGATGTGTACCTACTTGTGAAGTGCCCTGTCGGTTAATGGTGCATGTTGTAAGACTTGGGAATGTGTCTGTTGAAAAGATTTTTGTGATGCCCATTTCATGGTCTTCTGCATTGACATCTGTGCACTGTGATCTGTCCTAGGAGGAGGAGGCACAATATCCATCGTCCATTCACAGTCCTGGCAGAGATGGAGAATGAGGATATAATCCGCAAATTCAGGCTGGACCGACAAACCCTGCAGAACCTATGTGCCATGTTGGAGCCCCACCTGCAGCCACGTCGGACATATCCAACAGCTTTCACCGCAACATCTAAGGTGATGGCATGCCTGCATTTCTTTGCAACAGGCTCATTCCAGCACACGGTCGCAAGTGCAGGCGGGATGTCACAGCCGATGTTCAGCATGGTGCTGAGGGATGTCCTGTCGGCCATGATGCTGTACAAAGACAGATATATCCATTTTCCCAGGGGGCCTGAGTTGGTGGCTGTGAAGGGCGATTTCTATGCCCTTGGACATATCCCCCATGTCATTGGTGCAATTGATTGCACACATGTTGGGCTTGTGCCACCACAGGCACGTGAACAGGTTTACCGCAATAGGAAGCATTCACACTCGGTAAATGTTCAAGTGGTGTGCCTGGCGGACATGATCATCTCACACGTGTGTGCCAAGTTTCCCGGCTCAGCCCATGATGCCCACATCTTGCGCAGCAGCATCGTTCCTCAGCTGATGGCCAATCTGCTTCCTGAGCGTGCATGGCTTGTGGGTGAGTATGCATAGTGGATTAGAGTGGTGTGTGTGTGACATGCTGTTGTGTTGCATTTTGGGACTGCAAGGTTAATCTGTGTCTCTCACACCCAGGTGACTCGGCATATCCGAACCGCCCGTGGTTGCTGAGCCCATTGCGGAATCCCGTCACGCCAGCTGATGTGCGATACAATGATGCCCATGGGAGGACACGGCGTGTGATAGAACGGACATTTGGTCTCCTAAAATCAAGATTTCGGTGCCTGGACCGTACTGGAGGTGCCCTTATGTACTCGCCAGGGAAGGTGTGTCAGATAGTGGTGGCATGCTGCATGCTCCACAACCTGGCCATTCGCAAGGCAATACCCCTGATCCTGGATGACGATGATGAGCAGCCAAGGCCGCCGCCTGCAAATCAACCCGGATCCAGTGACGAGGGCAGTGGAGAGGAGGAAGGGGTCGACATGCGTCGACAGCTCATCACCCACTATTTCACTTGAAGGTGAGTGACGATGTAGAAGGGACAAAATGGTCTGATGGTGTTGCTGTTGCTGTGTGGGTGTATGTGAGCTTGCTGACTGCAGCTTGGTGTTGACTCATTGCTGCCTGCCAATGTATGTGTGATTGGTTAGTGTGATACAGAATGTCTCTATGGTGACTGTTGCTCTGTGTAAAGTTTGTAGATCTGAGTACCTTGTTGACAAGTGTTGTGTGATGTGTGCAATGCCACACCCATACAAGTGACTCTTGTTCTGCGGTTTTCCCTAGGTCCCTTCAGCATCTCACTTGTTACCTACATTCCATTCCCCTGGACCATGTCCTACACGGTGAAGGTTGCACATCCTGTATTAAAGATGGAGCAGACACAACAACATGTGTGTAAGGTGTATTTATTTACAACTGTGACATGCGAGGGTGGAGAAAATGTGAAGGGGGAATTGAAGAAGTGAGTTGACAGTCATGGTAGATGAGATACTTGAGTAGTCCCCACAATGATGTGGAGACCCAGTCCAATAGATAGATGCCATTCACATGGCAGTGTGGTGAAGGATAGTCCAAAAGGTCAATGCAGTGGTCTGCCATCATGGCTGGCTCGGGGACTAGCGTTTGGCAGATGCTTTGGCACGTGAGTCCCCCTGGCCTTTCCTTGGACGGCCCCTCTTGCGCTTGACTGGAGGGGCCACTGCTGCAGGGGCAGTGGTGTCTGAGGACTCACCCCCCTCTGTGGACGCAGGGGAGGATGATGAAGTGTCATCCTGCTGCCCAACAGGGGGAGGCGGAGGGGTAGAATGTTGCGCTTGCCTGTCCCTCAGAACCGCCACTAGCTGCCCCAAGAGGTCCACAATCTGTCCCATGCGTGTGTCCATGGACCTCAGCAGCAGGAGGTGCTCCCGAGATTCTTCCTCTAACCGGCCCATTCATCCCTGGGCCTGTTGGTAGGCCCCAAGGACTCTGTCGATGTGGCCCAGGGCTTCCGTCCCAGGATCAGTCCCCCTCTGCATGACCCTGTCCCGACCAGCTGCACTGCTGCCACGGTCCTGTCCGGTCCTCACATTGGCCCGCTGCATCCTCTCCCTGGCCTCCGCAGTCGATGTGGTGGGCTGCTCAACCCCTGGGGTAGGGAGGGTGTTGCGGACAGCTGTGGTGGTGGTGGTGGTAGTGGTTGACACACAGGCCGTGACAGCAGCTGTCAGAGGATGGTCAGGGGCTGCAGCTGATGTGGTTGGGGGGACAATGGGTGCCTGGGACTGGTTGCGGCCTGACACACCAGATGGGCCAGCGTGAAGCTCCTCATCCAAGGAATCCAGGGAGTCCTCATCCAGTTATCTCTGTTCCGGGGGGGGGGGACTGGCTCTGCAGGGTAGTGTCATCCTCTGCAGTGAGTTCTTGGTCACCTGTGGGTCAGATGAGAAATGGTCATTGTGTTGCACCCATTAAAGTTTGTGTTAGCAGTGTTACATCAACTGTTTGTACATCCAGCAGTTGTTCACTGTACAAATTTGCATTGACCGACATCCAGTGATGCATTACAAGCTGTTGTGGTACATGCATTACTTGTCCATATTGGGAGTTGTCAAGACATGACATGCACAATATAATTTTTTGACATTGACAGTCTCATGTTGGCATCCTGTTATTGATCAATCATAAGTCATCCATTTACGCGTATGTGTCACTTGTAGAGCCCTTGCAGCGGTTTACTCTGCACAGTGAGTGACCATTGTAGTTTCATGCATACCTTTTCAATGTGGTGTAGATATCTGTATTTGCAATTCCAGACATGCTTAAGTTTGCTTTAATTAGATCCTAGGTGGTCTGGACCACTGCTACTGTCAGATGGCATGTAGTGGTGTGCATGGTTGTGCTCGGAGTTCCATCTACATGTGTTTCAGTCATTCACACTTTGGTTGCTGTCACAGTTTCATTTTCTTAGGTGTGTGCACACTATAGTTGCCAATACTATCTGGGTGTGCAGTTGTGCATTGAGAGGCCTGGTGTCCTATGCCAACATGTTTTTTAAATGCATATCTGGCTGCATGTTGTGGCTGTTGATATGTTGTGTTGGCTGTGTTTTCCTTGTATTTGAGAGACCTCTCTGTGTGTGTATGATGAGGGCTTCCATCTTGGTCCAGTGTGGGACAAGTCAGCATGATATGTCCACATGCCAGTTCTTTTGAAGTGTACATTGCAATGACTGACACATGCATGTTGGTGCCAGGAAGTAATGGGTCTTGTGTGCTGGCAGTCAGGTGGGCCCGTGTGAGTTGTTGTGCAAGCTTCCCAGCCCCACACACCCCGACCTGTGAGATGCGGTTACCTACCTGTGAGTTGGGTGGGTAGCATACATTGCCTGCCACATGCTTCTTATTGGGGGTGTAGTGTCCCATCCTCCATAGTGGTGGAACAGCATGCATGTTGCATTTTGTGGGACGTATAGCCAAACACACTACACCGTCTCACTGTGAAGATGGCTAACTACCGTTTGAGGTGAAGGTGAGCAATGACATGGCTATGTGACTTGGTAGAAATCTTTGGATGGAATGTGCGTGTGGTGAGCATGATGTGTGTGTGGCTTTTTGTACCCATTGATTTCAGATTACATTTAGTCATGGGGTATAGCCCCCCATCACTGTTGTCCCAGCTATCTGGCTGTGGGGTTCACTCCCTCGACATTTGAAGGCACAATAGGGCAAGGGGTATAGTCTCGTAGCACAGTGGTGACATACAGCAGGGTGAAGATCTCACCCAGCATACATTTCCACACTGTCATGGTTTCATGGTATTTGTGGACCTGAGAACATGAGCACAGTACTGGTGAAGCAGTTGTTCCAGGGCATCCATACACTGACATGTTGTGGTCAACAGTGGTGTGTGTGTGAGATGTACTCAGCCCTGTGCAGACAATGTGTGCTTTTGGGGCCAGACTATACCAGCACTGTTCAGACAGACAGTGTGAGATGTGAACATTGTCAATGCATACACACATTGGTGGTCCAAACAAGACACCTTTGACAATTTAATTCAGACAAGGTGCTGTTCTGCAATTCGGTGCAGCACTGTGGTAGATGGGTGTGTTGCATGACATTTGGGATGTGCTTAGTTTAGCATTGTGAGTCCCAGCTGCAGTGTAGTTTTTGGGTACACTGCACTTCCACTGTTTACATTGCAACACTGTGGTATGGCATGGGTGATTTGCACTTTGCCATACAAATGGCCAGCCACTGCTGCAGGGCAGCATGATCGTTGTTAGTGTTGCAGTGTGTGATGCCTGGCACAGTGTACACAATGTGGGTCAATTTTGAACAGAGACTTGTGCATGGTGACTACAACACAACTGTTTTGCATTATTTGTGTTGGTGACTGTGGACTAAGTGGCATGGTGTCATGTGCGGCTGCACAGACGTCACATGCCTATGAGTGGGACTAGTGCTCCATCCTGCTCAGCTGTGGGACAAGGGGGCCTGGTGGGAGTTGTAGTGCAGGCCTCCCAAACACCCACCCACCTCCCTGTAAAGATGGCTACCTACCTGTTAGGTGAGGGTGTAGCACACAATGGCTGAGGCATGCTTCTGGGTGGGGGCAGTGCTCCATCCTGCTCAGCTGTGGGACAAGGGGGCCTGGTGGGAGTTGTAGTGCAGGCCTCCCAAACACCCACCCACCTCCCTGTAAAGATGGCTACCTACCTGTTAGGTGAGGGTGTAGCACACAATGGCTGAGGCATGCTTCTGGGTGGGGGCAGTGCTCCATACTGCTCAGCTGTGGGACAAGGGGGCCTGGTGGGAGTTCTAGTACAGGCCTCCCAAACACCCACCCACCTCCCTGTAAAGATGGCTACCTACCTGTTAGGTGAGGGTGTAGCACACAATGGCTGAGGCATGCTTCTGGGTGGGGGCAGTGCTCCATCCTGCTCAGCTGTGGGACAAGGGGGCCAGGTGGGAGTTGTAGTGCAGGCCTCCCTATTCCACAGACACCTCCCTGTAAAGATGGCTACCTACCTGTTAGGTAAGGGTGAAGCACACAATGGCTGAGGCATGCTTCTGGGTGGGGGCAGTGCTCCATCCTGCTTAGCTGTGGGACAAGGGAGCCAGGTGGGAGTTGTAGTTTAGGCCTCCCTATTCCACAGACACCTCCCTGTAAAGATGGCTACCTACCTGTTAGGTGAGGGTGAAGCACACAATGGCTGAGGCATGCTTCTGGGTGGGGGCAGTGCTCCATCCTGCTCAGCTATGGGACAAGGGGGCCTGGTGAGAGTTGTAGTGCAGGCCTCCCAAACACTCACCCACCTCCCTGTAAAGATGGCTACCTACCTGTTAGGTGAGGGTGTAGCACACAATGGCTGAGGCATGCTTCTGGGTGGGGGCAGTGCTCCATCCTGCTCAGCTGTGGGACAAGGGGGCCAGGTGGGAGTTGTAGTGCAGGCCTCCCTATTCCACAGACACCTCCCTGTAAAGATGGCTACCTACCTGTTAGGTGAGTGTGAAGCACACAATGGCTGAGGCATGCTTCTGGGTGGGGGGCAGTGCTCCATCCTGCTCAGCTGTGGGACAAGGGGGCCAGGTGGGAGTTGTAGTGCAGGCCTCCCAAACACCCACCCACCTCCCTGTAAAGATGGCTACCTACCTGTTAGGTGAGGGTGAAGCACACAATGGCTGAGGCATGCTTCTGGGTGGGGGCAGTGCTCCATCCTGCTCAGCTGTGGGACAAGGGGGCCTGGTGGGAGTTGAGGGGCAGGCCTCCCAAACACCCACCCACCTCCCTGTAAAGATGGCTACCTACCTGTTAGGTGAGGGTGTAGCACACAATAGCTGAGGCATGCTTCTGGGTGGGGGCAGTGCTCCATCCTGCTCAGCTGTGGGACAAGGGGGCCTGGTGGGAGTTGTAGTGCTGGCAGCATGTACACATGTACCCATGGTGATGTTGCTAACTACCTTTGGGGGCTTCAGGGGGAGTGTCTGTTGTATCTGTGAGAGATGTGTTGGGGGAGTGTTGTGCACATGAATGATTTTGAACCTAGGAGGTATTATTTTGTAATAGTGCAAGACAGTACATTTGTGTGATGTTAGGCATTTGTTTGTACTTACCAGCCTCCACTCCCCGGGTATTCCTGAGAGACTCTCTGGATGTAGAATGCCAAGCACCTTCTCATCCCATTCAGTGAATGTTTTGAGTGGAACGGGAGGGCCACTGCCTGTCCTGTGAGCCAGCTCATGGTTCTTGGCTCTCTTCTTTTTGACCACTGCCTTCAGATCGTGCCACCTCTTCACGATTTCATCTCTATTGTGTGGCACGGTCCCTACTGCATTGACCTTCTCTACTATCCTTCTCCACATTTGCGTCCTTGTTGCTAGTGGTGTCTGTTGGACCTGGTTACCAAACAATTGTGGTTCTACCCTGATTATATCATCGACCATGACCCGTAACTCACTCTCAGTGAATTTGGGCATTCTCTGTGGTGACATGGTGTGTGATGTGTCAAGGTGTTTAGGGTGCAGGTTTGGAAGTGGTAGTGGTGGTTGTGATGTGTATGGTGTGTGCTGTGCAAAGGTGTTAGAGGTGCAGGTGTGGAAGTGGTGGTGGTGGTGGTGATGTGTGTGTGTTGTGCAGATTTGCCTCTCCTGTCATCTGTGGTGGATGTCCCCTCAGTTGTGGAGTTTTGCAAAGGATTGTGGTATGTTGGGGGCTGGATTTATACTGGTGTCTGTGGGTGTGTCAGGATGGGGTATTGGTAGCAGGTGTGATTGTGGTAAGTTGGGGGCTGGATTTATACTGGTGTCTGTGGGTGTGTCAGGATGGGGTATTGGTAGCAGGTGTGGTGTGTGTGTGAACCTGGGATTTGTAGTTTTCGAGTTTACCATGGGGGTGTGTCTTTGGGCTGTGTTAGCTATTTTTGGGTGCATGCCTTGTTTGGTTGGTGCACTTTGTGGCCATGTTGTGTGTTTTTCTAGCGACCGCCATTTTTTTAACGGAGCGTCCGCAGTGGTGGCTCGGCTACGGCGCTTCCGCCGTCTCACTGATTCTTCAATGTTGTCGACCGTGGTGGTCGGAAACAGCGCACTGCACCGCGGGGATGTCGGGAATATCATAATTTTGATGGCGGTGTCTCCGCTGTGGTTGCGGTCGTTTGGGCTGTTTCCGCTGCGAAACCGACCGCCACGGACGGGTTTGGGCCTTCTCCGCAGGCGAACGGCGGTTTCTCGGGTCTCCTTTCCGCCGCGGTTGGATTTTTACTGCCGAGGATCCTAATCTAGCCGTCGGTTTTCCCGCGGTAGCGGCGGGCGGTGTTTTCCCGCTACCATGGCGGTCGGTTGTTTTTCTGTCCGCCATCGTAATGACCTCCTTAGTTTCTTTACTTCCCACCCTATAACACCACACAATTCACAACCCACATCTAAAAAAAAAAAAAATTCTTGCATAATTAACACAATTAATTATCAATTAAACCTTTACCCTAAAAATCACCACCACACACCTAAAATTAAACTGTAAAAAAATTAATTACACAATTAAATGTTATTTTCAAATAACTAATAGTATTTAACAGCTAATTATAAAGTAAGTAAAATTAATTTACTTCCCACCCTTTACCCTTATAAACACAAAACCCACACACAAAAAAATAAACAATTACCCTAGTTAATTATCAATTAATTCATTAATATTAATTATCAACTAGTTAGTAATTAATTTCAAATAAATTACTTCCCACCCTTTACACCTATAAACCCCACAACCCGAACCTAAGAGTAATTACACACCTTGCATATTTAATTTTCAATTAATTAATATAAATTAAGAACTAATTATTAATTAATAAAAAATAAATAACTTCCCACCTTTTACCTTTGTAAATCCAAAACCCACACCCTAAAAATATAATTAAACAATTAACAAAATTAATTATCAATTATTTATTATTAATTATCAACTAATTATTACTTAATTAAAAATAAATTACTTCCCACCCTTTACCCCTATAAACCCCACAACCCACACCTAAAAACAAACTACACAATTACCATAATTATTTACCAATTAATTAATGAATATTAATTAACAACAATTAATAATTAATTAAAAATACATTATTTCCCACCTTATATTCCTATAAACCCCACAACCCACACATACAATTTACAAAAAAATATTAAAAACAAAAGTAACACTATAAAATCTATTACATAAATATTAATAAATAAAAATGATCATTAATTTATTATAATTAAATTACTTTCCACCCTATTCCCCTATAAACCCACAACCCGCTACGGAACTAAAAAACGCAAAATGTAACTAAATAAAATTAATAACTATTAAAAATGTAACATATATATTAAAAAACATAAACAATACTTATACAAAAAATACATCACATATATTTAAAATATATACTAAAATACATAACACTAATGAAAAAAATCGATATTTTAAACAACTATATTTTTAAAAGCAATATTTCTTACCTTAAATTTGATATTCTTGACAACGATATTCTTGCTGTCGATATTTCTGTGTCACAATATTTACAACTCAATATTTGTGTAAGTCAACATTTCCAACTCAATATTCTGTCTGAATAGCGTTAGGACCATGTTTCCATAGGAAAAGCGTTTTTTGACTTGCCTATATCTTCGGCGCCGGTTGACAATTCTTCACAACACTTTCCCCAAAAAGTGCGCTGGTGATTCTTTTCGTGCAAGGAATCGTTCAGGGTGGTCCATCAAGTGGGGGCCGAGAAAAAGGGGGGTGTCACAAAAGTGTTTTTCCCATGTTAATTTCCATCGAGATTTTAGACACAACTGCAGCCTGAACCACTGGACCCAATAACACCACATTTGCAGAAAGGTAGCTCTTGGTCCAGAAAGAACCTTTTGTTATTTGGTGTATATCCGTTCAGTAGTTTTTGACTTGTTAAAAGAAATCCAAATTTGTATTTATAGGGACGCGAATCCTCCGAGGATCTGACAGTTCCTGTGCTCAAATATAACACTGCCAACACTTCAACCAGAAAGTGTTATAAGCCATCTTGGGACACTGCTTAAGCTGAGTCCCACAAAAAAAGTTTTAAAAAAAAGAAAAGAGGAGAAGGTAGGAATACCCTGACCCCTTTGCTCTGGTCATGAGGTCAGGTCCCAGGTGCTTTATTTGTAGAAAAGGAGGGGTGCACAGGGCCCCCCTCCTGAGGCTCTTTAAGCCCGTGGGACCACCACCTCCCTGGGGCTAAAGAAATATTGTTGGGGGGGTGCGTGGACCCCCTGAACCCCCGGGACCACCACCTCCCTGGGCCCCGGGGACCACCATCTCCCTGGGTCCAAATAATTTGTAAAGAATGGGAGAGGGTACATGCGGCCGCCAGTCAAGGGCCATATATGGCCCCAGTGACCACCACCTCTCGAGGGCCGACCCGTGAGCAACAAAGGAGGGGAGGTGCACAGCTCCTCTCCTGGAGCGATATGTGTCCTTGGGGACTACCATCCCCCAGGGCTGGTTCCTGCTATGTCCAAGTGTGCCACCGTACACGTTTGCTTTTGCTTGGTGGGAGCTGACAACTCCCGCCAAGCAAAAGCAAACACTCCGGTTCTAGTGGGTGGTAGCTGTCAAAGTGCTCCTTCCCAGTGGAAGCAGAGGTTTCATCTCTTTCCCTACCCACAGACATACGTGCAGAGAAAGAGATGAAACGATTGCTCTTGCTCGCAGTGAGCTGCATTTGCAGCAGCTCCCTGTGTGCAATAGCAATGCCGGCTCTTGCAGGAGGCGGGGAGCCAGCTGGGACTGCGGGAACCTTGAGGCTCTCCCTGTGGTCCCCATGCTGCACACTGGGTGCCCTGGGGTAACCGAGGAGACAAGGCCGGGCCACGGGGGAAGGGATCGCCGGGGCCGAAATCGGCCTGGGAGGTGGACCGCACCCCCATTTGTCTGTAACCAGGCCCCGGGGAATGGGGTCCAAGAGCCGCAGAATTGAATCCTGGTTGGAGCAGTGGAGAATAGTTAGGAGCATAACACAGGCCCCTTCAAGCCCTTTGGCGCAGGGGCCTATGTTGCACCCCTTTAAAAAGCATGCACTTTACAGCTCAGCTGGTAGTCCACTCAGGCACTCATGCCCCCACTCACAGACCCACTCAGAGACTCATGCACCCACTTATAGACCCCCTCAGACACTCATGTACCCTCTCACAGACTGACTTATACTCACACACTCACTCACAGACCCACTCAGACTCAAAACACCCACTCACAGACCCACTCACACAACCACTCACAGACCTACTCAGACACTCTCACATCCACTCACAGACCTACTGAGACACTCATTCACTCAATCACACACTCACTGTCAAAGGTTAGTGCTTGTAGTTAGGAAATACAATTTTAAAAACCTTGGTAATTCACTTAAAAAACCACAGGTTACAGTGACATTATAGTTAGGCAATAACATTAAACAAGTAGAAATTCACTTAAAACCAAAGATTACAGGGGCGTTATAGTTAGGAAATATAATAGAAAAACACCTTAGACATTCACTGAAAAAAACAAAGGTTAAAAGGACGTTATAGTTAGGCTGTGAAATTCAGCAATTATAGTTACCTTAGCTAACTATAACTTACAATCCCTCAATGCACTGCTTATTTAAATTTTTGGGGGAGTTTATATAGCACAAACTCAACCCAAAGGTATCAGAGCACTTTACATGAGCACCAGTTGAATTAAAGACGGACATTTTCATTTTGTTAGGCATGGGGAGATTAAGTGATTTCCCCAGAATCACAGGATGTTGAGCGTCCCTGCTGAGACTCGAACCCGGTTCCCCAGTTTCAAGGTCAACCGCTCTAGTGGTTAGGCCACATCCTCTTCCCTTATGACCTCCCATATTACATCACTCTTGACATGGTAAGTGACATCACTGATGGCATCTCAAATGACATCCCTGATGACATCAACCACAGAACCACTCACAAACCCACTCACACCCCCATAGAATCTCTCATACACCCACTCACACACCCACACAACTATTTACATACCGATTCACAGACCCATACAACTAACACACACACTCACTCATCCATAGAGACACTAACACACTCACTCACTCACCCATACAGCTACTCACACAGCCACTCACTCACCCATGCAGCTACTAACAGAGCTACTCGCTCACCCAGACAGCCACTCAGACACCCATTCACTCACCCACAGAGCCACTTACATACCCATTCATACAAGCATTCACATGCCCACTCACTCACTTATGCAGCCACTCAGACAGACACTTACTGTGCAATACAGGCACTGCCACTCATACTCACTAACCCATGCACCCACTCAAACAGCCACTCACTCACCCATACACCCACTTACACACCCAGTCACTCATCCATAGAACCATTCACACAGCCACTCAGTCACCCATACAGGCACTCACACACCCACTCACCCACCCTTAGAGCCACTCATACAGTCATTTACCCACCTATAGAGCCACTCACACAGCCACTCACCCACCTATACAGCCACTAACACACCCACACACTCATCCATACAACTACTCATGCAACCACTCAACCACCCGTACGGCCACTCACACAAACACTCACTCACCCATACACCACTCACTCACCCATACAGCTACTCACACAGCTACTCCCTCACCAATACAGCCACTCACACAGCCACTCACTCACTGATACAACTACTCACACACCCACTTATTCACCCATACAAGCACTCACACACCCATAGAGCCACTAAGACAGCCTCTCACACACAGATCCAGACAGTCATGCAGTCACTCACATAACATGATACAAATAGTATCACTCAATAGTACAGAAACAATAGTAATTTAACAAATGCAGTGGCTTAGTATATATCTTTAAGTCTCAAAAACCTTTTAGAAACACTTATACTCACTGGATGATGTCATTAGCGATGCCATTAGTGATGTCATTTGAGATGTCATCAGTGGTGTCACTGACCATTCCATTGGTGATTTGATATGTGAGGTCATGAGCAGTGCATTGAGGTGGCGTAAGTTATAGTTAGCTCAGGTAACTATAACTGCTGAATTTCACTGGTTTTGTATGAATGAAATCTGAGCCTGCATGTATGTGTGTGTGTATATATCTATATCTATATCTATATCTATATATATATATATATATATATATATATATATATATATCCTTATAGCCTTTTTCTGTGAAAAGGTCAAATTGTGTTTAAACTTTCTCATTTTCTTTGCCCAATTCGTTTGTCTAAATTTCAGGAGTTCAGTCCCTACCATCTCCTGAAAAGTGTCAATATTATCATGAGGCATGTTTGGTAGGAATGTCGACTTGGGTCTGAACTCTGTTCCTGCTGCCTTGTCATAAGAGATTTCCAACCATCAAGCATTTGGCAGACATCGGCACCCCGGTCGCCTCCTCCTCCTACCAACTCATGAAGCGCGACCAAGGTATCCATGTCGCCAGTGCTCAGTTCACTGCTACACATCGTACATTCAGTGAGTTGTCGATCCCTGTTCCTTGCTGGTTTCAACTTGTGCCATTTTTTAAGTTTCAATTTCCGACAGAACTTGAACAGATCAATCTTTGTATCTACATAGTTCATGGGTTCGGCTGGGCAAAATGACAGGCCTAGACAGAGTGTTCTTTTGTCCCTGTTGCTCAAAGGTCTGGTTGATAGGTTAATGATGGTCTGGTTTACCGTGGCGTCATCCATCATAGTTGTTTTTTGGAGCGTGTTTGTCTGTATCCCATTTGCTCCGCATCGCTCTCTCCTTTCTCTCCTCTGTTTGCACCTCTTCCCCCTCTTGACCTGGTACCCCTTGCTCTGCCTCGTCCTCTTCTTGCCGGGGTGCCCTCCTTGTAATTCGGTTTGGGTGTTCCTCGAGTTGTCTGCCGGCCCCTTCGCAGGAGCCAGTACTCGTCCAAAAAAGTCTTAGGTCTTGCGGAAACGTCCCCTTCTGAAGTTGAGCTTTCTGAGGTTCTTGATGTTACCGAAACATCAGTGTTCGTATCACTCGAGCTCGCTATTTCCTCATCTCGGTTTTCCTCTGTCCATGTAGTTATTGTTGTTGTCCCTCTGGTCTCATAAAGGTGGTCATATTTTTGACTGTAGGTGAGTATCCTTCCTGATTCATAGTCACCACAGTCACAGTGCAGTTTTCTTTGTTTCCTTGCCTTTGTATCGTCCTCCACCATTCTCAGTCCTTTCTTCATTCTATTTGGTGATAGTTTCTTGTTCAGTGCTTGCGGTTAATTCGTCCTTAATCCGCCCAATCTCTTTCTTGATGTTTTCCCTGTCAGACCACGCATACTTGACTAAGATTTCCAGCATTGTCCTGGAGCTGGTGGCCGAATTGGCTGCCCATTCTTCCAACATACGTGGATCCGGGGAATCATATGAGGGCGTGATGTATATCCTCAAACCCCTAGGCACCATCTTTTTGTCAATATAATCCTGGAGGGATATAGCTTCCCCCCATTTTGACATTTCTTGTTTGTGAAGCTTTTCGTATTTTTTCAGCATGTCCACAATGGTTGACTCTTTGCTAGTCACCACTGGTTGGCTACGTCCCACTCCTGGTGCCCGTGCAAAAAGAGTCTGTGCTGCTGCCCTTCTATCTCTGTCATCTTCCATCGTGTTGCACAGATTGACAGTCCCTCAGCTCCTAGATATTGGAGCGTGGTTAGTGCGTGACCCCTCTGAAAACAATGCAGAGTTCCCCCTGCAGTGGACAAGTGTGGTTGTTCTCTTGGTACTGGGCTTGTTTGCCCTCAAAGTGTACCGTGTCGCAGTGGTTGTAGGTGGAAAAGTATTGAGTGGTAACTCGCAGAGAACAGTGATAATAGCGGAAATGGTTAAATAGTTAAATACCACAGGAAGGGGAGCGTGTGTAGTTCATGCCTCTTACCCTGTATAGGCCCTTAGCAACGGAGTTGCAAGGCACCCCCTTCAAATTACTGATTACATTGTCCCTGTTCCGTGGGAATGCACACAAAGTAGGTACTTTGTAGTAGTTTCTCATGTACTTACTATCTATTCACCCTGTACCACCTATGATGTCACTGCCATGGTGATAGAATTTGACCTCGCCCTCGCCACAATCCCCGCATCCGAAGAGCGACCTCCGGCGGCAGATCCTTCTCGCACCTCGCCGCCAAAACCTGGAACACCCTCCCCATCCACCTACGGCAGACCCAAGACCTGCTGACCTTCAGAAGACTCCTCAAGACCTGGCTCTTCGAGCAGTAGCAGCACCCCTCCCCCCCCCAGCGCCTTGAGACCCTCACCGGTATGTAGTGCACTCTACAAATGCTATGATTGATTGATTGATTGATTGATTGATGGTTTGAATCCCAGGCTTTCAGTTCCTGGAAGCTGTGGAGATGAACAGTCAATAAAGTACGTGCTCTTTCACTTACCTGGTCTGGTGTAATCACTACATACTTCTTTCCCGCAATTCCAGTCTGGCCACAGTTACTCACTGATTGTCACTTCACGGCCGGTACCAGCAAACTGTGATGTCTGGCCCGACAGTTCTCCACATGTGCTCAAAAGAGCTACCGCCTCCCGTATCCGACCCCAAACTGACTTACCTTCACGGTGTATCTCCGACCAGGGATAGCATGAAGGTGGGTCCCACGGGTGATCTTGGCTTCTGGATCTGATATCCACCACCGACCTCCGATGCACACTGTACAAATCGCTTCTCGTGTCACCTTGACTCTAGCAAGTCAATGCTGACATAACAACACTATGCCAAACATAATCTAACGTATTTGGTTTGAGTACTCTAATATGAGCAATACTGTTGTTATTATTAATTGCACGAATTGTGACATCTACATAGGTGTCCTTTTTTCCACATTAGGTGTAGGACTTTACTTTGACATGTGAATCGTAAAGTAATTTACCTTTTATTTACCGTCTCAAGATGGCGGCCTCAGTTTGCAATAATTTGTAACATTGTGTGCACTGACATTGGCTGAGTCCTTTTGTTATGTTTACCAGGAAATGTATGTAAGGCACTATGAACTTTCACTCCGGTGTACGATCAAGACCTTCTGAGGTTGAAACGCGTCACGGAGGATTTATGAATTGTAATAAATCCCCTTATCAGTAATTGGAACGGTGGCTGGTGTTTTTGTGACCTGAGAGTGCGCTACAACTCTAATTCTGCTGGATATGAATGCCGGTGATTCTCCGCCGGTCAGCGCGCCACCCCTCAACGGGCAGTGATTTCCAGAAGGAGATCATTTGCAATTGGATATATATATAGATATGTATAATAATTAATATAATATATTATAATATAATATAAAAATAATTTATATATATCTATATATGTGTGTATATATATATATATATATATATATTCACTGAAAAAAACAAAGGTTACAGGGACGTTATAGTTAGGCTGACATTTCGCTCGTACAAAACCAGAGAAATTCAGCAGCCATAATTAGCTGAGCTAACTATAACTAGCGCCCCCGCAATGCACTGCTTATGACCTCACATATTACATCACTCATGACATGGTCAGTTACATCACTGATGACATCACTGATGACTTCTCAAATGACATCACTGATGACATCACTGATGATATCATCCTGTGACTGTAAGTTTTTTAAAAACTTTTCTGAGTGTTAAATATATATACCAAGGTGTATTGATGAATCAGTGGGTGTATGAGTGCATGTATGGATGATTCAGTGGGTGTGTGACTGACTGTATAACTCAGTGATTAGGTGTCTCAGTGGATGTATGGGTGACTGACTAGGTTGTGTGAATTGTCTGTCAGTTGGTGCCTTAGTGGCTGTATAGGTTGGTGAGTGGGTACGTGAGTGGCTGTATGGGTGACTGATTGGTTGTCTGAGGTACCTGTATGGGTCTATGAATGTCTGTGTGGGGGGCTGATGGGGTGTGTGACTTCCTGCATGGATGAGTGAGTGGGTGAGTCAGTGGCTGTATGGGTTTGTGAGTGCATCTGTGAGGGGCTTCTATGGGTGACTGAGTGTGTGTATGGCTGTGTCAGTGAGTGAATGAATGTCATTGGTAAATGGGTGAGTAATCAATCAATCAATCAATCAGGGAATTGTAAGCGCACTACTCACCCGTGAGGGTCTCAAGGCACTGGGGGGGGGTCCGCAGATCTGTTTAGCCGAAGAGCCAGGTCTTGAGGGTCTTCCTGAAGGTGTTCAGGGAGGGGGCACGTTTGATGTCTGCCGGTAGCTCATTCCAGGTCTTGGCTGCAATGTGAGAGAAGGATCTTTCGCCTGCTCAGGCTCTGTGGATGCGCGGGGTTTCGACCAGTGCGAGGTTGGAAGATCGGAGGTTTCTTTTGGGTACGTGGAAGTTGATTCTGTCGTTGAGGTATTTGGGTCCGTTGCCGTGTAGGCATTTGTAGGCTTGAGTGGGGATTTTGAAAGTGACTCTTTTCTCCACGGGGAACCAGTGGAGACTTCGTAGGTGTTGGCTGATGTGTTCGTGTCGGGGGATGCCGAGGACGAGTCTGGCGGCGGTGTTTTGTACTGTCTGGAGTTTGCGGAGTAGGGACTTGTTAATGCCGGCGTAGAGTGCATTTCCATAGTCCAGTCTGCTGGTGATGAGTGCGTGGGTGACTGTCTTCCTTGACTCAGGGGGGATCCACTTGAAGGTCTTGCGGAGGATGCGGAGGGTGTTGAAGCACCTGGAGGTGACGGCGTTGACCTGTCGGTTCATGGAGAGTGATGAGTCGAGTACGATGCCGAGGTTCTTGGCGTGGTCTGAGGGGGTAGGTGGGCTTCCGAGGGCGGTCAGCCACCAGGTGCTGTCCCATGCAGAAGGGGTGGTACCAAGGATGAGGACTTCTGTCTTCTCGGCGTTGAGCTTCAGGCAGGTAACTGCAATCTTATTGACTCTATGGCTGAGTAAGTAGGCGTGTGAGTAGCTCTATGGGTGACTGACAGTGTGTGAGTAGCTGTATGGGTGTATGAGTGGATATATCGGTGGCTGTTTTAGTGAGTGAGTTGGAGTATGAGTGGCTGTATGGGTGACTGAGTGGATGTGGGTGTAGACCTATAAATCAATGAGTGGGTATGTAAGTACTGGTATGGGTGTGTCAATGGTTTTGAGAATGGTAGTGTGGAAGTTGGAGTGGGTGTATGAAAGGCTATATTGGGGTGTAAGTGGGTGCGTCAGAGATTCTGTGGATGATGTCATCAGTGATGTCATTTGAGAAGTCATCAGTGATGTAACTGATCATGTCATGAGTGATGTAATATGTGAGGTTGTGCATTGCGGGGGCCAGTGCTTACTTTGTAAAAAAATAAGCACCAGGGTTCTTGTCAGGAGGCCACTGCAGCTTGCACCACACATTACCCCTGACATGCTGCCAGTGATAGTAGCAAGACAACTACTAATCATCACAAGTGTGATAATTCGGACTATTACAGGCCCCCAAAGCTATAAGAATGGCATGGGCAGCAGGTAATAGTCATTTTAGTGCATACTGAATTAATATTGGACTGTTGTTGTCATCGCTAAATTAGCCAGACAGCGCCATATTGTGGCAGATTGTCACAAGCGAAATGAAAATGTCCTAAAGCACACCTTGTGTGTTTAACCTTGCTCTCGGAATGTCCTCTTTTTTTCAAATTCAATGTATTGCCCATCCAATTAAAAACCAAAAATGCTACGAATTTCATATCTTTTGACGTGATGTTTCAACAAAATGGATAAAATATGTTAAAAAGTACGGAAATAAATATGATAAAAATCGGACTACTATGGTGGATGAGTATTAATTTGATAATACCAATGTGCATACGCTGTGCAACCCGCGTGTGACCTGCAATGATAGCGGGCCACCACCTCAAGAAATTATGCCCCGGTGCGAAAGGAACGGCGCACCGTTTACGGGTGCTGCACGCAAAATTTGAAAAAAAGAGGACATTCCGAGAGCAAGGTTAAACACACATGGTGTGCTTCAGGACATTTTCATTCATGTCGTAATACTATCCGTTTCACCACCTGTTAGCACCCTGTCAAGAGGAAGTTATAAACTGTGAATAAAAGAGAACATCACGCTTCACGCCAAAAGAGGTGCACCACGTTCGGATCATTGAGCAGTCACTGACACGGACTCTAGATTGCACATATTGTTTACAGTTGGATATAGTATTTGTGACTTTTATAATTACATGTGATATACGGCGGTTGTTGTGGGTTTTGAAACACATTGTGAGCACTGTTAGCATTGATAGGCATTTGAGGAAGTGTGATTGGTGGGTTGTGTAAGAACACGTGGTGGTTTACACCTGTGACCTAAGAGGAGGGGCGGATAACATCAGTTTAAATTTGGGAGGAGCGGCGCTTAAAAAACTACGAGCACACAGGAGGAGGTTTATGCGCTGTGAATTTTTACATCAGGTATGCTAAGGGGGGATGGTAAAGGTGTTTAAACCAGATAATGGGAAGGTATGGAGTGGAACGGGAGGTTTGTTGAGTTGGGCACAGAAGGTTTTAAGTTTATGAGGGATTGTTTTTGAGGGGTGGTTGTTCAAGGGAGTGGGTTAAAAGCGCATGGTTTTTAAGATCATGATGAAGGGGAGAATTTGGGGAGTAAGACAGGAGGTTATACGTAATGCACTGCACTTTTTGAGTTGAAATTGGGAGTCACGTTGGGGTGTGATGGATTTGTGATTAATTGGGACGTTTAATAATTGGTTTGTTATGGAGACAGATAATTTAAACAAACATGATTTTAAGTTTTCGTGGGGTTTACATGTCACGTGATTGTAATATATACATCTTTACAATTTATAGATACTCCTGAGGAAGGTTTTTCTAAACCGAAATGCATTGAGTAAAGGAAATGTACTGAATCTGGTGGATGTTTGGAAATTCGACACATATTCATGGATAGGCCTAGATGGGCAATACATTGAATTAAAAACCAAAAATGCTATGAATTTCATATCTTTTGACGTGATGTTTCAACAAAATGGATCAAATATGTTAAAAAGTACGGAAATAAATATGATAAAAATCGGACTACTATGGTGGATGAGTATTAATTTGATAATACCAATGTGCATACGCTGTGCAACCCGCGTGTGACCTGCAATGATAGCGGGCCACCACCTCTCAAGAGATTGTCACAAGCGCCAGTTTTGACAATTAAGTGCCGGTGCCGAGCACCAGAAACCACTGGCACAAATTAAGCACTGGTTGGGGCGTGAGTTATAGTTAGCTCAGCTAACAATTACTGCTGAATTTCTCTGGTTTTGCACAAGCCTAACTATAACGTCCCTGTAACCTTTGGTTTTCTCAGTGAATTTCTAAGGTTTTTGTAAATTCTATTTCCTAACTACAACGTACCTGTAACCTTTGGTTTTTTTCAGTGAATTTCTAAGGTTTTTTAAATGCTAATTCCTAACTATAACGTCCCTGTAACCTTTGGTTTTTTCAGTGAATTTCTAAGTTTAAAAAAATTCTATTTCTTAATTGTAACGTCCATTTTTTTAAAGTCAGCCTCTAAGATTTTTGTATTTTCTTTCTATAATTGGATATTGTATATTATATTTAAATTATATACCACTCATTTTTGATTTGGTATGTGTTCATCAGAAAGTACATTAATAACTGGTTTTATTTTTAAGAATTTTTTGAGTCGGCACAACATGTGGAGAATCTGTGATCAGCAAATGTATTTTACATACTGAAAAATACACTCAAAGACATTTTTTAAATCAGAGCCACCCAAGAGGCCAAAATTTTGTTCATTTTCTTGTCAAATAATAATTTTTTTCTTTTTAAAATCCACGACGACGTCGCAATGATTGCGATCACGTCACAAAATCGCAAAACAAAAGCAGCCATTTAACGACCACAACCCCATTCAAAAATTTTAACTTAAAAAATTCATTCTAACTATTACAATACACACATTATTAACCACATCACTTCTTTAAAAACATTTTTGGAGACATATATTTGTAGTAACTTTTTTAAAAACTGTGTTTGAACCCTACTTCCCGTTTTCGCGATTACACCCTGAGTCGCGATGACTCCGGTAACCGCTGACAATCCTGCCTTTATTAGGGGGTGCAAACACATATATGCACACATTTCACAGTATTTTAGACACTAGGGGTTTCTTACTGCACTGTTTAAAGTCATATTGTTGTAGGGAGTTTGCATAAAAACAATCATTTACACTGATTTTCTGTTTTCATAGTGACGCCGGGCGTTGTGATAACGTCAGTAACCACAAACACTGCGAATATGTCGCAAAATGACAAAACAAATGCAGGCATTCAATAGCCACCACCACATTCAAAACTTACAACTGCAAAATGGATTATAACCAACACACTAAACACATAACTATCTAAACAGCTGTATAATATCATGTACAACTCTCTTAATATCTCTATAACACAATGCATAACTTTTTCAGTGTAATCTATGACTGCATGCATCACTGTATCACTAAGTGTCTCATTCACTGTATAAGTATTTGATAGGATCTGTGAGATGATGCATCAGTCTATCAATACATCTGTAACGTGATGTGTTACTGCCTCAGTACATTTATGATTGGGTGCATCAGTGTCACAATTGGTCTGTGATTGGTTGCGTAAGTCTCTCAAACAATCTGTGAGTAGGTGAATGAGTGCCTTTGTACATTTGTAAGTAAGTATAAGATTATCTTACTGGATCTGTGAGTGGATACATGAATGTCTAAGTGGGTGTCTGAATGGGTCTATGAGTGTCTCAGTAGATCTGTAAGTGGGTGTATGAATGTCTCAGTGGGTCTGTGAGAAAATACGCGAGTGTGTGAGTGGGTCTGTAAGTGAGTGCGTGAGACTCTTAATGGGTCTGTACATGGGTGTGTCACTCTCTGGGTAAGTCTGTATGTGGGTGCCTAAGTACCTGAATGGGTATGTGAGTGAGTGCATCAGTATCTCAGTGGGTATGTGACTGGATGTATAAGTGTGTGAGTGGATATGTGAATGAGTGTATAAGTGTCTGAGTGAGTTTGTGAGTGCGTACATGAGTCTGTGACAGTGACCGGCGACGGGTGTGCAAATATATATTTTTAAATATTTCTCTCAATATTCGCGACGACGTCGGTAGCCGCGATGTCCCCGCGATGGTACACGGGGGCCGCACTGGCAGTCACGGCGTCATCGCGAATATCGGGAGCGATGAAAAAAAATCAATTTTGGACACATAACTTAGGTCACTAACACACCCATTTCTCAAACATGGGGTCAGAGTATCACCACCCTGACCCCTTATGTTAGCTTTCACACCGATTTTCAGCCCAGGGAACTGTTGTCGGATGATAAAATGGCAGCCGCAACTTTCTATTCAGGTTGCGTCCAGCCACTCAAAGTATTCCCGTTGGTTTGTGCATTCGCGATTCATCGCGAAATCGTTGCGAAATATCGGTGGCCAGAGATATATCTATCAATTTTGGCTTACATTTCTTAAAAGCTACAGGGCAGATTCGCACCAAATAACAAAAAGCACAATCTGCATAACAACATCTACCTTTCTGCCAAATTTGGTATAATTCCGTCCAGCGGTTCGGGCTGTAGTTTCGACAACGCGTTCCTACAGGAATTACCATTACAAAAGCACCCTTTTTTTGCGCCCCTATTTCTCAGTCCCCATTGCACGGATCCCCCCCAAACTTTCCATGACACACAAAACCTACTTTAACACTTTTTGGGGAAAATTCATGAAGATTGGTCAAACGACGCCAAAGCTTTAGGCAAGTAAAAAAATGCTTTACCTATACAAACTAGGTCCTAACTATAACTACCTACTGGCAAGCGCCAGTAGGTAATATATATATATATATATATATATATATATATATATATATATATATATATATATATATATATATATATATATATATATATATATATATATACCACTGATCTTTGGTCCCTGGCCTGCTCTCTCCCCAGCAGCTCCGCTCTACTTCCCTGCCGCTGAGCCCTCCGGCCCCTCCTGCGAGGTGTTCTCGGCCGCTGTAGGCCCGTGTGTCGCCCGTCACTGCCTCCTGCCTTCTTGTGCCTCATTGTTCGTCATTTGGTAATTGTATTGTACTGTATTGCTGGCTCTTTCTGGCATTGTTTTTTGTATTTATATTGTACTGTATTTCTCGCATTGTATTTTTATTTGCCTCTATCTGCGCCCGTTGTACTTCTCCCGCTCCCCACTCCTGCCGCTGCTGCCCCTGCGGCCCCTCCCCCCTGTTCCCGCCCATTCCCACCTCCCAGCTGATCGCCCCTCCCACCTCCACTTCTTAATGGCGGCCGCTGCGGGGGAGCGCGAGTAAGACCACTGACCTTCAGCCCCTGGCCTGCTCTCTCCCCAGCAGCTCCGCCCTACTTCTCTGCCGCTGAGCCCTCCGGCCCCTCCTGTGAGGTGTTCTTGGCTGCTGTAGGCCCGTGTGTCACCGTCACTGCCTCCTGCCTTCTTGCGCCTCATTGTTCGTCATTTGGTAATTGTATTGTACTGTATTAGTGGCTCTTTCTGGCATTGTTTTTTGTATTTATATTGTACTGTATTTCTGGCATTGTATTCTTATTTGCCTCTCTCTGCGCCCGTTGTACTTCTCCCGCCGCTGCTGCCCCTGCGGTCCCTCCCCCCTGTTCTCGCCTCCCAGCTGATCGTCCCTCCCACCTCCCCTTCTTAATGCCAGTGGCGCGCCAAAGGCGCGCCTAAGTCAAGCCCATCTGCGCCCGTCCACGACCCGACTGCGACCAGTGCCAGGAACCCTGGTTCTCCGACCATCCACTACTCCGATTCCACCGCCCTCCTCGCACTCAACCCCGGAAGACCCAGAGACTGCCAACAGGCCTCACCGAACTCAACTCACGGCCAGTTCTCGTGCCGCCACTGCCGCAGGACCTTCTCCGCGACCCAGACCCTCAACACCACCAACGCCAGCTCCACCAATGCCAGCACCGACGAAACCCTCAGGTGCATCCTCCTCAATGTGCGCTCTGTACACAAACACGCCATGGAAATCTGGGACCTACTCGACTCTCTCTCACCCGACATCGCCTTCTTAAAAGAGACCTGGACCAACGCCGCCTCCGCCCCTGACATCAACACCGCCATCCCGGACGGATACAAGATCAAGAGGAAGGACCGCCCCAACCACCCGGGAGGGGGCCTCGCCATCGCCCACAAGAGCACCCTCTGCCTCACCACCTCCAGCGAAACCTTCCCCTCTGACGAACACCTACATTTCCATATCCAGACCAGCCCTAAGACCACACCCTGAGGAACACTCATCTCCAGACCCCCGGCCCCCAGACACCCTTCGCCGCCACCATCACCGACTTCATCGCACCACACGCCATCGCATCAATGAACTACATACTCATCGGAGACCTCAACTTCCACCTCGACAACCCCACCGACCCCAACTCCACCATCCTTCGTGACAACCTCGCCAACATCGGACTCAACCAACTCGTCACCACACCTACACACAGAGCAGGACACACCCTCGACCCCATCTTCGCTGCAGGGAACAGCGTTTACTTCAGCCACACAATGCAACCACCATGGACCAACCACCACTGCGTGCACTTCACCGTCGACAAACCCAAGGCACCCAAACCAGCCCCCGCCCTCCCCGAAGGAACTGGAGCAAGGTCACCGACGAGCAACTGAACTCTACCCTCACCCGATACAACCACACCTGGGCGTCCGACACAAACACCGCAGCCAGAGGACTCCACACGTGGATCTCCAACTGCGCAGACGAGCTCGCCCGCTACTCAGCAAACAACGCCCCAGGAAAGCCACCTGGTTCACCACCGATCTCCAGGAAGCCAGGCGCACCTGCAGACGCCTGGAAAAAAGCTGGAGGAACACCAAGACTACCGATAACCGCTCCACCTACAAGGACGCCATGACGGACTACCACAATCAAATCAGAGCAACCAAAAGGAACTTCATCCACAACAAAATCCTCACCAACTCCACCAACTCCAAGGAACTCTTCAGTGTCATTCAGGAATTCACCAACCCACGCAGCGAAGCCACAGACATGACCCCGTCCCAAGACATCTGCGACAAGCTCGGAACCTACTTCCACCTCAAGATCAAAACACTCTACAACTTCGACGACCGCCCACGAGACGCCACAGCCGGCCCCCCGCCTCCCCAAGACTCCAGCCAGCCCATTATCTCCAACTGGACACCAGTGACGAACAAGGACACCGCCACGACCATGAAAGGCATCCACTCGGGGGCCCCCACCGACCCCTGCCCCCCTCACATCTACCACAGAGCTGCGGACACCATCGCACCTGAACTGCAACGCACCATCAACACCACCTTCAGAACAGGCACCTTCCCAGACGACTGGAAGCATGCAGAAGTCAGGCCCCTGCTTAAGAAGCCCACGGCTGACCCCACCGACCTCAAAAACTACCGGCCCATCTCGCTGCTCCCCTTCTCAGCCAAAGTAGCAGAGAAAACAGTCAACAGGGAATTGACACGACTCATCGAAGAACACGCCGTCCTCGACCCATCCCAATCCGGATTCCAAAGCAACCACAGCACCGAGACCGCCCTACTCGCCGCCACAGATGACATCCGCACCCTCCTGGACCAAGACCACTCCGCAGCCCTCATCCTCCTCGACCTGTCTGCAGCCACCGACACTGTCTCTCACCGCACACTAGTCGCCAGACTACACGACGCCGGCATACAAGGAACTGCCCTGGACTGGATCCGCTCCTTCCTCACCAGAAGAAGCCAGAGGATCAGGCTACCGCCCTTCCTATCTGCTCCAACGGAAATCACCTGCGGAGTCCCACAGGGGTTATCACTGAGCCTGACCCTCTTCAACATCTACATGGCCCCCTCGCAGCCATTGTCAGACAACACGGCCTCAACATGGTATCCTACGCTGACGACACCCAGCTCATCCTCTCCCTCACCAGAGACCCCGCCACTGCAAAACTCAACTTCCAGAGAGGAATGCAAGAAGTTGCAGTCTGGATGACCAACAGCTGCCTAAAACTCAACGCCGAGAAGACAGAAGTCCTCGTCCTTGGAACCACCCCTTCAGCATGGGACAACATCTGGTGGCCCACCGCCCTCGAAAGCCCCCCACCCCTCAGACCACGCAAAAAACCTCGGCATCGTACTCTATTCATCACTCGCCATGAACCGACAGGTCAACGCCGTCACCTCCAGCTGCTTCAACACCCTCTGCATCCTCCGCAAGACCTTCAAATGGATCCCCACCGAGTCAAGGAAGACAGTCACCCACGCACTCATCACCAGCAGACTGGACTATGGCAACGTACTCTAGGCCGGCATCAACAAGTCCCTACTCCGCAACTCCAAACAATACAGAACACAGTGGCCCGACTCGTCCTCGGCATCCCACGGCAAGAACACATCAGCCAACACCTGCGGAGACTCCACTGACTCCCCGTGGAGAAGAGAGTCACCTTCAAAATCCTCACTCAGCCTACAAATGCCTGCACAACAACGGACGCAAATACCTCAATGACAGGATAAACTTCCACATACCCAAAAGAAACCTACGATCTTCCAACATCGCGCTGGCCGAAACCCCGCACATCCACAGAGCCAGAGCAGGCAGAAGATCGTTCTCTCACATTGCAGCCAAGACCTGGAACGAGCTACCGGCAGACATCAGACGCGCCCCCTCCCTGAACACCTTCAGGAAGACCCTCAAGACCTGGCTCTTCGGCTGAAAGGAGTTGCGCCACCCCCCCAGCACATTGAGACCCTCACGGGTGAGTAGCGCGCTTATAATTCCCTGATTGATTGATTGATTGTGATATATATATATATAAATAAATATATATATATATTCACTGAAAAAACCATAGGTTTCAGGCACGTTATAGTTAGAAATTAGCATTTAAAAAACCTTTGAAATTCACTGAAAAAACCATAGGTTTCAGGCAAGTTATAGTTAGAAATTAGCATTTAAAAAACCTTAGAAATTCACTGAAAAAACCATAGGTTTTAGGGACAGTTATAGTTAGTTGGACATTGCACTCGTACAAAACCGGTGAAATTCCCCCGTTATAGTTAGTTCAGCTAACTATAACTCGCGCCCCCGCAATGCACTGCTGATGACGTCACATATTACATCACTCATGACATGGTCAGTGACATCACTGATGACATCACTGACAGGCAATGATATCCTATGGAAGGAAATTCAAGTTACTGGTAAGTACGGTTAAAATTACTTTTGAGGATCAGTACTGGGCTCAAAGATGCAGCACTGAGGTCTCTCCTGATAACAGGTGAGTAAATCGGAATTCGTAGTTCGGCTGATTTTAGAGGAATATTTGCACAATGGTGAAGGAAGGGGTGGGGCCTGAGGTGACATGTCTGCAAACACGCCCTGTGGCGCGTTTTAAGTTGGAGAATTAATTCCTCCTCAATCCCGAGGGTCCCTAGGGGCCAACTAGCCCACCAGATACCTCCAGTATGCGCCAGAGAGCCTCGTTGCAGAGAGGTGTTCAGAGGCCACGCCCCTTTTTGCACCTCTCTGCAACGCAGCTCTGTGGCGCTTTCTGGACGTACCTGGTGGGCTAGTTGGCCCTCAGGGACCCTCAGGATTGAAGGGGATTTAATTCCCCATCTTAAAATGCGCCACGGGGCCTGTTTGCACACATGTCACCTGAAGCCCCGCCCCCTCCCTTCACCACTGTGCAAACGCGCCCTGTGGCGCATTTTAAGTTGGGGTATTAAGTCCCCTTGAATCATGAGGGTCCCTGGGGTCCAACTAGGCCACCAGCTACTAGCCCCGGTACCCCACCCCCCGGGGCTGGCCCTCTCCGTTGGGGACTGTGGGGGGGTCCCCAACCCCCCACGGTCCCGCCGGCTCCCCGCGTCCTTCGGGAGCCGGTATTGCTTTTCCACATGGGGAGCTGCTAAGATGCAGCTCCCCGTGTGGAATAGCAATCGGCTTTGGTTTTTGGAAGAGAGAGCAGGTTTCCTGCTCTCTCTTCCAAAAACCAAAGCAGTTTGCTATGGCAAGACGGGAGCCGCGAGGCTCCCGTCCTGTCATAGCAAACTACAGTGTCCCGGGGGTAGGCACCCCGGGACACTGCAGGAGCCGGCCCTGGGGGGTGGTGGTCCCCAGGGCCATCAAGGGCTCCAGGAGGGGGGCCGCGCGGCCCCCCTCCTAACCAATGCACAGCCTCGGGGAGGTGGTGGTCCCCGGGGCTCGGGATCCTTAACGGACCCCCTAATTTACATTTTAGAGCCCCGGGAAGGTAGTGGTCCCCGGGGCTGCGGAAGGGCCGAGAGCCCTTCCGCACCATTATTTTTTTAAAGCCCCGGGGGGGTGGCGGTCCCCGGGGCTTGGGGGGCCTTAGAGGCCCCCCACACATAAATATAAAAAACCCTGCATGCCCCCGGGACTTGGGCCACCTGGGTGCCAAATAGCATCAAAGCGCGGGAGACCGCGCTTCGATTTTTTTTTTTATCGGCTAGATCCGCGCACCCAGCCGTTTTTTGCGTCTGTTTTCTCTTTTCTTGTGCCTCGGTTCTACCGAGGAACGAGATGGCTGCCAACACTTCCTGGTTTGGAGTGTTGACAGCCAATTAGCATACAGCTGGTCATCGGGAGGGTGCGCGGATCCTCCGCGGCCATAGATATATATGTGTTTTTACTTTTGATTTTCTCAGCAACTACTGAACGGATTTACACCATTTAACAAAAAGGGTTCTTTCTGAACCAAGAACTACCTCTTTGCCAAATTTGGTGTAATTCCGTTCAGCAGTTCGGGCTGTAGCCGTGGCTAAAGTTTCCTATGGGAAAATGAATGGGGAAAACACGTTTTGGGACCCCCCTTTTTTCTCGGCCCCCGCTTGACGAATCACCACGAGACTTTCAGGATAGGAGCGGACCGGAGCGGGCCACAAAGTTTGAAAATTTCGCGAAGATTCGTCAACCGACGCAAGAGTTATTTCAAATAGAATGTTGCGGATTTCCTATGGAAAATAGGTCCTAACTATAACTATCTACTGGCGACCGCCAGTAGATAATATATATATATATTTCACACAAAAGATCCTCACACTTGAAATGAGGAAACACGAGCCTCTCCAATAGTTTTACAAGGTATTTAATCTTCAGGCAGAAAAATACGCGTTTCAACCGCACAAGCGGTCTTGATCACATATATATATGGCAAGTGCCAGTAGGTAAAATATATATATATATATATATATATATATATATATATATATATATATATATATATATATATATATTTATTTATTTTTTTCTTCAAATTTCTCTTCATAAAAAAGAACAGAGGTGGGCACTCCAGGCAAGATAGTTAATCATCAATTCTTTTTTCTCTTGTGTCTGTACTAACGCATTTCGGCTGATCCCAGCCTTTGTCAAAGTTGCATTTGGTTTTAGCCCAAGCAGATTTAAAGACACAGCAGATGATAAAAATAAAAGAAATACCTCCGTATTCTTTCCTTCTATTTCCATCATTTCCTCATCCCTCGGAAAATGGGTTGCTTAATAGGCATTTTGTTACAGTGCAATCTTATTTTTTTGAAAAATATGTTTTTTACATTTTATAATATATGCAAATGATGGCAGTGGTTACAAAAAGAACAGTCAGCACCTCTGTTGTAGTTTGCACAAGTATATAACCATACATACTCTGGCGTGCTCAATGTCAACACTGTGCCATCCACAGTGTCACTAAGTGTAGGGAACAAGCTTCCCCCATACACATCAAGTTAAATTATGCGAAAACAGAGCACAGCACCACAGAAAGTAACAGCTGACCATTAGAAGTCAGTAATGTATTTAATCTTAAATCACATCAATCCATATGGCAAGAACAAAAACAAGTGTACAATAGTTTCCAAAAACGTTGACACGCAGTTGTAGAGCATAAACAGCCGACACGTGTTTCGTCGATGAACGACTTTCTCAAGGCTGTTGAGAAAACATATATGACAAATTGTTTGTTTTAAAACACATTCCAAGAGGGACATTTTTCTGCATCCCAACAACGTTCAACACTAGTTCTGTACCCAAGTACATCAGTGCAAGGCAGTAAAAAGATTTTTATTCTCCACGGAAGAAGTGCCAAAACAGGAGAGGAAAATATAGAAACCCGATAACCCAGTAGGGAAGAATCCACTATAGGTGATAAGAGATGGGCCACTTATCAAAGACGACCATGACCAATCCTAGTAAAAGTTCGTGATTTGTAAAAAGATTCATGCAGTCAAGAAAAATAAGTGGGGAAGACGACCATCGTATTTCATCCTCACATAGAACCAAGACACCCGAAATCGTGTAGATTAAAACAGAAGAGAGGAGAAATCAATTGTTTTAAAAACAGCAACTATATTCTGTATATACCTCAAGAAATATATATATCTGTGTGTCCTAGGATGCACCACGTTAAACTTGTTGCCCGATTGAGGTTTACTCAGTAGTCTTTTAAGTTCTCTAAGAGTCCGTCTGCACCTATAGTGGATTCTTCCCTACTGGGTTATCGACTTCTAATGGTCAGCTGTTACTTTCTGTGGTGCTGTGCTCTGTTTTCGCATTTTTTACATTTTAGCTGTTTTTTTAAAAGTACATTTTTGCTATAGCGCATTCATAGAACCAATATTTTCAACTAGTATCAATATGTATGATACTATGGGCATGGGAACTCTGGAGATAGCAGCGTGGTATCTCGGGCCAGTGCCCGAACACAATACTTATCCAATTACATTAATAAAATGAAAAAAATCTTTTCAAAATACATTGGGAATCACATAGTCATAGTAATATCATTTACCCCAAAATCTCTAGACCCATAAAACGTTCTAAATAAATACTTATGAATAAATAGATAGTATTCTTTAGCAATGCTGGTATAAAGATATATCAAATTAATTACCCAATGGCACATCCAATATTATCTAATATAAATAAATATGTCAATAAATACATACCTTCAATATACCTTATCATTAAGATTTTCTTATTGAATATACCAATATATATTCCTTATAAACCTCTGGAGTGCATCCGAGAATATACATATATCATAAATATCCATAAAAATAGCCATAAATAAGTCTTCATTGTAAGGGGGAAATAAATACAAACAATGATTAGACATAGAGCCCAGAGCTGGTATTCAGTGTACGCCTTAAGTATTCTTAGCCCATAAACGAAGAAAGAGAGATAGCAATCATCATTACTCAACCCAGATGGACTTCCAACTCCTCATCCTTATTCAACCCACTGGGGAATTTCCTATGTAAATCTAGGATATATCTTGATTCTAAGCATCTCAAATTCATTACTCTATATCCCCCTCTTGTATTTGGGGAGGCTCTATCTACTGCAAAGTAATTCAACAATCCTGGATCACTTTCATGGTGGTCATAGAAATGTCTTGCCACTAAATAGGTAAAAATCATGATTCCTAATGGCCCGTTGATGTTCCAATATCCGTTTCTTCAGTGGAAAAGTACTCCCTACATACATTAGTGGACAAGGACAACACAACACATAAACTCAATAATCTGCATTACAATTGTAGAGCCCATTCTCCCTTCTTTTATATATATATATATATATATATATATTCACTGAAAAAACCATAGGTTTCAGACATGTTATAGTTAGGAATTAGCATTTAAAAAACCTTTGAAATTCACTGAAAAAACCATAGGTTTCAGACACGTTATAGTTAGAAATTAGCATTTAAAAAACCTTTGAAATTCACTTAAAAAACCATAGGTTTTAGGGACAGTTATAGTTAGTTGGACATTTCACTCGTACAAAACCATAGAAATTCCCCGTTATAGTTAGTTCAGCTAACTATAACTCGCGCCCCATAATGCACTGCTGATGACGTCACATATTACATCACTCATGACATGGTCAGTGACATCACTGATGACATCACTGATGACATCTCAAATGACATCACTGATGACATCATCCAGTGACTGTGTGTTTCTTTAAAGTTTAAATATGTTTAATATATATAGGGAAAGGCGTATTGAAGAATGAGTGGGTGTGTAAGTGTCTGTATGGATGATTTAGTAGGTGCATGACTAACTCTATAAGTGAGTGATTAAACGTATCTTACTGAATGCATGGGTTAGTGACTAAACTGGGTGAATGTCTGTATCCGTCTGTCTATTGCTGTGTAAGTGGCTGCATGGGTTTGTGAATAGCTACATGAGTGTCTATATGAGTTATTGATTAGTTGTCTGAGTATCTGTATGGGTGCCTGAGTGTTTGTGTGGGTGGGGTGTGTGCGACTCTGTGCATAGATGTGTGAGTGGGTGATTCACTGGGTGGATGGTTTCAAGAGTGCATCTGTGATAGACTGTATGGGTGGGTAAGTGTGTGTAAGAGTGTGTTTGTAAGTGAATGTATGTCCCAGTGGTACATGTGTGAGTAACTACATATGTGAAAGGCAGTATATATGTGTGTTGGAGTATATAAATAGCTATAAGCAAGAGTGTGTGATTGTGAGAGTGACTGTATGGATGAGTGTGTGCTTGTATCAGTGATTGTATAAGAGCGTAAGAATGTGCTAGTATTTGTATGAGTAAGTGAGCTGGTGTGTGTATAACTGTATAGGTGAGTAAATGGCAGTGTGTTTAATTATTTGCATGACTGACTAGGTGTGTGAGTACCTCTATGGATGAGTGGCGGTGTTTGAGTGTCTATATAGGAGTATGAGTGCATATGATAGTCCTGTACTGAGTGACCGTAAGTATGAGTGACTGTACGGGTGAGTGAGTGGATGTGTGTGTAGACCTAAGAATCAGTGAGTGGGTATTTAGTTATTGGTGTTGGAGTGTCTATGGTTTTGCGAATGGCAGTCTGTAATTTAGAGTGGGTGTATCAAAGGTTATATCAGGGTGTGAGGAGGTGCATCAGATTATCACGTGGATGATGTCATCAGTGATGTCATCAGTGATGTCATTTGAGATGTCAGCAGTGATGTCATCAGTGATGTCACTGACCATGTCATGAGTGATGTAATATGTGACGTCATCAGCAGTGCATTGCGGGGCGCGAGTTATAGTTAGCTGAACTAACTATAACGGGGAATTTCTATGGTTTTGTACGAGTGAAATGTCCAACTAACTATAACTGTCCCTAAAACCTATGGTTTTTTAAGGGAATTTCAAAGGTTTTTTAAATGCTAATTTCTAACTATAACGTGTCTGAAACCTATGGTTTTTTCAGTGAATTTCAAAGGTTTTTTAAATGCTAATTCCTAACTATAACATGTCTGAAACCTATGGTTTTTTTCAGTGAATTTCAAAGGTTTTGTAAAAGACAATTTTTAAATGTATTAATTGTTATATTTATTTTTTTGATACTGATTTACTACATTTTTTTAAACTATTTATTTTTACATATTTTATTTTTTAAATTACATTGTAATTACATTATACATTACATTACAAAATATACTTTCTCAGAATGAATTACTTTAGTTTAAATACTTTGGAAATAGGCAATAGACTTTTAAGTATAGTAGTTACAGTTGTTGCAATGGGCAACACAATTTCAAACACAATGCAACATTGAGCTCAATGTGAATTTCTAGTTAAATGCAATTAGTTACTTTATGGATTACTTTTCTAACCACAGGACTGGATCCTAGATTCAGTCCTGGGACATCTCCTGTAAACAGTTGAGTAAAAGTGTTTTGGTTACAGTAGTGATTTTTAAGGAATATTATTGTATTTTAAAAGTTGACACTTAGAAACTTTTTCACATAGAATCACCAATGTTATCATATGGGAGGAAATTCACTTAGCAGGTAAGTAGTGTTATCGTTACTTTTTCTTACTCAGTGGTGGATCCTGTATCCAGCACTGGTGCATCTCCTGTAAACAGTTGAAAGAATGCATTTAAGTCATATAGGCGATTTTTAAGGAATATTTGTAGTTTGTGAAAATCAACACTTTGAAACTTTTCTGCTGAAAACCAGACAATGGATTCCTATGGAAGGAAATATAAGTTACTGGTAAGTACGTTTAAAATTACTTTTCAGGATCAGTACTGGGCTGAAAGATGCAGCACTGAGGTCTCTCCTGATAACAGGTGAGTAAATCGGAATTCGTATTTCGGCTGATTTTAGAGGAATATTATAAAGTTCCAAAACTCCACACTTAGAAGAATTTCCAAGTGAAACCCGTCAATGATATCCTATGGAAGGAAATTCAAGTTACTGGTAAGTACGGTTAAAATTACTTTTCAGGATCAGTACTGGGCTGAAAGATGCAGCAATGAGGTCTCTCCTGATAACAGGTGAGTAAATCGGAATTCGTATTTCGGCTGATTTTAGAGGAATATTATAAAGTTCCAAAACTCCACACTTAGAAGAATTTCCAAGTGAAACCAGTCAATGTTAGCCTATGGAAGGAAATTCAAGTTACTGGTAAGTACGGTTAAAATTACTTTTCAGGATCAGTACTGGGCTGAAAGATGCAGCACTGAGGTCTCTCCTGATAACAGGTGAGTAAATAGGAATTCGTAGTTCGGCTGATTTTAGAGGAATATTTGCACAATGGTGAAAGGAGGGGCGGGGCCTGAGGTGACATCTGTGCAAATGCGCCCCGTGGCGCGTTTTAAGTTGGGGGATTAAGTCCCCTTGAATCATGAGGGTCCCTGGGGTCCAACTAGCCCACCCTGTACCTCCAGTATGCGCCAGGAGCTGCGTTGCAGAGAGGTGTTCAGAGGCCACGCCCCTTTTGCACCTCTCTGCAATGCACCTCTGTGGCGCTTTCTGGACGTACCTGTTGGGCTAGTTGGCCCCCAGGGACCCTCAGGATTGAAGGGGATTTAATTCCCCATCTTAAAATGCGCCACGGGGCCTGTTTGCACACATGTCACCTGAAGCCCCGCCCCCTCCCTTCACCACTGTGCAAACGCGCCCGTGGCGCGTTTTAAGTTGGGGGATTAAGTCCCCTTGAATCCTGAGGGTCCCTGGAGTCCAACTAGCCCACCATGTACTTCTAAAAAGCGCCACAGAGCTGCGTTGCAGAGAGGTGTAAAAAGGGCGTGGCCTCTGTACACCTCTCTGCAACGCAGCCCCTGGCGCATACTGGAGGTTCCTGGTGGGCTAGTTGGCCTCAGGGACCCCCAGTATTCAAGGGGAATTACTTCCCTTCTTAAAACGCGCCAGGGGCGCGTTTGCAGAGTACTGCAGGGAGGGGGGCGGGGCCTCCGGCACGATGCCGGTCGTGTTTTTTTTTTTTTTTTTTTAATGGGAGGGGGGCTGCGTGGCCCCCCTTCCCTTGGCCACTTTTGGCCCCGAAGACCCCATCCCCCGGGGCCTGTGCATTTTTTTTTTTTTTTAAATTCCCCCAAAAAAACGGGAAGGGGGCCGCGTGGCCCCCCTTCCCTGGGCCTGTATTGGCCCCGGGGACCCCATCCCCCGGGGCATGCCCTCGATGTTTTTTTAAATTATTTTGGAGGGGGCTGCGTGGCCCCCTCCTCAGGCCATTTAAGGCCCCGGGGACCCCATCCCCGGGGCCGGCCTTGCCCTTTTTTTACTTTTTTTTTATTTGGGGAGGGGGCTGCTTGGCCCCCTCCCGGGCCACTTATGGCCCCGGGGACCCTATCCCCCGGGGCCTGGCCTCTCGTTGGAGACTGTGGGGGTCCCCAATCCCCCCACAGTCCCAGCCGGCTCCCCGCCTCCTGCGCGAGCCGGCATTGCTTTCCACATGGGGAGCAGCTAACATGCTGCTCCCCATGTGGAAAGCTAGTGAGTTTGCATTTTGAAAGAGAGAGCAGGTTTCCTGCCTCTCTTTCAAAATGCAACACAGTGTCCCGGGGTAGGCACCCGGGACACTGCAGGAGCCGGCCCTGGGGGTGGTGGTCCCCAGGGCCATCACTGGCTCCAGGAGGGGGGCCGCGCGGCCCCCTCCCAACCATTTCACAGCCCCGGGGAGGTGGTGGTCCCCGGGGCTTTGGGGATCCGTAACGGACCCCCATATTCAAATCTTTAGTGCCCCGGGAGGTGGCGGTCCCGGGGCGTGTGGGGGGCTGGAGCCCCCCCACACAGGTTAAAACATTTTTTTTAAAAGAAGCCCCGGGGGGGTGGCGGTCCCCGGGGCTTGGGGGGCCTTAGAGGCCCCCCACATTAAATCTAAACCCCCCCCACCATGCCCCCGGGACTTGGCCCACCCGGGGGCAAATAAACATCGAAGCACGGGAGACCACTCCTCGATTTTTTTTTTTTCGGCAGGATCCGCGCACCCTGAGCGCATCCTGCCGATTTTTTTTTAAAAAAAAATGCTTTTTTCTGCCCAGGGGGTCCTTGTGGGACCCCTGAGCAGACCTAGGGGTCAGGGTGTTTCTACCCTGCCCCCTTTGTGCGTTTGCACACTTGCGAATTTTTTTTTCTCGGCGGGATTCGCGCACCCTAAGCGCATCCCGCCGATTTAAAAAAAGAAAATGCTTTTTCTGCCCAGGGGTCCTTGTGGGACCCCTGAGCAGACCTAGGGGGTCAGGGTGTTTCTACCCTGCCCCCTTTTGCGCTTTGCGCACTTGTTTCTGTCCCTCGGTTCTACCGAGGGACAAAATGGCTGCCAACACTTCCTGATTTGGAGTGTTGACAGCCAATTAGCATGCAGCTCGTGATCGGGAGGGTGCGCGAATCCGACGCGGCCATAGATATATATGTGATTTTCATTTTGATTTTCACAGGAACTACTGAACGGATTTACACCATTTAACAAAAAGGGTTCTTTCTGAACCAAGAACTACCTCTTTGCCAAATTTGGTGTAATTCCGTTCAGCAGTTCGGGCTGTAGCCGTGTCTAAAGTTTCTTATGGGAAAATGAATGGGGAAAACACGTTTTGGGACCCCCCTTTTCTCTCGGCCCCCGCTTGATGAATCACCCTGAGACTTTCAGGGTAGGAGCAGACCGGAGCGGGCCATAAAGTTTGAAAAATTCGCGAAGATTCATCAACCGACGCAAGAGTTATTTCAAATAGAATGTCGCGGATTTCCTATGGAAAATAGGTCCTAACTATAACTATCTACTGGCGACCGCCAGTAGATAATATATATATATATTTCACACGAAAGATCCTCACACTTGAAATGAGGAAACACGAGCCTCTCCAATAGTTTTACAAGGTATTTAATCTTCAGGCAGAAAAATACGCGTTTCAACCGCACAAGCGGTCTTGATCACATATATATATGGCAAGTGCCAGTAGGTAAAATATATATATATATATATATATATATATATATATATATATATATATATATATATATATATATATATATATATTTTTTTTTTTCTTCAAATTTCTCTTCATAAAAAAGAACAGAGGTGGGCACTCCAGGCAAGATAGTTAATCATCAATTCTTTTTTCTCTTGTGTCTGTACTAACGCATTTCGGCTGATATATATATATATAATTCAAACACAAATTGCCCTGGAGCTTCCAGGACGCACACCGCAGCAAGCCAGCCCTCCGGCTTGCAGTGATTTCACTCGCCTTCACATCCTGGTGAGTATAGATGCCTGACGCGTTTCAGGGCTTGACGCCCCTTAATCATAGGCTGCTTGTCTCAGGTGCTTGCGAAATGCTCAATTTATTCAAATTTTCTGCATGCTAGCCATTGGTTATTAGCCCTCAGTGGGTTGCACTCAGTTCGTGAAAAAAAAACATATATATATATATATCTGTGTGTGTATTTATTTCCAAATGTTTCTCCTGAGCCTGCTTTCCTCCAGTCCCATATCAAGGTGTCATAATGGCACAAAATCTTATCGCCTGCTAAATGTTGGCCTTGTGAAGTGCTCCTATTTCTTTTGGACCTAGCATATCTCCATCATTTCCCTTTTCCTCATTGTCCTCCAAAGCAGAACTGTTTACAGTGAAATGCACAGGTTTTAAGGTGTTAAATAGCTGGTTCTGCACAAGGGAAATGTGCACTTCCTAGCAATATATCCGAAAAGTACAGTTTTAAAAAAACCTTCAGAAACAGCCCTTTAATTAACAATGTGTGTATGCTGGCCAGAGCCACAGGAAATATGTGGCTGCAGCATTTTCTGCATAATTAAGGATTTGCTGCATTTGCCACATAATACATCATCAGCTGCATAATCTGTGGATTTTAACAGGAAAATATTGTTTCTAGGTCATACGGATCAAATGTTACTAAAAATGGGGCAACACATATTGTAGTCAAGTGGAGGACCCTTTGCAAAGGTCGACTTGTCCCCTTTCTGTTGGTGATTGCTGGATTTTGGTGTTAAACTGGTACTTCTTTTTTTTTTTAAAATCTTTATTTTAGACAACCAGCGCATACATTATACTTATAATAAATACATTTCAGCGTTCTTACAATTCAATTTGTATGTACAGGATGTCGGATATTTATTTTTACACCCCCCCACCCCCAAGCCAACCCCTCCACCCCTTCCGCCCCTCGAAACCAAAGGAAACTTATTTAGATCAAGTCTTAATTTGCTCTAACCCTTGGAATTCGGTATATTGTATAAACTGATTCAACCTGTCTTCACTATCTGAGTTATAAATTAAAATAAATACATTAAATCATGTCAAAACATAGCCTCATTAGTCCAGTTGGTTATTGGTGACCAAATTTCCAATCCTCTTTTTTTAACCTTAAAACCCCTCCTTAAGTATATCGATTTCTCCCAGCGGTAGGTAGCTAACAGTTTCCCCAACCAGCAGTGTACAGAGGGAGGTTCTTTATCTAACCAAACAGTGGCCAGACATAGCCTAAACACCGCCATAGCGACATAGAGCAAAATTCGATTTGATTCTGACATTACTTGGTTGCTTACTCCCAACACAATTACTTGCGGCGTGAGATCAACCCCAAACCCCAATATAATCTTGATGTAATTACCCACCTCGTCAACCAGAGTTGACAGTCGGGCGCAGATTGCAAACATGTGTACGCTATCTGCGGCAAAACATCCACAACGAGAACATTGTGTACCTGTTGAGCCTCCCCATTTGGAGATTCGTGCTGGGGTAATGTATAAGTTAAGCCAAGTTTTAAAACATTGTACTTTCAAATTAGCCGACAAGAAAGCAGTTTGACTCAACAATAGAGAATCTTCACATTCCCCTACCTCTGCTTGAACCAGATCCTGCCAGCGATTAGTGTGTTTACTAAAATCATCCTCCATTGCTTTACTAAGTAATGTACAAAATTTAGATATTGATGAGGGGGCCCCTAATGCCACATCTAGCAAGGGAATTCTATGCCCCTTGATTGCCTTCTTAGAAAAATAGTCCCTCAGTTGTAGATATTTGAAGAAATTAGTATTACCAATCCCGAATTTCTTCTTGATTATATCAAACGGGTGTATTGAATTCTCCCCCATAAGATCACCAAAATGCCTTATGCCCTTGTCCAGCCAGATTTTTATATAACCATCTCGAAACATTTCCGGCAATAGGTAATTATCTGCCAAGGGAGTATATCTGTGTATCCCACCTATTTTGAGTTTCTTCCTCACTGCCGTCCAAACTTTGAATGCTCCCAGCATTACTTTAAATTTCACTCTTTTGAAATAGGCAAAATCAATATGACGCATGAGACAGCCATGGGCTTCCGCCCCCAATACTAACCTATAAATGGAAGTGTAAGGTATTCCCTCTGGTTCTACCATCTCTTTTCCCAGTAATTCAGTCATTTGTTGTAAGGCTGACGCCCAATAGTAAGTCTGAAGATTGGGGACAGACCAGCCCCCCCGATCCCTAGGTAGAGTCATATATTTAAGTGCCCTGCGGGGGAGTTTCCCGGCCCACAGGAATCTCGAGATTATTTGATTAAAAGCAGAGAACCATACCTTATTTATTTCAACTGGAATAGCCCTAAAAAAATATAAAATTTTGGGCAGAAAAAACATCTTGTTAACATTACACCTTCCTAAAAGTGTAAGGTGTAAACAATTAATTCTATTAAAGTCTGCTTTGGTTTTTGTAATAGAGGTTCAAAGTTAATTTGCACAATTTCATCGATGTTTGCTGAGATCTCAACCCCAAGATATCTGGCATACCCCACTACTCGTGTATCGTTCAGGGCTGTTCTAGAGTTTTTGACAATCATTGTCTTATTCTTATTGAGGAAATATCCTGAAATTTTACCAAAATCTTTGGACTCCCATTCTACCTCGTTGATAGCCTCAAGTGGGTTAGCCGTTATTATAGCAAGATCGTCTGCGTATGCTAAAATCTTGGTGTCTCCACCGCTTGATTGACTGCCTGTATCTTGTTATTCTCCACTGTTTTTCTAATTAAAGGATCGATATACAGCGCAAATAATAGCGGGGAGCAGGGGCACCCTTGACGTGTACCACGGGTAATTTTAATTGCATCAGACATGAGACCCATCATGGCTATTCTAGCCATAGGCTCCTGATACATGCACCGGATGGCTCCGATAAACCCCTTACCCAGATCATTATTTTCCATAATTGCCCATAAAAAGGGCCAGGAGACCCTGTCGAATGCCTTTTCGGCGTCAAGTACTATTACGGCCCTAGGGTCTCCTGAAACATTTGTGTAGTCAAATAGCGTGATTATGCGGCGAATATGTCCAATCGTGCCCCTACCCGGGACAAACCTGTGTTGGAAAGGGGAAACTAGCTTCTTGATAACTACTGCTAGCCTATTAGCCAGAACTTTGGAGTAGATTTTTACATCACTGTTAACCAGCGTGATTGGCCAGTATGATCCCAGTTCTTTTATGGATTTACCTTTTTTAGGGAAGCCTATAATATTGGCGTCTTTCCATGAATCAGGGGCTAGCGAATCTAGTTGTGCTCTATGAAAAACCTCCACCATGAGTGCCACCATCTGTGTCTTGAATTTTTTATAAAATTCCCCAGGTATAAGATCGGTTCCCACAGCTTTGCCTAGTGGAAGGGAGTCGATAGCTTCAGTTATTTCATCTATTGTAAATGGCTCATCTAGATTATCTCTCTCCTCCGGAGATAGCTGTCCAAAGATTTACCCCCTTAAGTAAGCTTCAATTCCTTGGTCCCCGACCCGAGCGTCTTCAGTATATAATCTTTGATAGAAATTTTTAAATGTGGTGATGATAGCACCGGGCTCGCTTACTATACCCACATTGGGATCTCTAATTTCACTAATCCGGGTTTGTACCGTCTTTTCCCTGGTACGAACCGCTAGTATGTGGCCCACCCTCTCGCTGTTCTCGTAGACCTTGCTCCGCCAAGCTGTGTACTTGCCAGCCGCTTTTTTAAGAGATATCTCCGTAATAGCAGATCTAGTGATAGTGATCTTTACTTGGGCTGCCTCCGCAACTGCCCCTACAGATAATACCTCTATCAGTTCAGCTTCTGCCCTCCCCAGATCCTCATACAAGGTCTGTAACATGACTTTGTCCTTCCTTTGCGCCTCCCAGCCATACCTTGATGTTTCCCCCTGACCCCTGCCTTTAGTGCATCCCACATAATGTTAATATTAGTGCTCCCTAAATTCTCTTCAATAAACCTAGGGATCCATTCTTCCATTTGCTGTGAATACCCCTCTTCGCTAAGTAAGGCCCTATTAAATGTCCAACGTGTCTGAGATGATTGAAGCCCAATATTTATTTTGATCACCAAGGGGTTATGATCCGACATAACTTTGGGATATTTGCTTATCGAGCACCCTTGTAAAAGCTCCTGCGAGACAAAAAAATAATCCAGTCTTGCATGGACTTGGTGTGGTGCAGAATAATACGTAAAGCCGGGATCACTCCCCTTCTGTGCTGCCCAAACATCTACTAGCCCATGCAGAGACTTAAGTTGTGACAGTGATTTAAAAACCCTGGGTTTACGACCTTGGTAAGACAACCCTCTATGGGTGGCCACTTGACAGCTCATGTTGATATTCATGTCCCCGCAAAAAATCAGAGGGAGAGGCCACCCCACAAGCTCAACATTCAGTCAATCAAATAGTGCAGGATCATCAAGCACTGACCCGTATACTGAGCAGAGAGTAAACATTTTGTTACCAAGACAGAATTGCAGTATAACCCATCTACCCATTTTATCTACCAGTGATCGTGAAGTACTGCCCATGCCCTTTCGTGCCAGTACCGCCACCCCTCTTGTCCGAGTTTCCTGTGTGGTAGTGGCGATAAGTTGATATCCCGCCATCTCTAAAACCCCCTTCCTACACCCCTCAATATGTGTCTCTTGAAGGCATAGAATATCTGCCTTCAAGAATTGGACATCGAGGCTAATTCTTCTTCTTTTTTGGGGGTCATTTAGCCCACAAATATTAATTGATGCAATTCTAAGCTTCCTCATTACAAAAATACACAATAATTCCAAAACATGTAGCAACGCCAAACAAGACGTACCACCTCCAGTGCCTAATAATCATCCCAGTGCAGGAAATCCTCCTCTCCTCCCTTTGGTTTCCACTAACCTCCCCCCCGACCTCCCTCCTCCTCCCCTTCAATAGAGCAAAAAAGGTCCAAAGACCCTTGTGATGCCTCCTGCATGTGTTGTGCCCCCTGGCCGCTCCCTGCCACGAGACAAAAAAAAAGAAGACCAAATGTGTAGAGAAAAAAGACAAAGCATGAGAAGAAAAGAGATAAAGAAAAAAATTATTCGAAATCATTTTCCAAGCTTATTTCTTGGATAGTTCATTCAGGAACTCCTGGGCTTGAATCTCCGACGAAAATACTCTTGTTGTATCTTTACAAATGACTTTGAGCCTAGCAGGGTTCATTACAAGGACTTCGCAGCCCAATTTCTGGAATGGTGTGATAAGCAATCGGAGCCTCCATCTCCTCTCCACCGTTGTGTGGCAAAAGTCAGGCCGAACAAAAAAGGAGTGTCCCTCACCCACCCTCTGTGCGTTGGGCCTGGCTTTCTCAAATATGGCTTGACGAAGGAGAAAGTTGCCAAAGAATATAAGGATAGCCCTCGGTTTGTCATTTTGCCCGGACCTCTTCTTGATCATCAGGGGAATCGATGTACCCTCTGCACCTCAGAATCCCAATTCCAATGGGCAAGTTCGGGGAAGGCCTCCTTGAGTAACCTTAAAACGAATCCTCGAATGTCATCACCTTCAGCTTTTTCTGCAATCCCAAGTATGCGGAGGTTGTTGCGGCGTTGTCTATTTTCAAAGTCCTCCAGCTTTCATAGTACGTCAGTCATCCTGTTTTCATTAGTCGATGTTTGTTGTCCATATAATTCCATGCTGGCCTCTAGTTGTACAATCCTTTCTTCTAGAGCTGAGGTGCGCTCTGATATTTCTGTACAGGCTTTGTTAACCTTGCGCACCGCACCTTGCAGTTTTTTAGTAGCCAGATGGGCCCTTTTATGCTCATGACGTGCCTCGGTTTGCATTTGTTTCAATGTTGTATATATTAGCTCCATGGAGGGATGCGGTGATTGAGATTCCATAGTATTTTTAGTTGCTGTTGAATATTCTAAAGCGGTTGCTTGCTCTCTGACCCCGACTTCGATTCCTTTTTCAAATTGGGTGGCAGAGTAGTCCCATTTAAGCTGGCTTGATTGACTAAAGTCCGATGAAAAGCCCTTCTCTTTATCTGATTCTCTTGCGCTCTTCTTAGTGCGTACAGGTAGACATTTTTGTGTGTCAAACTTCAAGGGAGGGCTGCCACTATCCCCCCCGGTAAAGTCATCATCAGATCCATCTTTCTCGCTATTATTAGACAGGTCAGATTCATCTGTCAGAGAGTAGAATTTATCGAGGTCTGGAGTCGCTAGAGTCTTAGCATCCCCCTGAGTATTGGCCATATTTTTTCCCTTAATGGCCTGTGCGTGAGGAGTTTCACTTATGGCTTGCGTGATATTAACAGTGCTCGTAATTTCATGTTGAATGTTGCAGTTACTTTTTGGTGTCTCCTCCTCTATACCCAATATAGTTTTTTCATGTATTTCTACATATGAGGCAGATTTACCCGGTTCTGTTGCCTCTGGGGGGGTCTCTCCTGTACTAAGCCCACCATTATTCAGCGCCCCTTCCAATAAATCCGATTTGCTAGAGCTGACCACCTTTATTTTTGATACAGAATTGTTTTTACCTTTATTTATCTTCTTTTCCAGGGTATTTGCAGATCCCCGGCCAGAGAACATTCCAGGTACAATTTTCTGTTTTGGTCTGGTGGCCATTTCACTAGAAAGTTGTTCTTCTGCTAATTTCTCCTTGCTGGCCCCATCTTCATTCCGCTCCACATACCGCATATCGCTCTGAGTTGAGCTCAGGCCTTTTCCCTCGGCAGTCACACGCCGAGTCATGGATGGTCCCTTAGCTCCTACGGGAGCACCGATGTCTTTCCCCACGGATTTTGCCTTCACTGGCATGTTGTACTGCTCGCAGCTCGGCAACCTTGATTTCGTGGATACAATGTTGCAGCCAGCCTCAGCTGTTCTACTCTCTGGCAGCCCCTCCGAAAAGAAAAAGAAGCGATTAGCTTCCCAAAGTCTCTGTAGCAGTTTTCTCTTGACGCCAGCCGCCGCCGATAAAAGCATCCACACAGCCCGAGCCGTCAGGACTCTGACAGTCAGCAACCTCATCAGCCCTTAAACCGGTCGTCGGTACATCGGTGAATCCGGCAATCCATCGGCACAGCTACGTGTAAGTTAAGAACTTTTTCACCCGTTTAATCCTTTTTCCATTGCCATCTCTTTCTCCTCACAGAATGGAGACAGTCACCGCGGCAGGGAGAGCGGCTTCGCACAGCGCTCACGCAGCCGCCATCTTGCTCCCCGAACCAGCCTGTCGTTAAACTGGTACTTCTGATGTGAAACATTTACCCAGACAGTTTTAACCTTTTTAAAGAGAGCAACATAATGAAGTAATACTATTACAAAATGTGCCTTATCATGCTGCATAATTTGCTTTTTTTGCTGCATAATTTAGTCAAACCTGCTGCATAATTTGGTCCTCCCCTGCCACATAGTTCCAGTGGCCTTGATTTTGGCCTAAAGACATAATAGAAAGCTTATTGCTCAACAAATACACACAACACAAGGAACAGATCTGCATTTTGCCTCATTGCACTATTAATCAGACCAAATGTCTGAGGGAGATAAGCCACCACGAGCAACACAGGACAACTGCAGTGTAACAAGAATATGTTGTCTAGGTACCACTTATGAAAATGTCAGTATATTTCAGTAGGAAGGCTGTGCAGCCTTTCCTAGGGAGAACAATACATCATGAAAAACATACATCATTAATTGGCAACACCATGGTCTTGCTAGCTTCATCACTAACCCAGCCGGTTGCCAGAAACCCATGTTCCAGTCAAGATAACTATATTCAATGTTGGCCTAGCAAATGATAAAAAAGTACATTAAAGAATTAATTTCAGTATCTTAATTAAAAAACAGAACCAAATAATGAAATACAATTTCATAAATGAGAGTGAAACACCCCGGCTAAAAACCACAGTACATAAAAGCAAACAGTAAAATCATCTAAAAGTTGCAGATAGAATAAGGCCGGTTTTGCCTGTTTAAAATCCAGAGGCAAAAGAAGGGGACAAATTTATTTGTGTCTTAAGCTAGCCCATTTGGGACAAATGAGAGTGATATGTAAAGTGTCTAGTGCAGCAGCGATATCACATGAGCATATCGGATGGTCTGAGGACTTATGCCACCCCACTAATAATTGTGGGAACAGATTCAAACGAAAATACGTTAAAAGTCTTCTACAGAAAACCGGCATTTCAAGCAGCAAGTACAAATGTATCTTACTTGAGGATTTCACCATGGCATGATGTAGACACAAACTTTTATGCGGTGAGCTTTTGGCCCTTTTTTCTTGCCTCTAACCCACAAAGGATCGATCCCTTTACCCAAGCAACATCTAATTTAGAGATCGAGCCTAGGTCACTAAAAAGCTGTTCCCGTCATTAATTGAGCAACATTGTAAAAACATTTCAAGGGATCAGCAGCTAATACTGGCACTATTTTCAGTTTGTTGTGTTACACAAAGACATTTCCTCTCCCGCACACGGAGTCCCTAAAGAACATCCTTGAAAATACCAAAGAGGACGAAAAAAATACCTGACAGCCCACCCTCCACTTGTTCACTGTTACAACCTGCAGACCTGTGTCTCAACATTACCACGCCAGGGTTTTCTTACGAAGTAAATATTTTATAGGACAAACCAGCAGTGGTCTTCAAAGTTATGAAACAGTAAACTTGTTTTTGACAAAGGAATATGGCAAAAATATTAACTGTAAATATGCTAAACGTTGATGATCAAACTGGAATCAGAGGCATATATTATCATATTTGGTAAATCTAGCAGTACACCCGACAGGTCACAGTGAAAGCACCTAACTATGAGCATGCTACGGGAGTCCTGATGTCTGCCCCGGTCTCCCTAATTGCACAGAAAGGGAGTTATGAAGAGTTATGCGGCCTCATTCCCTGTACTGGGTTCAATCAGAGGTGAAGTAGAAACAGAAGTAGGACAGTGCCCCTCCCATTCCAAAGTAAGGCATTGAAGAAGGACTATACTTTCAGCCACAGCAGAAATATGGTAGGGAGAAGAACAGTTTAGGCATGTGTGTTGCATGGGTGTGTACAAGTGATGGATCCATCCCCATTTTGAACAGAATTTGCCACAGCTTGGACCTATTAACACAGTCGAAAGCCATCGACAAAGCCATGAAAGCAAGGTATGAGGTAGACTGTTTCACCAGAGTGTAGTTATCAATGTTTAGGTGTAAATTAAGACACTGTTCTACCGTTCCAATGCCATTGTGGAAACCAAGCTGACACTCACTCAGTACATTATTTTCATTGTCCCATTCTAATATTCTGGTATGCAATGCTCTACCAAAGATTTTAGCAGGAATGTCTTTCAATGAGATTGGTCCATAACATTTAGGTTCAAAGTGGCTCCCTTTTTTGAAACTCGGTACTATTGTTGAAGTTGCCCAGGAAGTTGGAATCGTAAGTTGGCTCATACTATTGCAAATACTTGTCAATAGTGGCGCCCATAAATTCACATCGCATTTAACCAAATCAAGCTTAACTTAATGGTTTGACATGGGGAAGGCAAATTATCAGCGCTATGTTAAACACCATAAATAAACGATGGAACACATTTAGACTTATGCACTAATTTACCAAACCACTACATGTTATACACCAGGAATTCTTTGACACTATCCGCAAGTCTGGGGGCTTGTGATTTTGCTGCCATCAGTCGTCCCCGGCAAAAAGAACAGATGATGGGCGGAATGCCAAATAATGCAAACATTCACCCCTAGTCAAGAGATCTGGGTTAAATCCATTGTTCTTTTGCTCACTATGCCACCCCAGTATGGACTTAGCCATATGCAAATCAGTCTTGACCCTGCTCCTCATGGGAACAGTTCAGCTCAAACTGCCAAGCCGGGTCCTCCCTGGACCGGAAACAAGAATCCTGGGACCTGTTTCGGGGCATAACCCCTCATCAGCCAGGCTAGCTTGAATCCAGTGGCACAGTGAGCAAGGGACCCATGTTTGGGCATATCCATCCTACTTAGGGCGAAAAATGCAGCAGCAACAAATGATGGACGGAATGCTGAATAGATCAAACATTCACCCCCAGTTAAGAGATCTGGGTTAAATCCATCATTCTTTTGCACACTATGCCACCCCGGTTTGGACCCAGCCATATGCAAATCAGTTTTTGACCGGGACGAGTGATGGCAGAAAAATCACAAGCCTCCAGACTTGAGTATACTGTCAAAGAATTCCTGGTGTATAGCATGGAGTAGCTTGGTGAATTAGTGCATAAGCCTAAATGTATTCCATTGTTTATTTTATGGTGTTTAACATAGTGCTGATAATTTGCCTTCCCACGTGTCAACCCATTAGGCTATAGTTAGACTCATGTAGTAGGTTTATGCTAATCTACAGCTACTCTGCATACATTTGCCTGCTTGATGAATGCAAAGCAATATGCTTCAGCAAACATCTCGTATTAATAAACCCACACTGATTCCAGTGATGGATTTATTAATAAATGTGCCCAGAGGGTACCTTAGAGGTACACTCTGAAACCTACTAGTCCACTAGTGTACTGGCTGACTGGTAGAGTCCAGCCTGCGAGCACAGAAATGCTTCTGACCCCCAGGAGATGAGAACCTCATTCTCAGAGATCAGGAACAATGCCTACAGGATGGCTAGCAATCAGCATACCAAGGCAGGAGGCTTCAAAGCCCTTCCACCTTTGATATGCGACCCCAGCATCCCCCAGACCCGGGAGATGCCACCCCCTGAGGCCCATTTGGCACCAGGACAGGTGGGAAATTAATATGCGAAGTAGTCGTGGAGCACACCCAGGTCAGTCACACCCCTAAGGTGAGCTGGCTGATGTGCCTCACTCTAGGAAAATCATACCATCTTGGTGATGGCAGAATTTAGGAAACTGGGACAGGGTTATGCCCACTTCCCACAGGAAGTGGTCATATATGGGGCGCAGTGACTGCAAGGGTAGGTAGCCCACTCGCTACTACTCTCCACTCTCCTAACACCCATAAATTTAGTATTTAGGGAGCTCCCTGAAACCAGAACTTCTGATTCCCCTAACGACAAGGAAGAAGAGGACACTGAAGAGCCAATCCCCACAAGAACTGAAGACTGTTATGGACTTTTGGTGCCAAACCCTGCCTGCCACACAGAAACTAGACAATTTCAAAAACCAGACTCGTACTGAAGCTGTGCATCCTCCACAAGACCCAGAGTGTTGCCAGCACTTCACCAAGCAGCCAGCATCTCCCTTGGAGCAGAGGAGCTGCCTCCCTGAAGCCTGCAGGCACAGACCGCGACGTCTGGTTTAAAGAAGTTGCTGTCCACTGGGTCCACCGAGCAACAGCTGCCCAGGAGAAGCTCAGCACACTCAAGGAGATCAGATCCATCTTCCTGCCAAGCCTGAAAACGCCAAGACCTCCACGAGCCCTCCTAAACCAATCCCCTGGGGTACCGGACTCTTGCTGCAACCAAACCTTGTTGAAAGTCCTGTCCGGATTCCAACAACATCACTGACAACCAGCCGATGAGGGACATCAGCTCCACAGAGGCCAGCATCGAGAGTGGCCCAACTGTCCCTGTTTTTGTCCCCCTTGCAGGTCCTGACCAACAACAGTGAGCGCCTTGACGCACGAGAGTCAGCCGGCTACAAACAATCTGCACCCGAGCAGCCTGGCCCGGGCCTAGGGAAGCCGACTGATTCCCGTGCTCCCACCTCAGGACCGAAAGGGGTACCACAGAAAAGTATTGCAAGTATATGTATGAAGTGACTGCTCTTTCTCCAATAGGAAAGCATTGAGCGCAAAAATGTACAGTTGGTTACCATTGCTAAAACTGTAAAAGGTCTATTGCAAAAAGGTACTTACCTCTTTACGAAGTTCTTGGTTTCAAAATAAATAAATATAAAAGTATTTGTTATTTTTTTAAATTGGTGTGAATCTTTTTTTTGAGTGTGTGCATCATTTATTGACTTTGTGTGCAACAAATGTCTAACACTCCTCTCTGATAAGCTTAAGTCTGCTCATCCACACTACCCTAGATAGAGCACTTTAGGATTGCTAGAGCAAGCCCCTGTCTACTAATAAGGGATACCTGGACTCTTTACACAGCATACATCTTTCAGGTATACTATATAAAAAGCCAGATTCCAACATTTACGTAGTGTCGTTCTTTTGTACTCCTATGCTATCCTACCTACAATGTCTACACAGCAAGTCACTGAAATCCGCAGGCATTCCGGTACAAGCACCCCTGGGTAACTCCTTTCTTGACCCTCGGCCCCACAATTTGTGAAGTCCTAGAATGCAGGGGTATCACATGCACAGAAGCTGTTCTCCTTCAAGGAAGATACACGTTTCTGCTGACTGTTGAAAAACTAGAACCCAACTTTCTTTCTGATTAAAAAAAACAATTTTCTCTGTCATTATTTTTGCATTGGGGAGATTTATTCATCCTCTTAATTCATTTTCCGAATATGAAAGATTTATTGTTGCTAGGGTCACATCTCTCTAATAAAATAGAGTGGTGCTCAGACAATAACATGTTTTTAATCATGAATTAGGGGTTTATAAAATCAAGGAAAGTGGCAGGAGGGAGTTGATTAAACAGGAATCGCCAGCATAAAAAAAGCACTTTGGGCCAAGCCATCACCAGATGATTAGCGCCAGAAAGGTCACTTCTGAAGGCAAGTACTGCACTCAAGCAAACAACAAATACACAATACTACCGAAATGTCTGAGTCGAAAAACTACACTTAGAAGAGACATCGGATGACCCGCCACAAAATGCAACAAACAGCATACAAGTGAATGCAAAATACCCCAGTTCAACGCATTGAGCACTGCCGCCCATGTACAAAATCGAATAAACAAACTGTTGTGGTTACAAAAAAGGGGTGGAGCATAGTCCAACGACACCAAAGAATTCAAAATTATACCAAAAATGAGGTCCTCGTGTATCTGTGCGCACACAAAGTGGACCCTGATTTTCAGCCACTTTTTCCCCCTAAAAACAATACTCATTTATTAAGCATAAGGGGTGCACTTTAATACTACAGACTGGGCACTTGCAAATTATTTACCTGGCCATAAAGCAGGAAGAGCATTCGCCACAGACCTATCTTAGATGACTGCAGCACCTAGCGATATCTGCAGAGATTCGAAGAGCTATCGAACATCATCAAGTCAGACATCAAGGCCAGAGAAAAAACATTTGGGCCCCAATTATCTTCATCCGATTAATTGTGATAGGAGCCGTAACTCGTTGCTACATTATTTGCAATAACAAGTTGTGCACTTTTTCAAGCCCCCAGCATTGCTGGATGCTGAGATTTCCAGCCCAGCAAACTCACAAATCTGGTGGGTACATGATGTCTGCCTAATACCTAATCATTGCCAATATACTATGACTAGTACCACCGCTGCTGCTACTACTACTACTGTCACTACTGTGGCTGCTTCAACTACTACTACTGCAGTCTCTCTCTACAGTGTCACCCTGTCTCCAAAATGCCACTGCAGAATATTTCACGGTAGAAACAAATTCACTATGATTTTATTTTTAGTTCTGGTGATAGCCAAGACCTTTTGATCTTACTAAAATTATATGTATAATATACTTCCTTAAAGGGGCTTTCAGCCCCCTCTCTTCTTCCATTGGTCTGTTGCTGTCTCAGTCACATTTTGCTTCTGCCCACAAGAGCATACATCCTGGGGCAATGGGTCAGCCTATTGAAACCACTGGTTAACTTCACTTTGAGTGACTGCATTTAGCTCTCTCACAGTGACCACATCCGCACATAAGGTAGTTCCTTTGAGTGCCAGTGTTTTTATTTTTACTCTATAATTACTTCAGTGTTGCCTTTGTGTTTAGAGCCTGAGGTGAAAGCAGGGCACTTTATACCAGATGTATGTGAGCACGGGCCACATTCCACGCTCTATAAGTTCCTGCTTCCAGCCAATACTGCTATAAATTTGTCTTCCAGTGTCCTTTGTTTATCTGCTGGTATTTCACAGTATAACAGATTGCCTCCATTTGAAACTGTTCTATACTAGGTTATCGTCTTTTTACTATGCATGGAGTACACCAACTGAAAGCTTCAATTTTACACATGTGAATTCATAAGCAGGTAATTCTTCAGAATATGTTTATTCTACACTCAATTTCATTCTTTAATAAACTTTGCCCAGGAAGACAACCGGTCTTTATTTGTGTTTAAATTGCAGCATTTGTGACACTTTATTAGGTCGAGCATTCGAGACCTCTTGGATATACTTTAGTATATACTTATTATATACTTATATGTGTATGTACTTCGTGGGTTCTGGAGATCAGCCCTAGGACTTGTCTGCATCCGCTTAGGGACTTTTTTTCTGTTCAACTGCCTCGATTTAACTGTCTTTATAGAAAACGGCCAGCAGAGGTCAGTAAAATACCAGAATTGCTTTCTGCTGAGGGACTTTCTTTTTTTTCTTTTTCTGGCAACTGCCTCTATTTAACTTTCTTGATAGAAAACGACCAGCAGAGGTAAGTAAAATACCAAAATCACTTAAGTATTCTCTAGATTCCAGTCCATAGAAATTGTCTTCCACGAGCACCCGTAGACAATAATATTTTTTTCAAATCTTGTATTTTCAGTGATATGACCACCGAAGGCCCTGATTTTATATCAAAAACAGAGCTTTGGACTATACCATTTCCTGCTGGAAGGCAATATTTCTCTCCATGTGTTCCCATGCTTGGCGTGTCACGCAGTTTGCTCCATGTTAAAGAACAGTAGCTGTTTCAGCACCCAGGCTAATGTGCTGCATAGCTAAATACATATAAGGTCCCAAAGGCGAGACCGATTGCATTGCAAATGCTTGTTTTCAATTTATTTCCTTCTTTCCTTCCTTCTTTTCTTCTTCCATCTTTCTTTCTTTCTTTCCTTCTTTTTTGCTTTTTCTTTCTTTCTTTCTTTCTTTCTTTTCTTCTCTTCCTTCCTTTCCTTCCTTCCTTTCCACCTTTCTTTCTACATTAGCCAGAACTTATTGATCTTACTAAAATGATGTGTAGGACATAGTTACTTCTAGGGGTTTTCAGCCACATTTCATCCATTTGTCTGTGTGTATCATTCATATTCTTCTCCAATCCACTGAAGCATTCATCAATGCATCAGCCCACTCCAGCTGTTGGCTGACTTCCTTATGAGTTACGGCATGCTGACCTTTCACTAGGAGTACATCCAAACACAAGGTTGTTTCTTTCAGTGTCAGGGAGTACTATGTTAATGTGTGCTTTTTATGACCAAAACACATTTTTGCTGTAAGTCAATGTCTTTTTTTGGACTGATGACTGCAAGCAGCTTCCCAAACAATAAAGTTTTGCTAAAACCACGACAAAACAAAATAAAAATTGCCAAAATGCTGGTGGACAATGACAGACCTATTGGGTTTACCAATGCTTGTATTATGAATGATGTCATCATTAACCTCTCTTATAAGGTATTAATTTGCTTTAGGTCAATTGCAGTACATTATACCTTATTCTTTTATGTATACAGAGCACCTCTGGGAATATCAGAACTATGTATGTGCATGACAGATTCTCAGGTAGTTTTATGCACAGTGTGAACCATGCATGGTTGTAATTATCTCCAGCAAACTCAAATTCCTTCATCCTCAGAGTAATGAGCGTTGTATGGTTTTCTGAGGTATTTGCTATTTGTCCTATCAAGTAAGCAGGATAGGAGTGGTCAGGAAATGGTCAGGTGACGACAGCTGTGGTTTGTACTGCAAGGGCACCATCCCTGCCTCTGTAATTTACAGGTCTTACAGCTGACATTATTCTTTACTGCCATATGTAAATGTTGAGCTGTGATTCTATTGTGATTTCTTTCTGAGGGTTATTCCAGTAACAGCAAAATTTGGGTTCTGCTATTTATATTTAAACCTTCACTGGCCGTAATTATGAACATTGATATGTACCAAAGGCAGCAATACATAAGCCCAATACCACCAGGAATACCTCCTGTCTGAGAGGCATTTATGGTGCACTAGAAGTTTAGATATTTGCTGAAGACACAATCAGATCATGAATTTTCTACTTAAGTTCAGTGTCACTTCACAAGATGTTCTCACACAGATGGCAGGCATGCTAATATTGATTCTTCATTTTGTGTCCTGCTCTCCTGGACATGTGGAAGATCAGAAGAGGACTGAACCTGAGAAGATCCCTGCAGATTGGACCTGCTGTCCCTCTTGTACCCAGGATAGCAATGGCGGCTCTTCCGGTAAGGCGGAGGAGTGCCGCCCCACCGCTCTTGAAGCACTGTAAAAGAAAATGATAATAACAGAAGTTATTTCTGTTATCATTTTATTTCTAGTGTCAGTCAGGTTGGGCGGGGTCAGTAGGCAAAATCTTTGGCCAGGACAAACCTGGTTAGTGCATCCAACCCGCGCTCCATCGCAGTGAGTGTCAAATTGCGCCTAGGTCCTGTTCTACTGCGACTATTGACTAACATTGGCATTTTGGGCTTCTTAGCGCTATTTCTATATACAAATTTTAAAATTCTTATCTCCGGTTTTTCCAATTGAATATTTGCCAATATGGTGTCATTTTGTTGATTACATTTTACTTTATTTTTCTCATTTGTTTTTGGATGTTTATTGTCTTGCATTTCGACTTTATTACTGTTTTAGTACTGCATAAATACTTTGCACATTCCCTCTAAGTTAAGCCTGTCTGCTCTGTGCCAGAGCTACCAGGAGGCTGAGCTCAGGATTATTGAGTGACTTTAGTGGTTCACCCTGGCAAGGGCTGTGATCATTACTTGAGGTGGTGCATACATGGATTCACAGCTACGAAAAGGCACATTAAGCCATTCCTATATTTACGATGGAAAAAAGATGTTCTTAAAGAATGCCTAAATTATGTTGTTGTAAATAAAATAATTATTTTACATAGCTCATCTCTCATGCTGGAATGCCAGCTCCTGTGTTGTAACACAGTAGAATAAAATGTTAAAACAGATCCTAGCGTGACCCATCGCAACAATTTAAGGCTTATTCTTATTTATGGATTATGAGTTTCTGAGACATAAGCTGATAATAGGAGCATTGAAAGAAGTTTAATAGTGGTGGTGCTAGCGAGCACGCGCTACGGATCAGTGTTAATCCAGTTATTACAATCAATTCCTGTCCATGTCCCTAGGATGCATGAATGAATGCAGGCTTTGTCTACTGATGAGGCAATGCCGAAAGACACGTTTATTGACTGATGCCATGTTGGCTAATTAGGATAAGCTACAATGGAACTGCTGCAGTAGCTACATATGGAAATCATTTGCAATGGGTTTTGCTTAACTCTTTAATGCGAGGTTCTATGTTTGGACCTCCCTATATTACATTTTTAGATCTGGCTTGACAGCACAGCTGTTATCAGACCTTCGCTCATCAACATAAAAAGAGCTTTAAGAAGCACTACTGAGAGGTGAACTTAGCATTCACCACATGTTAACTTTCTTGAGTACAGATTTGTATTGGGCATCAGTTTTGTGCTTCTGAGTTGGTTATGGTGATAAACGTATGGCCAAAACTATAAGCATAATATGTTTCTTACGAAAAGCTATGCCAAAGGCAGGAACCCAGACATATTTATTGTGAAATTAAATCTTTAAGAATGGTTTGTTGTTACAGTATATTCAATGCCAGTAGAGATGTAATTTTTGCTAAATGGAATCTCACACACTACTGTAGTAGGCAAGGGTTTTAGAGTTGGTTATCCCCTTTAACAAGCTCAGCTGTAATTTTGTACACATATGTAATTTTAAATACATGCATGATGGTTGCCTTGTGTGAAAGTGTAATACAATGGGCCCGAGTTGGGTATCGTTGATAAAGGCAACAGGCCTGATTGGTCCATTGGGGAAAGTTATGCCAGATGCCAGGTTTGACCTGTTAAGTAAGAAAAGTTAGGTCACAGGCAGGAGGTCTTTTTTATTTATTGTTAAAAGCATATGTTAAAGGCAATAGGCTTTTGAGAGTGGATTGTTATTAACTGTGTTGAAGTCATAGACAGGTATTTGTTACATGGAATCTCATATTAGCGTAGCAACTATGCTTTTGGTGTTGGTTACCCTTCTGAAAAACCCTATTGTAGGACTGGGCTTTGATAATACTTGCTAGACCCTCTTAGGATAGAATGTGTGTTGTTTTACTAACTATAGTTTTGTATATGTTTTATGATTTCATGATTGTAAACTTGATAGTTGCTTTGTGGGAAAGGTTACACACAATACAGGAGGTCTGACTTGTTTATGATGAGAAGCTGTAGGTTATGTCAGAGGCCATAAGTATGATCTGTTTATTCTGAAAACTTAAGACCAGCAGCGGCTTCTCCATATGGGCGGAGAAAGCTGGAGATGAGTGTGAGGTCATTGCAGGGCGGGGCCATTGCTGCAGTGCAGACTGGGAGCAGGAAGGAGTCGTGCCTGCTACACCAGTTTAATCTGTGCATGTCACTTTGGCCGGCTGTCTTGCGACGGTCAGCCTGACATGCGCAGTTTTTTCAACCCGAGCTGTGCTAGACAGCTGGGTGGAGACAGCACACCCCCTATAGCCAGTCTGAGCACTGAGCCAGCCCGTTCCAACCAATCCTGGTGCTGTTTTCATGCTGGTTTACAGCATGAGAGCAGCGTTGGGACTGGTAAGGGGATTTGGCTCTGGGGACCTGCGCTCGGATGACTGGAGTGCACTCAGAGGGTAAGTTCGGTTAGCATTTAAGGTCATAGAAACGTTTTTCCAAGAATGAAACTGATCGGGGTCCGGTGTCAGACACGTCCAACGGTGACACCGGTTTACTTCTTCACTTGCTCTGTTGGCGGTGCGAACAGTAGGTTGAGCAAAACATGCGACCAGGCTTGAAAACGCTTACAGCAATAAACACAAACTACAAAAAGTACCGCAGTTTCCCCATAACACATTTTCATTATGTGCATGATAACGTTGACTAGTCATAGAAATTGCCCCCACCTCACTGTTAGGGCGCAGTGTTACAAAATAACCTTTGTCCCACCTCTGTGGCATTCATTTTATTGAATGTCTGTGTCGGCCACCCTCTGAATTCTCTCAGGTGAAATTAAGCCAGCGTGCATTCGTTTCCGGGCTTTAATGTAACAAATCAGTGCATTGTGGGACCTGTAGTCGTTATCTGCTTCAATTAAACCAAATGACCCGCACGCCTGTAATGATGCCATACACAAGATTTCATAAAGTGAAGAGCTTCAAGTGTAATTTACAAGTGAGAGGTTACCTGGAGTTCGTGGGTAAGCAGGACGTAGTCCTTGATGAAGAACCGGTACAATGACTCGACGAGACTGGGTCCTGGTAGGTCGTCGAAGGTCTTCAGTCTCTTGGTGCCAGCTACCGCTCATGCCACTGCCACGGTGGCATATGCCTTTGGTTGTCTGGCATGTGTCCATGGTGACTGGATGGGCATGCTCATCGCCCCATACCCAGTGATCTGGTCCATGCAGAGGCTGGCAAAGCCATATGTAGGGCTTGAAGCCTCTGAGTTGCTTCCTAGATAGAGAACCAACACATGAGTGCTTGGGGGCGGTAAATCTCTATTAAGCACTATATAAATCACCACTCACTCACAACCGTAGAGGTGCGGGTGGGAAAGAAGATCCTAGAACGAGCTGGAGAAAGCCAATTGCAAGCACATATCATTAACAGAAACACAGCCAACAGACCAGTGCCAAGAACCTGCGCCCACTGCGGTATGCACTATACAAAGTGCCACAACTCACTGACTCACATCCATTCTCAGATAAGAATGGGAAGAAAGCTCCAGACAAGAAACTGTCAGTAACTGGTGCTCATGTAAAGCGATTCAATACCTTCGGGTCGAGTTTGCGCTATATAAAACTGCAAAAAGAATAGACAAGCATTTGCAATGCAATCGGTCTCGCCATTGGGACCGTGTAAGTGTTTAGCCAGAGCTATTGGCTCTGCCAATGTGTTTAAGTTATGTTATTAAAAATTACTTAAATTAACGACAGCCCACAAACCACTCTGTACAGACTTCCCATTGTAAGGGCTACTAGAATTATGTGGCAAATGTATGTAAATAATCTGACACAGTGAATGTACCTTTTTAGTGCCGACTGCCGGCTTATTAACATCTAGATTAGTCTATTCTTTTAGTTACACTGGAATTTCCGCATTAGGCATGTCCACAGAGTGTTAGGATATGGAGGAAGGGTGTGAAGATGGATATACCTGCACCGCTGGCAGTCAGGGAGTTAGGCACCTCTCCACGTATTGTGGCATTAGTGCTACATGCACATGAAGGTTATTTGCATCCATTTATATCAGCAACCATGAAAACCTTTCTCAACCCAACAGTGCTGCATAGGAGTTTGTGATGTGGATGGGTGGGGGCGAGCGGGGAGAGTGGCTGCACTGCAGAATAATGTTGCTTCCTAGGGGATATCTGTTGAAAGCAGGGCACAGGTGGCATGTATGTTATAGATTTCTGAAACAGATAATGTGTGTACATCTGCCAGGTCTTGAGCAGCCGCAGATGCTGAGAAAAGAGTTACTTAGCAGGAATCTTCAAGTCACAAATGATCCAGTACATTAATCTGAGAAAAATTTCATTTTTGTAGCCAACCAGGAGCCTACTAGAAATAAGTACACATTTTTATTTAATTCCAAGTGTACTGAATGTGATTTAATACTACACCCCCCCCCCAGCAGCCTTCAGGGGTAAGACAATCCAGAGGAGATCACAAGCTGCCTGTGTCTGAGGAATCTACAATAAGACATTTTAGGCTCTGGCGTACTGCACCATTTTGTTTAGATCTTTACTATTTTTCAAGTACATCAAAACACATACAAAGGAAACAGAGTGCATAAAGACAAGCAATACAACAAAACAAGCAATACCTTCAGAGTGCATAACTGGTCTTTAGGTACAGCCATAGCACACCCAATAAAGAGAACAAAAAAAAACCTGACAGAAGAAATCCAAACACTCTGCTAGAAAATCACACACACCCTACAGTGAATATTTAGACCCAATATCCATGTACATCCCACAGCGCCAACACAATGCCAGTTGATGGTATATCATGGTGCCCTCAACACAGACACCTATACAGCCAGCAACACTAGAACTAGCCTACTTCTAACTGCGGCACAAAGGGAAAGCTACTTGCCTGGGAGACAGCTGATCATGACACCGAGACCTACCAAAGATGGACCAGAACCCAGTACCCAAACATATTATCAACATAATATTACAGGAAGACTCAGAGTCCGGTTTGCAAAGGAAGCCCCGGAATGGAGTGCTAAGGCGCCATCTAACTGATTGCGAGCTATAAGTACATACTAATGGCAGACGGTGCACTATATAAATCCCCAAAAGCATAATACAGTACTTCCTGTGAGGTGCTATGGAACTGTTAAAGAAAATTGTGATGCCCTTATGTACCATGACTGCTGCTGTGTAGTCCGCACTTGCAGGAGTGCTATTTAAGGAACCCATTAAATACAATTTAAAAAAATCACATTTGAAGCGCAGATGCTTCCAGTGAGATGTTTCTCTCTTGTACGGATCACTTAACCAAATCACACGTACAATTGAGTAGATTTAATCATTTGTTTAATTCCATTTTCGTTTTATTGAAGCCCAAAAATATGGTATTTTTTCGACGAAGTGGAACCTTACAATCTTTTGCACGTCATCCTGAGCTTTAGCGTTTTAACTCAATGACAACTCGCGCAAACAGAAAGCAGTAGCTGAATGGAAAAGTTTTAACAATCCTTAGACGGGAGAGAAAAATAATGAGAAAATAAAATGCAAATATGTCAGCTCAATCAAGGTGCTATCTCGTTTTTTTTTGTTTTAACACAGGATTACTCATTGCCATCTATGTATACAAACACACAGTTATTTATTGATATACTAATATAAGAAACATACCAACCCGAGCGGAGTTGAGGGTGTTGTGACGCTGTGATGACGTGAGTAGTAGTAGGTCGAAGGCGGCCGGTTTCTCTTGTGCTCGCTCCAGCTTGTGTAACCAGAGGTTTCATAACACATATTTTGCTGGCGTCCTACCAGTCATCTGCTGCCTTCAACTGGTTGCTCGGTGCTTTCATAAGTTCCACGAAGGATTGTGTTGGGCTGGACAAAGAGCTGGCGCCATGGCAAACAAGGATGCTGCGAATGGTGGCAGGTCGCAGGTAACACGAGCCGGAGAGCTCAGGTGGGTGCGCACACCGGAGGGGAGCAGTGCTCTTGTTTTGTGCAGCATGTGCATTTTAGATGGTGTTTTAGATCACTTGAGTCTGTAACGCCTAGAGAGTTTCACACATACTACTAGATTGTTGCCCTTGATGTATATATAGCCTTCATCATTTAACTGGTTGGTAAAGTCGTTGGGCCTGATTCACAGAACTAACTTACGTCAAAAACGTAAAGTTAGTACTTTTTGGTATTCACAGAATACACTTACTCATTTTGGTATTCACAGAATGCACTTACTCATTTTGGTATTCACAGAATGCACTTACTCATTTTGGTATTCACAGAATGCACTTACTCATACTAACTTTATGTCCGCACTCGGGCCGGAGATTCCGGCCCGGTGGTGGAGATTCCGGCCCGGAGGTGGAGATTCCGGCCCGGAGGTGGAGATTCCGGCCCGATGGTGGAGATTCCGGCCGGTTGTGGAGATTCCTTAGTATGAGTAAGTGCATTCTGTGAATACCAAAATGAGTAAGTGCATTCTGTGAATACCAAAATGAGTAAGTGTATTCTGTGAATACCAAAAAGTACTAACTTTACGTTTTTGACGTAAGTTAGTTCTGTGAATCAGGCCCGTTGTGTGACATTACAGGGTCACTGCCCATTAGAATGCCTTACTACTAGCAAATGGGAAGCAGGCGGCATGTGTTAATGAATGTTGTGAAGTTGTTCTTTATTGGAAAAGTGGATTTATAAAACGTTCCGTTAGGCTCTCGGTTTTTGTGTTAATAAAGAAACACATTAAAAAATCTAGAAACGGAGTAGAGAGTGACTTTGTTAGCGTTTAATATAATTTTAATAGTTTGACCGGGTACTTTTCTAAGCGATGTTCCCGCCCCCTCTTTAATCCTTGCCTTGTCATCCTGAGACAGATCTCCCAAAGGTGTTAAGTGGACATATTGATGCATCTCGTCCTGATGGAAGCTCACCAGTGTGATGTGATTGACATGCTTTGTGGGCAGTGACGCTCCACAATCGCCGTTATCATTATTGTTGTTGTTATATTATCTAGGTTTGCAAAAGCGTGTTTGCTGAATAGGATGTCTTTTGCTCTTTAGGGCAGCTTTGACATCAGAATGAATGAAAGCCTTTTCTTCACACCTCTGCCTCGCAACACCAGTCCCGCACACCAACTTTTACCTCGGAGGCACTTAAAAACCCCTTTGAACAACACAATTCCACAGTCCCAGGGACCGAAAGATGTGCGCATGCGTGGGTACAAGCCAGTGTGCTCTTGCAGTCTCATGACCACATTGAATGATAGTGCGTGCTTCTTCATGTCTTGCTGACACACATTCAGAATATGTGGATAGCAGCCTATGTGTTTAGATAATCCTGGGGAGAAGGCAGCGTTTCTTTAAAGGAAGGGTGTACGTGGAATATTCTGTTCGGTTGTATATTGGGCTTGCTGTATGTGACTTGTCGCCGGGTAGTGCGGTCAATAACCGGTGTTGATAGAATCCAGCTCAGTGATGCTGTTTTTATGGACTTCGTAAGCATAAAAGTCTGAGTTGGCACTGCTGGTATTCCAGGTTAGAGCTGCTGGCTGTAGTGCGTACACATCTGTAAAGGCTTTATCCCCTGAACCACCACACTGAACTTGTATTCCCTGAACTACCACACTGGAAGCGAGTTGCAGTGTTGGGTCACACAACATTGTAATAGCCCACATGTTCCCTGCATTGTCTGTCGTTGGCCAGGTAATGTGCGTCTGGTTATAAAAAGCTAAAGGTAACCCCACCTCGTGCACAGATTCACTTTCACAACTGTTAACATACGAGTCACCACAGAACCAATGAGCTCAAATCTTTCGGATTTTCACTTTACATGAAACCGCACTTGCGGCGTTCAAAGTGTTCACATGATTTATGTGGATAACTACACCACCGAGTCCCGATCCGTTTAGTTTGATGCTCCTGAGATGCCTGTGGTGTCGTGGTCTAGCCTTCCACTGTCACGTGACTCCCGCCAAAGCCTGCTGGGAGTGACGTGACGTGGGAGGTCATTCCTTCGCGCCGCGAACGCAACCTGACGGCTCTCCCTAACCAGGAATAAAGAAGTTAACCCCACGTTCTTGCCTTGTCCTCATTTCGGGGGGGGCAACTTTCCAACACCACAGTGGCGACGAGGCGGCGGACCCATGGGGCCATTTCCAGCCGCCATTACAGTAGAGAGAGCCGGCGACAGTACGGAGGCGGGCGCGGCCAGCTCACCGCATCCAGCAAGGCGGGATTGAGGCGGAGGCAACCTGATATCCCGAGTGAGGCGTTCGGTGCGCACATCGGCGCGTGCCTCACGCCCTCCCCCCTCTTCCTCTGCACCTGCTAGTACGACTGGCTCCAGGAGGCTGCGAGGTCCGCACGACCTCCTCCACGCACGTGTGCCCCACAAGGGACTCCCAAGCCTCGCCGCAGGCACTACTACATCAGCAACGCGCCACACAGCACGAGGAGTGCCCGACCCTCACACCTGCATCGCCCCACCAAGAACCAGCAGCGTCAGTGAGTACACCGCAGCTAGCGAGCCAGCACGAGGGGCACCCTGCTCACAGCCACGCTTGCCCTACTACAAAGTCATATGCGTCAGCGAGTACCTTCGGAGTGCACACCGGGCATCTTCAGCCCCACATCAAGCGCACCGCTTTCCACGCAGCCCGCACCATGTGCGCACAGACCTTCTCCTTAACCAACACAGTCCCCTTCCTACCGAAACCAGGGGAACCAGCCATGAAATGGGCCGATTGGAAGGGGTATTTCCTGAACTACCTCTCAGCGTTGGAAGATGAAGGTGAGGAGGCGTTCTCCAGTAAGCGCAGGAAGAAAATCCTTCTGCACAATCTGGGTCTAGAGGGCCTGCGCGTCTACGAAAATATGGTGAAGAAACCTAGGGCTTCTACTGACGACGTCTTCTAACATGCCTTAGAAGACTTAGACAACCACTATCAGCCGGTAATTTGCACAGCCATCGATCAGTACAATTTTTTCCAGCGCAAACAGGCCGAGTCGGAAACGGTGGAGGACTACGTAGCAGCCCTCAAGAAGCTGGCCATCAACTGTAAGTTTGGGACACTACACGACGATCTCATAAGAGACCAAATCATAATGCACACCACCCACTCAAGCGTCCAGGAGAAGCTGTGGGTTAGTGGCGAAGCGCCCCTCCCGGAGATCATCGCAATAGTCAAGAGAGCCGAGTTATCCAAACGGTGCGCACTCGCCGCCAAGAAAGAACCTGTCCAACAGCCCACAGTGTGCAAGGTGACAGACCGGAGGGTCCCGAACGCGAAACCGTCGACCAATCCAGGCTCAGCCTCCAGCAGGCAATCCATGCCCAAAACCAAGGGGCCCAGCCACACTCCCGCGGACAAGCAAGGAACCTGCTACAGATGTGGCAGCCAATCCCATATGGCAAACAATAGGAAGTGCCCAGCATTCCATGTTGAATGCTCCTTCTGCGGAGTCACTGGACATTTCGGCAAAGTCTGCAGACGGAACCCCAGAAGCTCCGCAGTCAAATACGTTCAAGATGACACCGACGACCAAGACGGGGCAGACATATCCGACCGAGATTGCATCCTATGCATCGAAGACCAAATCCTGGGCATCAGCGGCGTCGCCACAAAAAAGCCATCCTGCATGGTACTAATCGGGGGCGTCCAGATCGCCATGGTGGCGGACTCAGGTTTTCCATACACGATCATCCAAAAACAGCTATGGGACAAAGACTTTGCTCACGTGGTGGGGGACCACCTTCACCCCACTGACGTCCACCCAGTCACGTACACAGGAGAAAGAATCCCCATGGTGGGGTTCCGGCGGCTTCTGTTCGAATTCAAAGGCAGGCACACGACAGCAAAGTTGTACGTCGCGGAGAAAGGTCCATCCTTTCTTTGGGTGGGCGGACCAGGGAGCGCTAGGCATACAACTCAACCCAGGCAGTGACACACAAGTGCTCCTGATGGACGACCCATCCACGCCAGCTTCGTTGAAAGTGGAGTTCCCTTTGGTGTTCAGTGACCACATCGCGAAGATGTCTAAGTTCACCCACAAAATCTTGCTCAAAGAAGGAGCTGTGCCAGTCTCCCACAAAGTCAGGAATATCTCATTTAACTTCAGAGAGGCGGTCCAGCTAGAACTGAAACGGTTGGAAGACAACGACATCATTGAACCGATAGAATGTGCCGAATGGCTAGCGCCCTTGGTGGTGGCGCGCAAACAGAGCGGGAAGATACGTCTTTGCATTGATCTCTGAGAACTTAATAAAAACATCATCGTTGACAAGTTCCCGTTGCCCAAAATTAACGAACTACTGGCCCAGACCAAGGGGGTCAAATGGTTTTCCACCATCGACCTCAAAGCCGCGTACCACCAAGTGTCACTCCATCCGTCGTGCAGGAAGCTCACCTCTTTCATCACACCCTTCGGCTGCTATAGGTTTTGACGGTTGCCCTTTGGTCTCGCATCCGCGGCGGCTGTCTTCCAAAAACTCATGCACACACTCTTCAAAGACGTCCACGGAGTCCTCTACTTCCAGGACAACATCCTCGTCATGGGAAAGACCAAGGCCGAACATGACAACATTCTGCACACCGTACTGCACACACTGGCGGCCAACGGTCTCACGGCGGAACTTGAGAAGTGCAAGTTTGGCTTACGAAAAGTGACCTATCTCGGACACGAGATCAGCGACACAGGCATCTCCCCGAAAACAGCCAATGTGGAAGCCATCATGTCCGCGCCCTCCCACAAAAGCAAAGATGATGTCCGCTCGTTCCTGGGGCTGGCGGAGTTTTATAGCAAATTCGTCAGGAACTTCGCGACCAAAACGCACAGCTTACGTCAACTGCTGAAAGAAAAAAACGCCTTTTTCTGGTCCGCAGAGTCCGAAGCGGAGTTCACTGCCATCAAAAGAGACATTTGCGGGGCGATTCCCTTACACGGATTTGATGGCGCCGCGCCCAGCATCCTGACCACGGATGCCAGTGACAAAGGGCTGGGAGCAGTCCTCTCCCAGAGGGCAGAGGATGGTACAGAGACCACCGTAGGGTTTGCCTCGCGATCCCTCACCCCCAGTGAAGAGAAATATAGCGTGATCGAAAAGGAAATGCTAGCGTCCATCTGGGCGATGGAAACATTTCGACAATATCTGTGGGGATCAAGATTCACGCTCCGCACAGACCACAAACCCCTAATCAAAGTTTTCACATCCATCGGCAACGTGACAGCCACCCCACGCATCGCAAAAATGACACTGCGTCTCTTGGACTTCGTGTACGATGTGGAATACATCCCGGGTCCTAAGAACAGGGAGGCAGACTTCCTCAGCAGGGCAGCGGCCATGGAAGGAGCAGTCACACAGTCGGACTGGGACGAGTACAGCGTTGCATTCATGACGGATCACAAACACACCATCAGTGCCCAGTACTGGGAAGAAGCCTATACGCAGGACACAGAACTCTCCCAAGTTAAACTGTATGTCACGCACGGCTGGCCAGAAAAGAAGCACACAAAGGATGGCTTCAGGAAATACTGGGAAGTCCGTGACGAACTCTCTATTGGCGATGACTCAGTATTTTTGCTGCGAGGCGACAGAGTTGTGCCCCCGAAGGGGTTGATCGATCGCATACTCCACATCACCCACGAAGGCCACCTGGGCATCGTGAAGGCGAAAAGTAGGTTGAAACTGCTGTACTGGTGCCGGCCATGGATAACCAAGTAGAGAGATTCGTGAGAGCATGCGAGCATTGTGCCAGAGCTGACAAAACACTCACCACCATGAGACCCCCCATGGGGGAGTTCAACACCCCCAACAACCCTTGGGAGGACTTGTCCATTGACATCGTAGGCCCTATCCTGGACTCCTGGGGCACACCCAAACACCTCATCGTCTTAGTGGATCGATACTCGAAGTGGTCTGAGGTCGAAATCTGCGAATCAGTGGACTCTGACACCGTCATTGCCTTCCTCACCAACATCTTCCTGAGGGAAGGCATTCCCAAAACTATCACCAGCGACAACGGGCCCCAGTTCACATCGGCCAAATGGACAGCCTTCACCAACCGGAACGGTATCCAGACAAAACACCCCCCCGTCTATCACCCAGTAGGCAAAGGCCAAGTGGAACGCTTTAACCGGGTGATCATGGGCTCGGTCCAGGCAGCTATCAGTGCCGGAAAGAACTGGGAGACCGAAGTCAAGAGCACAGTGTGGGCTTATCGCATCATGCCCACCCTCACAGGCTACAGCCCGTTTAAAATCCTGAGAGGCAGAGAACCTTTTACCAGAGACAATGCAGCCTGGATGAACATGCGACTCCAGAGCAAATGGTCCCCGGCCATCGTCCGGAGCAACATTGAGAAGGCCCAACGCATCTATAAAGCAAATTACGATAAGAGGCACAACGTGCGAGACGTCACGCTGACGGAGAGCGACTGGGTCAGAGTCAAACAGGGCCACCCAGGACAAAAAGGAGACAGCAAATTGAGTGAGCCCCTACGAGTTGTGGACCTGTATACACGATCGGCCTTGTTGAGCGGTGGCAAGGTGTGGTCACAATCCAGAATGGCCAAGTGCAACAAAATCCTTCATTTGGGCTTGAACAGCAGCAACACCTACGCCAGCGATCTGGAAGAAGGTAACAGCGCCACCAGAGACGAAGCACCGACCACAGAACCAGTGAGAGAGGACATGGAGACTGCCAACAGGAGTGAGACCGGAACCCTGGCTAATGCTGAAGGCCAGACAGCCGAGCAGCAAACACCGCGTCTGCCTTGCCAGGACATAGACTGTGCCGGTACCTCGCAAGAGACATCCGATACCCAAGGTAGAGGCCATGAGGAGAGTACGAGGACGGCCGGATCCAGTGGAGGAAGAGAGCGGGGGATCCGAACACTGGTCACGCACACCCGCAAAGGCCGTACAGTGAAGCTTCTGAAACGGTTCAGTGAATTTCACTTGTGAATATCTCTCTCTCTCTCTCTCTCCACTTCTCGCCAACCAGTTACAGTTCACATCATCATTGTTGTTAAGGGGGAAGATGTGTGGTGTCGCGGTCTAGCCTTCCGCTGTCACGTGACTCCCGCCAAAGCCTGCTGGGAGTGACGTGACGCGGGAGGTCATTCCTTCGCGGCGCGAACACAACCTGACGGCTCTCCCTAACCAGGAATAAAGAAGTTAACCCCACGTTCTTGCCTTGTCCTCATTTCGGGGGGGGGCAACTTTCCAACACCACAATGCCTCCTATGATTTTTGTCACAACTGTAAGCGCAAATTAATCCGTCAAGCGCTCTGTCGCAATAAAAAACCTCGTACAAAATGTGCTACGTTAAAGTCACTCGCACAGTACAAGAGACTGTGAAAGAATAAAATGGGAGGATTTCATATGGTCACAGGAAGGTTTCAGCAGCCTAACTAGCATGCTCTTAAGAACCTTCTGAAAGCCGTTAAACTAGACGCCAATACTGAAATTGAGGGGAAAGGTATTCAAACGTTTTCTACCTACAAAACTACAGTCAACGAGAAGACAACCACCAGGGGGTATAAACATGTGCAACACTTTACACCTATTTGAATTCTCTAAACGACGTTTTTTAAATCCTATGTCAGCAAAAAGTACATACCTTTGATTACTCACAGCAGCACAGTCGGTCTGATAACACAGATCATATCGGGACATAACAACATACAAACCAACATAACATCACACACTGACCCTGGAACCATGGCAGCTATAGTGGATTACCTAACTATATACAATTGTTTTGCAGTTTTATATAGCGCTAACTTGACCCGAAGGGTTCGGAGTGCTTCACATGAGCACCAGGTGCATTACACAAGGGCACATTCATACGCATTCTGAACATCATCACGTCCACTTCCACATGTTAAAAATATAATTTTGTCCCCAATGTTTTCCAAGCAGTCATGCATTTGTGTGACTGAACGGAAGTTACTTACCGGACCAAGGGCAAATCACTTATTCTCTCTACCTAAAATAAAAGCGAATTTGATCTTGTGCACTGTTGCTGGCGCTCAGGGTAATTGCTCCAATGACTTTTGTGCCGGGTTCACGCTATAGAAAACTAAAAAAAAAAAATGCTAACGATTTGGGAACGTGGGCCACTTTTTGGGGGGTGCCCGGGCCTAACTGTGATCTCAATCCGATAGGTTTATTATAGGTTTTGATCACCAGCACTGTTCTGCCACTCTCTTTATCTTCTGTGGCTTAGTCTAAACTTCCCAATCTCTGTGCAGCCAAACGCTTTTCTCAAGCAGGATTACCCCCGTCAGCAAAGCGCCTCTACCGCTCTATGGATATCAGGTACAGTAACTTCACAAGACTCGTTCCCTCAACTTCCGCGTTTGGATGGCTGGCTCCGCTCGAGTCATGAATGACCAATGCTACGGATGACGCACGGAAGAACGAGGTGACGTCCGTGCACGTAATTTCATCTTTGCTAAGGAGTATTCCTCTAATTGAGAACTAGTCACTACCAGGCTAAAAGTGAAAGCGCGCACGGCGCGCTAAACTTAAGTAAAGCTCGTCGTGACATATACAGAAATAGTGCTTACAAGAATAAAAAACAAACATTGGCAATGCAATAGGACTCGCATTTACGCGAGACCTATTGCATTGAAAACGGAAGTGCCGGCAGGCAAGAAGACACGAACGGGAGTGGGGGGGTGAGAAGTCACAGATTGAGAGAGGGGGGCGGGGAGGGGAAACAGGAAAGAAAATAGTGTTAGGAGTAAAGGGGCCAATAGCCGTGGAAGGATACAAATGATGAATGAGGTGGGACTAACAAGCCTCAAACGAATCAGAAGGCAGCATTTTAGACAAAAGCCAATGGGCAGAGAGTGGGCGGGGCTTCCATGAAGCTTCCACGCTACAGTATATACTGCATGCCTCGCAAAGCGATGGCAGCGCATTCGCGCTGCAACGCTAGACGAGACCTAAAAATGGAACTAAAGACAGCAGGCCAATAAACTAGTCGCCACAAATTTCCATAACCACTCTCTCCAATCTGCAGCGACCAGCAGACGGGAAGGAAGGGCCCATAGAGGAGCAGGGGGCAGCAGACAGACAGCACCCACAGAACTTCAAAGCATACTATAGGCGGTACAAACCGTGGTGTGCGGGAAGCACTATATAAATGATCACAATTACTCCTGCAGAGCAGCGGGTGCCAGGCAGGCCATACAGCCTAACAAGCACCTTGTCCACCAACAAACAAAGACACTATGTGGCTCATCAGTCACTGCGCACAGAAACCCAACAGGCCGGGGATTGTGCACAGACCATCAGACAGCTAAGCACTGTACTTCCCCCACTTAGAGAACACATTTAGGGCCAGATGCACCACGCATTTTTGTCCTCGCAAATGGACCGATTCACAGAATCGGCTCGTTTGCGATCGCAAAAAATGCTTTTGCGATGCATCAAACCCAATTTTGTGATTCGGTAACCTGTTACCGAATTGCAAAATGGGTTTGGGATTCGCTATTTGAAAGGGGCGTGTTTAGGGCGTCCCTTCCAAATAGCGAATCCTAACAGTATGCATGAATGTTTTGTGGTTATGAATGCGGTCGCAAAACATTTGCATATTACCACCTACTTCAAGTAGGTTGTAAGACATTCGCAAATGTAAATGTTTGTAAAAGCATTTTTAAGAGCAGACAGTGGTCCCACGGACCACTGACTGCTCTTAAAAAATGAAAAGAAAACTTTTCATTTTTCTTTTTGTAAAGCATCTTGTTTTCCTTTAAGGAAAACGGGCTGCTTTACAAAAAAAAATGATTGCTTTATTTAAAAGCAATCACAGACATGGTGGTCTGCTGATCTCAGCAGGCCACCATCCCTGTGATTTTAGCGATTCTTAGGGGGTCGCAAATTGCGACCTACTTCATTAATATTCATGAGTTAGGTCATTTGCGACCCCTTAGGAATCGCAGAAAGTGTACTGCACACTTTCATGCATGCCGTTTTGCGATTCCCTAATTGCGAATCGCAAAGATTCGCAATTAGGGAAACGCAAAACATTTTTTTTATGCATCTGGCCCTTAGTGGAAAGCACAACAGGAATCAGCAATGTAAACAGCAACTAAATCGCTGACATGCATTTCATTAACGTTTTAACTATAAAACGTTAATGTAATGCATGTCAACAATTTAGTTATTTATTGCATGCAAGCGTTTTACTTTAATGTTGCTGGGGTGGGCAGTATTCCGCCTCAACTATAAACCCTGTTTATAATGAGCCATGACTGAGAGCTTTGACTCTGAGCCTAAAGGCATTGCTGGTTTCTTTTAGTGGAAGTGTGCTCGCCCAACCACTTTGAATTATCTCCAGCCGCCACTGCTTAAGACAAATAAGGTCAGCCTGACTTATTTATTGTGAAAAGCATTTGTTAAAGGCACGTCTTTACGAGTCATTTTTATTACACTGTTTTAAAGCCCCTAGGCAAGCATTGTTACATGGAATCTCACACATTATTGAAGTGAATAAATGCTTTGGTGTTGGGTTCCTTCTATGGCAAACTATGGGGGTAGTAGATATGCACTGTGATATCCTTTCGTAGGCCTTCTTAGGAGGGGTTAAAAATTGTTTTCTGAACTAAACTTTTGTACATATGTATAATCATATGACTGCATGCTGATGGTTGTGTTGTGGGAAAGGTTAGAGTCAAAACAGTGAGCTTGAGTGAGTTATTTATTTTTGTGGAGTTTTATACAGAGCTAACTAGACCCGGAGGTATCAGAGCACTTTACATGAGCACCAGTTACGTTACATACAGACGCATTCATTTTTGTTAGGCACGGGGAGATTAAGTGATTTGCCCAGAATCACAGAATGTTGAGCGTCCCTGCCGAGACTCGAACCCGGTTCCCCAGCTCCGAGGTCAACCGTCCTAGCCGTTAGGCCACATTCTCACATTCTATGGTGACAGGCCAATCTGAAAACCTGTATGCTTGATGCTTTAATTGGGAAAAGCTATGTAGATGCAACAGATGTGTTGTGCTTCTTATGAAAAGTTATGACAAAGGTAGTAGATCTGACTTATCTACTATGAAAAGCATAGTTTAAAGCCAATAGGCCTTCAAGGTTGCATTGTTATTGCACCATGTTGAAGCCTGTCGGTGGGTATTTTGTTTCATGGAATTCACAGTTTACTGTAGTAGGCAAAGATTTTGTTGTTGGTTACCCCCTTTGAAAATCTTTGGGAGTAGGAGATTTGCACTGTGACAATCCCAGACAGGTTTACTTGTCTGCCAGGCACATGTAGTAAAAAAAAAAGATGATAAACTGTATGTCTATACATAAATATATATACTCGTGCAGAGGGGGTATGTGTCAACTCTTTGGGGCACATGCATCAAGCTATTTTGCGATCGCAAACAGTGTGATTCGCAAAAATCGGCCGTTTGCCATCACAAAATGGCAGTTCCTAATGCATGAAAGGTTTTTTGATTTGCAATTTAGGGAATCGCAATTTTTTTACGATTCCCTAAATTGCGAATGCAAATAGGGAATCGCAATTTGCAAATCTCTATTGCACATGCAAGAAGCCTTTCCTAAATGCGAACTGTGAATTTAGGAAACGCTAATTACCATCAACTTCAAGTTGATGGTAACCATATGCATACTTTGGAAAATGCACAAAAATGCATTTTTCAAAGTGCCATGTAGCGCACATGTGTCTTTACATGTGCACACTTTCTTTTTTTGGGGTGTTTCATGGGGGGCCTTAGGCCCCAAGGCACCCTTGGCTTTCCATTCGCTAATTGCGATTACCAATTTGGTAATCGCAAATTAGCAAATGCAAAACCATTCATTCCTATGGGCCTTTAGAATTGAGTCATATTACCTAATAGCGATTTGCTATTTACCGAATCGCTATTAGGTAATGTTAAGGAATCACAAAATATTTTGCGATTCCTACATGCATTGCATTTTGCGGTTCCAAAATAGCAATTCGGTAAAAATTGCTATTTCAGAATCGCAAAATGTATGTTTGATGCATCTGGCCCTTTAAGTTTTAGTCTGTTTTAGAGTCATTCACATTTAACATCTACCCATGACAGCATATAGCCGCAGTTGGTAAGACCCCCTCCAGCCATTCACTCTGATGCTCCATTGAGTAACTGCACTTTTCATGATAACATATGCACGTCTGCCGAAAAAAAACGTTGCACTTCAGTACCAGGGTTGGGGGGCCAACAGCTCCCATTGACTGCACCCCTTGCTTCCTGCACATTTCATCTGTAGTGCACCGCATCTCACAAGCCCACTGCTTCTATATCAGGCAGCCATCTTGGAAAAATATCTCCATAGTGAATTTGTTGGACCTAGCCCTTTCTGCAGGGTCAACCCCAAACTTTTTGCTTTCACCCCGCCTGTTTTCTGAACCGATCTTTGTTAGCTTTTAGTATTCTGTGTACTTTACAACTACTAACAAGAGCTAAAAGTGCTTGTGCTCTCTCCTTTAAACATGGTAAAACTGACTTACACCCAACTGGCACATTTAAATTATGTGTAAGTCACTAGTTAAGTGGTACTACATGTACCGAGGGACTGTAAATTAAAAGCCACTTGTGGGCCTGCAGCACTTATTATTCCAATCACTTAAGTAGCCTTTTCAAACATGGCTCAGCTCTGCCCCTGAAGCCTGTGTGTGCAGTGTTAAACTGCCATTTTTATCTGGCATAACAAACCTTGATGAGTGTTGATACCCTGAAACCGGTCCTAGGATGCTTGTTTCTGGTCTAAGGAGGATCTGGCCTCGCAGTTCAGGCTGGACTGTTCCTTTGGTGAGCAGGGTCAAGGCTGATCTGCATATGGCTGGGCCCAAACTGGAATAACATGGTGAGCAAACAAAATGATGGATTATTGCCCAGATCTCTGCACTGGGGGTGAATGTTTGACAATGTTCAGCATTCCATCCATCATCTTTTTGTATTGCTACCGTCAGCCCAAGTGGGAAGGGTATGCTCAGACATAGGTCCCATGCTCACTATGCCATTGGATTCAAGCTAGCCTGGCTGATGAGGGGTGATACCCCGAAACCGGTCCCAGGATGTTTGTTTCCCATCCAGTGAGGACCTGGCCTGGCAGTTCGGGCTTGACTGGTTCCATGGCGAGAATGGTCAAGGCTGATTTGCATATGGCTGGGTTCAAACTGGAATGGCTTGGTGAGCAAAAAAACTATGGATTTAGGCCCAGATCTGTGTACTGGGGGTGAATGGTTGACAATGTTGAGCATTCCGTCCATGTTCTTTTGTGCTGCTATAGTCACCCAAAGTGGGAAGGGTATGCCCCAACTTGGGTCCCGTGCTCACTATACCACTGGATTCAAGCTAGACTGGCTGATGAGGGGTGATACCCCAAAACCGGTCCCATGATGCTTGCTTCAATTCCAGGAAGCTCCTGGCCCGGCAGTGTGGGCTGGACTGTCCCTATGGAGAGCAGGGTCAATGCTGATTTGCATATGGCTGGATCTAAACTGGAATGGCATGATGAGAAAAAAAAACCTGATGGATTTAGGCCCAGATCTCTGTACTGGGAGTGAAAGTTTGGCAATGTTAAGCATTCCATCCATCATCTTTTTGTGTTGCCATAGTCACCCCAAGTGGAAAGGGTATGCCCAGACATAGGTCCCGTGCTCACTATGCCATTGGATTCAAGCTAGACTGGCTGATGTGGGTGATACCCCGAAACCGGTTCCAGGATGCTTGTTTCTGGTCCAGGGAAGACCTGGCCTGGCAGTTCAGGCCGGACTGTTCCATGGGGAGCAGGGTCAAGGTTGATTTGCATATGGCTGGGTCCAAACTGGAATGGCATAGTGAGCAAGAAAACAATGGATTTAAGCCCAGATCTCTGTACTGGGGGTGAATGTTTGACAATGTTCAGAATTCTGTCCGTCATCTTTTTGTGTTGAAATAGTCACCCCAAGAGGTAAGGGTATGCCCAGATGTGGGCCCTGTGCTCACTATGCCATTGGATTCAAACTAGCCTGGCTGATGAGGGTTGATACCCCGAAACCGGTCCCAGGATGCTTGTTTCTGGACCAGGAAGAACCTGGCTTGGCAGTTCGGGCTAGACTGTTCCCATGGGGAGCAGGACAAGACTGATATGCATATGGCTGGGTCCAAACTGGAATTACACGGTGAGTAAAAAAGTGATGGATTTATGCCCAGATCTCTGTACTGGGAATGAATGTTTGACAATGTTCAGTTTCCCATCCATCATCTTTTTGTGTTGCTACAGTCACCCGAAGTGGGAAGGGTATGCCCAAACGTGGGTCCCCTGCACACTATTGCATTGGATTAAAGCTAGCCTGGCTGATAAAGGGTAATACCCCGAAACCGGTCCCAGGATGCTTGTTTCTGGTCCAGGAAGAACCTGGCCTGGCAGTTCTGGCTGGACTGTTCCCTTCCAGAGCAGGGTCAAGGCTGATTTGCATATGGTTGGGGCCAAACTTGAATGGCATGGTGAGCACAAAAATGATGAATTTAGGCCCAGATCTCTGTACTGGAGGTGAATGTTTGACAATTTTCAGCATTCAGTCCATCATCTTTTTTGTGTTGCTAAACAAATGAGACCCTCAGACCCACTCCTCAGTACATTCCTGGACCTGTAGATACTACAGAAGAAGGACTGCCCTGCTGCCAGAAGACTGTCCTGCTGCCTGAGGCCTTCCCTGCTGACTGAGAAGGAAGACTGGACCAGAACCCTTCATCCCAGGAAGATGTGACTCCAAGGATCAGCTGACTGCATCCTTTTCTGATCTACAGGGACATAACAAGCTTCAGAGGCCTCCATGCAACTTCCCAGCTGATCTGTAGCAATTGGACCTTCCTGGACCTACAACTGGACCAGCTTGAGCCCTGCTGGCCTCTGCTGGAGTGCGTACCTGATCCCCAAGAGGTGCCTAACAGGTCATGGACCCCTCCTGTGGCATCAGTTGAGCTCCTTCTTGAATAAAAGGAGAAAGCCTGAAGTTTTTGGCTCTTCGCGACAAGGAACGAGCCCGTTCATGCCAAGATCTTGATGCCGTGCCTACTGTCAACGTGAAGGTCCAGTAACACCGACTCTTCATGCTACAGTGACCACCAGCAATGACCGGCAATGCAATATCTGCATTTCGGGCTACAGCATCGACAGCCCGCGGTTACCGTTAACGTGAAACTCCAGCAATAACCGTCCACGATGCCCGACAGGATCTTTGTGCTACAGTGATGACCATCCACTATACCCAGCCTGCTCTTTGCACTGCAGCATCGACAGTCTGCGGTGTCCTCCAACGCGAATCTCCAGCAATGACTGCCTGCGACACCCAACAGGATCATTGCTCTACATTGACAACAGTCTGCAAAGCCTGGCCTGCTCTTCATGTTACCGCGATAACTATCTGCAACTCTCTCCTTGGTTCCATGCGACCTCCTCCACCGTGAATGGAACTCTTAGTGCTAGACTTCAGAAGGTAACTTTTTCAGCGGGACTAACCTGGTTCCTGTATCCGGGTCGCACTCCATCGCGGTCGGCCTAAACTTGTGACTGTCCCCTGGTCTCGCACTACCAAATAACCGTGAGTGGTGCTTTGTGCTTGTAGGTGCTACACTTACCTGAGACCTTTAATTTTGCATATCTCTGGTTCTACTCATTGTATTTTTGTTGTTTTGGTGTCCCAAAAATTATTAAATTGTATTCTATTTTTCTAAATTGGTGTGGGATTTTTCTTATGTTGTGTTTTCACTTTATTACTGTTTGTGTGCTACATACTTTCCACATTGCCTCCAATTTAATCCTGACTGCTTTTTTGCCAAGCTACCAGAGGTTTGAGCACAGGTAATTTAGTGACTTTTTGCAGTTCATCCCCCCCAACCAACAACACAATTTCTCATAGTATCATTGTTCTACCATTATGAAATGGGGACCATGCTTAAAAACCTTATGTAAACCCTCTTGCATCAGCACAAGAATGATAAACTATGCACAATATAATTCCATGATGGCCCTGAGTATGTTGTTTACTGAGTGGCTGTCTCGCACTTGTATTGTGCATAGTGTACTGTTGTGCAACACTTGAGCGCTAAACTTTTGTCCCTAGCTCGTGCGAACTTATAGGAGTGAGATTCAATCCCAGTGCAATTTGCCAATGTCACCTAAACACTGTCGCAGCATGAAATCCTGTCTAAGATCCAGGTCGAGCCAGTCTTCTGGGGAAAGGAGAAGTGGATTGAGAAAAGAAAATAACTTCCTCCTTTCAGAATAGGTATTTCACACTGGTTCCCCTTCAAAACACTAGTGGAAATATATATACGTGCATCTATTAAAACAAAAGCAACTGTGTAAACTTCAGAAAATTGTAACACAATATCCTTATTGACTGATACTCTACATAGTACCAGGCCTACCTAAAAATTCCCTCTTTCCCAGCTAGGATTCATGTTATGGGGGGACAAACATGAGCCATCAATAATTCCTAAGAAAGAATGTAGATAGTGTAACCACGTGAGACCTTCCTGGAACAATGTTTGTTTTAAAGTAATCACCTTTAGGAGTCCATTTGATTACCTGACATATCATATATCATATGACATATTATGGCATACCATAATCAGATTTACAAATTATATAATAATTCCCAGAAAATATTTGTCCTGTTTTAAGGGAAAAAGTAGGTGCGGACCGGGTCAGTGGAAATTCTAATTAAAGTTTTAAAACTCCAACTAAGGAATTAAGGGCCAGATGTAGGTGGCGAAATACTGGTCGGTAACGCCGAAATTCGGAGAATTTCAGCGTTACCGACCAGTATTTGGCTGAGTGCAATGTAGGTGAGTTCATACCTACATGCAAAATAAGGAATCGCAAAATAGCGATTCCTTATTTTGCTCTTGCATTTAAGGAATCGGAAATACCGATTCCTTAAATGCAATGTACGTAGCACTAAAAATAGTGCACTTGAGCTTTAAGGAATCGCTAATTACCAACAACTTCAAGTTGGTGGTAAGTAGCGATTTCCTTTAAAAAGCACTTTTTTGCTTTTTCAAATGTGCCATGTGGCACACATCCATGCCCTTAGGGCATGTATGTGCGCCACATGTGCACACATGCACATTTCAGGGGTGCAACAGGGTGTCCTTTGGACACCCTGGCACCCTTGAAATACTCTCCGCTATTAGCGATTCGGTAATACCGAATCGCTAATAGTGAATATCTTCCCATTCATTCCTATGGGCCTCCTAGCCCATAGGAATGAATGGTTAGGTATTCCTTAATAACGAATCTCAATTACCGATTCGTTATTAAGGAATGTTAAGGAATCGCTAATATTTTAGCGATTCCTACCTACATTCCATTTAGCGAGTCCTTAATAGCGATTCGGTAAAAATCGCTATTAAGGACTCGCTAAATTGAAGTTACCTACATCTGGCCCTAAATCATTAGTCCCTTAGTGGTTGAAAAATGCACTTTTCCCATCAATTTACATAATGTGCTTATGATTCAGGAACTTGTGGGACGTGGTCAAGATGGCGACGATGTAGGTTGTGCATCGCGGAGCTCTGCAGCCCTCGGCCTCTCCATAAATATCCTGATCCATCCACACTACATCATGGCCGTGGTTGGGACTTGGGGAGACCCTCTGGGAACCAGGGGAGGAGCAGTAGAAGTCCATTTCTTGCTCCGGAGGCTGGGGTGTCCTCAGGAAGCAACCGTTGGCAAGCGCGCACATCGTGCGCAGGAGCGGCCAGCGGAGAACTGGAATCTGGGCGAGTAAGAAACAGCAATCCAGGACTTTTTGCCTTGCTGGCAATGGGATGCATGAGTGGCAGCCCCATCAGAGACCTTAGGCCCCCGCTAAGAGCTCGCACTCCAACACAGACTCAGCGATACGGCCTCCAAATGCAGGACGAGAGCAGGCAGCGGTAGGGACACAAACGTAAGAAGCTAGGACGGCGACCGCACTGACCTCGTAAGGCCTGTGTGGCTTGGTCTGGGGCTGCGACTGCTTCATACCATCAGAGGCGCAACAGGACTCAACTCTCCTCCCATGACCATAGAAGAACCTCACAACCAGCTGTGGAAGGAGGGCCAGTTCCTAAACGGGCAGGGGCCTGACATAGCTGCGCATCACCTCTGTGAACAATAAGCCACCAGAGATGCCTATACAGCTCCCATGAGGTACTGGGGCTAAAATCTTGGGTATTCTCCCCTGCCAAACGAGGAGCACCAACACAGTGTGGTGAGGGCGCTTCTGCTCAACTCTCAGCGTGCATACATACAAGCACTTACCGCCCTACCCCCCTCAAATCGGAAGCTCAAGAGTACACTGGCTTACAACTAAGCAGCAGGGGTTGCTGCTCCTCCCACGTTCCTTCTGGAGGTAGAGCATGACACTGTACCCATAGCACCATCTTCTTTGTGCCAGCGTGTAGCCTTGTCCTAACCTGGACAAACGACATAAACGAGGAGCACTATTTGCACCAAGGCCTACTATGTCCAGTCACCGAGAGCCCCAGAGGCAACTCAGCATACTATGGCACAGTCACCATGGTCCGCCTGAAACAGGACAAGGCATCAGGAGGCGCAGCTGAAGGAAACCCACAGCATCCAGTGGGGGAGCACTTGAGACCACACTGACCACTCATGCAGATTCGCCGAAATATTAGCTGCTGTGGTGGACATTAAAACTACATTGGAGCCGAAGACTGGCGCTTTGTGAATAGATATGGGCGTCTCGATCACAAAAAACTGAAGGACCAAGTCGAGAACACAGAATCTGCCCTAGCCTTGACCTTGCCAGGTAGGTCGCTCCCCCACCACACAGCTCCGCCTGTGTTGTCCTGCCCGCTGCTGCTGCTGGTAAGCTCGCCCCTCTGCTCGTTGCCTCTGTGCCCGTTTTGCCTTTTGTTCCCCTCGTTGCCCCCGTTTTTCTGTGTCCATTTTGCCTTCTGTACCCCTCGTTGCCCCCGTTTTCCTGTGTCCATTTTGCCTTCTGTACCCCTCGTTGCCCCTGTTTTTCTGTGTCCATTTTGCCTTCTGTACCCCTCGTTGCCCGTTTTTCAGTGTCCATTTTGCCTTCTGTACCCCTCGTTGCCCCCATTTTCCTGTGTCCATTTTGCCTTCTGTACCTCTCGTTGCCCCTGTTTTTCAGTGTCCATTTTGCCTTCTGTACCCCTCGTTGCCCCTGTAATCTGTGTCCATTTTGCCTTCTGTACCCCTCGTTGCCCCCGTTTTCCTGTGTCCATTTTGCCTTCTGTACCCCTCGTTGCCCCTGTTTTTCTGTGTCCATTTTGCCTTCTGTACCCCTCGTTGCCCCTGTTTTTCAGTGTCCATTTTGCCTTCTGTACCCCTCGTTGCCCCCGTTTTCCTGTGTCCATTTTGCCTTCTGTACCCCTCGTTGCCCCTGTTTTTCAGTGTCCATTTTGCCTTCTGTACCCCTTGTTGCCCCTGTAATCTGTGTCCATTTTGCCTTCTGTACCCCTCGTTGCCCCCGTTTTCCTGTTTCCATTTTGCCTTCTGTACCCCTCGTTGCCCCTGTTTTTCTGTTTCCATTTTGCCTTCTGTACCCCTCGTTGCCCCTGTTTTTCTGTATCCATTTTGCCTTCTGTACCCCTCGTTGCCCCCGTTTTCCTGTGTCCATTTTGCCTTCTGTACCCCTCGTTGCCCCTGTTTTTCTGTGTCCATTTTGCCTTCTGTACCCCTTGTTGCCCCTGTAATCTGTGTCCATTTGGCCTTCTGTACCCCTCGTTGCCCCCGTTTTCCTGTGTCCATTTTGCCTTCTGTACCCCTCGTTGCCCCTGTTTTTCAGTGTCCATTTTGCCTTCTGTACCCCTCGTTGCCCCTGTTTTTCAGTGTCCATTTTGCCTTCTGTACCCCTTGTTGCCCCTGTATTCTGTGTCCTTTTTGCCTTCTGTACCCCTCGTTGCCTCTCTCCGCTCCCGCTCCAGCCGCTGCATCCCCTGCGGCCCCGCCCCCCTGACTGACCATTCGCTGCTCCTGCCTCCCGCCTCCCAGCTGCTCCTCCCTCCCACCTCCCCATATATGGCGGCCGCTGTGCGGCCGCGCCGCTGGCGCGCCTAAGGCAAGCCCGTCTGCGCCCGTCCGCGCATGGACCGCGCCCAGTGCCAGAACCCCTGGTCCCTGCGCCCCCGCTCAAGCCTCGACGACCGACGCCGATACGATGCCACCACACTCCACGCTCTCAACCCCGAACGGACACACAACTGCTTCAAGGCCGCCCCGAAAACGCACTCATGGTCCCTTCACCTGCCGGAACTGCAGCTACACCAGCCTCAGAGCCGCCAAAGTGCCCACCAAGAAGGACCTCAACCACCTCCGATGCATCCTACTGAACACCCGCTCCGCACACAAACACACCGTCGAGCTCTGGGACCTGCTCGACACATCATCACCAGACGTCGCCTTCCTGACAGAGACCTGGATGAACGACTCCTCCGCACCCAACATCGCCATAGCCATCCCAGACGGCTATAAGATCACCCGCAGAGACCGCATCAACGGAGTAGGAGGAGGAATCGCCATCGTCCACAAGAACACCATCAGGGTCTCGACCAGCACCGACGACACTCTCTGCACCGCCGAACACATGCACTTCCAAATCCACACGGACCCCAACACCACCCTTAGAGGCACCCTCGTCTACAGACCCCCTGGACCCCGACTCCAGTTCAGCGACTCCATCGCCGACTCCATCAGCACGCACGCCCTGACCTCCACCGACTACATCCTCCTCGGAGACCTGAACTTTCACCTGGAGAACAACAACGACAGCAACTCCACCACCCTGATCGCCAACCTCGCCAACCTCGGACTGAGACAGCTCGTCACAACACCGACCCATTCCGCCGGCCATACGCTCGACCCCGTCTTCTCCTCAAGCTCCCACGTCTCCTTCAGCCACACCACCGAACTCCTCTGGACCGACCACCGCTGCATCCACTTCACCTTCCAGAAACCCACCACACAGCACCGCACCCAACAGATCCCACGCCACTGCTGGAGCAAAGTCACCGAAGACCAACTACGGGCAAACCTCGCTCTCAGCCCACCCTCCGACCCATCCGACACCGACGACGCTGCCTGCAACCTCAGACGATGGATAGACGACTGTGCCAACACCCTCGCCCCGCTGAAAAAACTCACCTACAGTGACACCACCAAAAGAGCCAGCTGGTTCACCCCGGAACTCCTAGCTTCCAAGCGTACCTGCCGGAAACTAGAGAAGAAATGGCACAGTGAAAAGACACCGGACAGCCACGCAGCCCACAAAGACGCCATCCGTAACCACCACCACCTCATCAGGTCCGCCAAGAGGATCTCCTTCAAAGACCGCCTCGACAACAATGCACACAACAGCAAGGAGCTCTTCAACATTGTGAAGGAACTCTCCAACCCCAGCTCCAACACCAACGACATCCCGCCGTCGCAGGCCCTGTGCGACTCCCTCGCCGCCTTCTTCCACCGCAAGATCGCCGACATCCACAACAGCTTCAACACCCAGACAGCCCCAACTGAGACCGATGCACCAGACCCGCCGCACACCATCGACCATGACCCCTTGCCAGCCTGGGCCAGCGTGAACATCGATGACACCATCAAGACCATGAGCACGATACACTCCGGCTTCCCGTCAGACCCTTTCCCGCACCACATCTTCAACAAAGCCAGCAGCTTCATCGCACCCCACCTGCGCAACGTCATCAATCTCTCCTTCGAGACCGCGACCTTCCCAGAGAGCTGGAAACACGCCGAGATCAACGCCCTACTCAAAAAACCCAAGGCGGACCCGAGAGACCTCAAGAACTTCCGGCCCATCTCCCTGCTTCCGTTCCCAGCCAAGGTCAACGAGAAGATTGTCAGCAGACAGCTAACCCGATACCTCGAAGAAAACAGCATCCTGGATCCATCCCAGTCAGGGTTCCGCAGCAACCACAGCACTGAGACTGCCCTCATCGCCGCCACCGACGACATCAGGACCCTGCTGGACAACGGTGAGACCGCAGCCCTCATCCTGCTGGACCTCTCTGCCGCCTTCGACACTGTCTGCCACCGCACTCTACGCGCACGTCTCCATGACGCAGGAATCCGAGACAAGGCCCTGGAATGGACCACCTCCTTCCTCGCCGGCAGAACCCAGAGAGTCCGCCTCCCACCATTCCGATCCGAAGCCTCCGAGATCATCTGCGGCGTACCCCAGGGATCATCCCTCAGCCCGACACTGTTCAACATCTACATGGCCCCGCTCGCACGCATCGCCAGACAGCACGACCTCAACATAATCTCCTACGCCGACGACACTCAACTGATCCTCTCCCTCACCAAGGACCCCTCACCGCCAAATCCAACCTCCACGAAGGAATGAAGGCCGTCGCCGATTGGATGAAGAACAGCCGACTAAAGCTGAACACGGACAAGACGGAGGTCCTCATCCTCGGCTCCAACCCCTCAGCCTGGGACGACTCCTGGTGGCCAACGACACTGGGGGCAGCCCCGACACCCACCGACCACGCACGCAACCTGGGAGTCATCCTCGACTCAACGCTCTCCATGGCCAAACAAGTCAACGCGGTCTCCTCCTCCTGCTTCAGCACCCTCCGCATGCTTCGCAAGATCTACAGGTGGATCCCGACAGATACAAGAAGAACAGTCACCCAGGCCCTCGTCAGTAGCAGACTCGACTATGGGAACGCCCTCTACGCGGGAGCCCCGGCCAAGCTCATCAAGCGACTGCAACGCATACAAAACGCCTCCGCACGCCTGATCCTCGACATACCACGCCACAGCCACATCACCCCCCACCTGATGAACCTGCACTGGCTCTCCGTCGACAGGAGAATCTCCTTCAAACTCCTCATCCACGCACACAAGGCACTCCACAAGACCGGCCCAGCCTACCTCAACAGACGGCTCTTCTTCTACGTCCCCAACCGCCAGCTCCGCTCCGCCGACCTCTCCCTCGCCACCGTCCCTCGCATTCGAAGAACAACCACCGGCGGCAGATCCTTCTCCCACCTCGCCGCCAAGACCTGGAACACCCTTCCACTCAGCCTACGACAGACCCAAGACCTGCTGACCTTCGAGGAGGCTACTCAAGACCTGGCTGTTCGACCAGTAGCGGCACCCCCCCCCTTTTTTTCCCCAGCGCCTTGAGACCCTCGCGGGTAAGTAGTGCGCTCTACAAATTCTGTGATTGATTGATTGATTGATTGAGCCTCAATTAGGCTGATGGTCTCAGATACCTCTGCGCACATCAAGGCCTTGCAGGACGAGGTTGACCATCTCAGACAACGAGCCAAAGATCAAGAAGGCAGCTCGCGAAGAAACAATTTTTGGATCAAAGGTTTTCCAGAACAAGTTGAAGGCTCCAGTATGGAACTCTACCTTGAGAAATGGTTCTCCACAATGATTCTGCAAGGCAAACACTCATCCTTCTTTTTGGTAGAATGAGCCCATAGAGTCCCGGGTCAACCCCTCCCCTCAAGAGCCCCACCACGTCCGGTGGTGGCCCGATCTCTTAAACTATAGAGACAGAGACCACATCCTGCAGGTCACCCAAGCCAGAGGTCAATGGACTGTGGAGAACGCACAGGTCAACATCTTCCCGTATTACACATTGGATGCGCAAAGGCAGCAATCCTCATTTCTACCTGTGAAATAGTGCCTCCCGAGCATGATATCAAGTACGCTTCGCAATTACCGGCCACACTCAAAATAATGCAGGGGGATAATTCCACCTTCTGCAAAACTCCTGAGGAGGCATAGAATTGGCTAGAATGCAAAGGAATAGCCACCACATCCACAGGTCTGCAGACATCACCACAACTTGGAGAACACAAGGGTGTCAACACACCCGAAAAACACGCTCCAAGGTGGGCCCCTCCAAAGAACAGGTGGCCAAGAAAAGGGTGCAGGAGGTCGCAGAGGTGGAATAAAGAGTGATTACTCTGACCCCAACCGGATGTATGAAAGGCTACCTAGACGAGGAGACATAAGACAGCCCATCAGCGCTGATTAAACAACTGCTTTGAGGGGGCCCGAGAGTCACCCCTCAGATATCGGAGGATGTGATATAGCAATAAGTAAAGATGTGACCCATACCAGATACTGGCCCCCGTGTAGAAGGGAGCAAAGGAGGGATGACCCAGGTATGGTACTTTGCTTATATGGCTGTGGGCTGTGGAAGCACAGATCACTGTCACTGGTACTGCTTTCCTGATGCTGCACCACGTTTACACAATATCACAGACTATGACTATCTTACATGTTAATTTTCTAGTTGCATCTTGGTGCAGCACGCTGGGTCCCTGTTGGCGTACTAGCCTAGGAAAGGGGGGGTTCTGGCAATTGTTATACATTTATATTGCAGGTTTATTTTTGAATTCTTGTTCAATGTCGGGAGACAATGGTATATGAGACATGAGGTAGGGGGCCTGGATAGCTGTGAGGGGACTAAAGGAAGTGCTATTACAAACTTGAAGCTCTACACAATGACTGTTTTTAAATGGACCTGCAAGACATGCAATACCTGATACTAACCCGGAATGTAAGGGGGTTGGCAAGCTCTGTGAAGCGTTATCGGGTGCACCAATACTTACGTAGGCGCAAAGTCCAGGTTGCACTTATACAAGAGACACATCAGACAGCACAGGACTTATAGAGCATGGGCAGATGTTGTTGAGGTACACTAGTAAACGCCACATATTCCCGTTATGTCAGGGATACACTTATTTGGGTAGCACAAGGAACTCCACTAGAGGTGTTGCACACAAAGATGGACCCAGAGGGGAGATATGCAGTGTTGGAGGGGTTTTTGCTAGGGCTCCCACTATCCTTTATTTCTTTATATGCCTCCAATACCAATCAGGCCTACTTTTTGTAGTCCCTCACACCGGCCCTGCTCAGCAGTGCACTGGCTCTCAGTTACTGGGGAGGAGACTTTAATTATGTACCAGACCTTGAAAGGGACTACTCTCGTCCACCGATGCCGGGGGCGCACTCAACACTCCTCACCCAACATTAGCACACTGGATAACACACACTCAGGTAACAGATGCATGGCGTAGTCTCCATCCCCTACAAAGGGAATACTCTTTCTACTCGGGGTTACATGATTGACACACCAGGATTGACCTCATTTTTTGCAACAATGAGGCTCTCTTGAGGGTGGTCAAAGCATAATATCTAGGCCGCACCACCTCAGACACACAATATCGGCCCCCTCCACACAGTCACCTGGTGAGGAGCCGATATCACTCGCTGGCAGGGAAAATGAGCTGAAAACCACTGTAAATAGTGGATTTTCCGCTCGTTTTCGGATGCTTTGAAGTGCTGACGTCCATTAAGGTGTGCGAAAACAATCCAGGACACCGGCACCAGCCTCAGCAACCTTTTTTTCTTCTTTTTGGAGGAGGGGGCTTGAGGTCGGGGTGGGGGCAAAAGTGCCTCTTAGGTACTTCTTGGCACATGGCCCCGCCCCTCCATAGCCCTGCCCCTCCCCCTCCTCACACAGTGAAATCTTTGTTTTAATTGGCAGGTATGCAGCCGCGTCAGAGCTGCAGCTGTGTGTGCATGAGCAGTTGTGACACATTGCTTTACCACTCTAAGAAGGTCAACACATTGCTTCTAAATGTTGTTGGATTGTTGGAGCTTTAAAACAGTGATACTCAATGTGCGACTGCAAGAGCTGCGGCTAAGTTTGATTTTATTTTCATTTTTAACATATGCACAGCTCATTTAGGTGGTGCCATGTATTTTTCCTACTGTAACTCTTTTTACTTTTATTGATACACATTGGGAATCCAGGGGAGAGGCCCTGTAGGGGAGAGCGTACTACTCCACTCTTTTTACTGACCATATGATTTTTGAGTTGTGTGTTTTATTGTGGATATTTAAGTGTGTGAATGTAAAAATTAGTCAATGTGCGAATGAATGGCTGCATGAATGCCAGGATGAATACAGAGTGTATGTGTGATGAATTATTAAATGCCTATACTCAGCAGTGATTGCAGAGGCCCTTTCTGTTATAAGCCAGACCGATTGGTGTTGGCAGTGCTTGTTTGTCAATGCAGATACATGATCAAATTAAACAATTAACTAAGGAAGCCCGCAGGCTTTCTTATTTGCATTTTACAGGGGATTTATAATCAACCCATATATATTATCAGATGTTCCTTACTGACACTGACCTCTAATGAAACAAGCATTGGAAATGCAATAGGTCTCGCATTTGTTGGAGTTGGATCTATTTGCATTGTAATGGCAATGTTTTTTACTTATTGTTAGAAGGTGGTTCTGACCATCTGAGCCGCCCGGATTTTTTGCTTTTTGAACACCTAATTGTTGAGCTTTTACTGTGGGAGAGCCTCATAAGTTGGGCTTCACCCACAGTGAACTCATGATGAAAGTGACTGCATGTGGATTGTACCGGTGTCCCCCTGGTGAGAGTAGGCCGCTGCGCTGCAGCCGGAGTAAGGGGCACCGGTCTGGTTACATGCAGGCACATGTGTACATGCGTGTGCACACGTGTAGGGGCTGCGCGGGGTAGATTCCTGGCGTGCGCAGCCCAGGAGCAGGTACAGCTAGAATGGTGTGGCAGGAATTATGCAGAGCTGGGTGGTGACATGGAATAGGCTTTATACTATGGGAAGAAACATGTAAGGGAAAGTCAGTGTGCTTTACTGTTTTCACTGAAGGACCACTCCATTATTCTCCTATGGGGATCACATGGGATAGTTTCACTTCCCTAGGGCCTACAAATTCCAGACACGCACCAAAGTACACTGTAACTTGTGTGTAAATAAATATTCTGCTGAGTCCAAAACCATATATGTACTGCTTATGGGTCTTCCAGAAATGTCATATTCCTCTGACTCAACTCATAACCAGAGCCTGGTTGGGTCTGACCCTGCCAGGCTGGATTAATGACCTTCCTCCCCAAACTGAAGCATCAGAGGCCTAGCCCTTCACTGCAAGCATTCCAAGGGCGAAGGTCTCCTCTCCAAAAGGGAGAGATGGTGGGTGGAGCTGCAGGTTATCCATCAGCAGCTGTCACCTGGTGCCAGGCACCAAGCTGCTCTGGAGAGAAGGCAGCAAGGGGGGTATGGGGCTTTTCAGAGACTATGTGGCATGAGACCCCTGGACGACGCCATTTTTGAACTATCCCAGAGGCCTGGGCGGGAAGGAGGGAGCAGGGGCAGAAAGGTGATGTGTCGCTGCAGGATAGGTTCAGCGGAGCCCCCTCCAAATTCTTTTAAAAGGTCTTGCACAGGAAGAGGAGCTCTCTCTGGGGTGTGGTCTGCTGAGGAAGACTGGTGCTGGAGCCTGGCGCCATGGGCAGTTGGAAGGAAGAACCCCCTGACTGTCTCAGGACCCGGAATTGTGCCAAAAGGGGAGTCCAGGACCAAGGCGCAGAAGCCTGGGCCTCTGCGCAAAGAGAAGAGAGGCCCAGGAGGAGAGCCAGGTGAAAGGCTGGCGCAGGGAGCCAGTGAAGACCGCTCCCTGCTGAATTCACCCTCCTTGAGACCAGGAGGGCGAAGGAAAGTGCTCCCAGTGGCTGGGGCGCGCCACCAGGAGCAAGAAGAGGCCTAAATGGTGCAAATCGGCCGCCTGGGGGCCGAGATACACCCCCAGAAGGTAGGCGGCCTTTGACCTCTGAAGAGGACCGACGACGAAGCGCGGGGGCTCCGCCGCCGGTCTCGGATGTGCCCCCGGGTGGGTCAGGTCCTGGGGGCTGCCCCCACAAGAAGCAAAGTCGGGGAGCGTCGTCGCGCTCCCCGTGAAGAGGCCTAAAAGGGGTGCAAGGAGCCCACCATGGCCCCTGGCGACAATGGAGGACAGGGAGCACCGTCGCCCTCCCCGCAAAGATGCCTCTGGGGCCCGGTATCCCAACTTCAGGCCCCGATGCCAAGAAGAGGAGCCGGGGAGCGCTGTCGCGCTCCCCGCGAAGGAGTCTCAGGGACTCCACCTCTGGGCCCCGAAGCTGAAGCCGAAACTGGGGAGGGGGGGCCCGGGATCCCCAACTCCAGGCCCCGGTGTGCCCCGCGCAGGAGGGGGAGTGCCCAGTGGCGGTGCGTCCATTAGGGTGCTGGGGTGTTGCCCCACAAGCCGCCCGCGCCCGCAGCTCCCTCGGCGTCTCTGAACTTAAGTAAACTGACTCAGTTTACTTAAGTTCAGAGATGCCGAGGGAGAACTGTCTGACAATCAAGTCAGTCAGCAGGACGTCGGACCGCCCACCCCCTTCAGAGTCTGAAGGGGGTGGGCGGTCCGGCGTCATGTTGACTGACATGCATGATGCATTGTCAGACCAGGGGCAGGCAGCAGCACAAGTGCGCATGACTGGTGAAGGTCGGCGAATTTTTCCGACCAGCCCAGTCATGCGCACTTGTGTTTGCACTGGCTGGCACCTGCGCATTAGGAGAGCGAGGGTTGAGCAACGCTGCAACCCTCGGTCTCCTAATGGGCAGGCAGGTGGCGAGTACCCCTGCTAAGCCAATCCTGGCGCTGCTGGAGCAGCGTCAGTATTGGCTGAGAAGGGTTGCCACTTGCCACTCCAGTGACGCGGTAACGTTGAAGGCGCCAACGCGGGAGTCGGAGCAGAGGCGGCGCGGACGGCGGACCCGGTAAGTTTGGTTTATTTTAATCTCCCCGCGCGACCCCCTCACGAGTATTGCGAGCCGCGACTGTGTAAATGGTCACACATTTAATATGCACACATAATATTTAATATGCCCACATATTTAGACAAAAAAGCATAATACGAAAAGGTAAATGTACTTTTGAGCTTAGACGTCTGCTGTCTACAGTCGCAATCGCTCCTGTGTAACTATATATTCAGAGGGAGAATATCATAACAGGTAACCCTGCTGGTGATATCATAGACGATGGAGTAGAATTTGCAGAATTCATTTATTAATGTTGTTATATATAGCGTTGCACACCGCGTGAGTGGTATCGACGTGCTGTACTGGTACTTGTGAGGCAAAAAGCTTTGGGGTTTGAGGCGGTACGGGACCACGTCGCGTTAGGGGACAGTGGGGGCAATGCAGCTTGTAGTTGATTTTTTTAAACAAATGTGCATATGCCTAATCTGTATACAAGCACAGGTGTTAGCAAAGAGATTATACCTCCTGGGTGTGAAAATTGATTGTTAAATGTGAATATTGTATTTGATCAGAGAATTGCTCAGATCTGAAATGCAGCAGCGAGTGCAGATGTTTCCCACGTGTGCAACTTTAACCCTTCCAGTATCTTTCTTGGTACAACAGTATAGTGTTGATGTAAGCGAGAGTGCAGCCCCTATTAGGTTGAGGGCGCTGTGTTTCTTTAACGCTGTGCCATTTTTCGCATTTGGTCGCCATTAGCTTCCCAGTGGCATCCTTACTGGGCTGCAGGGCTGCGGTGAATGATTTTATGCGGCAGAACCAGAAACTGTTTAAGGAATCCCACAGCTGCCACTAGGCGCTGGAGGTGAGGGGGGATAACACCACTTTCACCACTTGTATTTTGATCACAGCCACGCAAAACCTTTGGAGTTTGAGCTTGAAAATGCACCATTTACCCACTCTTTTTTCAAAATGTTCTCGAGGGAAAACCCCCTTGAACCCCGCTTAAGATGTTCGGGCTCGCTCGCTGCGCTCGCTCGCCACGGTGCACTCTGACAGAAAGTTTACGCCTCACCACTTTCAAATGTCACCAGCCGCCACTGGGAGTGCCGCCGCACTCCTCTGTGGCAGGAGGAAGGCGGGGGAGTGCCGTCGCACTCCCCTGAGGTCCGGCCGGACTGGCGGGAGTCTCCGTGTCTGCCCGCAGACCAGAACAGAGGTGCCGGCTCCCGCAGCAGCACGCAAGGGTGCTGGCCAGACGGGGAGCCGGCGGGGGCAGCCGGGGGTGGGCTCCCCAGGCTGCCCTCCAGCGAACCTGCCATGCGGGATGCCCGGGTGGGACCGGGCCCCCGAGAAGGGAAGAGAGGCAGATGGAGCAGCCGGGGGTGGGCTTCCCGAGCTGCAATAACTCACCTGGGTAGGCACAGGGTCCAGGTGGGACCAGACCCCCAACGAGGAGCAAATGAGGCGCATGGCCGTCATCGTGGGCAGCGCAGCTCTCCCCGGAGCAGCGGGAGAGCCGCTCATCTAAGATGCACACGATGGGGGAAGAGCGCCCCATAATGCCAGGGTCACCGCTAAGTGCCTACAAAGGTGCAGGGGGAGCTGTAGGAGCTACCCAGTCTCCCCCAGCACGAAGAGGAGAAGTCCCTCCCTAAGTCTCTGGGGGACTTGAAAGAAACAACCCCTCAAGGGCTCAGCTGTGCATCAACCGCATCCTGTTGCTGGAACTTTTGTTCTTCAGCTGGGGGTGCGTTAGGGACTGCACCAAGGTATGAAGGGCTGAGCTGGGGATGTCTGGAGAAGGGCATCCCCTGGAGGTGAAGAGGTACAATTGCACGAGAGGTGCATTTACCAATGTTATTTCTTTTGAGGGTCTGAAACTCACATGTGTAATGTGAAGTCATAAGCAAAGTGGGGTTATGTTGCTGGACATTCCCGCTAGGGTGTCTGGCTGTATATGCTTAATCCTGTGATTATAACTGTGATGCCTTTTATGGGCTTTAATTGCAATGCATTATAACAGTTATCAGCCATGATAGGTACTGTCATTTTAAGTGATGCTTAAACATGTATTCTTGCTGCTGCGTTAGGTGAAGAACAACCCAGACGGTTAGCCCCTAAGATGTAGAGGTGTATACTGTAGGGTCAGTATGAGATGCTCAGTAAGGGTTCTGTGTCACCATGGCAGCTGTGCCCAATTTAAATGCTTGTTGAGATAAATGGGGTGAGTCACCACTGGGATGGTGGCAGTGGGCAAGGCCTGCACTCCAGGTTATGGTCAACCTACTGCATTGGGGGCAAGATGATGTGCATACATGTGATTGGTGGTACTAGACCCAACCCCCCCTGCGGGAGGGGTGGGAATGTTATGCAATGTTACAAGGTAATTCCAACAGCTTATGTATATTTGTAAATTGTTGCATAGCATTGAGTAGTGTGTGTGTTTAATAAATGTACTCTTCCTTTTATAAAGCAAAGTACAGACTGGACAATCAATTATTGAGTGTTGTTTCTGCATACTGGTAAATGGCGATTACTAGCCCACACCACCTCCCTTGAGTAAGCCTTAGACTGCTCTGCAACGCTACCCTCTGAGAGTCAAGCGCTACAATGGGGTGTTTGGTTCCCAGTGAAGGACAAATGTAGTCATGTTATTTGTGCAGGCCTCACAGATACTGCCTCGTTTTCCAACACTTATGTAATAGGTCTTGTATTTGTTGGAGCTATACGAATTGTAAATGGCATTTTTTTTTTACTTATGTGTTATGGAGTGTATGTATGTGGTGTGTTGTGGATTTATGTGGGTTGGATTGGATTAGTTAGTTGTGTAATTGTGTGGTGTGGAATTGTGTGGTGTGGAGTGGATTTGTGTACTGGAAGTTTGTGGCATGGTGTGCTGTGGAATTATGTGTATAGTAATTGTGTGTTATTGAGTGTACTGGAATTATGTGGAGTGGGATTGTGTGGTTTGGAATTTAATTATTTGGAATGGTATTTTGTGTTGTGGAGTGATATGCAGTGGAGTTTAATGATGTGGTGTGCTGTTGAGGGCTGCCTTCCCTGGCACAAAAACACCCATAGATGATACTTTTTAAAATACATAATACATAATGTAAATGGCCAAACATTAATGCACATGGTAAGGATATGCCCTCCCCACCTGGTGGTCTCCTTTCTACAGGTAAATAATGGCGGGACACAAGGATGGGTGGGGCAAGTAACAGGTAGCCAGAAAGGGTAGGGCACAATGTTTGCAATTCATCCGAGATAGTTTGGGAGAAAACCTATTGCCTTCCCATTCTGGCCAACATCCAGCAGGTAAGTCTATTAGGGGTGGGGAGTTAAAGACACTTAGCAGACACTGGACTTTCATAAATTTGGACATGTTGGGTCCAAGACAGTGAGAGAATTTGAGATTGAGACGACGTTGTTTGTTGCAGCTGTCTAGAAAGACACCTGAGTGGGCTAGGCACTTACACTGCACATCTATGACTGCCATCTACAGACCACAGGTTCAAATCCTATGGGAATCAGTGCAGTCCTGTTTTCCTCCTCAAATGCCATCAAGTAAATAAATCAGATCGGATAACTAGCGCTAACTATGAAAGCACCGAGAAAAATTGACCTTGCGGCCATTTAAATATGCAGTCCTTGTAATCAGCAAGGGCCCTTTACGAAATGTGCACACTATGTTTTACTTTGGCTTGGTTATTGGATTAAAGCATTTCAGAAAAGGTTTCAGGGGAAGGTGGTATGCATGCGGTGTAGAAGCACCGGGAATGTATCAGCTGTAGTTACTTATTTGTTAACCCCTTTCCACCATTTTTGTCCATTTCACGTGACCTATCACAGTGGTTGTTTGGGGAAAACTTTCAGAAGAAAAAAAGAGAGAAACCGCCTTGCACAATTTATATTCCCTGTGAAATAGTAATTTATCCGCCCTGTCGCAGTGGTTTCCAGCAAGTGGAAAGAATACAGGCGACTCACACTGCCATTTGAAATGCACGTTGATCAAATAGTGAGGCGGACTACTGCTTGGTTTATCCACTGAAGAGACCTGTAAAAGAAAGCGAAAGTCGGCAAACTAGCAATGGGCTTCACTGCCTATCGGAACATGTTTTTGAGTCGAATTGGATTCCCATAACAAGAATAAGGCCTTTCATTGTAGAAGAGGTGACATCACGGCGCATCTGAGCCAATGAAAGGCGCTCTCATTGTGAAGACCTTCCCTGTGATGACAACAATGGTAAGAGAAGCGAAATAATACACCTCTAGGACCCACCTGCCAGGGGATAACGAACACAAAGACACATGACACCACACACAAACAGTCGGAAATCGGTGGGACAAACAGCTACCCTTGCAACATTTCCTGGAAACCCTGCAGCCATTCCCGTCCAGCCTGCCATATGGATCAACACATGTGTGAGCCATAACTGTCACATACTTGTCGTGGTTGTGTTCAACCTTGACCTTCAAGGAGCGCGTGATGCCCACACTAACAACCACCTGGGGCATGGATGGCACAGATACCCTTCACAGGAGTAAATAGCATTCCACCGGGGCGTGCAAACTTACAAGTCCAACAACACATATACAACGTGTGCATGTTCCATAACTTTCAGATCCTGCACTGCCCTAGACTACAGATCGTGCGATTTTAAAAGCAGTCTGTAGAAGAAGGCAATCTTTGAAAGTGAAAGCAAAAATGGTAAACTGCTAAAAGAGGAGAATGAACCGGCCCCGCCTTTCTTTTATCAGCAGGGCACTCGCTTCAACAGCTTGGTGCTGTTTTAAAGAGGCAGTGATGTTACAGTGTACACACCGGATGAGGGTAGGGTAGGTGAACAACTGTAACATCTACTACTACAAGGCAGTTTTTGATCAAATCAATTCAAGCTTCCTCCTCAGGTCTTTAACGTGGGGAGGGCATAGGAAGGAGGAGGCAGCTGCAGCCGATGAGAGGAGCGATGAGCAGCTGCAGGGGCAGAAGGTGTTGTTCTGGGAAAGCAAGGGTGATTAAGTGAGGGAGCAGTGGCCATGAGAGAGCAAAGATAAAGTAGTGCACTGAAGGAAAACATATGGCCAATAGTGAAAGGATTCATGTAGAAGGGTCAGTCTCCAGGACAGAACAAAAGGAGGGACTGCTAAATGTATACACCAATGAAAGGCCAGAATTTCTAAAGAACAACAAGAGGAACCAATGAAAAAGATGGGAGTTTTTTTTAGCCCATATCCAAGATACTACATGTCTCTTCGAGACATCGCATGCAGCGCATGCGCTGCCTAGGTGACACCTAAAAAGAGAAACCACTCTCGAGTTAAAAAGACTCTTCTAGGTGCACAGTGCCGGCATTTAAGTGTAATTGTGTTGGGAAAGTTTTATTTGTGTTGCTCAGTGCTTTTCATATCTGACACAAAGGTATTTGTATTCAGCTTTTATAAATACCTCAAGATTTCATAGAAGAGAAAAGGGCTAGATAGCATTGACTTGGGCCTAATGGGTTAGTTTTTAAGTTATTTTTGGTCGTAAGTGTACCTCAGCTTTAGGAACTTGCATTTGCCTTCTTTGATTGTGAGCTCCAGGAATGGTGGGATTATCTTTTCACAAAGCATGCATTTATAGTGTGAAGAACTAAATTTCCCAGTCCTTATGAAGACTCCAGCCCATTTCGACATATGCGGTAAATATATCAACATTATAAAAAAAATCCATAGTTGGTGATATAAAACGATTAGTACATACTGTTGACATCATTGCTAATGCGTCTTCAGTCTAAATTTTAACTTGATTCACTGAGCATCACTGTTCACTGTAATTAAATATCTTTATTGTTTGGTAATTAAAACCTTCACAATTACATAAAATATTTGCATAGCAGCTAGTGTTTAAAATTGCATAGCAAATAAAAAACATACACTAATAGCAAGGGTAAAAAAACGTAAATTAGCCATGGTGATGTTTTTGGTCAACTAAAGTGCAAGGGCCTACTTAAATCACCATCTGGGGGGTTAGTCAAAACCGATTAGTATTGCGGGTCACTTCGCTTTATAAAACTTAATTATAGTTCAATGTAGGTGAAGCTGTCCTACACAATTGAGTATATCTTGCATCAAGGGGAATCACGCAAAACTCCATTTGCCACGGTGCCCTCGTGAATGGCCTTTCGTGAGCTGTGTGATTCCATGTGGCTGGGTTAGACACCCCAACAACTCTGCTCTAAGTATGGCCCCTAGTCTGACTGAACCATGTGCACTTTTGAACGACTCAAGGGGATACAAATTACCGGTTGTTGCTGATGTACCACTGAAGCTTAGATTAACATAGTTTTCATTTTAGATTCCTTTCATGTGCAACACTGGCCCTATCAGACCTCTCGCTGTCCTCCCGCTGTGTTTGTAACTCTTTGTTTACTGATTGAAGAAATTTTGTTGCCCTGAAAGCAAGCTGCAGCGACTGGCTATTCAAAAGTGTCATCACGGCTGGTCGACAGGATATTATCTGAAGAGACTGGAGGGCTGGTAGTAATAATTGCCTCCTCAGTGGGCCAACCGCGGGGCAGATGCACAGGAAATGTAGTATGGTTTCTTCGGAAATGCTGCATAGCCTGCTAAGGAGGTTTGGCCAGGTTTGTTTCCACGATGGGATCTGGCCTTTTGATGAAAAAGCACCCAGACGAATGAGAAGAAGAGAATGCTGTAATGATGGGGATATATGGCTTATGAGGTAGGGTTGTGGGCCCCAACTCTCATATGATTGCAATACCATCCATCCGTTTTATTTCCCTGCCATTTCAGCTTTATCGAGTGACCAGGCTTGTATTTTTGATGCTTTGTTGGCGATTTTTTTAAAGGCGGAAAAGCTGATGTTGAGGTCCCATGCTTCATTCAGTTAGAGAGAGGTTAGAGCCTGTTGGAGCATTGTTCTTTATTTCTGTCCAGCATAGGGCGGCCAACGATTCTGGTTGTGCCGCTCTCAATCTCCAGCACAGTTTGAAAAGTGCGGCCGTCCTAACCCGGGATTGGTGGAATAGACCAAATTCCAATTGCACCTGTGCCTGAGAGATGAATCGCAGGAGGCTGAAGATACATTTAAACAGAGTGGATTGCTGTTGATTCAATATAGTCGCTTCCTTTCCCTTTAATAGTTCTGAACTGTTAGTAAATGTGGGTAGAAACGTGGCTGCGATTACTTGTAAAAGGTGAGCATGGGACGGGCACCCCAACTTTGTTCGTAGTGTACTAAGTGCGAATCGAAGTTTTACCACCTGGGCCCGTCTGTGGACTAGATGTGCTTTATATTTTAATTTTAGATCCAGGACCACCCCTAGATATTTATGCGATCCAACCAGATCTAACTTTTTCCTTGCCACCATCCACTTGAATTTCATGTTGTGAGTGTACCCATTTGCAGAAAAACAGATCACCTTTGTTTTATTATAGTTTAATTTCAAACCAAGCTCCTCCGTATATTCGTGTAATTTATGTATCAAGCGGCATTCATCACTTTATTGCATTTCACTGTTCTACCAATTTGTAATTGCAAATAAATGTAAATTAAACTATTTATTTAAAACGAAATAATAAAATAGGATTGCTCCTCACTGCCTAACACAGGCCTTAACGACTTTTTTGCAAAGATTTCTGTTGATTGCTTACTCAGTTTAATTAAACTTATGCAAATGATGTTCTAAGAGATTTTTCATGTGTAAGACAGCCTTCGTATCAGATACTGAAGGCAAGTCACAAGTATTCTGTTTTAGAAAGAAACACTTCTTACCAGCACTGGTTCAAAACCCCAGTACACAAACAGCATAGCATTTCATTTATTAGACTTCATGTACAGTGGGAGGAAGTCACTTAAGTATCCTTATGGACATCAACCTCAAGTTTAATACCATCTCTCTGGTTACAACCTTGGTACTAATTACGTTTCAATAGCCACATATTTTAAAAACACAGAAAAGTCAGGCCTCGAACAACCCAATGAGTCTCTTCCAAACCATCAAATACTGCATAAACGCTAATGCAAGGAGCAAAAATATCAAACACAAATACACGCAACATAGCTAACGTCTTCTCTGAAAAGATCCCAAAAATGCAGAATGAGATTAAAAACGCTCCCTAACAAAGGACACGACATGTATTCCTGACAGAAAGGCCTCAAAATGGTCATCATTTGTAGGACTACCCCTGCAAATCATGACTTTAATGAAATCCTCATTATATGCTGATGACCACATCCGAACAAACCCGATAAAAAGCCTGTGCCCAGGACGTTTGTTTCTTAACCCTGAGTATTGTCAACTGCTCTTTCATCAAAGGCATATTTCCCTCTTCTCGTAAGTCAAGATAGATTTCACCCCTACTAAAAACATAAAACATGGCCCTAATGACTTTCAAAACCTGAGAACTGTATCACAAATACCATTCCTTGGAAAGGTTTGAGGAAAAAACTGCTTCTAAACAACTCATAAACAACTCATAGCTCAAACAAGCTGCTTGACTCCTACCAGTCACCCTACAAATCAGTGATGCCCTACATAAGCTGATGAAGGTGATATCTGCTTTCTGGTGTTGATAAATTATCATTAGACACCATCGACTATGAGACTCTACATAACATCCGATTCAGAAGAATAGGAATGGAAGATCAAGTTCTAAAATTGTTCTCATTCTTCATTGCATTTAGATCGAAATTTGTGAAAATAGAATCCTTTAGCTCACTTTCCTAACTACTCTGCTGTGCAGTACCACAAGGATATACTCTCTCCCCTTTTCTATTCAACCTTTAGATTGAATTGCTTGGACCGACACTGAACACTAAAGGGATGTCATAGAACCAGTACGGTGATGTCATGCAACTTTACCTTGAAATATCAAATAATTCTGAGCTCATGACTCTAAAGATATTGCTGGAAAAACCTCCTGAATTGGATTAATACATTTACTCTCAAGCTAATCCCTTTAGAGACCCAAATTTCTCTTACTCTGATCTCACGTGCCTCCACCATCGGTCCAGAACTACCTAGAAAGTCTTACTGACCATGTTAACTGCACAGGCCTTGGTCTTCTCACACATTAATGGTGTTAATGTAGTACTTGCAGACCCCCCTAAAACAGCAGTAGCGCCTCTCATGGCCATCCTACATGATGCTGACTGTCTCATCAACTGTATTAAGAAGTCAGGATCAAAACATCCTCATTATGAAAGAACTCCAATGGCTCCCCATTGAGGCCAGAAAACCCTTGAAATGGAAATGCATTGCCTACAAACTCAACACCAAGGCCTGCCCACCTATTGAAAAGAGAAACTCGTGATCTCTGATGGGATAATCATGATTAATCCTAGAAATCTAGAAAGTCTTTTAAAAAAAACATTGAATCAAGCTGTCTCCTTTCTGGCTCCAACACTTAAGAATGGTCTACCTGACGATCAATGACTGGATAACAACCTGCTATCATCCAGGAGAAACCTGAAGACCCTCCTATTCAGACCTCACATAAAAGACTATATTTACCTACAAATTCCATCTACCAACATATCTTGCATTGTATTTCTTGTTACCTGCAAAGCACTCTGCTGCCCAACTGGAAGAATCAATTTAATGTTACCCTATTTCTACCACCAATATCTCCCTTTCAGGTTGTTACTACTGTTTTCATTAATTCTATCTCCTACAACTTGTGCTTATATGCGAAGCCTTCTACTTCCCACATGGTTAGGTCTGCATTATATAAATATATTTAATAAATAGGTAAATAAATAAATATTGTCTATGGGTCAATGTGTCCATAACACAGCAGCAGGATTCATTATAACACCAAACATCTGAAGTGTATTAGCCAATGCTTGGCAGAGGAATAAAGAAATACAAAACTATTCCATGTGAAGGCTCCAACCTAAGTTATTATACTACCCTCATAGTAGACAAAGAATATTTATGTCAGAGCTGTTGCGAATATGCCTCAGAATGATTGCGCAACATTTGCCCCGAGATGGTGATATTGGTTGCTAGTGGAGGCCTGAGTCAGATTTAATCACCCTAATGTTAAACATTAAGCACCAAAACCACTCTAAGAGGAGATTCAAACTCTGTGCTTCAGCCAGGACTCATTGTGCTTCAACCTAGAAAGAGGAAAATGCATTTTTGGATTGTTTTGTGCCGGAAGGGATCCCTTCAGGCACAAACAATCCTGCTGGTAATGCAGGCACCCTTGCAGCATAGCATAAGGGCTCTAGGCAGCCACAAGTATGCCAGTGCTGGGAAAGAGCTGAAGAGTGTCATATCTTTGTAATTATGTCACCCTTCCGCTCTCTCTCATTCACGCAACGCCAGAATCTTTCCTTGCTGTAAAGCGTTTCATGAATTCTTAGTAAATGTTCGGTTTAATACCAAGCTCATGATCACCTAAAAATTGTCTAGATGCTATAATTAATGGTATAGTGCAAGGTGAGTTTGTAACCCACAAGTAGATATGAAAGAATTGTTTCTTTTAATAGGTTTTTGTCAATATTTCAGCTTAACACAGACATACAAAGAAGTGCTATGAGCCATATTCCCTATTTTGAAGAATATTTTAAATATTAAATAAACCCAAATAAATGCAATAAGTGCTGCAGAGCAGAGAGATAGGCTAGACATTTCCTCAATATGGCATAGTCAAAACATATATACAAAAGGGGCTTTGGGTCAGCCTTCTTCAGCTATTGGTTGCTATTTGACACTACCAGTCTGCTACTGCTGTGCGACAATGTGAAACACATCTTGGAGCAGTCTAGAGCACTATTTCTTGCTCACTGTCACACTGCTGGCCATCAGGTGTATCAGACTGCCTTCTAAGTAGTGTTGAGATTGCAGTGCATTAGGTGCATTACTTTTAGGAGCAGCAGCAGCTTGTAGGGACTATTTGGTGAACACAGAAGCCATATTCACATTTCTATGCTTCTATATAGGCCTCTGACATCAAACTAGAACAAAAACACAAGGGTACTAATCAGATCAAACTCTTATAGTGTCATATCAAACACTTGCATTATTAGTAGGCACATATATAGGTCTAGTGTCACTGGCACCAGCACTCACATGTGGGCAATGTCTCCATAAATAAGATCAGAGAACATCCCTGAACCTCACAGCCATCTTAGAGGACATTGTTTTTTGTACATAAATATGGATGATGCTCTCAGTTGTAAATCAGTAACATTTGAGTGCATTACTATTCTTTCTGTTAATCAATTGGGCATCCTTCATTACCTAATTTATTTTATGTCAACATCACAGATGTAAGTGCTGTTTTTAGATTCAGAAATAAAACAATGCACAGTTTTGACGCAACATTTTAGCATTAGAATTCTGAGGGTTATCAAAGGACATCGAAATCTTGGTATCACCTGCTCTCAGAGTGAAGGTGAATCCTTATCATTCTAAAATGGCCCAAGATTCACATGCTGCTGTGGGTTATGATCCATTGCATGAACCAGCTGTGTTCTCTAGCGTGATCACAACTTGTGTGACTTATCTGTAAGTTTGTAGCTGAAGGCTGCATCATGCCCATTCGTGCCCCACCCCTGGGAGACTGTTTTTGCTGGTACCTGGCCCAGCATGGCAAAGGCTTCTGAGCTAATGTCAGCATGAGTTACTACAAGGCACTACACGTGCGCAGGAAGTCACAGACAATGATCCCGAAATGATCTGTCACTGACTCACTACCCAGGCATCCAGGGTGAGAACTCTTACTGTCTGTCGGCCGCTGTTAGCAAAAAGGAGGAAGGAAAGTTGGGCAGTGCAGATGGATTAAGAAGGACATTGATCTATTTGTACAAACAACAGGCCAACATTAAGGGCCTTATTACGACTTTGGTGATCCCACAGCGGACGTAGGGCCACCAAAGCCGTGGTGCTGCCAACAGTCAGATTAGGAGTTAAATCCAGGTCTAGTGGGCAGTGCTGCAACGGTCTAAGGCGGCAGTCTGTCAGGCTTACTGAAGAGCCTGACATACAGACCACTGTTCTCAGAGCGCTGACTGCACCTTCCTGCACAATGTGGCATGCATGCCACGCTGTGCAGGAATTGATGGTGTAAAACTAGAGGGGCACCGTGGTGCTCCTCCTCGCATGCACCCCTAGGCCCAGGTACGGCAGAGGGCCCTTTTAGGGCTTCCTTTGTTGACTCTCCGCCACCCTTTTCATGGTGGGCTTACCGCACGAAAAAGGCGGTGGACAGGCAACTCCTAATATGCTTGGCAGTGCCGCAGTGGAACCACCAGCATAATAGTGATCCTGACCGCTGCATCACTGCCTCAGGATTCTTGGTCCCCAACGGTCCCAGCGGTCCTGTGGCGGTCCAACCGCCATACTCATAATACTGCGGGCGGGTCCGCAGTGTGGCGGTGGTCGGACCGCTACCATGGGTTCGGCGGTCCTATGGACTGCTGAACTCATAATGAGGCCCTCAGTGTCCATGAAGTGTTGGGATTTTTTTCAATTTTGACTATTACTCTTTAATGTCACTATGACAATACTGTTGTATTATTATAAAGATGATAACTATGACATATTGGGGCCGATTACGATGTCGTTGGGAAAGGCTCCGAACGGCATTCCGTGTCGGAAGCCTTGTTTCCGACCGACTCGGAAACATTTCCGACCAACCTATTAAAATGGTTGGAAACCATTCGGACTGTCCGACTCGGTTCCGACTTGCGCCCGAACGGCATTTGGAGACACAGTCGTCGGAGCCGACTCTTGCATCTCTATGGACCGTGTTTCTGACCGAGCGATTACGATGTCGGATTCGGACAGCCTTTCCGAATCGGTCTGTCCGACACGGATTGGCTGTCGGAATCCGACTTTGGGGGCCCGTAGCAGGCCCCCCTTCACCCAGAGGCCTCCGGTTGGGGCCCGTGGGGGTACCCATGGGTCCCCTCTTTTCAACCATGCACGGAGTGGCAGGCACTAAGGGGTGCCGGCCACATGGTGCACAGTTTTCTGCAACCACCCCTTTTTTCAATGGGAGCCTGTGTTGTCGGTCAGAACACAGGCTCCCATTGAAGTCAATGGGAGTCCGACCGAACGGTGTTTGGACACATCGTAATCGGTCGGTCGGACTCCCTGAATTTGATTTGGTCGGAAACCATTCCGAGACCAAGTCGGTCGGAATGCTTTCCGACCGACATCGTAATGAGGCCCATTGTGTTTGCTACCATGGTCTATGCTGCAATGCGTGCACAGTCAAGCTTTTATATATCATGACTGAGATGAAGCCTCTACTACAGCTTCATAGAGTCGTCTGTCACACTATGGCAGAGATCAGGCTTTCTACTGCAGTGTGATAATAGAAATGTTGCTGCATAGAGTTCAGGTCCCTATTGTAGATAGTAACCAAACAGTAATCAGACCTCCACTACACTGTGACACTGTTCACTCTCTCTATTTAAAAGGGATTTTGGGGGGTAAAGCTGAGATGTGGACACTTTTTCTTGAGACATACAATTTTATTCACATAAAGAGCCCCCTTTTTACACATATGAGGAGAGGATGTGGCCTAACGGTTAGGGTGTCAACATCCAAGCTGGGGAGCCGGGTTCGAGTCTCGGCAGGGACAATCAACAGCCTGTGATTCTGGGCAAATCACTTAATCTCCCTGTGCCTAACAAAAAATCAATGTGTTGGTCTGTAACGCAACTGGTGCTCATGTAAAGCGCTCTGATACCTTCGGGTCGTGTTCGCGCTATATAAAACTGCAAAAAAAATATATATATATCATAGACTGTTCTGTCATCATGCTTTTGTCTCCTGCCCCTTTAACAATGGAGTCAATGTGAAGGAGCTCTTGAGCCGTAGGCGGAGCAGGAGCAGTGGGAATGATTGGCAGTCAGAGATCAGGAGAGTTCCAGGAACAGCAGATGGGGCTGTATGGAAAAAATTATGCAGTGAAAGAGCAGCGTCCTCTAGAAATAGAAAAGCTCAATGGTTAGTAGGGTGACACGCAGGTGGAGATATTTAATTACGATTTCAATTCAATTCAATTCAATTCTTACTTTATTCGTCCTTCCAAAGACAGGACATAAAAGATACACATGGATAAAAACATCATATAAAATCAAACTTATCTCAGCAAATACAAACTAATTTTCTGTTTGAAAAGAATACATCAGCAAACAAAATACAGTACTATTTTCTCGGAACTAAAGTGAGAATGCAAAGCAATTGGGTTCATAGGTAGCAGCAGGTATTATCCAATAGTTCAAAAAAGATCGACTGTAACCATCAATAGCAGCAAATATTATCCAAAAAGACTTGAATAATAAAATCAGTCCTATAGAGGAGTTAGCAGCAGGGGTAAGCAATTTAGCAGGAATACTAATACAATCCATACAAAAAAATGGTAAAATACACTAAAATTAAAACAGCATGCTCCTTCTCTTTGCTAGAATACACTTCAAAAAACTCCCAACGGCAAAACAGACATCACGATCATTGAGTTGCTGCAAAAAGTACAACGCCGCTTTGCACTTAGAAAATTTGTGTCTGCGCAGAAGAGGTATTAAAAATTTCCTGGTAAATGGAAGATAAAATTGACAAAAAAATACAAAATGTAAAATGGTTTGACTCGAGTGTTCATCACAAGGGCAAATAGTAATAGATTCCGAAGAATACGGACCCAGGGGGAAGCATATCAACCAACGAAAAGATCCCAGCCTGAATCTAGACAACAAATTCCTTTCATGCACATTATTTACATATAAAAGATACGGGGCAATGTAGGGAGGAACTTGTATAAGGCAATAATCCCTGACAGTGGGTTTGGCTACTTCAAACAATTCCCTAGACAATTCTTTATGTTTTCGGAAGCTCGCCAAAACCCTCTGTCGATCCCCTTTACCAATTAGTTCTGGGTGCTCAAACAAAGAGGAATACCCAAGTTCCGTAAAACAAGTTTTAATGTATTGGAGCCAGGGGATACAAAGGCCTCGAGTGCAGTTTAAACAATCTCTAATAATTGCCCGATTAAAATCAGCTTCTTCATTTGTCCAAATGGAACACCAGGTAGCTAGTGGTGCAGCCTTTATAGTATCTTGGACATACTCGAGACCCAGCTCCAAATGGAGGGGAAAATGCAGCGAGGAAGGGGGCACTCCTAAAACTCTACGGCAAAATCTATTCTCCTCCAGCTGCATGGCAAGTACGTCCCTGCATCACCAGATCCCCATACCATATGTTAAAATCGGAATACATTTACGCTTATAAATCTCTGAAATTGGGGCTATGGGCTTTTTACCTATACGACTTATATTGAAGTGGTGCAAGATAGGGGAGCTCTGTGTTCATTAAAGAGTGAGAAGGGGCATATACATGAATATGAGGGTGAAGTGTGAACGGAAGCTCATACATGAATGTGAGTGGGGACTTTCAGACCTGAAATTAAAACTCACTGTGCTGAAGGGGTTCACTCGCCGCCTCTCTGATGAGGTCCAACAAAGGTTGAAATGTATCTGTAGTTGTGTCATGGATGGCCACACAGGGGTAGCTGCCTATAGCAGCTGTTATTTCCGACTTGCTCTTTGATACCCAACTCCTCTTCCCACCCCCAGCCCTCCGCACTAGCTTTGATCCCTCTGGTCTCAGGGGCTGGGCCCAGCTCTACGAACAGAAAGTAAACACCTACGTTTACTCACGTGCTTTCTTTTATTTCCACTCTTGCCCTTTCAGAATCCTCAGGAGCGACAAGAAAGCTACTGGGGGGCCATGTATGGGGCAAGGGGCCAACTCCGTGATGTCATCAGCAGTGACGCGGTGCACAATGTCATGTTCGAGTAGCAAGTTGTAAACAAAATATGGAATGGAATACTATAGTGAATTTCCGTACATTAATATTATTGCATGGAATTCTGTCCATCACCTTTATTAATACCAATGCGCTGATATCCATGGGCCAGGCTGCGCAGGTGGAGAACCTATACAAAATAACAATCTTAAAATAATAAATATATGTATATGGAAATTGTGTTACAAATTATAAAACATAAACTTCGTATTGCTAGCAATAATAAAGTTAGTAATCATCCTGATCTCGCAGACATCTGCCAGACATCAGTAGTCTGCTGTGTTTCACCTTCGGAAGGGCAGAATTAATGGGTGTTTATTTGAACCTATAAGCTATTTGCCAGTGGCAAATTTAAGGTTGAGATTCCTTAAAGCTGCAGACCGCTGAGCAACTTCCCCCATTATTGGCTTCTCGTTTCATGAGCATCTCTCTCATTGGCAAGTTCTTCGATGTCATTTTGCCAATGAGCAACTTTCTCATGGACACTCTATCAGTATACAAACTGCACATTCTAATTGCACGGTGTGCATTTTCTGTGTGTTCACTTTGTGCATGCCACCTTCACGAATTACCAATAGCCTGCACTTGGCTGCAATTCCATTTTATTTAAGGGTCATGGTTAAAATCTCCTCTGTTGCCCTTCAACTGAGTGAAGCCAATATGGCTCGTTAGCCAAGACACTATTTGACTTGGCTAACCCTCAGGGTTTGCACCAAATAACTTTCCACATACCTTTGTAAGGGGAACCTCGCCACATATACATGACGTATAATTGATAAATTCCCGGAGGAAACCTTGACCATCATTGAAGAAACCAAAGTTAGACCCTTGCAGTCTAACAAATGAATGAGCACTTGCCAAAGACCCCTGCTTGCATAAAAATATGGATAACTCTGTGAATCAGCCATGGGGCACCACGTGCTAAAGGCATTATTTCTGAGAGATTGTCAGTCAGGATTTCCTCCCAGGACGGGGACTGAGAGTGCCTTATTATATGTTAATGACCTTGCACTTGACAGGTGTCAGGCATCACTTTTTATGGTGCTGGACCCGCCATCAGCTTTTAACACCACAGATCCTTCCATACTGATGGACATATATATAATACTAGGTGGTGGCGCATCTGCGGGTCGCGTCCAAGAGAGCACGTGTTCACTTGTTTAAAACTGATACCATCTCTTTCTTCTGCGATGTTCCACAAGGATCTTCACGCTTATTTCACATTTTAACCCACATTTTCACCCTTACATGACATGTTACAGGTAAAAATCATAATTATAAAGCAGATACTCACCTCTCTTTCTGCTTACCAGGTACTGTGCTCTTGATACCAAGGCCCTTACTCACCACTATGATTCAGTAAACACAGAGGTAAGGTGGGACTTCGTAGGCTCCAAGCAGGAGTAAAAATGCATTTATGATAAGGGAAATTGAGAACGTACTTAATAATTTACCACAAGATTATACATCTTTTTAAATAGAGTGATGTCAGATTGTTGCTGTCAAGAAGGTTAAAGCATGGGAGTGACGCTTTACCCACAGTTTACAAAGGAACAAGGTATACATAAAGTATTACACAAACTTCAAACTGTGTTGATGGAGAGGTATAGAAATATAGTATAGAAAATATATTGTGAAGATTGCTACCATGTTGTATCCAGGGACAACGTGGCAATGATTACGGAAGTATGAAAAATAATGTTCCAAATTAGTCAAACGTTATGTTCTGTACTGCAAAGATGGCACCATGTTGAGTTTATTACATACAATGCGAAGGTCATCCTGGAAGTATAGCAAATACCGTACCAAGATGTCTGGCCGCCACTATTGGTTTTGAAATTGCCAGTACAATTTCACAAGCATTGGCAAAGCCAATAGCATCAAGCTGAAATTGGTAGCAGTGGGCAGAGGGAGCGATGCAGGGGGAGAAAGACAGACAGAGAGAGAGAACTGCAGAAGTGCTCAGTGCCTGAGAGAGGGAGGAGAAAAAGTCAAAGGCAGTGGGGAATGTGGGAACAGAGGATGATTGGTGGCAGGGAGAGAAAGGCAGGGCCAGCTTGCTAAACAGAGAAAGAGAGAGAGAGACATGCCCTCCCATCGAGTACTAAATCAAATATGTGCTGTTCAAAAACACAGAAAGAAGAACATTTCCTTGACGCAAGCAGAGGGATGATATAATGAACCAATCAAACCTCAGGGTGAAGCCTAAATGCTTCAGGGGCTGGACAAACCCGCGCATGAAGAGGAAAGCCAATGAAAGAGGAGAAGGGAATTTAGATTGACAAAAAAGTTGTCCAATCATGAGCAAGGGGCGGAGCAGAAGCATATTCCAGGTATACCTTAAAGCACGGGTACTCATAGTACGGCCCGCGGGCCGCCAGCGGCCCGGCAAGCCTTCCTTGGCGGCCCGCGGACCTTGCAGCTATCCTACCTGTGTTTTTTTTTTTTAAGTGTCCGCAAACACCGCCGGTTGCAGCAGCGCTCTATGGGGGCCGGGCGATTCTTTAAAAAACCATTCACTTGTTAATGAGGCTTTGTTGTATTTCACCTCTCCTGCATCTCCACTCGGAGTGGAGATGCAGGGGCGCTAAGAAGAGGTGAAATACAACAAAGCCTCATTAACAAGTGAATGGTCTTTTAAAGACCTGTGAAGTACTCGGGTGCGGCTGTGTGTGTGCCCGGGAAGCTGTCTCAGCCCAGCCCGGGCTGACACACACTCGGGGTGAGGTGACAGAGGGTGACAGAGCGAGGGAGACAGACAGAGGGAGGGAGACAGAGAGGGGGGGAGACAGAGGGTGACAGAGTGAGGGAGACAGCCAGAGGGAGGGAGACAGAGAGAGGGAGACAGAGGGAGACAGAGAGAGAGGGAGACAGAGGGAGGGAGACAGAGGGAGGCAGAGGGAGACAGAGGGAGGGAGTCAGGGGGAGGGAGAGGGAGACAGACAGAGGGAGGGAGAGGGAGACAGACAGAGGGAGGGAGAGGGAGACAGAGGGAGGGAGACAGAGGGAGGCAGAGGGAGACAGAGGGAGGGAGTCAGGGGGAGGGAGAGGGAGACAGACAGAGGGAGGGAGAGGGAGACAGAGGGAGGGAGGCAGAGGGAGGGAGACAGAGGGAGGGAGACAGAGAGGGAGACAGACAGAGGGAGCCAGAGGGAGAGAGAGAGACAGAGGGAGGGAGACAGAGGGAAACAGAGGGAGAGAGAGGGAGACAGAAGGCAACAGACAGAGGGAGACAGAGGGAGGGAGACAGACAGAGGGAGACAGAGAGGGAGACAGAGGGAGACAGAGGGAGGGAGACAGAGAGAGGGAGACAGGGGGAGGGAGAGGGAGACAGACAGAGGGAGATAGACAGAGGGAGATAGAGGGAAGGAGATAGAGGGAGGGAGACAGAGAGACAGGGAGGGAGACAGAGGGAGGGAGACAGAAAGAGAGGGAGACAGAGAGAGAGGGAGACAGAGAGAGGGACAGAGAGGGAGACAGAGAGGGAGGGAAACAGAGAGGGAGACAGAGAGGGAGGGAAACAGAGAGGGAGACAGGGAGAGAGAGGGAGAGAGACAGAGGGAGGGAGACAGAGGGAAACAGAGGGAGAGAGAGGGAGACAGAGGGCAACAGACAGAGGGAGACAGGGAGGGAGACAGACAGAGGGAGACAGACAGAGGGAGACAGAGAGGGAGACAGAGGGAGATAGAGGGAGGGAGATAGAGGGAGGGAGACAGAGGGAGGGGGAGAGAGACAGGGAGGGAGACAGAGAGAGGGAGACAGAGAGAGAGGGAGACAGAGAGAGAGGGAGACAGAGAGAGGGAGACAGAGAGGGAGGGAGACAGAGAGAGAGGGAGACAGAGAGAGAGGGAGACAGAGAGAGAGGGAGACAGAGGGAGGGAGAGACAGAGGGAGGGAGACAGAGGGAGGGAGACAGACAGAGGGAGGAGGGCGACAGACAGAGGGAGGAGGGCGACAGACAGAGGGAGGGAGACAGATAGAGGGAGGGAGACAGATAGAGGGAGACAGAGGGAGGGAGACAGAGGGAGGGAGACAGAGAGGGAGACAGACAGAGGGAGACAGACAGAGGGAGGGAGAGAGAGGGAGGGAGACAGAGAGAGGGTGGGAGACAGAGAGAGGAAGGGAGGGAGACAGAGAGAGGGAGGGAGAGAGGGAGACAAACTGAGTGAGACAGAGGGAGAGAGGGAGGGAGAGAGGGAGGGAGAGAGGGCGGGAGAGAGAGAGAGAGAGAGATAGAGGGAGGGAGACAGAGAGAGAGAGATAGAGGGAGGGAGACGGAGACAGAGAGAGAGGGAGGGATAGAGAGAGGGAGGGAGACAGAGAGAGAGGGAGGGAGACAGAGAGAGAGAGAGAGAGATAGATAGAGAGAGAGATGTGTGTATGCTGGGTCTGGTGGCTCAGTGGACGAAGGCGTCCGCTGCAGGGGCCTGTGTTCAACCTCATGGTCATAGTTATCTTTTTGCTCTAGCCCCGCCCCCTCCCCCACTGACCCCGCCCCCACCGGTGCGGCCCTCGGCCACAAACCACACTGTAAATTTGGCCCCCGAGAGAAAGTTTGTGAGTACCCATGCCTTAAAGTATGGTTATAAATGATGCTGGCTCACTGCACCAATGTGACAGTAGGAAGGAAAACGGATTGATGTGCTTCACATTTGAAAACGTGGGGTGCTTCTCTGCCAGGCGGAAGTTACATCATCGTACATTGAACATGTGTTGCATGGTTGTCATGCAGTTTTGGGATCATGTTTTGCTGCCGTGCACTGTGAGTCTCTGCATCTCCTTCAACACACACGGTGGCATTGATTAAATATATTACACAACGATATAGTGTTCGTTTTTAAGGCCAAAAGGTAAACTCGCCTGAGCTCGTCATGTCTCCCAATGTAACTGCTTCCTACCCAGACCCAAATGGAAGTGACAGACCTATAATCTGTTGTTATTTTATGATTTATGTTAATTAATTATATACTTATTTTAGAGTTTTTGTAAACGGCTCAAACCACTGATTTGTGTCTCAGAGCTCGGGAGAAGGGGGACAAACATTGATGAACGCAGCCAGCAGCAACGCTGCAGGAGAAGCAGAAGTCATAGAGACGAAGTTATGAAAGGAAGAATAATAATGTTTCAGATGACGTAAAAACTCGAGCACGAGAGCTGATGACCAAAACAAAGTCCACCTGGGGTAACTGGCTGTAATATTGGCAGGTCATAGGTTATGGTGTGTTACGCTATGCTGTTTTGTGAAGTGGTTTAGCACCATCAAAGGCTATTGGGCACACATTTAACAGAGCCGGTACACATATGGCTTTTGTCTTATTTGTACTGCAAGGTGAATTTAATGCATATTTAGAGGAACATTTAAGTGTTTACAGTACAGATGGCGCTTAACATTAGCTTGTGATGCTGCTCATCTGAATTTCTAAATAGCTGGAAACACCTTTGAGAACAGGTTCTGCAATAAAAGGAAGGCGATCAAAGGCTACTTTGGGCCTTCAGTACTCTCAAGCAGGTTGGCAATAACTTTTTATTTTTGGCAAGTAACGCTTGTTATGCAAATAGTGATGCTGAAATGAGCCTCTTCCCAGAGTTGTATGAATCAAAATGAGAAGTTGATAGGGAAAAAGAGATTGGCTGAGATATGTTTCCACTGGGCAAATGGAAACTCCAGGTGGCAGCCGCGTGCTGTGGCTTGTAATGGTTTGAAAAGCTCGTATTGAATGGTCCAATCACCCAATAAGGTATTCATGATAGTTTAATCACTTTCATGCCCCTTTAAATGATATTCTAAACCCTTTTATCTTCCTCTGTGGCTTCCTTCCTGTCGGTTTCTGCACTGAGCGCATTTATATTGTCTCATGTTTTATTTTTATTAGGAAACGCTTTTGAAGAAGGAATATTTGATGCTCTTTGATGTTCATCGCCTTGCACAATTTGGAATAATCTAGTGGGTAGAGGCGGGGATATGCCTCGGTGTGTTAATTTCATAACTAAGGCCCAAATATGGGACCGAGGTCTCAACAAGGGTCAGCGCAGACAGGAGACGCTGGAAGGTGATCAATACTGTAAATAAACTGTGATTGACAGCATATATTTATACCTCTAGTCGATGGTAAAGACCAGTCTAAGGCATCATTGTAGCAGATCTTGGTAAAACTGCAGGTCTGGATAGCTAGTGCCATTTTGGCAATATTGTGAGCATTGGGAGTATTTTGGGGTTAGGTTAGGTTGTATTATAAGCAGGGTCGGGTTTACAAATGTTTTGCATTTACTTTGTGCCACAAATGTGGTGCAAGCCTGTGCAAAATGTTTTTGTTGGATTTACTATCCAGTGCAACACTCGTTTTGTGCTGTAACTTTGCATGAAAGTATCGCCAAGCAGCGCAAAGCAATGTTTTGCATTACTATGAATCAAGGGACATTCCATGGGTGGCACATGGGCTTTCCCATGTAACCACCCATGGTTTTGAGTGCAAAACCCAATCTTCTAACAATAGCAGACAGGGTTTTGCACCAAAAAATAACACCACAATACAGTCAGGTGCATGCAGACTGAAGAACAAGTATGGAAGGATCGACCCTGCCCTCAAAAGCATACCTAATTTATACTTACCTGCATGGTAAAGGCATTCATGGTAAAGGCAAGTGTGTGGAAAAGTCATGCTCAGGGTAAAAGCAAGCATTGTAACATCTTCTGTCTGTTAGAAAGTCATCCTTTTGCCTTGTTCACCCCCATTCTTTGCTGAATGATACTGGTGGTAACTGACTCTGACTGTACCCTGGGCCCTGCTAACCAGGTCCAGGGCCAGTGTTATGTTTTAAAAGGTACATGTAATAGGGGACTCTTACAATTGGCAATGACAGACCCTATAAGTCCCAAGTAGATAACAGGGCCAGGAGGTGTAATCTACCTATACGTCCCTCATATATATTGGGGTATGGAGGTTTAGAGGCCCAGCAGATTTCCTGCACGTGCATGTGTGCGCTGTTGTGTGCCTGCTGTCCATTTAAATGCAGTCCTGCCTTGCAACCTGTCTTTAAAAGTCAATTCTCTCAATTGGTATTGACAGACCCTATAAGTCCCTAGTATATAATAGGGCTAGGGGGGTACAAACTACCTATAAGTCCCTAGTATATAGTAGGGCATGGAAGTTTATAGGCCCAGCAGATTTCGTGCCCTGGCATGTGTGCACTGCTGAGTGCCTAATGCCACTTAAAGGCAGCCTGGTTTTACAGACTGTCTTTGACAGTTATGTGTATGCCAACTCAACTTTGGTGGTATGGGCACTTTAAAAGTGATAATCTACCTTATGTTTCTTATGTTTACATATTAGGCACCCCAAGGTCTCCCCTAAGTGTCCCAGGGGTGAGGGGGCATGTAACTATAAGCAGGGAACTTATACAAATGTGTTCTATGCCCTGGTGAGGGAAAAACTGCCCATTTGATTTTTCCCCATTGAGGATACTTAGTTCCATAGGCTAACATTGCAATATTTTATTTAGGTATAACCATTGCTAGGAAAGGAGTAAATATATATCATTCAAAGACTTAAAAGATTGGTATTGATAAAATTCAACAATTTGCCACTGTTGAATTTATCATAACTACTACAGAAAAGACGTTATAGAACTTCCTCTTCTATAAACCAAAATTCAGCCTTCTAGTAGGCTCTGCTGATTGGTCAGCCTTAGCAGGCTGAGCCACGCTGCTCTGATTAGGTGATAAGTGGCTTGGCCAGAGCAAAAGTTATCTGATGGAGAAAGCTCTGAAGCTGCGGATGATGGGTTATGCAGAGGGGGCTGGCTAAATCAAACTGAGCTCAAAGAGAGAGCAGATCAGTAAGGAATGTAGGGCATACCTACCTCCACATCCTGTACCCCAGCCAGATGACAGGCTTAGGACAGGAATATGCAGAAGTCAGGGGGAGCAGAGCTAATGGAAATGAGCCACACTGTGGGTTGATTTAGCCAGCCCTTACTCCTCTGGAGAGAATTCATCCATGTTGGATTTTGGAAGTGCAGTGCTTTGTAGGACAAGTTGATGCCACACTTTGTAGGAAGTTGTCATGCTTTTGGGTGGCAACCAGCATCAGATTGGACAGAGGTGCCCCCATGTTTGTTGCCCCTGGACACTGAATAAATATGTTAGAGCTACATAGTCTCTCAGATCTTCTGCCTGAAACTACAATGAGAAGAAGGACTGCCCTGCTGGAATCTGGCTCTGCACTTTGAATGACTGCGCCTGCTGCACAATCTGGTACTACAGCCCTGGGGCCTGTGCCTGGCTTCAAGAAGGATTAAGATGTGGACTCCCTTCAAGCTACAGGTTAACAGAGCCCACCTGCATCATCTCCACCAAGAGTCCCCATCCTGGAGTACGTCCAGTGGACTTTTTAGGATTTGGCCAGTGCATTGTGGGAATTGTAGTCCAGACACTTTGAACCTACAAGGAGACCGTCAGGAAGCACCTCCTGAAATTTGGAGAAGTTTGGAGAACTTTTGTGAAAAAGCTCCATGAGGTGACCGACCCGACGTCAGGACTCAAGCCGACTACCTTCAACCGTGACCCGGCCAGGATTTCAGGTTTATTCGGCTGAAAGCTCCAGAGCTCCAGACTTCCAGGACTTGACTGGGGCCTCGCAGATATTCAAGCTGGCGAACGCTCGTCGAATCTGGCCTGCTGTGAAGGTAAAATTTTGACTGAGGCCTCCCGCTTATTGTATCCGACAAGGGCTCCATCACAGTCAGTCTCAAACTTTGACTTTGTCCCTGTCAAGATGTCCCAGAATGGTGATTTATGTTTTTAAGCACTATAAAGTGGTTCATCTTTAAAAATGTATATCTTCGGTTCCATACGTTGGATTTTTGTCATTGTTTGGTCATTTTAAAGATAAAAATATTTCCTATTTTTATAAATGGGTATGAAGTTTTTATTGTGTAATGTGTCTTACTTATTTGATGTATTGGTGTTTTTAAATGCTTTACACTCCTGTCTCCTAAGTTAGTCCTGACTGTTCCATGTCAGATGCTGGGGGTTGAGCAAGGGATTAATTTAATGAGACCTTTACTGGGCCCTATACCATGTTAGTGGCCGTCTTACTAGTGGTAGGTGCATACTTACCTCTACCAATAATCCACTTTCCAACATGTTCTCAATGTGGTTTATTGATCTTGATGAGATGATAACAGCATAATTAGTCATGAGGGGACGCTGATGGGAGATGGTGGAGATGGGCTGGAATCCAGGTGAGGTTGATCCATCATATTGTTGATTGTAATCCTGCAGATGATTTCCTGGTTTGTAAGCCACAATGTATGGGGTTGTTCTTTAATTTTCTGTCATGTTAATGTTACAAAACACTCAATAAAACAGATTTTTTTTTAAAGTACACCACTTTGAAGATGTTAAAAATGAGAAATGCTTTTACCTCTCCAATGTTTTCCCACTGCACATCACACATCCAAAGTGGGAAAAGTTTTAAAGTTGGCCTAAGCATAGTATTTTGAACTAGAAGGGTACTCTTCCAAAACAAAGTCTATGCTAGACTCAATCAGACCTCTTTGAACTATGATGCAAAGATGTGTGTGTGGTGCTAGTCCATCTGATTGTGTGCCTGCACCAGGGAGAGAGCAGGGGGCCACAACTCCATAGATATGGCGCTTTACTGCTCTCGCCCTATCAAGCAACCCAACACAGCAACTGTGGTTGCTGCGTGGCATTATGTGACAGTTTGCTAAATCTGGGCCTAAATCGAGGACAGTAACAATGTGCCTCAATAAAAGTGCAACCACTACATCGCCTACCGCTACATCACAACGTGACCATACATTTACCATTGTGGCCTCAAACTATACTCCACTTATACCTACCTTGCAAACTGAGTACATTATTACTATTTTAACCTCCGTATCTACTTTCCTAGTCTTAACTTGCGATGCGCAGATTAGGCAATGTATGCAATATTATTGTCATGTAAAACAACGCATTGGATGAAGTAGGAGTATACTTCGGTGAATACCCAGAAGAGTCAGTATTTCCTCCTGTCATTCTTGAAACTCCATTCCAGTAGCAAAAGGCTGTGACAGATAACTCTGCTCATTTCCAGGAGGTGTGCAGTATTAGCTTGAAAACCGCAACAGCTCCTGGAAATTAATGGAGCTGCTTCTTTAATGCTTAAGAGGGGAGTTATGTTGAGTAAGAGCATGTTTTCCTTTTAGGTAGTATTATGGCATGTTGTACATGAATGGCTAAAACATGAATATGCACCATGTGCTCGTCTGAGCAAAAAGTGGTTGCTATGGAGACACAGAACTAGTTGTGGAAATCGAATTACCAAAAATAGCCAGATCGCAAGGTAGGCAACTTGATTGGTCATAGATGAAAGCTGCAGGTACCTTTTATCTCCTTGTTTTTTTCTTCTGTTGCTTTTTTCTTTTTTTTTACATTCAGTGAGAGTGATTATATTAAAAAGAGTATCTGTTCAGCATCAGATTCACATTGGAAACAATAGCGTTTAAACAACGGATAACACTGAACTTCTCCATATGTGGCCATCACTGATGCCTTAAAGTGCAATACCCCTAGTGTAACATCCTCTTAGATTGCACACGTGTTCATACACTGACACTACGGGTCTTCACATAACATAACGTAACGTAACGTAACAACGTGCTGACAAAGCCAGGTGTGTTGCCAGAAGTGTAGACCTATGTATTGAGGCGAAATGCGTCTAGTTTTAGTTCACAAACTATTTCTTAAATTCCAAATACCTTTAGAGTTAATACAGGTGTAAAGGATCCATATTCTTGAGAGTGGCTAAGATGAATTACATAATGCTTCAGGGACAGATGACAGATTTCAGATTTTACTTGACAGCTGTCACACAGCTATTTCTGATATCCTTGGGTACTTTCTCTAGAAAGCAAGTCAATGCTTGACAGCAGCAATTTTAAGGTGGGCGTGTACCACCTCGTGCTGTTGATCTGCAGATCATTCCATTGGCTGAGGAGAGACTCGGCTGCTTGGTGGCTTGTCTGATTGTAGCGATTTATTACCTGAGACCTAATGTTTAGCAGCTGAAAGTAAACAGAGGCCTGGTTGATGGAGCATCTTCACTGGTGTCTATGTTTTTGAGTGTTTCTATTATTAATTGAGTGGCGTGTGGCCTTCTACCCTGTTTACTTCATAAATTGTGGTTAGGGTGCCTCTTCACGGCGCTCTAGTTGGGTTCAGCCATCTTCAGTGTGTTCCTGTGTATGGTGTATGCAGCGTGGTAGGTGTTACTCCTTGTTGTTTTTAGTTATTAATTATGAGGAGTAAGTGTGTTGTGATGTTCCTGTGTTTCTTTTTTGCCTATATTCAGCCCGGGTACCATTGCTTGTGGAATGCGTCCCTAGGTACTTCACATGTACTTGCTGCTTCCTCCTGTGACTGAACCTTAAGTTACCCCTAAGGACACAATACTTCTGTAGCACTCCCTTCTCCTATTCGTTGACAACTTTGCGTGCCCTCTGTATTCCCATCTCCTGACATTATCCGGTAATGTCCATTTCCAACTAGGTTTAGTCACTCTAGAGCCTTCTGAGGACTCTGACCCCTTTTCAAGAATTGTCAGCTCTCCATTTATCATTTCATCCGTTTTGAATTGAAACAAGTTTTTTCTACATCCTACATGACATTTTGTGGCTCAAACCAGTTACTGTATGCTGAGCTCTGGCTACCTCAGTGAGACTTCATGCATCTCTGCCTGTGAATAACTGCACCCAGCTTCAGTGGGAACTTGATTATGCACATTAAACATGACATAAATGCAATAAATGTTATTTATGTTTACATGCATGATATTTCATATCCTTCTGGTCTACATGAGACGTGCCCATGACGCTTTAGGATAAAGGTAAGCGCCCTCCTCTTTGCCAGTTTGATGGTAAATCCCTCAATGAACAATAAATAAATAATAAATAGGATACAGTGAAGAGCTGACGGGAATGTACTTCAAAGTGAATGTATACATCAGATTTCTTAAACAGCGTATTCTGTGATCCATCGTCTGTGCCGGCAATCCCTCTCGCCCATTTACACTATATCACATCCTTTTTAAATAGTGCATTAAAGAAAGAGAACTCACTGAAATATTGATATAAAACCTATCTTCTTAGAGTGGGCTATGAAGTTCCTGTTCTGCCTGCACTCATGTCCCACTCCTGTAAAATGTCCACAATTATTTATAAAAACAACAAAAAAACAGGACGGTCATTCATTTATTCATAAAATCAGAATCGCAATTCAAAGAGTTTTCTAATACATTAATAAGTAGTCCGCTAATTAAAAGGGGAATGGATTGTTAGGAGCCCTTTGAGGGCCATGTGTTTCATCTTGTTGTTGTTTTGTATAGAAAAGATGCCAGCCTTCAAACAGAAGCCACAATTAATTCTAGATGTGACCTTTACTTACAAGATCACAACTTCCCCATCACAAGGATAACCGATGCCCCTTATCATGAAATCAATCAGTGGAACAGCCGAAGATGGAAATGTAGAGTTTTGCTGAAAGTAATTAAAAGCCCCTCATCCTCAGAGCAGCAGGTTCCATCTGTCATGGTTACAAGAGCTCCTTGAGCTGGATGAACCGCGAGCAGGCACAGCACACACGCAGCTGAAATTAATTGGAAACAATAAATGGCTTTTTATATGGAGAGAGAAAAAGGTAAAACATGCTAACCATGCTCTGGCCCTGCTAGGAATTCAATGTGACCATTATGAGTCGCTTCAACTGGATTCATTTTACAGTGTATGATTTACTGAACTGCCATGACAACTATTTTAATGAATTCCAGTTAAACCTTAGAGCTGGTTATTGTTGTCTAATGGTGTCTGTTGATTTCAGTTATTTCCTACTCAGTTGAATTCAGCTTCATTTTAACTTGAATTGAATTTTCACAAGGGATGACATGCATTTACATTTTATCGAGTTAGATACTTAGGGCCATATTTATCATAATTTCACTCAACGTAGCACAGCAGGACACCTTGCTGCGCTGTGTGAAAGGGAGAAGGCAGGAATGCGCCTTATCTACCAAGATATGGCACATTCCTGCTCGCTGCCTGCGCAGGCACACAAATTGCTGCCTAGCACCAATGCAAGCACCCTTGCACGACGGAGCAAGGGTGCCTGCTTTACAGACAAGATTGCTTCTGTGCAGGAAGGAACATCATCCTGCACAAAAACAATCCTCTGAGGCTTTTTCCTCTTTGAAAAAACGAGGAGAAATAAAGATATTTCTCCTCATTACACCTCCCCTAGGATGGCGTAGCATTCTGATGCATTCCCAGGTCTACCAGTATTGATAAATCTGGGAACGCGACACAATCTGTGTGGGAACACCCACACTCCACCCGTGGAAGGCCTGTCTGGGGCAGAGTGATGCAAGGCAGCAACTTGTGCTGCCTTGCAATACTCCAGATCAACCAAGCCACGCAGGGTCATGCAAGGTGGCCTCACGTGGCTTGGTAAGTCTTACTATAGGTTTTGAGTTGCCCCACACCCCCTAAAACAACGGATGTTTATGTATAAAAGAAAGTGCTCTCCTAGTCCTGGTTAGGTTTGATGTGTGTTGGAAGGTTGAACTCTAATAGATTTAATTTGTAGTGCCATCAGGATCTTGTGATTGGTGCAGTGAAAGAGGGGTGGAGTGGTCCTGCTTCAAAAATGGAGTTTAGCTTGTGCACCAGCATCGGCTGTTCCCATCCGGATCACTAGTAGAAACACCTATGTTGATACAAATCATTCAAACTGGACCACTGCTGTTCAGCATTCTCTTTGGGTTTAGTATATTATCATTTCACTTCCAGGCCAAAGCAATATCAAAACTGGTTAGCAAATGGTTATATCTTGCTGAGTGGACCAGTAGAACAACTTATTGCATGAAAGGCTAGATGCCCCTTGAGATGTATAAACATGCAAAGCTTTGAACATGTTTTCCTAATGGTCAAAAACATAAATGGTTTCAGTATTTGTGTACTTGCAGGAAATGCATTTGATATGCTTGCTCTGAAAGAAAAGCATAGCAGAACACCTCAATCAGAACAGAAGGATAAAGGTTCTTATAAGTAAAATTCTAAAGCATATAAGGAAGTGTGGCATGAGGCTTTTGAATTGAGACAGCAAAATGTAGTCATTCATTTCATTCACATGCATTATTATTGGACATAGTGCACGCAAAATTGCACATCACCATTTTTATATCCAAAGCTAGGATGTACAATCATCACATGGTCAACTCCATGCTCATAATTACTGCCAAAAATGTGGCAAATGATGTCTCCCGAAGCACATCAATGAGTGTTCTGATGCACAATACTATGCTACACTGAAACACTCTTGGTCTTGAAAGAGATTGACGGTTTAAAGACCAAGAACATTCACTTCAACTACAATTGTAAGAAGCTAGAAATAGAAGCCTTACATCAACGTGGCACAAGCAACTCAAACATTATTGAACTGCCTACAAAGGTTCGAGGCATAGTTGAACTTGACAGTGAGACTTATAATCAGGGAGTCCTCCATAAGTTAAACATAGGATCCTACAATGATTCTACAATGAGCTTGACCAGTAAAATCAAGGAAATAACCAAAAATGTTATAGAAGAAGGGTGCATTTGCTCAAAAGAGTTCGAATTTTTAAATAAAAAGGATCCACGTGTACCAGTAATCTAAATCCTTCCCAAAGTTCACAAAGACCTTAATAATCCTCTAGGCAGATCTATCATTTCTGCATACGGTTCCCTGCTAGAACTTCTCGCACGATATATAGACACGTTTTTGAAACCTTTTGTATGTTCCACCAATGCATACATGAGAGTATGGATCTCATCAATAAAGTAGAGGTAAGAAGCTTTAATAATCAAGGAGAAATTCTTGCAAAGTTTGGTATAGAAGTTCTCTACACTAACATTCCCCAAGATGAGGCCATAGCAGTGATTAAAGAGGTGATGACTTCAGGGACACAGCCACCTAAGGTCCCTATGGAATTCTTGGTTGAACTGACATCGATTTGTCAAAAAAAACAAAAAACTTTTCATTTAAAAATAACCTTTTTTACAAATCAAAGACGTAGTTGTGGGGTGTAGTTTTTCCCAGAGTTGGCTAACCTCTGTATGTCATTTTTAAAAAAAATAAGTGGATCAATGGTGCAGATAATCCTTTCAAACTTTTAATCAAAAAGTGGTACCATTGAATAGATGACATGTTTATCAGTTCAGTTCATGATCTTTATTCGGTTGAAGACAAAACAACCATAAAAGTACATCCCTAAAAACAACATACCAATATAAAATATAGACAATAAAAAACCGATCACATCATAAAATCTATATCATCTTAGTGCTACTAAAAAACGCAATAAAAGATAGTCAGTCATCATCTAATATAATATAGTTAAAAGGGATAACTAATTCATGATCCGCTATAATAAGCTTTCCTTATTTTCATTGCGCTTAATATAAAAAGTGCTATATTGTAGCACAGAAAGAGATCGCCTAATGACACCAAATGCTTCATCGCCACTTTATAAGATCATAGGGGGTCATTAGGATAGCGGGCGGATCGCCGCCGCCCATAGGGCGGTGGCGATCCGCCCGCTATTTTCCACCGCCCGCCTCACATTTCCCCACCGCCATATTAGTATGGCGGTGGGAACCCAGGCGGACGGAAAGACCGTCTGCAGGTTTTCCGCCGGTCGACCAGTCGACCGTGCGGAAAAGGGGCTGGATATGGTGGCGGTGTCTGCTAGACACCGCCATCCATATTAGAATGGGCAGCGGTGCAGGGCCTTCCATGGCGGAGACCCCGCCATGGAAACCCAGGCGGAGTTTGCTTACGGGGGCCCGTTGCGGGCCCCCAGGGTATTGGGGGGTGCACATGGGGGGTACGCATTGTCATGGACATGGTGGCAGGCACCTCGTGGTGCCTGTCACCTTGTGCATGACAATGCACACAGTGCATTCCCAGCATTGTGGCGGGTGGTGCTGTCAGCACCGCCCGCCACAATGCTGGGAATGGAGGATGCCACCGCCACCGTGGCGGTGGCATCCTAATGTCAGGTGCGGGACCGCCGCACCCCTTGCGGACGGTCCCGCATTCCGTTACGGTGGCGGGCGGACTTTGTCCGCCCGCCATCGTAATGACCCCCTAACATTCCAGGTTAATAACAAAGGTTTCAAATACAATGCCCTGGGGTTCCGGTACAGTTTACAAAATAATAAAAAGTGCAGGGTGCTCTGTTTATTTTGTCCATCACAGGGACAGGGATATATGTTGGGGGGACAGGATCTCATGGAGGGAAAAGCAACAAGGTGATGCACTATTCCACATCTTAACCTTGTTAACACAAATATATGCTGCGTGATGGTTACAGAGACCAAGAAATTGTTATCTCCCTCCTCCTTATCCAGTGACTTATAAAATACGACTGATCATTTAAACTCGTTGTCTGACTCACGTTTATCTTGCCTGTTTGAAATAAATATACTTTTAGTCCTATTCTTAGATAATGATGTAAACAGGATAGGGTCAGACCAAATTGACAATTTAAATAATTTACCCAGGCAAGAGTCAATATAAGATAACCAAGTTATATTTAAAGTCTTATCCATGGTTAAGCAGTCGAGAATGATGTTTCTGGTGAAACTAGTCTCTTCCCTTGTCCATATCGATGTCCATAATAAGAGGGGTTTCACCAATAATTGGTCTTCAAGGAACCACTGGCCTACCTCGTTGTGTACTATCACATTAGATGCACAGGGTGGCAAACATAACAGTCGTTTTAAAATGTTATTTTCCTCCGTTTGTAATAGGTGGCTATATATATATCCCCAGAGGCCTGCCCCATACGTTGTAGTTGTCACACTTTTAGCATTATAGATGGCAACCATTTCTCGGATGGGTCTACTACCCAGTTTAGAAGCAAATCTAAAAATCCCCTGGGAGACCCTACTCATTTTGGCTCTGGTATTTAACATGTGTTGTTGCCAAGAACCATTTCCTGTAAATGAGATGCCCAAATAACAAAAGGAATTAACTGAGGCAATTCGGGTATTGTCAATATAGAAAGGGGGGGTTCTACAGAGTTTTCGTCTTTGACTACATATCATAGTAAACGTTTTTGGTTTTATTTATGACCATTTGTTTAGAAGCCATATATTCCCCAAAGGCATTCATCAATTTCTGCAGGGCCAGTGGTGTTCTAGCTAAAAGTACTGCATCGTCTGCATATAGCAGCACTGATATTGGTTGCCTAGCCGCCATAGTGGTATCGGCCTGTACTGTCTGTAAATGACTCTCCACCCCATTAATAAAGAAAGAAAACAACAGAGGTGCCAAGACGCAGCCCTGTCGGATACCACGCCCCACTTGGAATTTCGGTGTACATTCCCCCTGTGGATTAAAACGTACCTGACTAGTTAGTTTCTCATAGAGTCGTGATAGAAACCCCACAATGGGTCTGGGTGCACCTAAGGAGATCAAAGTTGCCCATAATAGATTATGATCTACCAAGTCAAAGGCGCTGCTCAGATCTGCAAAGCATAGATAAAGAGCTCCTGGTTTGGCTCTAGTATATTTCCCTATTAGAGCTCAAAATTGATACACTGTTCTACGTGTTTATCATTTGGCAAGGTCCTATGACTACTCTGAATGACTTTTGCAATTGACTGAACCACCGGACTGAGGCTTTAAGATTAACTATGACGTACGACAAGGATAAAGTCAATTTCTTGGACTTATCTATTGAACTTAGAGAAAGTGAATTAACAGCTACTTGTACACCAAACCCACAGATCGTAACACAATATTACACTTTACCAGTGAGCTCCCAAGAACATTGAAAGAAAACCTACCTTTGGACAATTTCTCTGTATCCAGAGAAACTGTACCCCTAAAGAGGACTACTTCCCAAGTGCCAATATGCTTTCTAACAAACTCATCAATTGAGGATATCCTAAGCATGGTTCAGCCTTTGTGAAACCTCCTAGCACCTAAAAACAAGACAAGTAGTAACCCTCTCACTTGTGTGCTGACTTATAACCCTAAAGAAAATAAAAGCAAGCAGATCATTGATAAAAATTGTAAAATACACTCCAGTTTTGACGTTCCACGACCTTAATTCTTTTTAAAAAGAAGGAACAATTTGTGTCAACATCTGGGTAGGGCTACAAGGGCTGCAGACAAGACTAAAGGTCTCCCACAAATGCATGGCCTACTCCGGTGTTTGACCACTACAGATGTCAAAGTTGTGCAGCTTGTATATTTACAAGCAATACTAAAAATGTGACACTTAATGGAATCTTTTACAATCAGACTAGGTTTTCTAATTGTAACACGAAAATTGTGTATCTATTTTGAAAAATGCCCTTGTGAGAAGGTGCATATAGGTCAATCCACCCAACCAGTTAAGTCACGAGCACAGGTCTCGCATCAAGTACACCTCTGGTTGAACATTTTATGACCATTAATCACTCTCATAACAATCTATTTTGGTCTGTCTTGTTCGTAGCACAACATGACCTCAGAGGCGGTTCAATTCTGTCCGTACAGTCCACGGTGGAAGTCAAAATGATTGAAACATTTCAAACAGCTACAATTGGTTTGAATGATCTCGATGAAATGTGGTCGTTGATTTGTAATATTCGTGTGTAGTCCAGCATAAACCTTTACATGTATCAAGCCACGCAACATGTACTATGGCATACTAATTTTATAGGAAGTTGTTTGAAGTGGAAGCAATACACTAGCAATGTGGTATTGTACATTAATGCTTGATCGGTATGTCAAGAATGGGTGCTGATCTACGTATTGCAAGAGTATTTTAATTTTCATTAATATATGATTATCTATATATGATATATACAAGTAGCAAGTTTTGCACAACATCAAATGACCGGTATGTCCAGAATATCAAGCTTGTTATCTATATTCCTCTAAATGTATCCTAATGACTGCCACACATTAGTATACATTACATTACATTAAAAACAGATTATATGATTCACTCCTATTACCAGCATGCCTTGCGCACCCTATTTTCAATAGTGTGTCCTGGCTTCCATATCGCTGCACCGCGTCTGACATGAGCCCTGTACGGCGCGTACTGTTGGTTCACTGGGGTTTACATATGCCGAATGTAAAGCACATGGAGAGGATTTTTGTCTTTGTGAAATCTGTGATTGCTCATGTTCTCTTTGTGATTTTGTTTTTTTGTTCAGAGACCCATAAGTATTTAAATGCTAAAGAACTATAAATAGATATATTGCTAGGTTTGCTCAATACATTATACCATGAGCAATCAATGTCTGATTCAGTCAAATTCCCAATGAAAAATGATGATTTCATGGAGGCAGAGTACCACTGCTTGAATTCATCCCCACATTATACCACACAGTTTCTTTACTTGTCGGTACAGTATATCTATTCTCAAATTGTTTCAGCCTTGAGGAAGCCCCAGGCCTGCACACCAGGAGTGGGCAAAACACGTGTTGGCTGTCAGTTTTTCCTGGTTCTAAGCTTGACCCAGCAGTTTGGTTCCACTACAAATAAACCAGTACTTTTCAGTTACTGCTTGGATCTATGAATTTTCATTTGAAATACGCACAAGATGAATTATAACTCAAAACTCAATTCTGATCTCAATTTCCCGTAAAATAAATGACTGTAACACAATTGCAGTAATTAATGATCAATTAAATAATTAATGATAAATTGTAAATTAATTGTTTATTAATTATTTAATTAATTCTTACCCTATACCTCTACAAACCCAGCAGCCTTCACCTAATATATAACTTAAAAAATATAATTATTACACAATTTATATATTTATTAATCAATTAAATAATCAATAATAAATTAATTCTAGATTAATAATTAAATTCCCAACCTATACCCCTACAAACCCAACAGCCCACAACTAATATATAATTAAAAACATTTTTTTTAAAAATTATTATACAATTTACATATTTATTAATCAATTAAATAATTAAGAATAAATTGATAATGAATTGTTAATTAATCATTACTTAACTTCCCACCCTATACCCCTACAAACCCAACAGCCCACAACTAATATAGAACTTAAAACATATAATTATTACACAATTTACATATTTATTAATCAATTAAATAATTAATAATAAATTGAGAATTAATAGCTAATCAATTATTACTTAATATCCCACCCTTTACTCCTATAAACCCAGCAGTCCACATCTAATATATAACTTACAAAATACAATTATTACACAATTTTCATAATTAATAAAGAATTAAATCATTAATAATAAATTGTTAACTAATTATTACTTAATTATCTTCCCACCCTATACCCCTACAAACCCAGCAGCCTGCATCTAATATATAACTTTAAAAATATAATGTTTACATAATTTACATATTTATTAAGCAATTAAATAATGAATTATAAATAATCATTTAGTTATTAATTCATTATAATTAATTAACTTCCCACCCTACATCCCTACAAGTGTAGCAACCCACTTTGACTATATGCATTGCTGTTAGCAACTAGAGTAAAAACTGATAAATCACTTAAAATTACAAACTATATTTAAAAATATTATTAACTATTATACTAACAATCACACATACAATTAATATATGAACTAACACACATAAAGATAATTAAAAAACAATATAACTATATTATTGAAAATGATATTATCAACAACATTATTGAAAACAATATTACTTACCTTAAAAATATATATTCTAGACAACAATATTTCTGCATCACAATATTTTTGTATCACAATATTTTTCTCGATATTTCTGCAACTTGATATTACTAATCCGATATTTTGTTTAAATACCGTGTTTCTCACTGCACTCCTCACTCTGATCACCTGAAGTGCACCATCCTGTGCTTCCCTGATGCACATAGCCTTTCACTTTTACTGCACAACATTCCCTACTCCTATCATTCTGTGATTCATGACTTATGGAGATAACCATCTCCCAGAAAGAAAAAATGGACAAAGGGAATGCTGGGACCCTCTACCCCAACCCCTCCCACTGGGAGTACTTAACCAGTACTTACCCAGTGTTTGTTCTGTTCTTTTTTCTGTCTGCCTACAGAATGGAATGAGATGTGCTGGTGGCTGCTCCCGCTGGGTGGGTGTGGCGGTCTTCTGTGTTTCTTCTCTGGTGAGCCCGTTGGTCTGCTGATCTCGCTTTGACGGTGCTTTGGTGTGCCTCCCGGCTTGCTGGGCTTGCCGGGAGGCATGGATGTAGACTGTCGGCCCTTTGCGGCTGGTGAGCAGGGTCTACAGGGCAGTTCCGGGTTGCGACAGCGTGTCTTCTTGGTGGCGGGGTCGGGTGGAAGACGTGTTGCGTTGGTATGTTTCGTCTGGATGCCAGTGAGGAGGGTGCTGGGCGGTGTTCCAGTTGTTGAGACCCAGTTTCACCTGTGATATTTGTGGGTGGCTCTGTCTTTGACTGTTGGTCTGTCCCAGTTCCACGGCTCCGGATCTCTTTCCCTGGTCTGAGTGCATTGGCATTCGTCCTGTGTCGGCGCTGGTGGTCAGTGCTGGACGTTCTTGCCGTGGGTCGTTTGGTGCCCGCTCGAGAGCTGGGGATCCCGGTTTGAGTCTCCCTGGCTCTGTGTTTCTGGGCAACTCATGTATTCTCTCCGGGCGATAAGTTGCGCTATGTATATTTGCTGCAAGATGGAAAAGCAGAAAGAGGCAAATCTTTGAAAGGCCTGCTCCTCCTCTGGGTCTGTCAGTGGCAGTGGTGTCATCTGAGCTCTCTGGTGGCCATGCCCGTCAGGTTGGTGGGGGGTTGCTCCTTGGTCGCTGCTTCTTCCCTTCCTGGTTTTGTCTTTTTTGGGGCGTCTCCTGCTTGTTTTTTCGTGGTGAGACCCCCTTTGTTGATTGGGAGTGTTGCAGGCAATGTGTTCCTGCCTGTTTTTTCCTGCCTTCCATTTACTTCACTTGGGATACTGCTTTCGGTGTGGTGTCCTGGGTGCTCTTTGAGAGTTTGGATGGCCGGGTTTCTGGCTTTGGTATGCTCCGTAAGTCATGAATGAGACGAGGATAGGAGGGACCTGAGGTAATGCCCTATTCCTTTTGTTCTTTTTTCTGTCTGGGAGATGGTTATCTCAGTAAGTCATGAATGGGACGAGGACAACGGGACCAGGAGTAATGAAGATTACCGGTAAGTAATAGGATATTACACAATGTGCTCTAAACCAGTCACATTAACACGCTGAAACTTCAGACTTGTAACCTGAAACTGAAAGGATAACTCTGGTGGTTATTGCCCTTGCTGAAGGGATAATTTACTACTATGTACCCGTGAAACTTGCACGCAGATCTATGCAATGGCCATAACTCAACTGCTTTCAGTGGATGGATGCTGCTAGTGCTTTCAGGAAATCAACCACTAGCAAAGCCAATGTGTTTCGCTTTGCTAATGCTGAGCAAGCAACATGATTTACTTCATCCTTGCCTGACTGACTGACTACTTTAAAAGCATAGAAAATTGATTTCTGTACTTCCAAGAAAGGTGCTGCATTGTGTGATGTGACATAACGTGTATGCATTGTCACGTCTCATCACTCAAAGTGGCAGCCATTTTGAAGTTTTTGAAAACATTGTTTTCTGTATGCTCTAGATGGCCTTTGCTTTTAGTGATATGGCGTGAAGATACAGTGAACATCACATACACAGTGGACATTTTGAAAGTATAGAAAACATTGTTTTGTATACATTCTAGATGCTGCATTGCATGATGCGATGTGACGATGCATTGCTCGTTGCATCATGCAACAAGATGGTGATCTTGCAAGTATAGAAAACATTTTGTTTTGCTAATGCCAGCATATTTTAAAAGGCTCTGCCAATAACAGCAAACGCCATGACACGCTAAATGAGCGGTGGGGAGGTAACATAACATTTTTAAAAAAGAGTTCAATGATAACAGTGGAAGGATACACAAGACAGCCAATTAAAAAGCAGGTTGACAGACCTATGTTACGGAGTGGGCCAAACAAAGAATAGGGAGGACAGTAGCAAATAGAGCATAACAATAAAAAAACAAGAAATCCAACAAATTCAATAGCCAAAAGGTCATTGCAAAGTATGGAATACAATGCTCCTTGCAAAGTATGGAATACAATGCTCCTTGCACAGGACAGCTAAAGCTGCCAGTAGCGAGACTGTAAAAAGCAGTGTTGGGACAGTTTTTGGCAGTTTCCCTAACATAAAAATATGGAGGCTGCCATCTAAAGAGCTCTGCAACTTCCCACATCCATGCATGCGCAGCTCATCCAGTTCAGGTTTATGCTTTGCATCGTGGGACAGTCAGGGCCGGACTGGCCATAGTGGGCACCGGGCTTTTCCCCGGGAGTCTGGAAGGGTGGGGGCCGGTTTTGCAGCGGTGCTGCAATATCGGCCCATAGTAACAAAAGCAGCAGTGCTTCACACTTGCACCTCAGGGCCGTGCCCCCACCCACAGGGGCTGGTTCGACAAAATTACCGGGGCTGCTTTGGGTTCCCAGTCCAGCCTTGGGGACAGTCCATGCCGAACTTCGGGCACAAAATGATGGGTGTGCCCAGACGTTTGACCCTTGCTCGCTGTGCCTCATGATATATGGTATGTCTCACTGAGGAGGCGCAACAAGGTTGAAATAGGTCCGGGATTGCTTGTATTTCCTTCTGTGCCTTCCATTTCCGGATGGGTTGTTCCCACGAGGAACCATGTCAGTAATGATTTGCATACGGTGGGCCCCTCTCCCAGTGGCACAGTGGATGAAAAACGATGGGCTGAACTGCTACTGAGGCTATATGCGAGCATTCCTCCATTATCTTTTGTGTCTTTGATTTGCAGCACTATTCTCCATCCAGAAACTGCCTGGCCTTTGTCTGATTTCACTGCAGCCCTTCAGCTGCTAAAAATAGCCCCCAGTATCTGCTGTCCTTCCATTTCCGCTGTCAAACAGGCTGTCTCGGCATCCAGTAAACTGAAAACAACAAACAGCCGTCGGTGGCTTAAAATGTCCAGATTTCAGAAAAAGAATTGTAACAAAAGCTGTCATTTTCCAGTTCTGTTAAACAATAGTGCTTTATTAGACATTGTGCTGGCGGAGAGACTTGGGGAGGGCCCAGGGAGGGGCTCGGTGGGAAGAATACTAAAAATAATCTGATTCCAAAGACAGTAATGAGGCAATTGCCTAATTTGGATGTATTTTATTATATGCAATTGATTTCATCATTTGCATAACTAAAGAGCTTTCATTGCATTGCATTTGATTATTTGAGCAGCCTTGTTAAAACCTCTGTTAAAATTCAGCCCTCATACTGGCACGTATCAGTGTGCAGTTGAAAAAGTGGTGTGAGCAGTGGGATGAGTTTAAGGTTACGCTACCTCTCTCCAGGTTATTACAAACGCTGTTTCCAATTCTGGACTTTCATGTGATTATCTAATGCACTCTGGTTGTTGTAGGCTGCTTTGCAACCTTTGAACTATCTAGATTGACACACCTGAATACAATGATTTCTAGGTGGAAAAAGTCATAGGGAAGTCAGTGACCGTAATGACCTGGAGTGAAGCGGTCACCCTAGGCGAGTAGTCTTTCTTGCAGAGAATTCTAGTAGTTATTTTATTTCATCGTCCTTCCTTCCCAAATCCCTAAAACGTATAGACCACAGTACTGCATTGCCCTCCTCCTCTGAGGCAGATGTGGTACAAGCTCTTCCAGCTGTGCTCCCAGTGTCACAACAAAATTAGCTGCAGTTAACCATATAACTGCTGAAGTGAAGTGATTTCTGAGTGTAAGGCAAGAATGACTGCAAGTACGTTACAGTGTATCACTCAAAAAGAACACTCTACACTACAACCACAAACACACAAACACACTCACAAACTCACATAGTAGGGACACACAAACACACTCACAAACATAAGTAGTAGGGACGCACAGCACACCATACACCTCTGTCCTTTCATAACACACACATCAGATAGACCCTCGAGCTAGCCCATGAGAAGGAACCATGCAGAATAGCACTTACCTGCGTTCTTTCATACCTCACAGCACAGCATTCACTCCAGTTTCCATCACATGCTTCCTACCAGAAAGAAGCAGAAATCAACAACATACATACGGGGAACATGTATCTTGAACCTCCTCATTTGAGCCATAAACAGCCTATGGTGCCCTCCATGGCAACCCTCTGGCAACTGGGATGCACCCAAAGCCTGTCCCCAGGTGCCATGGACGTTCCCCATGGCAGTTCTTACGAGGGCACAGTCATCAGTACAAGCACTTGGCTCTCCCTTGGCCCACTTTTACAATGCCCTCCTTTGACAGTACTGTGGCTTTTGTGTGAGAAGCTTCCCCAGTCTTGAAGAACATAGTTCGATGAAAACAGCATAACCAAAGCATAGTGCAAAGTGCATAAGCCCATATACTCTAACAACCCCACACCTCTTCCAGGGTCTAACACTGGTCAAGAACTGAGCACAGAGTATTAACAATCATATAGATAGACAAGAAAAGGCAAAAATGTAACAATGATTTAAAATAAATAAATCATTGTTACATTTTTGCCTTTCCCTGGCTTATCTATCTACGGTGTTTGTTTTATTTCTCCATCCAGTAACCCTTGTATTGTATAATACATGATCTTCCCTGTTTGTTTCTTGCCAATGCCATTTCATTGATGTCAGAGACCCAAAAAAGGGGCAAAATATATTGCCTTCCTTAAAGCATTTGAGCAAATGCGTGAAAGACCCACACCAACCCTTCAAGGTCTGAGAAAGATACGGCCTCCCCGTAGGGTGGTACTCTCATAGGTCTCCCCCAAAAGATCATCATTCTATGAATGGGGAACTCCACAGGAATCTCCCTCCCCTTTTGAGGCCTCTGCAATGACATTTAATGCTGACCATCTGATTACCACCCAGAATTATGTTTCAGTGCTTGGCAAGTTAATTACATGAAGGCAGCCTTTAATTCCTCCTCCATCCAGTGGTGACCTCCCCTTTTCATCCTAAGGTTTAACTTCAGACATTTAATAAATTAGAACTTGATGCAATTTCGATATCAGGATATTGTGACATTGTACTGAGTGCTTATTGAGCACCTTGACAATTCCCCAGCTGTCTCTCAGACAAAAACGTGATGCTCTTATTGGTTCGCTTTCCTCCCAAAACTATCACAGCAGCCACCATGGAAAATAATGCCAGGAAGTTTATATTAGAGCCCGCAGCACCATCATGCAACCACTCTGGCCATTTCGTGTTGACCTGTCTCTTGCCCTTTATTGCTCAAAGCCCAACACTGGGTGATTCAACAGTGTGCAGCTCAAGGTCTGCATTAGACAGACTTTTGTTACTTCACAAAGACCTGTTATGAACTACAAAGAAACCACTTTTGAAAGCTCGTCTGAGCTCATTTTGTCAAGCATGTGGAATAAGGACCATGTGTCGGGATCCCCATCCTAAAAGGATTCAGTTGTGTGCTTGCATGTAGGGGAGGTCAGAATTCAAAAACCAAAAGACCCATTTGTTCACTAGTAGCCCAAACAAGCTATAAGAACATCTAGAAGCCTCCAGAGACTTCAAGCCCAAACAATCTATGGACACATCTAGAAGCTTCTAGAGACTTCCAACCCAGGCAAACCATAGGCACATCCAGAAGCTTCTAGAGACTTCTAAATCTCATGAGGTTTGACGGCCAAATTGGGTATGGCTCTTCCATTTAAGCCATTGGTTCTCATACTTCAGAGGCATCCAGAGGAGCAGGAGCTCCTTGTATAGTGTGTCCCTTAGTAGAGTTTCTTACCTCTTTGTTTCCTTGCAGTGGAGACAGTGTATTCAGTCAGTGATCTGAGGCTGGAGAATTCCTGGCAAAAAAAACTGACAACCTGAAGTAAGACTGGAACCATACTTGTGATAAGTTAAAGTGTAGTGCCTAACGTTGATTTGATAACTTACCTTAAAGCTCTTCTGGTGAGGCCGAGATTCTGAATACCTGTAAAGAAAAAGAAAAAGTTAAAGATAATTTGTTTTGAGAAAGCAGAAGTACAATATAATTCCGGCATGGCTGGTCCCAAGCCCAGCTGTGAAAGGAGGAGGGTTTTGCGTGGGGCTAGCTACCATACCATGTAAAAAATCCTAGCTACAGAAATGTCAGCCAAAAGACATCCTAGCCTTGGTGAGAGAGGAATCTCCTTTACTCCATGGTTGGAAGGATCTGGGAAGAGGAAAAGGTGCCATCAGACTGGAAGGAGGGATATCTCATCAAGATCCCAAAGAAAGGTGACCTAAGTTACTGCATGAACTACAGAGGGATAACTCTTCTTTCACCCCCAGGCAAAGTGTTCAACAGAGTCATACCGAACAGAATGAAGGAACAAGTTGATGCTCAGTTGTGAGGCCAGCAAGTTGGCTTCCGCAAATATAGATAATGTACAGAACAGATTGCAACACTGCGCATCATCATTGAGCAGTCATTGAAATGGAACTCCTCTCACTATGTCAACTTAATCGAGTGTGAGAAGACATTGAACAGCGTGGGCAGGGAGACCCTTTGGAAACTCCCCCACCCCTACAGTGTGCCAGATAAACTCATAAGAATCATCAAGAACTCTTACGAAGGTATGCCCTGCAAGATAGTCAATGAAGGACAACTCACGGAAGCCTTCCAAGTGAGGAACAGAGTCCGTCAGATTTGTTTGCTCTTGTCTTTTCTCTTCCTGCTGGCCATAAACTGGATCATGAAAGCATCACAGCAAGGAGAAGAAATAGGACCCAGTGGACACCTTGGACACAGCTTGATGACCTGGAATTGGTAGTTGACCTGTCCCTACTTTCCTATACCCATTTGCTGATGAAAGAGAAGGCCAACAATGTGGCAACTGAATAGCCTGTGCTCTTCCTTCAAACAAAGGGTTTAACAACCTCACATTGTCACTGCAGCCAGCTTGGAGTCAGAGTAGGGTAGTCAGGAAATTCCATGCATTACAAGGCCACTGTCTGAAAGCTTCTCCCACCTTCCAGAACCACAGCACCAGGTTATAAAAAAGGGACAAGAGACACCAACTCTTCAGTGCACTTCTGGACCTGTGGATACTCTGCCAGAAAGGACTGCTGTGCTGTGCTGCTGAAAGGACTGCCACTCTGCTGGACTGCTGGTCTGAAGGAACTGCTTCCCTGATGTGCTGACCTGCTGGCTTTCTGTCCTCTTGCCTTGGTGAGTAGAGAACTGGACATGCCGATTCACCCTTGAACCCAGGACACCAAAGTGACTCCAAGGGCTAGTATGCTGGCCTCCTGATCTGAGTCTCAGGACGTAAAAGGCCCCCCAACATCCTGCACCAGCCCTTAGACCCAGCTGAAGTGAGTTTCTGACCCCAAGTGGTGCCCCTCAGTTCCTGGACCCTTGGTGTGGGTCAGAGAGCTGTGTATTTATGCTTTTGGGCTCTTCATAACCATGAACGGGCCCGTTCGCAGCAAGACCTCGCCACTCGCAATTCAGCGCAAAGCTCCTACAGCTCCTACAGCTCTATCACTACAGCATTGACCACTCACGGAGACCACCAGAGCGAAGCTCCAGCAACTCCCATCTGTGATGCCTGGCCTGCTCTTCGCACTACTCCAACAGCTTCCCGCAATGCTCTCTCTGCTACTTGCAGCCCCCTCCACCGCGAACGGGACTCTTGGCATGGATTTGAGAAGCTAAAATTTCAGTGGGCCTAACCTGATGACTGTATCCAACCTGCGCTCCATCACATTTGGCCTGAAAATGTATGACTTTGACCTGGTCCAGCACGACCAGATATTACGAGTTGGTGCTATGTGCTTTTTGGCACTGGGATGTTTCTTGTGTTGTGTTTCTACTTTATTACTGTTTGTGTGCTGCATAAATACTTTACACATTGCCTCTAAGCTAAGCCTGACTCCTTTTTGTGCCAAGCTACCCAGAGTTAAGCAAGGATAATTTAGTGACATTTTGTGGTTCACCCTGCAAGAGATTGTGGCCGTTGCTTGACCAGGGCTCACACCCTAGTCAACCAACAACCAATTTCTAACAGTATATAATTGAGGGGGCATACTTATTCTTTTACCTCTAGTCAAGCAACTATTGGGCTAAGTTCATATAATTTGGGCAGGGATATATTTACTATTCTAACTCCAGTCTTACAACCTTTGAGGTAAACATATTTAACTGATGGAGTAGAGGGGGTCACTTTTACTATTGTAACTACAGGCTAGCAAATAGTGGAATAATTGCATGCAATTGAAGGGGCATATTTCTGTTCTAAATTCAGTCGTATTAACATTGGAAGAAGTGCATATAATGCATAGGGCATTTACTATTCCAATTCCATTCCATCAAACATTGCTGTAAGTATATGTAATTATATGGGCATGTGTACTATTCTAACTCCAGTCCTACAAACCTTGGGGTAGGTGTTTATAAATGAGCAGTTACAAGAGACTTAGGGCCTGATTTATATTTTAAATATCCCGTCCACCACATTATATCCTATTTGATTTATATTTTGGCAGAAGGGATATCCGTCACCATTGTGATGGAGTAACCTGTCTGCCGAAATATAAATTAGGCACTTAATTACTATTCTATCTCTAGTCCTGCAAGCACTGAGGTAAGCACATGTAATTGGGTGTGCAGCATATTTACTATTTGCTAGACCTGGCATCCTTGGCGTGGTTCCCCCTATTTTTTGGCTCTCAAACCTCCTGTTTGTGCTGACTTCATTTTTGCTGGCCTTAGGACTCTGCACACTTTTCCACTGCTAACCAGTGCTAACGTGCTTGTGATCTCTACTCAAAACATGCCAACATTGGCTTATACCCAATTGGCATATTTAATTTACTTATGTCCCTAGTATAGTGCATTACATGTGCAGAGGGCCTGTAAACTAAATGCTACTAGTGGGCCTGCAGCACTGATTGTGCCACCCACGTAAGTAGCCCTTCAAGCATGTGTCAGGCCTGCCATGGCAGAGCCTGTGCGTGCAGTTTTACATATTCTGGTAGTGAAAAACTCTTAAATTTGCATTCGTTTTTCACTACTGTAAGGCATATGTCTCCCCTAGGATAACACTGGAGTTGCCTTATTACATTTTACAGGTGTAATTTCCAAATGGAGAGGGATGACTGGTTCATGTTTGGTATCTCTGGAATCCTACTTTAAAATCCTAACTTATGGTGAAGTCGGATTTTAAATTACAATTCTGAAAATGCCACTTTTAGAAAGCTCAGAAGAAAGGAAAGGAGTTAGGCCCACGGGGCAAGGCACAAGCAGGGCCGTTTATATATACTTGAAAAAAGAGTGAGCCTGTACCTTGCATTCTTTGTTTACTACACAATTTCGCTAAATAGTCAAACCCATTGATTTCAGTTTGAACAGGTATTTTATTTTAACCTTTTTATTTTCACTAGATTCTTATTTTTCGCTACTTTTTTAGTCGGAAAAAAACAAGTGTCTGGTCATATCAAAAATTCTAGACATAAATGTGCTATACAACATGTATTTACATAGGTCGTGCGTGACTTTTACAAAAAAGAAAAAAACATCCAATACATATATCACATCCAATACATATATCACAATTAATATTCTCAATTTTAATCCTGAAAACTCTTAAAGCATCTATATCCAGTATCCCAAATCAATACAGGGAAGCTATTATTTTATAAATCTTCTCGCTATTCACAAATTAAATTTTATTCATTATTCCTCTGTATTTTTATGTGCCATGTGCCGACGCGTTTCGAGTCCTGGGCGTTGAGTACCAGGAATCTCATCAGGGCATTTGAATTTTGACAGCAATGGTGATTTCTGTAAGGGTGTGTAACATAAAACGATTATTACAAGGGGCTCCTTTCTATCTCACTTTAAATTCACTATTCTCATTGTTTCTATTCAAGTTCTTTACCTGAGAATTCTTATTAATCTTCACCTTAGGGTATACGCTTCACCAAGAGACGTTTATTCTCAATCACTAAGGATTCTATTAAAAACAGAGAGCACTATCAGTATTGTGCATTCTTTACTGCTACATTTTAATATTTCTTTTCTCGGCAGTTGTCTCCTACCTTGTCTTTGTCTTTTTATAAGGCAATTGCATCTAGTTTCCTGTAAATAATGAAAATACTTAATCATACTTTTATAGGTTACGATATTTGTCATGCTTCATTACCCTATATTGAGGCTTCAGCTTTTGACCGATACTTTGGCCCTTTTTCATCGCAAATAGTGGTTTTGGAAAAGGACATTCAAGGTTTTCAAGAAGGTGCCAATTCTTCAATACAATTTGTCTGAACTTATTTGTATCGGGACTAAACGTTGATACACAAACTAATCTGTCTAAAGGTTTTTTATCTTTTACCTGAAGGAGGTTTTCACGAGGTGTGAATCTTGCTCTTTTTATTGAGTGTTTCAACAGCTTTTTTGGATATCCTCTTTTTGTCATCTCATTACAAAAAGTAGTAGCGTGTTTTTCAAATTGTGATGTCAATGTGCAATTCCTCCTGATCCTTAATAACTGCCCATAAGGGAGGTTTTCTTTAAGACCTCTTGGATGTGCACTTTTGTGATGCAACATAGTATTCCTGTCTGTCTTCTTCTTGTAGAGAGATGTTGTTAGATGGTTATCCATGTGAGTTACCTCTACATCTAAAAACGTCATTTTAGTCTTACTTGATTCTACAGAAAATTTAATGTCTTGGTGTCGGGCATTTAGCCATTCATGGAACGAATTCAACTCCACCTGGCTCCCCTGCCACAGGCACCAGATGTCGTCGATGTATCGTTTCCACTGCAGTATATTGCTTCGAAAGGGATTGTTTTGTTCGACATACATTTTTTCATATTGAGCCATGTAGAGGACCGCCATTTCCGGTGCATAAGGACATCCCATGGCGGTCCCCTTTACCTGCATAAAGAATTGGTCATCAAATCAAAAATAGTTCTTTTTGAGGGTGACCTCTGCTAGTTGTAGTATAAATATGGTGGGAACCCTATGGGGCCGCTCTCTACTCTCTAAATACAGCTCCATCACTTGTAATGCCTCATCCTGCGGTATCTGCGTATAAAGCGATGTAACATCAAATGTCACCATTATTTGTGTCTGGTCATCAAATGGAATACCCTCAATCTTAGTGATGAAATCTGTGGTGTCTCGTAGGTATGACGGGACATCTTTAAGGAACGGTTTCAAGAAGAAATCTATATATTTAGAGATTGGCTCTAAAATAGAGTCACAACCCGAGACTATAGGTCTTCCCGGTGGATCTTCTAGATTTTTATGTATTTTCGGTACAAAGTACAATATAGGTGTTCTTGGATATTTCTTAATTAAAAAATCATATTCTTTTGGTCCCAGATATCCTTCTTTTAATCCTGACTGCAATATTTCAGATATTATAACTAGTATAGATTGTGCAGGAACCTCTTTAATAGGTCGATACCAAGTTTGGTTATTTACTTGGTTTCTCCCTTCTTTCAAATACATCTCTCTAGCCCAGATTACTACCGCCCCACCTTTGTCGGCCTGTTTGATAACCACCGATGTATCTTGTTGGAGGCTTTGAATTGCTGCTTGCTGTTTTTTATTTATGTTTCTATGTACATATTTCTTTGTCTGTTCCAATTTGTTTATGGACGATAAAATCGTTTGTTCAAATGCCAAGATTTGTTTAGGGATATTTTGTGTAGGAACAAATTTGGACTTGTTTCTAAACCCTGTCGTTTCACTATTTGCTATTTGTTCTTGACTAGCAAAAAAAGCCTTTAGCCGAACCTTTCGGCAAAACTCGATCGCTTCTAGTTTTAGTTTTGTATAATCAGTCTGTCTATTTGGGACAAATTTTAAACCAAAGTTTAATATAGTTTCTTCCTCTCTCGACAATTGTTTCTGTGATAGATTGACTATACTAGAAGTTTCTACAACTTGTAGATCCGATTCCTGGTTCTCATTTCCCATTGTGGTTTGTACTTTGCTTTTTGTTGTTGACCGCCCCTTCCTAAAAAAGCCACCTGCTTTTTGGGGGCACCTTCTCTAAGGCCTGATTCTCCTGAGGAGTCCGATGATGACGTGTCTGAAAAGGTCGAAAACCGATTTTTGGAACGTCCTTGATAGGTTGTGAGCGCTCTGCGCGCCTCAACTGAAGAGTAGTAATCCTCCTTGAGGAATGGATAGACGTGTTCGATATTAAACGTCTTGGTGTCCCTTTCAAATTTAGCACTTTTTATGTTGATAGTACTATCCTTGAAATCCTGAATGTCCTTCTCAATTTTCTCCAAAAGAGCCTTAGCTTCTGTAACAGACTGGTTATCCTTAATAGCTTGTGTTAATCGCTCCAATTCCTCTGCTTCTTTTAAGCATAGTCTTTGAGCCGTCTCTATCGTATGGACCATGAGGTCCCTACTACACTTTGTATTAATAAAGCTAAAGCCTCTTTTATATTCACTATCCTCTATAAATATAACAGGAACATTTTTCACCTGGAGTCCCCAAGGGATTGTCCCAGCTTTTAGGTGCTCCAAAAGAAAATGACCATGCAACTCTGTGCGAATATGCTTTTTGTGAAGACGAACTAGTTTTTCAGTTTCATTCTGTTGTCTTGCCGATGTGCTTAGTGAGATTGTGGAGAAAGGTGAAGGAGCGGTGATTAACTTCTGTATATGACTTTCTGTGTAAGACAACGTGTCTCTTTCAGACATTTTTTGACAGGGAGGAAAAACCTGCCTGTACTAGATTTCAGCAGTATTTCTGAGAGAACACCTTATTTTGGGAGTTCCTACTCTCGCGGGTCATCACCCGCTCTATAATCAGAAGAAAGGAAAGGAGTTAGGCCCACGGGGCAAGACACAAGCAGGGCCGTTTATATATACTTGAAAAAAGAGTGAGCCTGTACCTTGCATTCTTTGTTTACTACACAATTTCGCTAAATAGTCAAACCCATTGATTTCAGTTTGAACAGGTATTTTATTTTAACCTTTTTATTTTCACTAGATTCTTATTTTTTGCAACTTTTTTAGTCGGAAAAAAACAAGTGTCTGGTCATATCAAAAATTCTAGACATAAATGTGCTATACAACATGTATTTACATAGGTCGTGCGTGACTTTTACCAAAAAGAAAAAACATCCAATACATATATCACATCCAATACATATATCACAATTAATATTCTCAATTTTAATCCTGAAAACTCTTAAAGCATCTATATCCAGTATCCCAAATCAATACAGGGGAAGCTATTATTTTATAAATCTTCTCGCTATTCACAAATTAAATTTGATTCATTATTCCTCTGTATTTTTATGTGCCATGTGTTGACGCGTTTCGAGTCCTGGGCGTTGAGTACCAGGAATCTCATCAGGGCATTTGAATTTTGACAGCAATGGTGATTTCTGTAAGGGTGTGTAACATAAAACGATTATTACAAGGGGCTCTTTTCTATCTCACCTTAAATTCACTATTCTCATTGTTTCTATTCAAGTTCTTTACCTGAGAATTCTTATTAATCTTCACCTTAGGGCAGAGGTCTTCAAACTTTTTTACTCTGAGCCCCCCCTAAGCAAAATGTTTTGAGGTCGGGCCCCCCTCCAAAACTTTATGGCAGGATTGGAGGAGTGGGAGGGACATGGAGGCGTGCAGGGAGCGGTGCTTATGAGAGGATTTCAGGAATACGTTTTCTATAGCTTATGAACCGCACTAAATATGAGACTTATAAAACAGAAAATGCATCAAACAAAAACAGATATCCCAAACAAACTGCTCCCCATAATTGGGGTGCTGTGAGCCCCTCACACTCTTTGACCCCAATGCAACTAATACCTGCTGTACTAATGATAACTGCAGTCCTGAGTAGCAGGCTATCTCCTCTGCATCTTTTACCTCTTCCCCACCATGACGGATCTTCAACTCTGTCCTAATGCATGAAAGGAAAATAAGCTTCGATGCCCCTTTTTTAAAGGTAGACAGTCATAACTGTGATGCAGTTGGGCCCCTCAAATCCCTGGGCCCCAGTCCTGCTGCATCTGCTCCTTAATGATAACCAGCAGTGGCCACTTACACACTTGGCAGCAGTACCAGCTTCACTAATGAATGCCCCTTTAAAAAAAAAGAAAACTTATATTGTCCCCTTCTTTGGGTATCTCTCTGAAGAAGCTTCCTCTGGCCATTTGTAAACACAAAAATGAGTCTGCATACAGTGCTCCCTATTCTGGGCCTACTCTTTGACAATATCTATGAATCTCGCTCCTTTCCTCCGTCTCTTGGACCATTACTGTGAGGCCCCAGGGATCGAGAGGATTAGGGCGCTGGATCTGAATGCAACCCTTCTGGCCTGCTACCTGCCACCCCATGGACTCAGCTTTCACAATGCCCCTGAATGGTTAATACTGACTTTGAGATGCCTCTGCCTGAAATCGAAGGGTGTGGTGGTAGTGCATAAAGTTAAAAAAGAAACCAGCCTTCTTAACAGCCAATAATTGATTGAGTCACTAAAAGCCAGGGCCACTGGAATTATGAGTTTCTGCAGCAGCAGCGTTTTCCACATAATTATCAGTTTACTGCATTTGCTACATAATCTGCAGATTTTCAACAAAAGAAAACTAGATTCTAGCTCAAACGGAACAAAAGTTACTTAACGCGTGACAAAATGTTCCAGAGCAGTGGAAGGCCCTTTGCAAAGATTGACTGGTAATCTTGTAGTTGCTTACTGCTGTATTTGGGTGTTAAACTGGTACTAATGGGGTGAAATATTTCCCCTGACAGGGTTACCTTGAGTTAAAATGACAAAATAATGAAGTAATGCTAACCACAAAATGTGGCGCATTATGCCACATAATTTACCTTTTCTTGCTGCATAATTTAGTCAAACCTGCCGCATAATATTGTCCTCTTCTGCTGAATAATTCCAGTGGCTCTGCTTAAAGCTTCATGGTGGCAAAGATCTATTCTTTTTGAGATGTAATGTAAGGGTGTTATCAGCTGAGATCTGGAATAGTGGAGACACTTACAAAAATGTCTGCATTAGATACAGTTTGATTAATTATTACTAAAAAGTATATTTTGTAAGAACTTGTTTTATCTCAATCACTGCATCATTTTGCAGCAGCCTAGCTTAGAGTATGTAAATACTGTTTTAAAATAATGACTTACATATTCACAGTGCTTTCTGCCACAGGCTGGGACCTCATAGCACTATAAACAGTGCCATTGGAATTATGCGGCGGAGAAGGCCAGATTATGCAGCATGGTTGACTAAATTCAGCAACAAGCAAAGGTGAATTATGCTGCATATTTTGTGATAGCATTGCTGCATTATTTTGCTATTTTTACACTTGTTAACACTGTCCTGGCCTTTATTGCCCCTCATAAGTATCACATTAACACCCACATATAGCAATAAGCAACAGAAAGGTGACCATTCAACCTTTAGAAAGGGCCTTCCACTGTGAGGTAACATGTGTTGCTGCATTTTTTTATCTGCAAATTATGCAGCAGATGATGGATTATATGGCAAATGCGGTAAATCCATAACTATGCGCTGTGAGTGCAGGGTGAGCGTGAAAGTGAAGGGTGAGAATGAGTGAGTTGTCTGAATGCAGAGTGCATTCCCAGACATTTGAAGTAAATCAGCATGTTATTGACGGGGTGTATGGTTTCAGATATAAGTTAAACTATTGCTATTATGGTATTAATCTGGGATCGAGGGTGGAGGAAATAAATAATGTGCTGATCGTGCAACAAACTTCCAGTCTTATGATTAGGATTGCCAGCTCATTATTTTGATGTCGCAGACGGTACAAAAATACACAGTCACCTAAAGCCCTATTTTCAGCACTTATCTGTGCGTACTTCGAAAAGCAAATATAAATAGAAAGCACTTTTAAATGTGTTGTAGGGCTGCCTGAATGATTCATGAATGAAAATAAAGGGAACAGACAAAGTCAGATTACAAATGAATACATACTTTTTTATTTAAAACCCTGTTTATTGTCAAAACAAGGTCTTTGCAGGCTCTTTAAACATACATGGTGGGCATTTTTCTATTGGCAACCCTTTTTTATATTCCTTTTCATGAAATGCATTTTCACACTACAGCAGTAAATTTAAAATACAAATGTAAGGAATAGGCAGAGTCGGGGCCCAGGGGGTACTGGAAACAGAAATAAAAACTAAGCCTCGGTAACTAGTTTCTAAAGGTATGCAAATGGTCCTTAAAGACCTGTGAAAAACTCGGGCATGCCGGAGTCTTAATAAGACTCCAGACACTGCCCAGCGGAGCCCCCAGCAGCACACTCACTGACCTCCGGCCCCAGGGCACTCTGAGGGCTTCGGAGTAAATGAAGACAGCCTGGAAATGCAGCAAATAAACATCGCCGCACTTCCAGGCGTCTTCATTTACATGTGCTTACAGAGGCCTTTGCGCCCCCCTGGGATCCCATCCACGCCCCCCCAGGGGGGCGCGCCCCACACTTTGAAGACCTCTGCCTTAGGGTATACGCTTCACCAAGAGACGTTTATTCTCAATCACTAAGGATTCTATTAAAAACAGAGAGCACTATCAGTATTGTGCATTCTTTACTGCTACATTTTAATATTTCTTTTCTCGGCAGTTGTCTCCTACCTTGTCTTTGTCTTTTTATAAGGCAATTGCATCTAGTTTCCTGTAAATAATGAAAATACTTAATCATACTTTTATAGGTTACGATATTTGTCATGCTTCATTACCCTATATTGAGGCTTCAGCTTTTTGGCCGATACTTTGGCCCTTTTTCATCGCAAATAGTGGTTTTGGAAAAGGACATTCAAGGTTTTCAAGGAGGTGCCAATTCTTCAATACAATTTGTCTGAACTTATTTGTATCGGGACTAAACGTTGATACACAAACTAATCTGTCTAAAGGTTTTTTATCTTTTACCTGAAGGAGGTTTTCACGAGGTGTGAATCTTGCTCTTTTTATTGAGTGTTTCAACAGCTTTTTTGGATATCCAAAACCACTATTTGCGATGAAAAAGGGCCAAAGTATCGGCCAAAAAGCTGAAGCCTCAATATAGGGTAATGAAGCATGACAAATATCGTAACCTATAAAAGTATGATTAAGTATTTTCATTATTTACAGGAAACTAGATGCAATTGCCTTATAAAAAGACAAAGACAAGGTAGGAGACAACTGCCGAGAAAAGAAATATTAAAATGTAGCAGTAAAGAATGCACAATACTGATAGTGCTCTCTGTTTTTAATAGAATCCTTAGTGATTGAGAATAAACGTCTCTTGGTGAAGCGTATACCCTAAGGTGAAGATTAATAAGAATTCTCAGGTAAAGAACTTGAATAGAAACAATGAGAATAGTGAATTTAAGGTGAGATAGAAAGGAGCCCCTTGTAATAATCGTTTTATGTTACACACCCTTACAGAAATCACCATTGCTGTCAAAATTCAAATGCCCTGATGAGATTCCTGGTACTCAACGGCCAGGACTCGAAACACGTCGGCAAGTACTTTTAGAAAGCTGGCATTTTCTTGCCTTTGCAATTTGGTGCCTGCAGCCTGTCCCTGGTCATATGACTGGGTGGAGTTGGCAGTTGGGCTTTGTGTATTCCTCCTAGAAAGCTGCACACAAAGGGAGCTTAGGTGTGACTGTATGGGCAATCACTGGTAGGATGGGAAGAAAGAGCTGGGCCCAGCATCACTTACATCTGGCTAGGCTGGATCCTGTCTCCACACAAAGGGCTGCATACTTCTTGTAGTTAGTCTGTAGCCAGAGCCAGGAAGGCAGTGCATCTGTGCACTTCAAAATCATGCCTCTAGATGTTTCTCCCCAATTTAAAGGCACAACTGTGTATAAAAGAAGGACCTCTGACACAACCACTCCAGTATACTTCTGGAACTGTGGATACACTGCCAGGGAGAAGGACTGCTGTGCTGCAAGAAGGACTGCCACTCTGCTGGACTACTGCTCTGAAGGACCTGCTGCCCTGCTATGCTGACCTCTTGCTTGGGTTAGTAGAAATGGACCTGCATCTCTTAAATCCAGGACCCAGAGTGACTCCAAGGGCTAGTTGACTGGCCTCCTGATTAGAAGTTTCAGGGACTTAACAGGCTGCCAGCCACCATGCATCTGCACCTTGACTCTGCCATCTGAGAGTTTTACCTGTCAAGTGGTGCCACCCCAGTACTGGACTCTTTGAAGTGCCAGCCTCTGTGGATCCAGCCAAACAAGGCATCTCCTCTGCTGCACAGTGCAAACCTGAGCAAAACTGACACTTCTCCCCTGCTGCGTGGATTGGACCCATAGCAAAAACTTGCATTGCTGTCACAGCCCGCATCACCCTGAGAACCACTGGTGAACGATACATCCTCAGCGCAGACCCTCACATCTCTTGTCGATGGCAGCCTCGACGATGACACAGGACTCCACATCGCAGCTTTACAGCTCTTCAGAACCGAAGCATCGCCCTGAGTGCGCACCACATTCCCGCCCTCTGGACATCGCATTGCAAGCCCTCGTCGACGGGATCCTCGACGTTGATGCAACAGGATCTTGTGCCACAACTCAGAAACGACGCATCACTTTGGATAACCAATGCATCTTGGATGCAGATCTACACAACACTCTGCAAACCAGGATTTAAGGTTCTCTGTTCAGCGGACCTAACTGGATCCTGTAGCTGGCCCGTGCTCCATCAAAGTTGGCCTGAGCTTGTGACTTTGTCCCAAATCCGGTGCGACCATATATGCACAGTTGGCCCTTTATACCTTTAGGCACTATTTTGGAATGCAATCTTTAAAATTTAATATTCCGGTTCTACTGATTGGATTTTTGTCATTTTGTTCTTGTTATTTATTAATTAAATTAATATCTATTTTCCTAACCTTGTGTGGGGTCTTTTTTGTGTGGTGTTTTCAATGTTTTACTGTTTGAAGTGCTGCACACATATTTTACACATTGCCTCTAAGTTAAGCCCTGTGTCAAGCTACCAGGAGGGTTGAGCACAGGTTAATTTGGGGTTTGTGTGTGCCTTACCTCGACTAGGATTGTGGTTGCTGCTTGACCAGGGCTCACATCCCAGTCAACCAGGTACAGAATTTCTAACACTATTCTAACTCCAGTCCTACAAACATTGGGGGAAGTGCTTATAATTGGAACGGGGTCACATTTACCATTCAAACTCCAGTCCACTAAACATCCATAATAGACATATAAAAGGGAATGGGACTTCTTACAATTCGAACTCCATTCCTTCAAAAACTGGGGTGATTGTGTGCAAGGGGGAGCACATTTACTATTGCAACTACATTTCAACAAATATTAAGCAATTCAGGATGGCACAATTACTAATAATATCAAATATAGGTGTATTTTTTGTTGTTTCAACTAATATCAATGTTAAAAAATATAGTTTATTAAAATACAGTTTATTTAATAATGTTTCTATTATTGTTGTAGTATGTATGTTTTTGCTATATTAGATGAACATATCTTCTGTTAGTTTTTCATAATATTGTTTTAAATTATTATTATTTTTTTGGGACAGATTCTTTTAAGGGTTTGGATGGGTAGTGTTTTGGTTTTAAAAATGTGTGAATAAATAAAATTTGGTTTATATTTGTGATTGTTTTCCTATAGAGTTTTGAATAATTGAGGGTCTGATTCACAAAAATGCGTTTGATAAATGATAAATAGTACTACAGGAGGACTCTTTTACATACTTTAACATGCTTTTGTGAATTGGCCTCGCAAATGTCAAATCCCTGTTAATAGAATAGCAATAGGTAACCTATTGGAACCTGTGGCGGGTGAATCCAATTTCACAATTTTGGGGGATTTTAACTTTCATCTGGAGGCCCTCATAGATAGAGAATCGATAGCCCTCATCTCGGAATTAGAGGCATTAGGATTCTCCCAAAAAGTGAGGATGCCTACTCACTCAGCTGGGCACACATTAGATGGTCTGTTTTCAAACAATGATCATATCTCAATAAGGACGATTCTTCCCTTGACATGGTCTGATCATTGTGCGGTACTATTTCACATCAGGATACTACAGCCCATCTCTATGCACACCAGCTCTACCTCCTCTAAACAATTCAGGGCCTGGAGTGGCATTAACCAAGCCCATCTTAGACAACATCTAATAGATTCCCAATCAGAGGCTGTGCCCGACCCTGAACTAGCCTCCACTAACTACACAGAATGGCTCCAAAATGCATTTAGCAAACTAGTACCTTACAAAACAGCCTCCAAAAACAGGAAGACTCCCTCAGCGCCATGGTTTACCGAGGCACTCAGATTGGAGAAACAACACAGTAGGAATCAAGAAAGACGCTGGCGCCATGAATATGACAACTCGGAAAAAACACGCTATAAAGCGGCTCTGACAAAGTATAAACGTCTTATAATCATAGAAAAAAGTAACTATTATACCAGGAAAATAGAAACAGCACAAAATTCCACTAAACAACTGTTTCAGGTAGTATCCAATCTGGCAGGGCCAGTGATGAATTCCACTAAGGAGGCGTCTCAATCACTTTGTGACTCCTTAGCCAGCTTTTTTCAAGACAAGGTGGGCCAAATCTATTCCAACTTTTACTCTCCTCCGGGGGACTTGAATCAACTAGCTGACAACAATAGGAGTAGAGACTCCCCCAGCTTCATGGAATTCAGGCCAGTGCCGGTGGAACAGGTCATTGATCTGGTCAACACAGTCAAATCAGGCTCTCCGTCTGACCCATGCCCCCCATCAGTCCTAAAAATGATCCCGGACTTGATAAGCGCTAATCTAGCGAGCATTTGTAATTCTATGTTTTGCTCAGGCACCTACCCTTCCATATGGAAAAAGGCCATCATTCAGCCATTGTTAAAGAAAAACAATCTCGACCCAGGAGAGACCAAAAATTATAGGCCAATCGCACGTCTACATTTTCCAGCGAAAATTTTTGAAAAAATCATGAACATCCAGCTAGCGCAGTTTATAGAAGAGAATAAGCTGTTAGATGACACCCAATTTGGCTTTAGGAAAGGCCATGGCACGGAGACTGCACTCATCAAAGCATCAGATGAGATCAAAATGGTGCTGGATAGAGGAGGTGCCGCAGTCCTGGTGCTTCTGGATCTATCAGCAGCTTTTGACACGGTTGATCATGCCACCCTGATCAACCGTGTCTCAGCCATAGGCATCGGGCGAAAGGCCAAAGCCCTTCTGTCCTCTTTTCTCTCCAATCGGACCCAGTCAGTCAGTATGGGTGATTATGACTCATCAGTTTTCTCTCTACCCTGTGGAGTTCCGCAGGGATCGTCGCTAAGTCCAACTTTGTTCAACGTATATGTGACGGACTTAGCACGAGTAATTAAATCCTTTGGAATGAGCCTCACGTCTTATGCCGATGACACGCAACTGGTGCTTGCGGTGCACAAAGACGGGGAGGCAGTGGCGGCTAGCTTTCATGATGGCATGTTGGCCATTAGCTCATGGATGGCAAGCAATTGCCTCAAATTAAATTCAGATGAGACCGAGGTAATGGTCTTTGGTAACCTTGCCCCTGGATGGTCTCCGACCTGGTGGCCAGCTGAACTGGGATCACTCCCCACCCCTGTCAAGAAGGCCAGAAACTTAGGCATTATATTTGATGAGAGCCTATCCTCAAACAGCATGTCAACGCAGTGGTCTCCTCATCCTTTTATGTCTTAAGGATGATAAGGAAATTACTACCTTTCCTTCCGACTTGCACTGGTAAAACACTCATCAGTGCCCTAGTTATGTCAAAAGTCGACTACTGCAATGGCCTTTTAATCAATGCCCAAGAAAATGCTCTGAATAGGCTGCAACTGATACAGAATGCAGCCGCCAGGATACTGTCAGGTACTCCAAAGTTCAAGTCAATTTCTAATGTGGTGCGCCAGCTACACTGGCTGCCCATAAAAAGCAGAACTAAATTTAAAGCGATATGCATTGCCTACAAGGCAGTTCACGGTAAAGGACCTGAATACCTGAAAAAAGCTTTTCTGGCATACGCGCCCAGCAGAGCCCTGCGCTCGGCAGATGCCAACCTTCTGATCGTCCCCAGAACTAAGAAAGTTAACTGGGGTGACAGAAGATTTATAGTGGCCACGGCTAAACTATGGAATCTGCTCCCCCTACAAATTAAGACAAGTCCCACTTTGCTATCTTTCAGAAAACAAGTAAAAACCTGGTTATTTGAGCAATAAGGGGCCCCCTCCGCTTTTTCCTTACAGTCCATAGCGCCGAGACACCCACAGGTATTTGTGCGCTCTAGAAATTGTTAACATAACATAACATCACATAGAAGTGTAAAGAATGCACAGTCCTTTCTATTTGTATAATTGTATATGAACATTAACTGAATATTCTTATTTTATTCACATTCTGATATTTTGAGGCCAATTCACAAAGGCATGTAAAAGTATATAAAACGTACTACAGGAGTACTTCTTTAGGTACTCCTAAATGTCTTTGTGAATATACCTCAATACATTTAAATTAATGAGAACAAACTAATTGTGCTTATGTTTTAAATATAATATTGGGGTACATATTTTTTAAAATTTTTATTAATGCAATTTGTGCAGTAAATGGGTGACGAGTTTGTATAGTGGGATTCAATGGGTAGTGCTTTAGTATTTGGATGATTAATATTTAGGGGTTTAAAAAGTCATTAATGCAGTTATGAAGTATTATTTAGAAATATTTTTAGAAATGCATTTAATCAGCATTAACAAATCTGGTTCAATAGTTAATTTTGAAGTTATATATACATTTTTGTTGATTAAAAAATTCGTTTTATTGCGTTTCTTTCTATATGTGTGCATGGCTATGTTTTTAATGGTTCATCTTTTAGTTATTCAATAATTTTATATGCATCCAAATTTAGTACAAAGAATTAATTTTAATTTGAGTTAATACATAATTTAAAACACAAATTATAGAATAATTACATTTTTGAATAATATTTGCAAAACTAGTTTTAAAAATTTGTTGTAGGAATCAATTGAGAATACTAAATGTAAACCCTCTGAATATTTGGATTTCCTTTCAATCAGATCCCCTAGAATATATGAACTTTACCCAGTGTTAGTGGGACTGGAATTAGAATAGTAAATATGCATTATTATTTTTACATATGCACTTTCACCAGTGTTTATGATTGTATTTATAATAGTAATTTAGACACCCATCCAAATATCTTTTTTTAATTCACTCAATGTATGTGGGATTGGAGTTAGAAAAGTATATTTGACCGCCCAAAATATATGTACTTTCCCCAATGTTTGCTGATTTGGAATTAGAATACTAAATCTGACATCCCTCAATAACACAATTTCCAAAAGTTTGTTGGACTTGGAATAGTAGTTTAGACCAACCCCCCAATAGATGCACAGTTCCCCAATGCTTGTGGGATTGGATTTGAAATAGCACATGTAACACCACACGCCTACCAGTATATGCACTTTCCACAATTTATGTACATTTCCCACAATGTGTATGGGACTGGATTTTAAATTGTAAATTTGAATCCCACACGAGTGATGTGTTTTCTTAAATGTTTGTAGAATTGGAATTAGTACATTAAAGTAGCTGTGTTTTGTTTGGTTTTCACCTATTTATTTAAAACATTTTAAATAAAAGGGTTATCATATTTGTGAAACAGATTAATATGTTAGCATATTAGTAAAAGAATATTTATGCTAAGTTTTAATTTTTTAATAGCTAATCCATTTATTTTGGATTTATGAATCTTTATTTCAAATTGTTGTATTATGAAGTAATATCAGTCATTCACTTTCTGGAACAGCCCACATTAAAGCCACTGTGTATTTGGAGTGTCATTCAATGACATATGTAGTGCTATTGGTATACGAGAGCTTTCATTTGCATAGTTGTGTATGCAGGGGGGTTCTTTTCTCAGCAGCAATGCCTGAGACCTGCTCTGCTTCCACAACTTTCAGTAGAGTGGCATGCCTGCTTTGGGCTGCTTGTGAAAGCCATTAGCACTTTCGTTCTACAGACCATGTTCGGGTCTGCTCCAGACAGTAAAAGCCCAACTCATCACCTTGTGATGCCGTGGCAGGTATATTGCAGGCCTCCTGTAAAATCCCCATTCCGTTTTTTGCAATGCAGAGGCAGCCTACTATTTTGGTGCCCTAAAGAGAAAATATTCTTCCTAAGTCATCAGCATTCCTCAAAGTATTTGTCTTCTTTCTGCACCTTAGATAAATGTAGAGAGCTACCCGGCCTCTTCCCCACGATACACCCACCACATCACTCCCTCGGCTGGGCGCTCCCCGAGGAGATAAATAAAGGGGCGTACGGTCGCTCGAGGCCTTCGCTCACACAGTATCACTGAGTGCATGTCTGTTCTGTGCAGTGCCGCTCCGCAACTGACTAGGCCTCACCTAATGTCCTGCATAGGGCACACTACACTGGCGACAAGTGGTGGTTCGGCCCCGCGCACCCCACCACTGCAGGAGGCACCTGTCCGGTGTACCTCCCGTCCTCGACCGCCATCCTGTTAGCAGGTCCAAGCAGTGGCCCACGCCCAATACTGCCCTTGGCTGTGGTCCTCCACTGACATCATGCCGCAGAGACTTCAGCGCCCCTGTGGCCCCCGATGTTGCCCTACCTACTGGCGGCTGCATCCCTGCAGCCCCACCTAAGCACTGCTGGACGTTCCTGTGGCCGGGTGCGCTGCAGCCCCGACAGTAATGGAGGCACCCTGCCAGGCCTGTGCCGCTCCGCGTGGGCTGAGCGTTGCGGCCTGCTACGACCTCGACAAGCCCTGGTGGGTGGAGCCTGCACCAGCGCTCCCGCTTCGGATCCCCAAAGCCACGACCAATGCCAGGAGCCTCAGTGGCCTACTGCAGTCGTATTCGTGGCCTGACACGTGGCTCTGCCTCACGCCTCCTGTTCCTGCATGCTGCATGTGTTCAATCAACAAACAGAGGACAAACTGTAAGTTCCTGGACTGTGGGCCTGAAAAAGAAGGGGTAGTTACCTGCACTGTGGTGCCGCAACACAACCATGGGGTGAATACTCGTCGCACACGCACATGAGTCAGGAAAACAGTGCAAGGTCAAGGAGGGTTGCGGTCATCTCATAGTACACACACCTCTCCAGAGACATTAGCAGGGTGCAGCAGTACAAAGACACAAGCTTTACTGTTAGGCACCTACAACCCGATGCCATTGGCCTGAAGACTGCATTGTGGAGAAAGTAACATACGCCATTATGAGTGACCAAGATCAGTGCCAAGCCCCAGCGCACCTGAACACTGCTCATGCACTGCACATGCCTCAGTGACGCCACTTACACCATTCAGCAAACTAGCTGATCCCACGACAGCAGCACCTAAGTTGCGTTCATGGCTGGGGCGTTTAAAACACTACTTTTGAGGCACCAGAGACACATACGGTGCTGTCAAAAGGTCTATACTCATGCATTTCAGAGGCACTGAACTATACAAACTCTTCAAAACCCTGCCAGATACAGGAGATGATGCGCATTTTGCTGCAGCTGTCACAGCGCTCAACAAACACTTTGACCCACAAATCAACCCAGGCTTTGAATGATTCAAATTGCTACAAGCTACGCAATTAGACACCGAGTCAGTAGACATGTTTTATGCACGACTGAGAAAGCTAGCGAGCATGTGCACTTTTCATTAAAGAGGGAGGAGATTAGAGCGCAATCATTCAGGGGTGTCGGCGTATAGTACTCAGACGACTGATACTGCAGTAGCTTGGAATCCCTCTGGACGACATCTTGGTGTTAGCTCGTTCCCACGAACTGCCAAATACAAGAGCAGAAGAAATGGAAGCTGCACTCAGCAAACCACCTGCAATGCCAGCCCCTTCAAAGGCTCCCAGCGTCAAAATAGAAAGAGTCGAGACAATCCAGCGAAGGCCAGGCCCTTCACGACAGTTTACTCTTCAAGACAAATCGGTACCTGTGGCAACTGTGGCCTTGGGCACAAAACCCCAGGGATATGCCCCTAAAAGGGAGAACCTATTCAAATGTGAGAAGGCGAACCAATACGCGATAGTGTGCCGCAGTGCAAGACCATGTGTTAACGCCAGTAGACCAAGGAATAAAGCGGAAAAAATCTGGTAACTGTCCCTTGAAGACACCGCTGGAGAGGAAGGACTTGGCTGCTGTGAAAACGAGGCCAACGCAGAGGAGAAGGTCTTCGTAGTGTTGTTCACAAGAGAAGACCGACTCCAATGTATATAGTGCAGATCGCCAACACCACAGTGAGGGCGCTTAATGATACAGTGGCGTCTGTAAACATCATGGACTCCGATCAATATGAGAACCTGTCACTGCGGCCACAGCTTTTCCCCACCAAGGCGAAAATCTACACTTATGGAGGTACCAAGCCACTATCCCTCTGAGGAGTCATCGAAGTATATGTCACTCATAGGAAGCATACCACGAGAACTAAGTTTCAAGTGACTGTAGGAAAAAAAAGGCACATTGCTAAGCTGTAATGCAGTAGAAGACTTAGAACTGGTGTTCTTTGCCAACCAAGTGCATGATTCCCATGCTGACTCCATGCTGGACGAGTTTCCACAACTGTTCAAGGGTCTCGGAAAGCTTTAGGGCAAGCAAGTAAAGCTACGCATAGACCGCTCAGTCAAACCCATCACGCTGAGGCATCGAAGGGACCTGTTCCATCTGAGGCCCGAAGTTGAGCGTGAATTGCAGGTGCTGGAAGATCTGGGTGTTATTGAGAAAATAACCGGCCCCACACTGTGGGTGTTGCCATCACGCCATTTGCCGTGCGAGCCACATAACCCAGATGATGAACAACATCATAGCTGACCTCAATGGAGCAAAGTGGTTCTCGAAGTTGGACCACAATGCTGGGGACCACCAACTGGAGCTAGCCCCTGAGAGCCGATACATAACAACCTTTTCCACTCACATCGGGCTTCGTCAATACAAGAGGTTAAGCTTTGGTATTTCCTCCATGGCAGAACTATTCCAAAATGCATTAAGAGAAATACTCTCAGGGCTGCTCGGCGTCATCAATTTGAGGGATGCTATACTGTTATACTCTAACACCCTAGAAGAACATCATTTTCTCCTGTGGAACACTCTGCAACGCTTAGCAGAGTGGTCTGACACTCCACAAAAGCAAATGCTCATTCTATCGAGACTCAATAGAATTCTTTGCTACATTTTCTCCAGAGACCTACGAGTTGACCCACGGAAGGCCATGGCCATCAGAAATGCCTCGATCCCACAAAATCCAACAGAGGTGCGCAGTTTCCTGGGCATGGCCACATACTGTGGGAGGTTCATTCCTAACCATGATACCTTATCCAAGCCTCTGCGCATCCTCACCAGATCAGGAGTAGCCTGTGACTGGAACAAAGAGGCCGACAGAATCCAGAACCCCCTGCTACACAAGGTCACCATGGCATATTTCCACCCCCAAAGAAAGACAGCTGATTGTTGATGCCAGCCCTGGGGCTCATGCAGGAATGCACCAACCAGGAGAGGGTATCTGTAGCGTAGGCTAGCCGATCGCTATCAGACACAGAAACGTACTATGCAAAGATAGAGAGGGGAGCCCTAGCCATCAGATGGGCCTGCCAGCATCTTCACCTGTACCTCTGTGGCCAGGAGTTCAAGGTAATTACAGAACACAAACCCCTCATTCCACTCATCACTGGTGCGACCTGTTTGGACCCCCCCCCAGGATTGAGAAGTGGGCAGTACAGTTTAAAGCATATACATTTGAACTGATCTATCGTCCAGGCACCAACAACCCGGCCAACTACCTGTCACGTCACCCGGTCCCTTCTGAACATGCACTAAGCAGCGTGGAGGAGGAAAAACCAGAAGATTTTATTTGTATGGTCATACAGAATGCATCACTCGAAGCGCTGACCATTGAGGAGATCAGAGAAGCAACTGAACGGGACGAGAACCTGATGCGAGCCAAGGCGGCCCTGGCTCAAAGGCATCCAGTAGGTATAGACGGATCACGGTCACTGACGTTCGAACATCAAGCAGCACGACAACAACTCTGGGGGGTCAGGAATGAGCTCAGCATAAGCCAATATGGCCTCCTGCTGAGGGGCCAGCTGATTGTAGTGCCAAAGGATCTATGGAGCCGAGTAATCGACTTGGCGCATCCGGTACATCAAGGAACTGTGAAGGTGAAAGCTTGCCTGCACATAAAGGTGTGGTTCCACGGAAGGATGCCCTCGTCGATGAGGCGGTGCGGACTTGTCACGCTTGTGCCATCACCAGAGGAGACCAGTTGCCCGCACCAGTGATAACAGAAGACCTGTGCCGGGAACCATGGTCCAAAATCAGTATCGACTTCAGTAGCTTCTCCAATGGATGGATCACCGTAGTCATGATAGACTACCACACTAAGTTCCTGGTAGTCGAAGTGGTGCCATCCACAGCATTTGCACATGCCAAAACAGTGCTGGACAGGACATTTGCAGTATTCAGACTACCAGATGAGGTGAAGTCAGACAATGGGCCACCATTCCAAGGACATGAATTCAAGACTACCTCGCCTCCCTCGCCATCAAACACAGAAGCATCACCCCGCAATGTCCGCAAGCCAACAGGGAGGAGGAGAGATTCATGAGGACTCTGAACCGAGCCCTCCAGATCGGGGTAGACCGTGGAGATGATGCAGCGACATATTTACACCAAATCTTAAATGCTTACCACCAGACTCCACACAGCACAACTAACTGTCCTCCGGCTCACCTGCTATTTCAGAAACCTGCCGATCCAGAGTGGCGGACGGCCAGCATTGACATAGAGGCAACCCAGGCCAAGCGAGTGATCACCAACCGCAAGGCCAGTATCCGTTGGAGGGCGCTAAATTCATCATTGCAAGTGGAATCCACAGTCATCATCAAGGCCAGATATCCAGGTTGGAAGTTCAGGACCCCGTATGAACCCAATATCTGGACAGTGGTCAGGATGGATTGTACCATGATGACTGTGCAGAGGGTTAACCGCACCGTCACAAGAAACATCTCCTGGTTCAAGGACGTAGCGGATGCCCCAGATGAAAGGGAGAATGAAGCCCAGGACACACCTGGAGCACCAGATACCACCCTGGTGATACCTGCATACAGGGAAGGGGAAGTACATACAGGATCACCTGCAGTGAGGCAATCTCCTGAAAACAGCCTAAGAAAGGTACTCATCAGTGACTAGCTGAGTGACTTCTCTGCTGTGTGGTTGGGCAGCTGCCGTGCAACGAAATGTCTTGCGTCATACACACACTTCCTGGAACGCGAACGCGAACGAGAGATACTCGATACGGAGATCAGCCAGGAGGCTGCACCGCCTTGTTTCTACCAAGCCGGGTTGAAGCGCGAAAACGTGAAACTGGGAACGTGAAGTTGGAAACCTTCTACTGGCGAGCGCGTACTCGTCGCTGGAACCCCCGGGGGGAAGGCCCCCGCAACCAGGGAGGCGCTGGGACCGTCTCACCTGCTAAGTATAATAGCCTCGACTAGGGGCTACTCTAAAAGTCAGAATCACGGCCAGCCAGACACCCCACAGCAGAGGTAAGTGCTTTCTGGCTTATATGGAAAGCTATTAATGCTTGTTTTTAAATGTCCTTAATCCTTAGCAACGCCAGAGAGCAGTTTGGAAAGGGCAAAAGTGGTGGCGGTAACCAGTGACGGCAATCAGTGGAGGAATTAAGTAATTGAGTGGAGGTAAGGAAGTGGAGTATCCATAGGCTTGACGCAATCTGCCCTATATCTTCACTCCACTCACCCTCACCCTTTCAATCTTCAACGGTACACGACACGCGACACAGTAGGAGTCCCCTACAGATGGCACCAAAGAAGCCAAAAACAAACAAAGCAAGAAAAGACCTCCCAACACCGAATAATGAGTTAATGGACGAAAATGGGTCCCTAGTAGAGAGCATGGATGGTTTGGAGGAGAATGCTAAGAATGCGCGCAAGAAAACCACAAAGAAGAAATTGACACTCGATAAATCGCAAGTCAGTGTGAAAGGGGGGCCCTTGTGTCAAAATCGATAAAGGATTTTGTGGGCAAACACTTCAAGAAGATACCTACGCCCCTGAAAACTTAAGTCTATGATAAAGAACTGACAACGGCACAGGAAGTTAATGAATACTGTGCCTCAAGCCTAGAAGAATCATTAATTAACCAAAGTAACCTAAGCCAAATTAATCCCAATCTGGAACCAAGACTTTCCTCTTCCTCAAGGATATTTTCTATGACCGGTGCCGACGAAGTAGAATATGAGGAGAATGCCTCAAAGGAACTGCGAGATCAGAAAGACATTACGGAATCGGATACAAGGACTAAATCAGATAAAAGCATGGTACATTCGGTGAATCAAGGCACCAAGTCGTTAGAAGAATTGGTGCGCAATAGTACATTGGGCTTAGATATATCCGCAACACCCTCAGCCTCAATGCTGGACATAATGTTAATGTTGCAAAAAACCCTGCAGGGCCTGTTAGAAGTTACATTGTTAAATAATAACATCTTAAACTCCCATGAAATTTTTCTTTAAAAAATTGTGGGAGAACTACAGGGGATCAGGGGTCTAATGCCATCTGTGGTTAGACCGGTGCCCGATACCTCTATTTAAGGTAGTGCAGGGGAATCAGTGCAAATGAATAATCCACATGATGTGTATATTTCTAGATGTCCAATGTTAATTAGGAGACGGGAGATCACCCCTGGTATAGGCGCCCTAACACAAGGTATTATTTAAGAAGACAAACTCAGCAAAAGGGAAAACAAAAGGGTCCAAAGAAAGGAAGGGACAAGGGAGTTGGGCCTCAAGAAACATCACAAGAAAGAGGAACTTCCCCAAATAATAGAAGGAAAAGGAGGAATCTAGAGAGCCCATCGAATATGACACAGGTGGAAACAGGGGGAAAAGGGTCCAACAAAAATTCACTCGTAAAGTAAATAGGGAGGATAAAATGTTGGAAACATGGGTAAACCCGCAGGGAGGGAAAGAACTCCCAAAGAATCCAGCAAGGGGTGGAAGAATACCAAAAATACCAATTGCAAAGAAGGATAAGTTGGGAAAGGAAAATTTGGGTACAAAAGTAACACAATTTAGTGGCAAAAAGTGGTTATACTTTGAACCCTCTGAAGTAGAGAAGGGGAGGAAAAAGCTAAGAAAGATTACACCCTTAAATCGTTCCCAACTCTTATTTTCATTCTCAAAATGCCCCAGCCTGAGAGAAATTGGGTCAAAAGACCTGAGGCAGGTAGGATTCAGCCTCAATAATAAAGGCAAGGAATTTACAAAGGTCGAAGTCTACTCAGGGCTGGTGAAGGCGGTAATTCTAAAAGCCAAAAAAGAGATATTAAAAGAAGGAATAAGGCTAATACCAGAGGCAGATTTGGAAGGGGTAAACCAGCTTGGCAGTGCCTTTCTCAAATGTCATGCAGGCCTGGGGAAAAGGCAAGTGAGATTGATAGCAGGGGCATGCGGGGAAAGAGCAAATATCAACATAGCGGTGGAGAACTCGGAGCCCAGTAAAAGCTGGGGTAATTGGAGCCCAGGAGATAGCTATATAAGCACACCCTCGTGGGTCCTGAATGAGTCTGGTCATCTCAGTGATATTGATTAGGGAAGTGGGTTGTCGTATAGCCTAAAAATAATACTTTGGAATATAAATGGGTTTACAGGGGAAACAAAAGTTGGAAGCATAAAATATGTTTCACTGCAGGCAGATATTATTTGTCTGCAGGAAACATGGCTATGCGACTACACCCCGGTAATCGAAGGGTTTGTACAACTTCATAAACCTGCCTGTAAAAAAAGATTTGGGCGGCCATCCAGGGGGATTATGACACTTATCTCCACCAGGATCGTGAAAAAAGTGAAGTTAATAAATACATCATGCAAATGGGTGTTGGTTAGTGAGATAGCTCTACTGGTTTCTGAAAGATTGAATGACCTCTTGATTCTGGTGAATATCTACATACAATGGGGTTCTCAAGAGGAGTATGAAATGGAAATGGGGCTATTTAAGGAGGTTATGAATTCTTTAAGTGAAAAGTATGAAAACGATTTGATGGTCATCATGGGTGATTTCAACCACAAACTAAATCCCCAAAAACTAGACCCTTGGTTGAAAGAAATCATAAATGCTTACGATATAATGCCAGCAGTCTTTCCCATTTGTACCACGAATAGGCAAGATGAAGCCCTTGGGTAATTCTTAGGATCAAAGGTGTTATTTAGTTTAAATGGCAGGATGGAATCTGACCATCCAGCAAAACATACCTTTAGAATAGGTAATCAACACTGTCCCATAGATTTTGTGTTTATACACGCATGGAACTATGCCATTGTAAAAAAGTTTAAGGTAATCCGGCGTAAAGAAAGTGATCATAATGCCCTGTATTGTGAACTAATAAGGGGGCCCATAAGCCATTGCGAAAGAGTCCTCCCCCAAAATATGTCATACCCAAAATGCCTGTCCACAAAATTAACAGATGAGTACTTAGTGAAATTGGCAAGTTTCCAACAGAACTTAAATATGGAGGATGCCATAGATCAGAAAGTTTCATGGTTTGAGGACAAAATCGAACAGGTTGTACAATGCCTTAGAGTTGACCTAAAAAGGAAGGAAAAGGATACTAAAGACACACAATCCAGCCAAAGAAAGCAAGTAAGTTGGTTTGACTCTGTGTGCAAGGGAAAAAAAGGATAATACGGAGAGTAGAAAGATGCTTGAGGATAAGGTATGACCAGGAGAGTCTTACTAATCTAATTAAACTAAGGAAAGAATATAAAATGTTAGTAAGGTCCAAGAAGAGGATATTTAAAGAAAAATGTTGGGATAATCTATTGGAAACAATAGAAACAAAAAATTTTAAAGGTTTCTGGAAGTTGATTCAGGACGCCTCGGGTCGGACCCCAGCAACCATGAGCTGTGTAGTCGATGAGGCAACCTGGGAGGAGTACCTAGGCCAACTATATGAGGCAAGTAATGTGCCCGTAATAAGTAAGGAAAAAGCCCACTGGGGAAGGGCAGTAAAAGAGTTAAAGTCATCCTTCTCGATAGAAAAAGTGAAGGATACTATTAGGACGCTAAATCTAACTCGCGCTGCAGGGCCAGATAACTTACCCGCCGTTATAATTAAAACTCAGCGAAACTGGTGGGCACAATTCTTATCCCAGATGTTCTCAGCTATCCTAGATTCAGGCATTATCCCAAAATCCTGGAAGGGGGCTGTGATCAGACCACTACATAAGAAAGGCGACAGGAAGGACCCTTAGAATTACAGATTGATTAATCACCTGGATATTAGAGTGAAGGTTTTCTCTAAAATAATTCTTGGCAGATTGAAGGATTGGGTGGAGCAACAGTCGATCGTGCCAGTGGAACAAGGAGGTTTTAAGGAGGGTCACTCTACTATTGACCACTGCTTCGCCTTATGGGCAGTGGCTCAGAAGTCCATGGAGCAGCAAGGTAGATTATACTGCTGCTTTGTTGACTTTCGTGCGGCTTTTGACCTAGTGGATAGGGAGTGCCTTTGGGAGTCTTTAAGAAGCTATAATGTTCCGGATTTGCTCCTAGTAATAATCCAGGAGTTGCATAGTCAGAAATGGGCCCAGGTCATTAAAGATACAATGGGTGGCCTGACACCTGAAATAGCGATTAATAATGGCCTAAGACAGGGTTGCGTACTGGCCCCGCTTCTCTTTGCTATTTTTCTTGCAGACCTGCCTTCTTTTTTGATGACTGATAGAAGTGCAAGCCCGAAAGTGAATGGGAAGCATTTGTCCTGTCTACTGTATGCAGACAATTTAGTAATTCTTGATCAGACAGAGTTGGGTCTGCAAAGGAAGCTAAATGCTTTCAGCACATATTGCGCAACTAAACGTCTTACAGTGAACATGGATAAAGCAAAAATCCTGTACTTTGGGAAGAGAGATCAAAAGTTTAACTGGTTTTTGGGGCAAACCAAACTAGAGATTGTCAATGAGTATAAATATCTTGGAATATGGTTTGACAAGTCTCTAAAATGGGGCACGCACCTGGAGGCACAGAAAGTAAAAGCCTTAGCTTCTGTTTGCGGGTTGAAAAAATGTAATCGTAGTTATGGTGCTATGTCCCATAGACCATTGCTGAAGGCCTTCAATGCAATGATCCCCCCGCAATTGCAGTATGGAGCAGAAATTCTTTGCCTAGGTGGGAAAAGTACCTGGGACAGTGAGGAAGGGAAATGTTTAAAATCATTAATGTCATTGCCTAGCTCATCAATGATTCAGGCAATTAGATTGGAGCTAGACCGACCTCATGGAACGTTCAGGTGCAAGTGGGTTTACTCAGATTTTGGAAACGGCTGGGGTCAGGAGAAGATATGAAAGTGTCACGATGGTGTATGAAGGAGATTCAGCTTAGTGAATTAAAATGGGCTAAAGCAATAAGAAAGAAACTCTATTCCATCTGTGAAAAGTTGAAGGTGAAAATTGATCCGCGGTCCCTGTATATTGATGAATCAAAAAGTGCACTCAATTCTTTAGGGAAGGAAATGTCTAGATTGAATGACATTGAGTACCTGAGGAAGAAAGAGTCTGTGCAGATTATGATAAATAGCTGGAGGAAAGAAAATTGGTATCCCTATCTAGACACCCTACCAAATCAATGGTACAGAATGGAAGTTTTAAGGCTGAGAATCGGTATTAATCCTGCTCTGTTAAATGACAAAATAAAAAGGGAATTGATGCGACCTGACGGTAGATGCACATGTAGGATGGGCATGAAATGTAATTGTTTACACATTTTAATGGACTGTCACAAATTGTTAGTCCAGCGAAAACAGTTTTTACGACCGATTTTCTTAAAATATGGTATTAGGTCGCGTACGCAAGCAATCGAGCTCCTTACTGATATGCTAAATCTTGAAACCACAATAGCTGTGGCGAAGTTTATTCAAGCTGTTTTTATTTTATTTTATTTGAAGAGTTTTATATAGCGCTGGCTAGACCCGGAGGTATCAGAGCGCTTTACATGAGGATCAGCGAGTTACAGGTTACATAATTACATGGCTAAGTTTAGACATAGGAGAAAAACATGAGATTACACAATAATATGAGTTATTAGCGCGTACACACGTCTTATGGGGAGTGAAAGGTCGAGGGGGAATGGTAAAACAGGGGGAAACACAACGGGGAGACGAGGAAAACAATGTCCGATGTCCGGCTGGGTAGGTGACGGCTGAAGGGGTGAACCAGAGCCAAACTCCTCTATAGCTGCATAGGACAGCTCCACCGGCCATCAGCCAAGGTTGCTCGGGCACCGCGGTAAGTACAGAACAGTTATGGTTTCCGCCCAGGGGGCATCGTCAAAGTTCCATCGAGAGCATCAGTCACGGTGTTACAGGGAAGCGCCGTCCGCCTCACCCTCCAGCTGTTAAAAGGTTTCTTATGGAATAGGGAATGGCGGGGTAGGTCGAGTAATGATGTATAGGGATTTTAAGTTTTATCTTTTTTAAATGTTTTAAAATAGGGTTTTAGTACTATTTGGATCATATATGCGAAATTTGAATGTGTTTATAACTTATGTATGGAACTGTTTTTACCAAAACTGAGATGGATTATATGAAAATTAGTCTCCTAGAATGGAGTGAGATGATGAATTTGTAATAATTTTTGGAATATTTATATAAAATGTCATGTTCTATGTGGTTTAAAGACCAATGGTCTAAATAAACTTTATTTTTGACTTGACATAACGGAAGCCCGTCGAGACACAACAAGGCTAAGGACATAAACTCAGAAACATCTCCTGGAGCCAGAAGAATGGTTTCCGGCCGAACCCAGACTTTGTGTGTTCAACACAGCCATCCCCTTGAACTGTACATAGAATGGGAGGGTTGTAGAGAGCCACTCAGCCTCTACCCTACAATACACCCATCACATCACTCCCTAGGAGTGGCCCGAGGAGATAAATGGTAAACAGTCTAAATATCGAATTTTAAATATCGAGTTGCCAAAATATCGAATTTTAAATATTGAGTTGCCAAAATATCGACTTACAAAAATATAGTGGTGCAGAATATCGAAATGCAGGTAAGAAATATCGTTTTTTATAATATCGAAGTTAGTAATATCGACAGTCATAATATAGTTGTAAAAAATATCGATTTTGTTTTTAGTGTTTTAAGTGTTAGCATATGTGTTAAAAGTATATATTATGTTTGTAATGTATGTTGGAATTTTTTTAAAGTAATGATTTTTATGTTAAATTATTTTTGCGTATTTTAGTTCCGTAGCGGGTTGTGGGTTTATAGGGGATTAGGGTGGGAAGTAATTTAATTATAATATATTAATTAAGAATTTTTTTGAATTAATTACTTATATGTTAATTAATTTTTCTGTAATTTTATTCCGTAGTGGGTTGTGGGTTTATAGGGGAATAGGGTGGGAAGTAATTTAATTTAAATAAATTAATTAATAAATAAATTAATAAATTTTTATTAAAAAATTTATATTGTTAATTGTGTTAATTAATTAATTATTAATTAATTATAAATTGATTAATAATAATTAATAAATTATTGGTAATTATGTTTAATGTGTAAACATTTGTTATTAATGAGTTATTAATTTGATATTAATTATTAATAATTAATTTGTTAATATGTTAATTGTGTATTTTTTTAGGAGTGTGTTGTGGGTTTATAGGGGAATAGGGTGGGAAGTAATTTACTTGTAATGAAGTAATTATTAGTTTTTATTTATTGGTACTGATAATTAATTTATTGTTAATGAATTATTAATTGGTAAATAATTTTTATTAATTGATAATTATATTAATTGTATTAATTATTATTGGCGCGCGTTGTGGGTTTATAGGAGAATAGGGTGGGAAGTAATTTAATTGTAATGAAGTAATTATTAATTTTTATTTTTGGGTATTGATAATTAATTTATTGGTAATTAATTATTATCTGGTAATTTTTTATATTAATTATTATTTATTGGTATTGATAACTAATTTATTGCTAATTAATTATTAGTTGGTAATTAATTTATATTAATTGATTAATTGATAATTATAAGAAATGTTATGTGGAGTGGGTTGTGTGTTTATTGGGGAATAGGGTGGGAAGTAATTTAATGTTATTAAAGTAATTATTAATTTTTATTTATTGGTATTTTCAATTAATTTATTGTTAATTTATTAATAATTCATTATTTAATTACAAAAATTATTTAATTTATAAGTATGTTATTTTTAACCCCTACGCTATCCAACGCTTTTCCTACTGTTGCATTCTTTGGAGTGGGAATAGTAATTTTTACCCCTACGCTATCCAACACTTCCCCTACTGTTGCACTCACTGGAGTGGGAATAGTAATTTTTACCCACCCGCTATCCAACACTTTCCCTACTGTTGCACTCACTGGAGTGGGAATAGTAATTTTTACCCACCCGCTATCCAACACTTTCCTTACTGTTGCACTCACTGGAGTGGGAATAGTATTTTACCCACCCGCTATCCAACACTTTCCCTACTGTTGCACTCACTGGAGTGGGAATAGTAATTTTTACCCTCCTGCTATCCAACACTTTCCCTACTGTTGCACTCACTGGAGTGGGAATAGTAATTTTTACCCTCCCGCTATCCAAAACTTTCCCTACTGTTCCACTTGCTGGAGTGGGAATAGTAATTTTTACCCTCCTGCTATCCAACACTTTCTCTACTGTTACACTTGGTGGAGTGGGAATGGTACATTATTCCCACCCGCTATCCAACACTTTCCCTACTGTTGAACTCACTGGAGTGGGAATAGTAATTTTTACCCACCAGCTATCCAACACTTTCCCTACTGTTGCACTCACTGGAGTGGGAATAGTAATTTTTACCCTCCTGCTATCCAACACTTTCTCTACTGTTACACTAGGTGGAGTGGGAATAATACATTATTCCCACCCGCTATCCAACACTTTCCCTACTGTTGCACTCACTGGAGTGGGAATAGTAATTTTTACCCACCCGCTATCCAACACTTTCCCTACTGTTGCACTCACTGGAGTGGGAATAGTAATTTTTACCCTCCCGCTATCCAACACTTTCCCTACTGTTGCACTCACTGGAGTGTGAATAGTAATTTTTACTCACCCGCTATCCAACACTTTCCCTACTGTTGCACTCGCTGGAGTGGGAATAGTAATTTTTACCAACCCGCTATCTAACACTTTCCCTACTGTTGCACTCGCTGGAGTGGGAATAGTAATTTTTACCCACCCGCTATCCAACATTTTCCCTACTGTTCCACTCGCTGGAGTGGGAATAGTAATTTTTATCCACCCGCTATCCAACACTTTCCCTACTGTACCACTCGCTGGAGTGGGAATAGTAATTGTATCCCCTACGCTATGCAATGTTTTCAGTATTGTTATATTTTATGTAGTATCAAATATTATTATTTTTTTAAATATTTATTTTAATGTTTTAACTGATTTTATATAATTAATTTTTATATTTATATTATAGGTTTATTTATATATATATATATGTAATTATATTTTAAATTATGTTTCTCACATTTTATAATTAAAAATATTAATTATTTTTTAATATTATTAAGTTAATATATATAAAAATAAATAAAAATGCGTTTATTTTTTTTACATTACATTTACTATTTATTAATTTTAACATTTTGTAATCATTTTTAAGTATGTTTTACTTAATTATATTTATTATTTCATTAATTTTATTTTACTTTTAAGACATTTAAAAAAGTCGATATTTTAGCAAACTATGGGGCACATTACGATGGCGGGCGGAAGCACCACCGCCGTGCTGGCGGATGCAAAAACCACCAGTTACCGCCGGCACGCAGCAGTCCACACGCCCGTCCAATTACGATGCGAAAAGTAGGCCAAACACCGCCGGCAAGCCAGCAACACCGTCCGCCATCAAAGTGCGCCCGTACATGTAGCGGCGCAGCCCAACTGACACACACCGTCCGACGAAACACGTCCCGCCCGGCGCATAAATTACGATGCCGCAAACAAACGGCTCCCACGGCCAAGAGATACCGTACGACAAACCGAAGCGGTAACACGGATGCCGAGCACGGACAACGAAGAAGCGGCTCCCCGAGCATGAATCCAGCACTGCAGGCACTCCCCATGCTTCTGCTGATGCACCACCAAGGACGCAACGTACCGCGGAGATGCAGGTAGGCACACACAGAACAAGTGCACGCAAACAGCGCACACAGTGCAAGGGCGGAAAAAGCGGACAACCCCCCACCAGCGCGTGTACACTACACATCCACCATCGCATCCACATATGACACACAGGCCAAATCGTAACATCGCAGAACACATGTGTACACACCACCTGGGACTAGGAACCAACCACCCCGTCACGGCCCCAAAGCGCCGATGACGCCGCCACACATGCGCACAACGCAGAGGCCAACCGCAGCGCCATGCATGCGTCGCACACAGACACAGGGACACAACCAAGCAGCACACACATCAGCCCCACCCCGAACGCACATGACACGTGACAGGCCGGCCACAGACATGTCCCCAACGCCCAATTCACGGACAACACCCAACGCCACACAACCGACGCACACATGTCAGTGAAGACACGCAACAGCAGGACACACCCCAGTGTAACAAACATGGCGTAGCACACAGCGGCGGCAACACCAACTAGGAGAAGCAGGGCCCCTTCGGGAAGAGGAACGCCAGTACCACACAGAAACACCCATACCACCCTGCACATATGAACAAGACATATAAAACGGAACACCAAAGAGCCCGGGGACCGACAACAGGTGGCCCAAGAATAACATTCACACACAAGGCCCAACGCAGAGCGGAAAGGCAGCCTGCCGCCCACACAAGGGAGAGCAGACAGCACTGAATGACCTTCCATTCCAACTCCGAAACCACAGCCCTACGACAGAAGCCGGTGAATACAGCCATTGTCCAAGAATAGACCAACACAGGCATGCCGAGGAGACCGACCACAGTGCAGATAGCGCATATCACAGAAGCACACAATGGACGGGGAAGAAAGAAGAAAACACTCCCCCATGTCGGCCACATGCAAGTTAATTGGAAGGAGTCACACATCACTGACCTTGAACTGTCTGAGAAGCATGTGGGAAGAGGGCCCGTGTCCTCCAAACAAGCAAACAGAACACAAGTCCTGTCTCCCTACGACTACACAGAGCTCACAGCAACCCCGGAGCGTGCACATTGCAGACTGCACACACAGCCGGAGCACGCCACCTCAACGAACCGCTGCGAAATGGCAACCGCAACACACCTACCCAACTACGCCGAACAGCTCAAGCTGTACAAAACCAACCTGTTCCATACATTGGGATGCGATCTCCTGTCCCTGCTGAACGTAAGTTACCGACTGACTTACCGCATCACATTGTTCAGCTGCGTCATGCCCGTCTTCTACTGTCGGAGGTGTCCCTACCAGCATCCCGTCGAGATATGCCTCTCCAACCCGGCATGTCTGAAGGCGGACCTGCTACCACTACTCCTCCCTCTGGACGCACACGACAGGGCCTGCTCTGCCTATGGGGGCATGGCGTATGTGGCCAACATCGCACCCGCACTGAAATGGGACCACTGTGCCTCCACACGACGGATCATCGAGAACAGCTACATCGAATGTCACCCAGCATGCCCCATCATGGTCCTCCAAGGGACAACTTACGAACAACACCTTGACAGCCACCATCCGCTACATTGGCTGGCAAACATGTACACCACCAATGACATGGAAGCCCTGCTGGACGGCATCGCATACCTGACAACCTGTCAATTCGTCGGACCACAACGCAGGTTCCCCGAGTGACCTATGATGTCCAACCCCGCACCCATGCTTAGCTTCCGCACGGACTGGCCAGTCACCACCACAACAGCCATACCAAACTACCGGCAACTGTAACCACACCATCAACGACATCGCCATGACATCGGATATGACCGGGACATGCACACTGTTCCCCATCACATCCAGGAACACTGCATGCATCGTGGGAGGCAGTGGCATGGGCTCTGTGTATCGCACCCACATGGACGGAACTGCACGAACAACCAGGACACGACATGGATCCAGCGCCCATGGACACACACACCGCTCAGTGGACATGAATAGGTCGCCTGGAGTCTGTGGGTGCTGCACCCCTCCCACCCCCGCCCCGGGAATCCCATACCAGGACCTTTGCATGGACGACAAGTGCATACAACAACAACACGACCCCAGTGACTGTGACATGTCCAGTAACCACCACAGTGCAACAACAAGTGGCACGCCGCTGCATGCACGCAAGCACATGCCCTGATGTCATCTCACATGCACGCGTGCATGAGGAACAACCGCAGCAAACCTGTCACATGGAACTGAGATGGACTGTGCCCATGATGCCAAGCGGTCTAGTAGGCTACATGTATACCGTCTGTGTCAAAGTCCGCAGCTCCGCAGCTGTACGTAAATGTACATTAGCACAGCCTTGGCCAAGCAGATGTCACTCTGAAGCCCACATCCCACATGCAACAGCCAATCACATGTAACCCCACACCCTATCCCATTTGCAATCATGCTCAGTATATCCTCAACATGTATTCCGCTGCCAGTAGTGTCCACTATACTGCATCACAGAGGACAGAAGACTCAATATAATGTTTGAAACCAAAACTGTCTCCGCTGACTCATTTCACAAGTACGAATGAGAGAGGATGAGAGTATGTGAAGTACACGGCAGTCGTGACATGACCATGTAGTCCACTGGTATTGGATGTCAACGCAAATGAGTAGCACTACTGTGGAAGACACACATGTGTCGTGTGAAGTCGTATGGACGCAGTGCTCAGGTGGGTGGGTGCGACGGGTAGATGCGCACATGCCAAGTTGGAGCACGCCGTGTTGGGAGGGGTCATGAACAGTACACCACCGCTTCCCTGGGCATTGTGAGAGGACACCTGTCGGGGGGAGTGAACACGTGTGTGCACAGCAGCCGGGCACACGTACAAAGCGGTACCAGGCGCACCTCAGCCCACCCTCTGTGGACAAGCTGGATCCTGTTGTGCGCCCGCCATGCCCCTTGACAAGGCACACACAGCCCCAGTCGACCAGGTGTAACCCCAACATAGTCAATCCGCACAGGCGATACAGGGCACGGGATGGCAGTGGAGCATGGTGTGTGAGAGGTCTCCTCGCGCTCCTCCTGGTCATATCACGCAGGCAATAGAACCTCAACGTCTAGCATGGCACTAGTCACATGGAAGTGTAGGGGGACGCACCACAGCACGAGCAGCACTGACGTCACGGGAGGTGGCTCGCACCATCCCATCCATTGCCCATCATACCAACCACGCCACATGCCATTGCGACTAAGTGCAAGCGCGTGCGCCACCACCCCCGAGCCCTCCCCAGAGAGGCCAAAGAGTGAATGTGTGGGCCATCAGTCACAGACGGACGTGGCCTGGCCGCAAGGGCAGCCACAGCCAGTGGGTGTCGCAGGTGGCGGATCCGGAAGGCGAAGACTGTGATGCATAGTCCATGCAGGCCGGGTCTCCATTTGGGGCACCACGCAGGTGGACGGCGTCCCGCAACACATCATACCCTGAGACAGCCCACTCGTGCAACTGGACCCACACATACACTCCTTGCCCTCTCTGGTGCGAGCTTGGGGCTGCCTGTGCAAGCGCTAGCCTCGCAGGTGAGCATGCATATTGGGGGAGCGAGGGGAGGACATGAGGCTGGGGCGAAGATGACTGTATCACTGTCAGTCAGTACAAGGGATGACCCAGATGTGGAAAGGAAGAGACGTGTCCCGTGTGTACTGCAACTAGTCGCCAATCCAACTACCCCCCATGTCCGGAATGTAAGCCCGCACCTAGGCCCGCCCATCCGCCACATCGAACATACCACCAGCACGACAACCTTCCCATTCGAAACACTGACTGGGGGTGGCGACCAGTGTACAATCATGTGTAGCCTACCCACGCGTACATGTGGGCCCTCCATGATCCATGTCACCTGCGGCAAAGTCATGACATGCGCAATGAGGGAAGTGAGGAGAGCTGTCCGCCCCACGCGCAGAAGGTGCATCAGCTCCACAGACCCAGCAGCGAGTCCAGCAGGGGTCACATGTGCAGGGGCAGCTGTGCCTGGTGTGAAGGCACATGCATATAGACAGCACATCGACCAATGTGTAGTCTGCCCACATCTACAGTCCATCATCATGCGGACATAGGAATAGAACACAGGGCAACACATCTTAGTTGGTGCACCCACCGTGACCAACAATGCGCAATCATCGACGTACCCGCCCTGTGCATGGCCCCCACCCAACGGAGGCACATCCAGTGCCACCATCCCACACACACAAGCCTACCACGGAACATGCTGTGTCCAATGGTCAGTACAGAGTCAGCGCCCATCTGGTGGAACCTGAACAGGAGACACATGCACACACATGCCAGCTCCCACTATGTACGTCTGCCACCTGGCACGTGCAATGTAACCTCTCACCTGTGACGTGTGACTGCAAGCACACAGCCGTCTTGGCATGGGGCTGTCAATGTGGACACCTGTCAATGTTTCGGGAGGTGTGATCCGTACAGTGCTGTACATAGGGTGCAGTGCTGACACCTACTACTGTCTCATATCCCCTCGTGCCACAGGTCCCACTTGTTTTGGCCGCTCAGCCTGTGCCCACATCGTTGTCGTCGTGTGCCATACTCATCCAGCCGCGGAAGCAGTTCCATGCTCAGCAGACATTCATGTTGCCGTGGCGTTGCCGCTTGACGGATATGCAGTCAGTCCCCATCAGCACGCCCCGCAAGTCATTGGGGCCTAGATCCCCATGTGCATGCACATGGCAGTGGTTTGTATCACTAGCCATTGCCATTGTTGGGAGACCTGTGTAAGTGTATTGTAGCCGTGCCGTCCCAGCTTGACAGCTGGGCTGTGGCTCATGTGCTTGCTCAGTCATGTCAGTGATGTGTATGCGAAATTGCTATGTGTCGTGTTGCATTGACATGTGTCCTCTGCCATTGTCCCTAGGCGGAGACCGAACATTGACCGCCCATACCAATTGCTGGCGGACATGGACGATACAGAGGTTATTAGGAAGTTTCGGCTGGACAGGCCAACCCTGCATCGACTGTGTGCCATGTTAGAACCCCATCTCCGTCCCCGCAGGGTGTATCCGACTGCTGTCACCCCCACGGCTAAGGTGATGGCCGCCATGCATTTCTTCGCCACTGGGTCATTCCAGCACACAGTGGGCATTGGAGGAGGGATGTCCCAGCCCATGTTCAGCAAGGTGCTGAGGGATGTACTGGCAGCCATGATGCTGTACCGGAACAGGTACATCCGCTTCCCCAGGGCTCGTGAATTGGCGGCAGTGAAGGGTGCATTCTATGCCCTTGGCAGAATCCCACACGTCGTTGGAGCCATTGACTGCACACATGTCGGCCTTGTTCCACCACAGGCCACTGAGCACCTGTACCGCAACAGGAAGCACACGCACTCCCTGAATGTGCAAGTGGTGTGCCTTGCGGACATGGTGATCACCCACGTGTGTGCAAAGTTCCCAGGCTCGGCCCATGACGCACACATAATGCGCAACAGCATCTTGCCACGACTGATGTCCAATATGCAACAGGATCGTGCCTGTATTGTCGGTGAGTATGTGGAGTGGTGTAGCGTGCTGGCTGTGCGATGCTGTCCCCTGTCCAGTTGGATTAGCAACGGTTCTCTGTGTCCCTCACACCCAGGTGACTCTGCGTATCCGAATGGGGCATGGCTGCTCAGTCCATTGAGGAATCCTCGCACCCCAGCAGACGATCGCTACAATGAGGCACATGGGAGGACCAGACGTGTGGTCGAGCGTACCTTTGGCCTCCTCAAGTCCAGGTTCAGGTGCCTGGACCGCACCGGGGGTGCGCTGGCGTACTCCCCACAGAAGGTGTGCCGGATAGTGGTGGCGTGCTGCATGCTGCACAATCTGGCCATTCGGAAGCAGATCCCCCTCATCGTGGATGACGGAGATCAACCAGGGCCCCAGCCCGCAGACCAGGACAGCTCGAGTGAGGAGGACAGCGGAGAGGAGGAAGCTGGTAATGTGCGGCAGCAGCTCATCGCCCGCTACTTCACTTGACGGTGAGTGTCCATGTACGACGGCTGATGTGGCTGTATCTGTGCAGGTGTGTGTGTGCTGTGTCAGGGTGGCCGTTTGTTCACTGCGTGCTGTGTGTCAACGCTCCATGGCCAGGGTAGTATGCCACTGTTGGTGGCTGTGGCATTGTGCCCTATTGCTCTGTGCGATGTGTGTACATTGCTTGTAGTTGTTGACATGTACTGTGTGATGGGTGTGTGACACACTCATTGAATGTGCTCCTGTTCTGTCTCCCACCCCTAGGTCCCTACAGGCCCTCCGGATTCAATTGCCATGACACGCATCAGGTGCCTTTCCGCCCAAGGTGGCCGTTGTATTCCGTACAAATAAGACACAGGGCACAAACAGCAGTTAGTGAAAAAGGTGCATTTATTACAAACTGTGACATGTGATTGTGTGTAAGGTGATGACAAAAGTGGTGCGTGCAGTGACAATGAGCTGTCGGTCATGGCTGCGTGATGATCAGGGTGTACCCACTGGTTCTATGTCCATAGTCCAACACACACATGCCATCCAGATGGCTGTGTGGAGTGGGATCGTAGTCCAAGTCAATGCAGTGGCTGGTCAAGGAAGGCTGGCGGAAGGCTGGCTGGCTGCCTCACTTGCGTTTGGAGCGTGCGAAGTCCTCCCGGGAGATCTGTTTCCACTTCGGGCGGCCCCTTCCACGTTTGCGAGGGGGGGTGCCTGCTTGCGACATGCTGGTGGTTGAGGTGTGATCACTGGCTGTGGACGCAGGGGAACTGGACACTGCTGCTCCAACCTGCGCCCCGGCAGGTGGTGGCGGAGGGGGAGCTGCTGTCCCTGGCTGTGACCTCACCGCCACCACCAGCTGTCCCATGAGGTCCACGATTTGGCCCATACGGGCGTCCATGGACCTCAGCACCCCCAGCACCTCACGCGTGTCTGAAGCAGACCGGACCCATTGTCCTTGGGCCTCTTCATAGGCCCCAAGGACTCTGGCCATGTGAGGCAGGGCATGGCTCCCAGGGGAGGCTGGCGTTTCCCTGACCCTGCTCCTCCTACCAGTCCTGCTGCCACCGGCCTGCCCACTAGCCACATTGCTCACCACGGTCCTCGCTGTGGCTCCCAGGGTGGATCCAGTCGTCCGGGCCACCACCTGCGCTGGGGCTGGTGCCAGCGAAGACGTGGCGGTGGTGGCGGCGGTGGTGGTCGGTGCGGCGATGGTGGCGGTTGCGGCAGTGGTAGTGGCCACAATGACCGTGGGTGTGGCCGCAACGACAGTGGCAGCAGGGGGCTGGGAATGTTCAGCAGCCCTGGATGATGGGTTGGTGGGTAGGAGGGGTCCTGGGGAGCGGCTGGGCCCTGCCACACCAGATGGGCCTGCTTGGTGGTCCGTGTCCGAAGAGGAGGACAGATCCTCCAGATCCGTGTGTCCTCGTTGGGGGCTTGTAGGCTGGCTGTGCTGGCTGCTGGCTCCATCCCCAGCATCCAGCAGTTCGTCACCTGTGGAGAGAATGAGATTTGTTATTGTGTTGCACCTGGCGAAGTATGTATTTGTCGTCTGACATTGACAGTTCGTGCAATCTCATACATGGGTTTCCCGGAGGCGTGTGTGTGGCTGTAGCATCTGTAGTTGTGTGTGCTTGGCAATGGGACTGTGTGCTGTGCACATGTGGCATGGGACGGATTGGCTATGCCGATGGGTGTGTTGCTGTGCCCCTACTTATTGTGACTCTGGTGTATGCGGGCTCCTGGCCCATCCTGGGTCTGGTTTGTACTTTGCTTTTGGTGTTCAGATGGAACGCTTAGGAACGCATATGGCAACATGGGGGCCATGCCCCAGATTCGCATTTGGGAGGGGATATGCTTTTGGGGTTCAAATGGAACGCTTAGGAACGCATATGGCAACATGGGGGCCATGCCCCAGATTCGCATTTGGGAGGGGATATGCTTTTGGGGTTCAAATGGAACGCTTAGGAACGCATATGGCAACATGGGGGCCATGCCCCAGATTCGCATTTGGGAGGGGATATGCTTTTGGGGTTCAAATGGAACGCTTAGGAACGCATATGGCAACATGGGGGCCATGCCCCAGATTCGCATTTGGGAGGGAATATGCTTTTGGGGTTCAAATGGAACGCTTAGGAACGCATATGGCAACATGGGGGCCATGCCCCAGATTCGCATTTGGGAGGGGATATGCTTTTGGGGTTCAAATGGAACGCTTAGGAACGCATATGGCAACATGGGGGCCATGCCCCAGATTCGCATTTGGGAGGGGATATGCTTTTGGGGTACATGCTGTGAGCCATGGGTGCCGAACGTGACATGTGTTGTGGCAGCATGACAGTGCATGGTTTGAGGTGTGTGCATGCTTGACATGGCCTGCATATTTGCTGTCTGTTGTGATTACTGGACATGGCATTGGACGCATCGTTATGAGTGAGTGATAGTTGTGTGCCAGCCAACGTATTGCAGTTGTCCCATCTCCTTGGTGTGCGTGCTGCCCTGTGCCATGTGCATCACTGCAGTGCTCGGGGGGGTGTGGCCCATGTTGTGTGTTGTTGCTCACAGTGTGTCGTGCGCTTAATTGACTTCTGGCACATGGTTGGTCATGGGCATGTGTCTTAGCGTGACTGCTGTATGTGTGGCAGCTGTGCGGATGACATGCCTTTCATGAGACTGGGGCTGACGGATGGGATGGATGGTATGTTGTATGTGCATGGTGTGTCTGTGAGTTTGATGGAGTCAGTGGTGTTCGTGTGCATTTATGTTGTTCCGCTCTGTTGCGTCTAGTGTTGTTTGTCTTACATAGGCGTAGTTGTGGGGTGTGTGGTTGACAGGCAGTAGGGGCTACATGGACAGGACTTCAATGGTGTTTCGGTTGTGTGTGATGAGTTGCACAGTGGCTGCCGTGTGGGACTATATTCAGTGTGGCTTGTGCATGCAGACGTGGCTCCTTGGGTGTTGCTATGTCTGTGATGGGTCATGTGGGGTGTGAGTCTGTTGTTCATGTCCGTGTGCACATTGTTCACTTGTTCGTGACGGTGGGCGGTGCTGCGTGTTCGTCTGCTACGTGACATGTCCCATGTGTTGGTCGTGTTATGGTCCTCATGCCTCCAGTAATCCAGCCCTGTCCAGTTTCCCACCTGCAAGTTGTTCGTGCGTGCACTGTACTGGATGCCACATGGCTCTAAGCGGGGGGTGCTCCATGTTGCAGGTCTGTGGGGGTGGGGGGGTGTTGTGGGTCGTGGGGGTGGCTGGACACCCACTGACACCGATTGCTGTGGACCGTGATGTCTGCCTTTCGGCTGTCGTTGTGCACTGCGGTGGCTGACACGTGGCTGTGGGGTGTGGGGGATGCTCCTCCTTGCTGTGCTGTGGGACTGGGGCCTGGTGTGTGTTGTACTTGGGCTGTCCACCGTCCCACCCACTGCACTTTGTGTTCCTGCCACTTACCTGTTACTTGTCGGTTAGTGCAGCTGTGGCGGACACATGGGTGTGGTGGGTGCTCGTTGTGGCGCTTCTGGCATATTTGGGGACCTGTTGGTGGTTACGTGGCTGGCTTAGTGTACACATGTCCCCACGCATCTTACAGTTGTTCGGTTTGGGCTGTGTGTGGTAGTGTCTGTTGCATGTGTGTGTGATGTGTTGTGTATTGTGTGCTGGACATGGGGGTGTTTGTCCCTGGGAGCTGTGGCATGGTAGTTGCGCATGTGAGTACATAGCGGTGTGCTGGTATACATTAGTTTGTACTTACCAGCCTCCACTCCCCTGCTAATCCGGCGAGGATCTCCGGATGTATTACGACTCGCACCTTCTCCTCCCACGCTTTGAAGGTCTTAAAGAGCGCGGGATTCCCTCCGCCTGTGACGGCAGCCAGCTCTCTGTTTTTGCCCTCCTTCTTCTTGACCAGGCTCTTTACGTCATTCCAACGTTTGTTAATTTCGACTCTGTTCCTGGGCAGGGTCCCGACTGCATTGACCTGGTCTACGATCCGGTTCCACATTCTGTTTCTGGTGGCTAGTGGTGTGTGCTGGACCATGTTCCCATAGATTTGTGGGTACACCTTGATGATCTCGTCGACCATGACCGTCAGCTCCATGGGCGTGAACTTGGGCATTCTTTGTGGTGCCATGGTGTTTGTGGTGCTGGTGCGGTGTGTGTTGTGTAATGTGCAGGGGGTTTGTGGTGCCGGGGTTTTGTGGTGGTGGTGGTGGTGGTGGTGGTGGTGTTTGGTGGTGGTGGTGGTGGTGGTGGTGGTTGTGATGTGTGCGTTTCTGTGGTGTGCTGCTGTCCTTGCTGTGTCACTGTGTCCTCTCCTCTCCTCTCTGGTTTGCAATGTAGCAAGGGGTTGTGGTCTGTGGGAGTGCTGCTTTTGTACTCACCTATGTGGGTGTGTCCTCATGGTCTGTTGTTTTCAGGTGTGTTGTGTCTGGGGTTCTGGCCTTTGTATTTTTTGTTTGTCCGGGGGGGTGTTTTCGGGATGTGTACTGTGCTTGTGTATTTGTGCGTGCCTTGCTGTGTGGACTTGTTGGCCATGTTGTGTGCTATTGGTTTTGTGTGCGGATGGTTTCTGTGCAGGTACGTTGGCGCCATGGCTTCTGCCGTGTCGATTCTCATCGGCGTTGTTTGCGCTGGCGGGCGGTATATTTGTGGTTTTTACGCGCTCATCGCGGTGCGATCGTAATTTCACGTGCGGTGTGTCGGCCGTGAGGGCGGGCGGTTTTGTGTTGTCGTGCGTGTTTCCGTCCGTGGCGGGCGGTTTGACTCCGACTCGGACGTTGGCGGGCGGTATTTTGTGTGCTTTTTCCGCCGATGGCGGTTTTCGGTTTGTGACATCGTAATGGCGTGGTCGGTGTTCAGGCGGTGTGTGCGGGCGGATTTTTGCCGCTTCCATGCCTGGCGGATTTATTTACGCCGGGTATCGTAATGGGCCCCTATATTATTAACAACGATATTTAGGATTCAATATTTTTGTACTTACCTGTTTGTAGATAGGAAGTCGATATTCTGTCACTCGATATTTTTACCTCGATATTGTGGCAGGTCGATATTCTTCTCCTCGATATTCTGTGAGTGATCCGAGATAAATAAAGAGACATATGGTCGCTCGAGGCCTTCGCTCACACAGTATCACTGCGTGCACGCCTGTTCTGTGCAGAGCAGCGCCGTGCCGCAACTGACTCAGCCTCACCTAACGGCCTACATATTGCATGCTACAATAAAGAGCCATCCCCACAACGCTGGTACTGATTTCTCTGTCTCAATAGCAAAGTCGAACAGTGTCGTCCCATCCAAACTTTGCCTTCATGCTGTTAAGGTGTGATCCCACATGTCTCTATGGGAAGTGAGTCCTGCTCCATTTGGGTGCGGGCCGCAGCTTTGGTGATAATTCGCACTGTATATGTTTCTCTATGCAGGCTGGAGGCTGCAGTTAAACACACTGCCTGACTCTGCCATGGTGCCTGCCTTTATAAGGCATACAGCAGCTTGGGGTTCAAGGATGACGTGATTGGCTCTATAAGTGGTGCACATCCAGGAATTGTAAAGTTGCCATTGTTCATTTACCATGGCATATACTGTAAGCATCATCGAGTATACAGGGATATATTCGGAGAAGCACCAAAAGAGTGACATGAAGACTGAGGTCTTTGATCCTCCTCTAAGGCCACGGCTGTGTCTTCTGCTAATCCCTGAAGAATGAGTTATAAGGCAATCACTAATGCACCTCCCAGCTGCAAACGCCAACCACCATCAAAACCATTCAGCCTCGATAGAGCTAAAAAGGCAGCAAATGGCAGAGTTTCCTGTACTTAAACGGGTAGTAACACAAGGAGCACAGACAGAAGTATCCCTGCAGCATGTTATGTTATGTTATTAGGATTTATAAAGCGCACGAATACCCGCAGGTGTCTTGGCGCTGCGTAACCGTAGTGACCCTGTTGGCAATCTAATTTTGGAACAACCAGGTTTTAAGTCCTTTCCTGAAGGAGAGGAGGGAGCTCGCACCTCTTAGCTCATTCGGGAGACTGTGCCAGAGCTTAGTGGTGCTGTAGAGAAAGCTGCGGCCTGCCCATTTTGTGGTCCGAATTCTAGGCACTGTCAGGAGTTTGGCTCCCGTGGATCGAAGATGTCTAGTTGGTTCATACCAAGTGAAGAGATTCTGGAGGAAGACAGGACCTGTGAGGCTCAATGCCTTATAGGCCAGACACAGTGCCATGTAAACACAAACTGAAATATCCTCTGCCAGATGAGTCTTTCCAATAAAAACTATTGTCTTTGCCAATACTTGTTATTTATAGGTTGTTCTACAGGACGTCTAGTCCCCACGGGAGAATCAAGAGGGAAAGAGGTACATTAGGTGTTATGATGTTCTAAAGGACGCGCCGTTAGTTTCAGCACAGTTTATTAGTTACATTGTAATTTTGAATTTTTTTGTCATTTTGAGGGGAAATAATTTTAAATAAAAATAAATCAAATGAGTTGACGTTCATTTTAAAATGCAAAGGCCTCACAAACATGAAGATGAACATATTCGATGGACAGATGTCTTGTTACCCCGATTAAATATCAGATAGTCGGTCAGCTTGTATTACATTTCACATACATTTTTTATATCCAAATTTCTGTGCATAAATATCTCAGTAAAGTAAAATGGAAAGAACTTATTTTTTTTTATAATGTTGAGCCATTTTAACTGTGACTGTTTAGCAGTTAAATCAAGCACAGCTATTCATGCAGTCACTCTTGAGTGCTCACAGCTCTCTCTAAAACTGCAGTTAAGAATGCGTGAAAACCATCTGCTGAGAACTCGTGTTCCGTCCCTGTTCCTCCCCGCAGCGACTGAAACTGACAGAAACAATTTATCCAAGAAAAATAGGGAAGCTGTTCGGAGACTGAAATCAGACCGCCTGTGCCGTGGATTGCATTGCTTCCTAGTATTCCTACAAATAGGTTTTGTAATATGCTTTCCCATAGAAGGTGACCTTAGCAAATGTATGTCCCTGAGTTCCAGCCCCAATGTCACCGGTGATTGGTTAGAATTTAGAACGCGGCCCACAGTGCAATGCATAATAAACTATGCGGATTTACATATGAGCATTAGAGAGCGAGCATCTGACTATAGAGTACAGAGTCGCTTTAGAAACAATGGAGGGGTTAACGTAGAGGAGAAAGAACTCGTCCAAGAGAAAGGTAATGCGGCGAGAAGGTAGAGGGGGAGTGTTTTTATGAATGTACTTATGTTTGTAAGGAACGAGTCACACCACGTTGCGGGTGAAAGGGGCTCGGGTAGCATTGGCAGTGCCTACCTCTGGTAAGGTAGGTGAGGGATACAGATGAATGACAGACACAGAGGCACCTAAGGAAAGTGAGACACGGATACATGGGTCAGTCTCCGGTAGGTGACTAGTCCCTGTGTCTTCCAGCGGGGCTGGGACCACATATCGAAGGTTTTCCTCAAAGGGGCAGTTCCTGGGTATCTTCTAAAGGGCAAAGGGCTGTGCAATTAAAAGTGGTACTGGGCATCCCAGAGGAAGGGTCTTCGTAACCTGATGGCCTAGCCTGGTTTGTGGTTAAATATTTTTTATTGATACATGCAGTACAATAATATGTGCGTAAGAAAGGTGCAAGCAAATGTAATGCACACATTTTACCACAGAGCAAAGTCCCACGGCAATGATGAGAAATACTTCTCAAGGCATTGCAAGAGGAAACGAAGTGTGGATCAGTTACTCACCTACAGAAAAGCCAATATATTTTTCGACAATGTAAACCTTACAGTTTACAGAGGGCTATTCGGACAGTATACTATATGATTGTGCACATCTACAACATATATAGGGCCTGATTTCGATGTCGGGCGGAATTCCTTCAGCCCAACACCGACTCAGTCCTGGACCAACTGACAACCGGTCGGCAGTCCCAACAGCCTTATTAGGATGCGACTAAACACTGTTCGGTCTCATTCCTACATTTTACTATGGGAGCGGCACTTCTTGAGTGTCCAGCAGCACAGCAAGATCTGCCAAAGGGACAAAGGTGAAACCATAGACTTCCTTAATTACTCGCCATACTTGTGACTAATAAGACTGAATTCTAGGGCAAGACCAGAGAATGTGTGGGATGGCACTATCCAGCTGATTTCATCTTCAGCAGCTAGAGGTAGGTACCAATTTTTGCTCTGTTAAGTTTGTCAGAGGACCAGTGCCAGTCATGGAGGATCTTTAAATAATTGAACTTCATCCAAGGCTCTCTGAGGCCTCTGTCATGCGTTTTATAAGTTGGGCCCAATGAGAGGGCGAGTATTGTGATTGTGGCTATGTGCCGGAGGAGTTGTTCCAGTGGGTCAGAGAAGAGCTTCATTATCAGGAGGCTATAAAGTCCTGTGATCAGTTTCTTATAGTGATCCTATTGCCTTAAATAAGAATGGCGTGAGGAAGGATTGTGGATCTATTTGTGAGACTTCTGTTGTATCTGGAGGCATTGTTGTATTTGTCGCATTTGTAGGTACCTCTAAAAGTGCAATCTTGGTAGCTGGTATTTCTCAGTGAGTTCCGCAAAGGTCTTGATCAACAGTCTCCCAACAGGTGTCTCTTATCTTTCTAGTCCGTCTATATGAATGGTACATTATCAATGGTAAAAGTTTCACTATACCAAAGTGTAGCTTTGGGGTACAGTAGGCCTTCTTTCTCGAAAAGGGCGGGTATTGTTTTCCAGATACTATTCATTTCGGACAACATCAGATTCTAAGGGTCCATCAAAGCTTTGGTTACTCCATATAAAACAAAGAACCCTTGTACCTCGTTTCCCTTTGTAGACCCAGTATTGTTTGAATTTCATCACCTATTCGGTCTTGGGTAGACATTCTGGTCTATTGCCCCACAAGGTATTGTAAATGGTACTTATCCATTTTAATTTCATTTTGTCTTCCAGAAGGAGCAGAGCAGCAACTGTCGGTCCTTTGTGTTTGGTTATGTTTTTGCACACTCTGACTGAGGTATTTTACTCTCTTATACCCTGTAATGTGTTTTAGGTAGGCAGCACATGTGTACATTAAGTCACAGTTATTGAAGAGTTCCATGATTAGTGATCAAAGAGGTTAGTTGCAGCAAATAAAGCAACATTTTGAGCACATTCAGCTGAAATGTCCTTGTGCCAGCTCCCCCTCCGACAGTTCTCCTGACTAGCTTTCCCGCAGTCCACTACCCTCTGTTGCCTGTCTACCTGCTGCCCTCTGTTTGTGCCTCCTCTGCTCGTTTTTTGCTCTGTTTTGTCTTTTCTCCTAATTTTTCTGCCCTCTGCTTTGCCTTTTTCTGCTCAGTTTTCTGCCCTCTGTTTTGCCTTTCCTGTTTGTTTTTCTGCCCTCTGTTTTGTCTTTTCTGCTTGTTTTTCGGCCCTCTGTTTTGCCTTTTCTGCTCTCTTATTCGCTTTTTCTGCTTGTTTTTCTGCCCTTTGTTTTACCTTTTCTGCTCCCTATTTCCCCTCTTCTGCTTGTTTTTCTGTCCTCAATTTTGCCCTTTTCTGCTAGTTTTCCTCTGTTTTGCCCTCTTCTGTTCTGCCTTTTCTGCTTGTTTTCTGCCCTCTGTTTGACCTTTTCTGTTTGTTTTTCTGCCCTCTGTTTTGCCTTTTCTGCTCTGTTTCACCTTTTCTGCTCCTTTTTCTGCTCTCACTTTTGCCTTTTCTGCTCGTTTTCCTGTTTCGCCCTCTTCTGTTCTGTTTTGCCTTTCTGCTCATTTTTCCTCCCTCTGTTTTGCCTTTTCTGCTAGTTTTTCTGCTCTCTGATTCGCTTTTTCTGCTTGTTTTTCCGCCCTCTGTTTTGCCTTTTCTGCTCTCTGTTTCACCTTTTCTGCTCGTTTTTCTGCCCTCGGTTTTGCCTTTTCTGCTCGTTTTCCTCTGTTTTGCCCTCTTCTGCTCTGTTTTGCCTTTTCTACTCATTTTTCCTCCCTTTTTTTTGCGTTTTCTGCTTGTTTTTCTGCCCTCTGTTTGACCTTTCTGCTCTTTTTTCTGCACTCTGTTTTGCCCTCTTCTGCTCTGTTTTGCCTTTTCTGCTCGCTCATTTTTTCTGCCCTCTATTTTGCCTTTTTCTGCTAATTTCATCCCTCTTTCCGCCGTTTCCTCAAGACCTGGCTTTTCGACAGACTTCGCACTCCAGCGCCCAGATACCCCCCGAGGTGACAGTGCCGTCCGTGCTCTACAAATGCTGATTGATTGATTGATTGTTTGTTACGTAGGGGCATAGGGTGAGAAGTAAATTATTAATAATGATTTATTATAATGAATTATTTAATTGATAACTAATTATGGAAATCGTGTAATATATTTTTTGGGTGTGTTGTGGATTTTGTATGGGTAAAGGGTGTGTCGGAAATTAATTATAATAAATATTCATAAATGTTAATTTATAATTATAGTTTAATTGACAATTAATTATGTAAATTGTGTAATTTAGATATTGTTTTAGTTATATATTAGGTGCGAGTTGTATTTGTAGGGGTGATGTGTGTAAAGTTAATTAAATACAATACATTTATTATTACTGAATTACTAATATTAATTGTTTAATTGATAAATAATTATGTAAATTTTGTAATTAAGATTTTTAAAATTTATATATTTGGTGTGGGTTGTTGGTTTTGTACGGATGAAGGGTGGGAAGGTAATTAAAAATTATTTTACTATTAGTTCATTATTATTAATATTTTAATTGATAATTATGTAAAATGTGTAAATATTATAATTTTAAAAATAAATGTTCGATGTGATTTGTGTAGTTTGTAGAGGTATATGATAGAAAGTTATTTAAGTAATAAGAAATTAAAAAAATAGCTAAATATTTTTTTAATGATGTTATTTATTATGTTGTGTTGTGCTTTTAATTGTAAATAACATTGTATTTATTGGTTGTTATTATTTTGAGAATATAGTTTAGCATTTTAGTTATAATAATGTTTGTATTGATTTATAATATGTATTAAACATTGTAATAAATATGTAATTTGCTTATTTTTTAACAAAGATTATATTCAGAATTTTTATATTTAAATATTTATATTTTGGGTTATTTAGTATAGTTTTGCAAATATTTTATTTTCTTGAAGTGAATTAGTCTTTTTCTAATGTTGCACAGAGTGCAGTGGGAGAGGTAAAATGTACCCCTTGGCAAATCAACACTTTCTCTACTCTTGCACTGACTGGAGTGGGAATAATAAATTTTACCCCTCTGCAATCCAACACTTTACCTACTGTTGCACTGACTGGAGTGAGAATAGTACATTTTACCCCTCCACAATCCAACACTTTCCCTACTGTTGCACTGACTGGAGTGGGAATAGTAAATTTTACCCCTCCACAATCCAACACTTTTCCTACTGTTGTACTGACTGGAGTGGGAATAGTACATTTTACCCCTACGTAATCCAACACTTTCCGTACTGTTACAATGAAATATTTTGGATCCCCATACTTGAACAAAAAGTGGCACTGCCCCTGACTTAGGTCTCCAAGCAATGCCTCAAAGAGTCTCCCCATTGGTGAGCAGTCCGGTTTGTTCGCTAACATACAAAAGTTCTTAAAATGGAAAGCATGACAATATATTAAAAAAAACAGGAGAGCCAGTTCACCCACCTCCAACCTTCTACTCAGTTTTTTCCATGCTATCCTGGGTCCTTTTGATGCCCAGATAAAGCTACCTATTTTTCCCTGGAGCTTAGCTATATCTTCTCTTTGGAATGTCAATGGTATGGAGTTAAAAAGAAAAGTAATTTTTGGAAGGATGATCATCTTATTCAAATAAACTCTACCATATATATTTAATGTTAAATAGGCCCATCTTACTAGCAGTATCCCTACCTCCTGGCTTGCCTTTTTCCAGTTGACTTTAGGTATTTCTACAAGCTTCTGTGTTATTAATATACCAAGGTATCTCATTTGAGTTTTAGCCCCCCAACTGCTGTTTCCCTGATTCCAATCCATAACTTCAGTTTTATCTACGTTCACCTTATACCCCGATTCTTTGCCGAAGCTCTGAGCCTTTGCCATCAGGACAGGAATTGCAACCTGCGGGTTGGTGGTATAAAGAATCAGGTCATCCGCATACAGATCTAATTTTGCTACTAACCCAGGTGTCTTAAAAGGGATTATAGTAGGATCTGCTCTAATTTGCTGTGCAAAGGGCTCAATATATAGATTGTAGAGAAGTGGAGACAGGGGACATCCCTGTCTCGTACCTCTGGTGATATGAAACCAGTCAGAAAGCTCCCCATTAACCAACTCCCGAGCTTTAGGGAGACAATATAAGTTCTGTACAGCCATCACTATATTCTGTGGAAATCCAAAGCTCTTGAGGGTTTCCCAGAGATATGCCCAATGCACTTGATCGAAGGCCTTTGCTGTGTCTACGGCCACTATAGTTAAAGGTAATTTCTTTGCCTCCGCCATATCTATCACCCCCATCATCAGATAAATGAGTTCATTTAACTGGCTCCCTGGAATAAACCCTCTCTGATTGGAATGTACGATGCCCTTAATGACCTGCACTACTCTTGAGGCTATTATCCCTGAAAAGATCTTATAATCAGTAGTCAAGAGCGATATTGGTCTATAAGAATCTACTCTTGTTGGATCTTTGTTTGGTTTCAAAATTAAGACCACCGTTGCCTCTGACCAAGATAGGGGTGCATCCTCACCCCCTATATAAATTGCATTGAATACATCTTTCAGGGATAGAATTACTTTATAATTCGGGTGTAGAGCTCTACTGGGAGGCCATCTGGCCCAGCCGCCTTCCCAACGGTCATTTTCCTACATTGTGCCCTGATTTCCTCCTCAGTAATCTCTGCCTCTAAGAACCTCTTTTGCTCACTCATTAGTTGTGGGAGCTCCATCCCCCTTAACCAGGCCCCTATGCATTCTTGCCTTGGTTGTATATCATCTCTATACAGGCCACACATGTACCTCCAGGCTTCCCTCCTTATATCCACACTAGTATTTAGGAGCACCCCAGTCTCTAGATTCATCATATTCGGTATCGAGTTTCTGGCCCTATCCTTCTTAGCCTTCCATGCCAATAGTGAACTACACTTTTCACCATACGAGAAGTGCTGGAGCTTACTCACTTTCCATCGATCCTGTATTCTTTTATCTAGCATAGCTTCATATTTCGCCTGCAAATCTTCCAGTTCCCTTCGGAGCGCTAGTACCGTAGCGGTTCCCTCAAGTGAGGCCTTCTGAAGCTCACATTCTTTAGTCTTAATTTCTGTGATTACCTCTTCATCTTTCTGCTGCTCCGCCCGACTCTTGCCTGTCATAATGGAGCTTATTACTGCCGGCATATATGCTTTAAAAGCATCCCAGATTACTTGTATTCTGGTAGAGTCCTTATTATGATGAATAAAGTCAGCTGTCTTATCCGCCAAGTCTAAAACCACCCCCTCCTCTAACAAAATAGTCCTATCCAAGGTCCACCTTCTTTACCCCACTCATTGATGATGATTTAACGACAAAACCACCGGCCAATGGTCAGAGAGAACTGGTGGACCAGGAGCTGTATGGCGAGGTTGAGGCCGTAACCCATGCCCCCGCAGTTCCTACTGTTGCATTGATTGGAGTGGGAATAGTAAAATTGACCCCTGCGCAATCCAAAAACTTACCTTACTGTTGCACTGACTGGAGTGGGAAGAGTAAATTTTACCCTTCTGCAATCCAACACTTTCCCTACTGTTGTACCGACTGGAGTGGGAATAGTACATTTTTACCCCTCTTGAGTCCAACGCTTTCCCTACTGTTGCAGAAATTAGAGTGTGAATAGTAATTTTTATCCTTCCTTAGTCCAACTCTTTCCCTACTATTGTACCAAATGGAGCGGGAATAGTAAATGTTACCTCTCCTGAGTCCATCCAATGCTTTCCGTACTGTTACACAGATTGGAGTGAAAATAGTAATTTTTACCACTGCGCAATTGAACGCTTTCCCCACTGTTATACTTATTGGACTGGGAATATTAATTTGTACTTCTCCTTAGTCAAATGCTTTTCTTGGTGTTGTATAAATTGAAGTGGGAATAGAATGTGTATTATTTGTAGTTTATAGTTTAGTTTATATTGTTTACATTTATATTATTATGTTTTTTGTGTATTTAAAATTATAATATTTATCATTATTAATGTTTTTAATATGTAATATATTTTCAGTAAATTGATTAGTTTTATGTTGTTTACTTTTTTATATGTAATTAAATTGGTATGTTTTTAATTTTGTTATGTTATTGGATATATATAAATATATATATATATATATATATATATATACACAGACACACATATATGTTATATTATTACATTAAAAAAATTATCAAATTATAATATAAATCTACATTATTAGTTTAATATTTTTAAAATAAATATATGCAAATAAACATATATATTAATAAAGATGTGTTATATTTTTGTCAATAAGTATAATAGCTATATTTCTTTTAAAAATGAATTAAATATATTAGGGGCCCATTACGATGGCGGACGGAAGCACAACCGCCGTGCTGGCGGATGCAAAAACCACCAGTTACCACCGGCACGCAGCAGTCCACACGCCCGCCCAATTACGATGCGAAAAGCAGGCCAAACACCGCCGGCAAGCCAGCAACACCGTCCGCCATCAAAGTGCGCCCGTACACGTAGCGGCGCAGCCCAACTGACACACACCGTCCGACGAAACACGTCCCGCCCGGCGCATAAATTACGATGCCGCAAACAAACGGCTCCCACGGCCAAGAGATACCGTACGACAAACCGAAGCGGTAACACGGACGCCAAGCACGGACAACGAAAAGCGGCTCCCCGAGCATGAATCCAGCACTGCAGGCCGTCCCCATGCTCCTGCTGATGCACCACCAAGGACGCAACGTACCGCGGAGACGCAGGTAGGCACACACACAACAAGTGCACGCAAACAGCGCACACAGTGCAAGGGCGGAAAAAGCGGACAACCCCCACCAGCGCGTGTACACAACACATCCACCATCGCATCCACATATGACACACAGGCCAAATCGTAACATCGCAGAACACATGTGTACACACCACCTGGGACTAGGAACCAACCACCCCGTCACGGCCCCAAAGCGCCGATGACGCCGCCACACATGCGCACAACGCAGAGGCCAACCGCAGCGCCATGCATGCGTCGCACACAGACACAGGGACACAACCAAGCAGCACACACATCAGCCCCACCCCGAACGCACATGACACGTGACAGGCCTGCCACAGACATGTCCCCAACGCCCAATTCACGGTCAACACCCAACCTCACACAACCGACGCACACATGTCAGTGAAGTCATGCAACAGCAGGACACACCCCAGTGTAACAAACATGGCGTAGCACACAGCGGCGGCAACACCAACTAGGAGAAGCAGGGCCCCTTCGGGAAGAGGAACGCCAGTACCACACAGAAACACCCATACCACCCTGCACATATGAACAAGACATATAAAACGGAACACCAAAGAGCCCAGGGACCGACAACAGGTGGCCCAAGAATAACATCCACACACAAGGCCCAACGCAGAGCGGAAAGGCAGCCTGCCGCCCACACAAGGGAGAGCAGACAGCACTGAATGACCTTCCATTCCAACTCCGAAACCACAGCCCTACGACAGAAGCCGGTGAATACAGCCATTGTCCAAGAATAGACCAACACAGGCATGCCGAGGAGACCGACCACACGGCAGATAGCGCATATCACAGAAGCACACAACGGACGGGGAAGAAAGAAGAAAACACTCCCCCATGTCGGCCACATGCAAGTTAATTGGAAGGAGTCACACAGCACTGACCTTGAACTGTCTGAGAAGCATGTGGGAAGAGGGCCCGTGTCCTCCAAACAAGCCAACAGAACACAAGTCCTGTCTCCCTACGACTACACAGAGCTCACAGCAACCCCGGAGCGTGCACATTGCAGACTGCACACACAGCCGGAGCACGCCACCTCAACGAACCGCTGCGAAATGGCAACCGCAACACACCTACCCAACTACGCCGAACAGCTCAAGCTGTACAAAACCAACCTGTGCCATACATTGGGATGCGATCTCCTGTCCCTGCTGAACGTAAGTTACCGACTGACTTACCGCATCACATTGTTCAGCTGCGTCATGCCCGTCTTCTACTGTCGGAGGTGTCCCTACCAGCATCCCGTCGAGATATGCCTCTCCAACCCGGCATGTCTGAAGGCGGACCTGCTACCACTACTCCTCCCTCTGGACGCACACGACAGGGCCTGCTCTGCCTATGGGGGCATGGCGTATGTGGCCAACATCGCACCCGCACTGAAATGGGACCACTGTGCCTCCACACGACGGATCATCGATAACAGCTACATCGAATGTCACCCAGCATGCCCCATCATGGTCCTCCAAGGGACAACCTACGAACAACACCTTGACAGCCACCATCCGCTTCATTGGCTGGCAAACATGTACACCACCAATGACATGGAAGCCCTGCTGGACGGCATCGCATACCTGACAACCTGTAAATACGTCGGACCACAACGCAGGTTCCCCGAGTGACCTATGATGTCCAACCCCGCACCCATGCTTAGCTTCCGCACGGACTGGCCAGTCACCACCACAACAGCCATACCAAACGACCGGCAACTGTAACCACACCATCAACGACATCGCCATGACATCGGATATGACCGGGACATGCACACTGTTCTCCATCACATCCAGGAACACCGCATGCATCGTGGGAGGCAGTGGCATGGGCTCTGTGTATCGCACCCACATGGACGGAACTGCACGAACAACCAGGACACGACATGGATCCAGCGCCCATGGACACACACACCGCTCAGTGGACATGAATAGGTCGCCTGGAGTCTGTGGGTGCTGCACCCCTCCCACCCCCGCCCCGGGAATCCCATACCAGGACCTTTGCATGGACGACAAGTGCATACAACAACAACACGACCCCAGTGACTGTGACATGTCCAGTAACCACCACAGTGCAACAACAAGTGGCACGCCGCTGCATGCACGCAAGCACATGCCCTGATGTCATCTCACATGCACGCGTGCATGAGGAACAACCGCAGCAAACCTGTCACGTGGAACTGAGATGGACTGTGCCCATGATGCCAAGCGGTCTGGTAGGCTACATGTATACCGTCTGTGTCAAAGTCCGCAGCTCCGCAGCTATACGTAAATGTACATTAGCACAGCCTTGGCCAAGCAGATGTCACTCTGAAGCCCACATCCCACATGCAACAGCCAATCACATGTAACCCCACTCCCTATCCCATTTGCAATCATGCTCAGTATATCCTCAACATGTATTCCGCTGCCAGTAGTGTCCACTATACTGCATCACAGAGGACAGAAGACTCAATATAATGTTTGAAACCAAAACTGTCTCCGCTGACTCATTTCACAAGTACGAATGAGAGAGGATGAGAGTATGTGAAGTACACGGCAGTCGTGACATGACCATGTAGTCCACTGGTATTGGATGTCAACGCAAATGAGTAGCACTACTGTGGAAGACACACATGTGTCGTGTGAAGTCGTATGGACGCAGTGCTCAGGTGGGTGGGTGCGACGGGTAGATGCGCACATGCCAAGTTGGAGCACGCCATGTTGGGAGGGGTCATGAACAGTACACCACTGCTTCCCTGGGCATTGTGAGAGGACACCTGTCGGGGGGGAGTGAACACGTGTGTGCATAGCAGCCGGGCACACGTACAAAGCGGTACCAGGCGCACCTCAGCCCACCCTCTGTGGACAAGCTGGATCCTGTTGTGGGCCCGCCATGCCCCTGACAAGGCACACACAGCCCCAGTCGACCAGGTGTAACCCCAACATAGTCAATCCGCACAGGCGAGACAGGGCACGGGATGGCAGTGGAGCATGGTGTGTGAGAGGTCTCCTCGTGCTCCTCCTGGTCATATCACGCAGGCAATAGAACCTCAACGTCTAGCATGGCACAAGTCAGATGGAAGTGTAGGGGGACGCACCACAGCACGAGCAGCACTGACGTCACGGGAGGTGGCTCGCACCATCCCATCCATTGCCCATCATACCAACCACGCCACATGCCATTGCGACTAAGTGCAAGCGCGTGCGCCACCACCCCCGAGCCCTCCCCAGAGAGGCCAAAGAGTGAATGTGTGGGCCATCAGCCACAGACGGACGCGGCCTGGCCGCAAGGGCAGCCACAGCCACTGGGTGTCGCAGGTGGCGGATCCGGAAGGCGAAGACTGTGATGCATAGTCCATGCAGGCCGGGTCTCCATTTGGGGCACCACGCAGGTGGACGGCGTCCCGCCACACATCATACCCTGAGACAGCCCACTCGTGCAACTGGACCCACACATACACTCCTTGCCCTCTCTGGTGCGAGCTTGGGGCTGCCTGTGCAAGCGCTAGCCTCGCAGGTGAGCATGCATATTGGGGGAGCGAGGGGAGGACATGAGGGCTGGGGCGAAGATGACTGTATCACTGTCAGTTAGTACAAGGGATGACCCAGATGTGGAAAGGAAGAGACGTGTCCCGTGTGTACTGCAACTAGTCGCCAATACAACTACCCCCCATGTCCGGAATGTAAGCCCGCACCTAGGCCCGCCCATCCGCCACATCGAACATACCACCAGCACGACAACCTTCCCATTCGAAACACTGACTGGGGGTGGCGACCAGTGTACAATCATGTGTAGCCTACCCACGCGTACATGTGGGCCCTCCATGATCCATGTCACCTGCGGCAAAGTCATGACATGCGCAATGAGGGAAGTGAGGAGAGCTGTCCGCCCCACGCGCAGAAGGTGCATCAGCTCCACAGACCCAGCAGCGAGTCCAGCAGGGGTCACATGTGCAGGGGCAGCTGTGCCTGGTGTGAAGGCACATGCATATAGACAGCACATCGACCAATGTGTAGTCTGCCCACATCTACAGTCCATCATCATGCGGACATAGGAATTGAACACAGGGCAACACATCTTAGTTGGTGCACCCACCGTGACCAACAATGCGCAATCATCGACGTACCCGCCCTGTGCATGGCCCCCACCCAACGGAGGCACATCCAGTGCCACCATCCCACACACACAAGCCTTCCACGGAACATGCTGTGTCCAATGGTCAGTACAGAGTCAGCGCCCATGTGGTGGATCCTGAACAGGAGACACATGCACACACATGCCAGCTCCCACTGTGTACGTCTGCCACCTGGCACGTGCAATGTAACCTCTCACCTGTGACGTGTGACTGCAAGCACACAGCCGTCTTGGCATGGGGCTGTCAATGTTTCGGGAGGTGTGATCCGTACAGTGCTGTACATAGGGTGCAGTGCTGACACCTACCACTGTCTCATATCCCCTCGTGCCACAGGTCCCACTTGTTTTGGCCGCTCAGCCTGTGCCCACATCGTCGTCGTCGTGTGCCATACTCATCCAGCCGCGGAAGCAGTTCCATGCTCAGCAGACATTCATGTTGCCGTGGCGTTGCCGCTTGACGGATATGCAGTCAGTCCCCATCAGCACGCCCCGCAAGTCATTGGGGCCTAGATCCCCATGTGCATGCACATGGCAGTGGTTTGTATCACTAGCCATTGCCATTGGTGGGAGACCTGTGTAAGTGTATTGTGGCCGTGCCGTCCCAGCTTGACAGCTGGGCTGTGGCTCATGTGCTTGCTCAGTCATGTCAGTGATGTGTATGCGAAATTGCTATGTGTCGTGTTGCTTTGACATGTGTCCTCTGCCATTGTCCCTAGGCGGAGACCGAACATTGACCGCCCATACCAATTGCTGGCAGACATGGAGGATACGGAGGTCATTAGGAAGTTTCGGCTGGACAGGCCAACCCTGCATTGACTGTGTGCCATGTTAGAACCCCATCTCCGTCCCCGCAGGGTGTATCCGACTGCTGTCACCCCCACGGCTAAGGTGATGGCCGCCATGCATTTCTTCGCCACTGGGTCATTCCAGCACACAGTGGGCAGTGGAGGAGGGATGTCCCAGCCCATGTTCAGCAAGGTGCTGAGGGATGTACTGGCAGCCATGATGCTGTACCGGAACAGGTACATCCGCTTCCCCAGGGCTCGTGAATTGGCGGCAGTGAAGGGTGCATTCTATGCCCTTGGCAGAATCCCACACGTCGTTGGAGCCATTGACTGCACACATGTCGGCCTTGTTCCACCACAGGCCACTGAGCACCTGTACCGCAACAGGAAGCACACGCACTCCCTGAATGTGCAAGTGGTGTGCCTTGCGGACATGGTGATCACCCACGTGTGTGCAAAGTTCCCAGGCTCGGCCCATGACGCACACATAATGCGCAACAGCATCTTGCCACGACTGATGTCCAATATGCAACAGGATCGTGCCTGTATTGTCGGTGAGTATGTGGAGTGGTGTAGCGTGCTGGCTGTGCGATGCTGTCCCCTGTCCAGTTGGATTAGCAACGGTTCTCTGTGTCCCTCACACCCAGGTGACTCTGCGTATCCGAATGGGGCATGGCTGCTCAGTCCATTGAGGAATCCTCGCACCCCAGCAGACGATCGCTACAATGAGGCACATGGGAGGACCAGACGTGTGGTCGAGCGTACCTTTGGCCTCCTCAAGTCCAGGTTCAGGTGCCTGGACCGCACCGAGGAGTGCGCTGGCGTACTCCCCACAGAAGGTGTGCCGGATAGTGGTGGCGTGCTGCATGCTGCACAATCTGGCCATTCGGAAGCAGATCCCCCTCATCGTGGATGACGGAGACCAACCAGGGCCCCAGCCCGCAGACCAGGACAGCTCGAGTGAGGAGGACAGCGGAGAGGAGGAAGCTGGTAATGTGCGGCAGCAGCTCATCGCCCGCTACTTCACTTGACGGTGAGTGTCCATGTACGACGGCTGATGTGGCTGTATCTGTGCAGGTGTGTGTGTGCTGTGTCAGGGTGGCCGTTTGTTCACTGCGTGCTGTGTGTCAACGCTCCATGGCCAGGGTAGTATGCCACTGTTGGTGGCTGTGGCATTGTGCCCTATAGCTCTGTGCGATGTGTGTACATTGCTTGTAGTTGTTGACATGTACTGTGTGATGGGTGTGTGACACACTCATTGAATGTGCTCCTGTTCTGTCTCCCACCCCTAGGTCCCTACAGGCCCTCCGGATTCAAATGCCATGCCACGCATCAGGTGCCTTTCCGCCCAAGGTGGCCGTTGTATTCCGTACAAATAAGACACAGGGCACAAACAGCAGTTAGTGAAAAAGGTGCATTTATTACAAACTGTGACATGTGATTGTGTGTAAGATGATGACAAAAGTGGTGCGTGCAGTGACAATGAGCTGTCGGTCATGGCTGCGTGATGATCAGGGTGTACCCACTGGTTCTATGTCCATAGTCCAACACACACATGCCATCCAGATGGCTGTGTGGAGTGGGATCGTAGTCCAAGTCAATGCAGTGGCTGGTCAAGGAAGGCTGGCGGAAGGCTGGCTGGCTGCCTCACTTGCGACTGGAGCGTACGAAGTCCTCCCGGGAGATCTGTTTCCTCTTCGGACGGCCCCTTCCACGTTTGCGAGGGGGGTGCCTGCTTGCGACATGCTGGTGGTTGAGGTGTGATCACTGGCTGTGGACGCAGGGGAACTGGACACTGCTGCTCCACCCTGCGCCCCGGCAGGTGGTGGCGGAGGGGAGCTGCTGTCCCTGGCTGTGACCTCACCGCCACCACCAGCTGTCCCATGAGGTCCACGATTTGGCCCATACGGGCGTCCATGGACCTCAACACCCCCAGCACCTCACGCGTGTCTGAGGCAGACCGGACCCATTGTCCTTGGGCCTCTTCATAGGCCCCAAGGACTCTGGCCATGTGAGGCAGGGCATGGCTCCCAGGGGAGGCTGGCGTTTCCCTGACCCTGCTCCTCCTACCAGTCCTGCTGCCACCGGCCTGCCCACTAGCCACATTGCTCACCACGGTCCTCGCTGTGGCTCCCAGGGTGGATCCAGTTGTCCGGGCCACCACCTGCGCTGGGGCTGGTGCCAGCGGAGACGTGGCGGTGGTGGCGGCGGTGGTGGTCGGTGCGGCGATGGTGGCGGTTGCGGCAGTGGTAGTGGCCACAATGACCGTGGGTGTGGCCGCAACGACAGTGGCAGCAGGGGGCTGTGAATGTTCAGCAGCCCTGGATGATGGGTTGGTGGGTAGGAGGGGTCCTGGGGAGCGGCTGGGCCCTGCCACACCAGATGGGCCTGCTTGGTTGTCCGTGTCCGAAGAGGAGGACAGATCCTCCAGATCCGTGTGTCCTCATTGGGGGCTTGTAGGCTGGCTGTGCTGGCTGCTGGCTCCATCCCCAGCATCCAGCAGTTCGTCACCTGTGGAGAGAATGAGATTAGTTATTGTGTTGCACCTGGCGAAGTATGTATTTGTCGTCTGACATTGACAGTTCGTGCAATCTCGTACATGGGTTTCCCGGAGGCATGTGTGTGGCTGTAGCATCTGTAGTTGTGTGTGCTTGGCAATGGGACTGTGTGCTGTGCACATGTGGCATGGGACGGATTGGCCATGCCGATGGGTGTGTTGCTGTGCCCCTACTTATTGTGACTCTGGTGTATGCGGGCTCCTGGCCCATCCTGGGTCTGGTTTGTACTTTGCTTTTGGGGTTCAAATGGAACGCTTAGGAACGCATATGGCAACATGGGGGCCATGCCCCAGATTCGCATTTGGGAGGGAATATGCTTTTGGGGTTCAAATGGAACGCTTAGGAACGCATATGGCAACATGGGGGCCATGCCCCAGATTCGCATTTGGGAGGGAATATGCTTTTGGGGTTCAAATGGAACGCTTAGGAACGCATATGGCAACATGGGGGCCATGCCCCGGATTCGCATTTGGGAGGGAATATGCTTTTGGGGTACATGCTGTGAGCCATGGGTGCCGAACGTGACATGTGTTGTGGCAGCATGACAGTGCATGGTTTGAGGTGTGTGCATGCTTGACATGGCCTGCATATTTGCTGTCTGTTGTGATTACTGGACATGGCATTGGACGCATCGTTATGAGTGAGTGATGGTTGTGTGCCAGCCAACGTATTGCAGTTGTCCCATCTCCTTGGTGTGCGTGCTGCCCTGTGCCATGTGCATCACTGCAGTGCTCGGGGGGGTGTGGCCCATGTTGTGTGTTGTTGCTCACAGTGTGTCGTGCACTTCATTGACTTCTGGCACATGGTTGGTAATGGGCATGTATCTTAGCGTGACTGCTGTATGTGTGACAGCTGTGCGGATGACATGCCTTTCATGAGACTGGGGCTGACGGATGGGATGGATGGTATGTTGTTTGTGCATGGTGTGTCTGTGTGTTTGATGGGTTCAGTGGTGTTCGTGTGCATTTATGTTGTTCCGCTCTGTTGCGTCTAGTGTTGTTTGTCTTACATAGGCGTAGTTGTGGGGTGTGTGGTTGACAGGCAGTTGGGGCTACATGGACAGGACTTCAATGGTGTTTCGGTTGTGTGTGATGAGTTGCACAGTGGCTGCCGTGTGGTACTATATTCAGTGTGGCTTGTGCATGCAGACGTGGCTCCTTGGGTGTTGCTATGTCTGTGATGGGTCATGTGGGGTGTGAGTCTGTTGTTCATGTCCGTGTGCACATTGTTCACTTGTTCGTGACGGTGGGCGGTGCTGCGTGTTCGTCTGCTACGTGACATGTCCCATGTGTTGGTCGTGTTACGGTCCTCATGCCTCCAGTAATCCGGCCCTGTCCAGTTTCCCACCTGCAAGTTGTTCGTGCGTGCACTGTACTGGATGCCACATGGCTCTAAGCGGGGGTGCTCCATGTTGCAGGTCTGTGGGGGTGGGAGGGTGTTGTGGGTCGTGGGGGTGGCTGGATACCCACTGACACCGATTGCTGTGGACCGTGATGTCTGCCTTTCGGCTGTCGTTGTGCACTGCGGTGGCTGACACGTGGGTGTGGGGTGTGGGGGATGCTCCTCCTTGCTGTGCTGTGGGACTGGGGCCTGGTGTGTGTTGTACTTGGGCTGTCCACCGTCCCACCCACTGCACTTTGTGTTCCTGCCACTTACCTGTTACTTGTCGGTTGGTGCAGCTGTGGCGGACACATGGGTGTGGTGGGTGCTCGTTGTGGCGCTTCTGGCATATTTGGGGACCTGTTGGTGGTTACGTGGCTGGCTTAGTGTACACATGTCCCCACGCATCTTGCAGTTGTTCGGTTTGGGCTGTGTGTGGTGGTGTCTGTTGCATGTGTGTGTGATGTGTTGTGTATTGTGTGCTGGACATGGGGGTGTTTGTCCCTGGGAGCTGTGGCATGGTGGTAGTGCATGTGAGTACATAGCGGTGTGCTGGTATACATTAGTTTGTACTTACTAGCCTCCACTCCCCCTGCTAATCCGGCGAGGATCTCCGCTTGGATTACGACTCGCACCTTCTCCTCCCACGCTTTGAAGGTCTTAAAGAGCGCGGGATTCCCTCCGCCAGTGACGGCAGCCAGCTCTCTGTTTTTGCCCTCCTTCTTCTTGACCAGGCTCTTTACGTCATTCCAACGTTTGTTAATCTCGACTCTGTTCCTGGGCAGGGTCCCGACTGCATTGACCTGGTCTACGATCCGGTTCCACATTCTGTTTCTGGTGGCTAGTGGTGTGTGCTGGACCATGTTCCCATAGATTTGTGGGTACACCTTGATGATCTCGTCGACCATGACCGTCAGCTCCATGGGCGTGAACTTGGGCATCCTTTGTGGTGCCATGGTGTTTGTGGTGCTGGTGCGGTGTGTGTTGTGTAATGTGCAGGGGGTTTGTGGTGCCGGTGTTTGGTGGTGGTGGTGGTGGTGTTTGGTGGTGGTGGTGGTGGTGGTGGTGGTTGTGATGTGTGCGTTTCTGTGGTGTGCTGCTGTCCTTGCTGTGTCACTGTGTCCTCTCCTCTCCTCTCTGGTTTGCAATGTAGCAAGGGGTTGTGGTCTGTGGGAGTGCTGCTTTTGTACTCACCTATGTGGGTGTGTCCTCATGGTCTGTTGTTTTCAGGTGTGTTGTGTCTGGGGTTCTGGCCTTTGTATTTTTTGTTTGTCCGGGGGGTGTTTTCGGGATATGTACTGTGCTTGTGTATTTGTGCGTGCCTTGCTGTGTGGACTTGTTGGCCATGTTGTGTGCTATTGGTTTTGTGTGCGGATGGTTTCTGTGCAGGTACGTGGGCGCCATGGCTTCTGCCGTGTCGATTCTCATCGGCGTTGTTTGCGCTGGCGGGCGGTATATTTGTGGTTTTCCGCGCTCATGTCGGTGCGATCGTAATTTCACGTGCGGTGTGTCGGCCGTGAGGGCGGGCGGTTTTGTGTTGTCGTGCGTGTTTCCGTCCGTGGCGGGCGGTTTGTCTCCGACTCGGACGTTGGCGGGCGGTATTTTGTGTGCTTTTTCCGCCGATGGCGGTATTCGGTTTGTGTAATCGTAATGGCGTGGTCGGTGTTCAGGCGGTGTGTGCGGGCGGATTTTTGCCGCTTCCATGCCTGGCGGAATTATTTACGCCGGGTATCGTAATGTGCCCCTTAAATACTTATATTAGTTTTAATTTGTGTTTAATGTTTACTATTTATATTTATATATTTTTTAAAACAATCTTTTCGACAACAATATTAGTGACAACAATATTTTTTCCCAATATTTTGTCATTTACATTATATGTATAAGATGACAAAAAAATGTTCTTCAATATTTTTGACACAATATTTGTGTAGGACGATATTTCTAGTTTCGATATTTTGTCAGTGACATTTTAGAGAGATCCCTTTCTGATCACGACCCTACCTGCTTACTCTTTGACTGGAAACTCAGGACTCCCAACAAGAAATACCTGGCGGTTCAACATCTTGCGCTACAAAATGTCCTTGGAAAAGGCACACCAAAAGGTGCACCTTTCTTCCTACTTGTCTGAAAACACAGGTTCTGCCCAGATGCTATGAGTGGGGGCGAAAGCCATGACATGAATGAATGAATGATGGAGTTTGTAAAGCGTCGGAATCTCCCCCTAAGGGGTATCTCCGCGCTTTAGGGGCAGGGAAACCAGTCCAGAAGAATCAATTGCAGAAGAGTTCTGTTCTAAGAAGTTTCCTAAAAAGGAGTAGGTCTGTACACTTTCGAAGGTGCAGTGGCAGGAGATTCTAATATCGTGGAGCAAGGTAGAAGAAACCTTTACCCCCGGCACAAGACTTCCTAAAACGGGAAGTAATAAGAAGGGATTCCTCCCTGAGCGTAGAGGTCTGCTCGGCTGATAGCAGATGAGTTTTTCAATTAGATAGCTAGGACCCTTGCCTTTTAGTGCTTTGTGTACAATACAACAGATCTCAAGCTTGATTCTCTGACCTATAGGAAGCCAGTGAAGCCGTCGCAAAAGAGGTAGAGAGGCTGTTCTGGGTGACATATTGAGAACCAAGTCGGGCCGCAGTATTTTGAACCACCTGGAGTTTATCCAGTAAAGATTCATTTGCGGCTGCTCAAAGTACATTGCAATAGTCTAAACGACTAACCACCAAAGCCTGGATCAGAGTTTTTCGTACAGATAGAGGGAGGAGATGGAATGCTCTATGCAAGAGACTCAACATATGAAAATAGGTACCAGAGGTAGCTACAACCTGTTCTTTCACAGTGAGAGAATGGTCCAAACGGGCACCCAAGTTTTTAGAGACCGATTTGGGGACCGGGGCTATGCCTAACTCTGGTGGCCGCCATTCTGAAGACCACAATGTTTGAGCATTACCAAAAAGCAAAATCTCCATTTTATCGGCATGTAGCTGAAGAAAATGTTCAATCATCCAACCAGAAGTAGCTCAAATTCCTTCTGCGGAGAGGGATTTAGAAGAGGCAGTGCTATTGTCAAATGATAAAAGAAGTTGGGTATCATCTGCGAATGAAAAGGGGGTAAACCCAAAGTCTCTAATATTCTTAGCAAGAGGAGCCACATAAACATTGAACAGAGTAGGACTAAGACAGGAATCCTGTGGTACACCCTTTGTGAGCTCAATGGTACGAGAGCGGAAAGGACCCAGGTTAATGGTTTGTGTGCACTGATTTAAAAACTAGAAAACCATTTTAGAGCAAGTCCACTGATCCCAATCTCCTTCAGTCTTTGGAGTAATTTATGATGTGACACCGTATCAAAGGCTGCCAACAGATCCAACAACACCAGTAGCACCGCCTGATTGTTGTCAAGGGAGTGTCCGATGTAGTCCGTAACCGCTAAAAGAGTTGATCCAGTGCTGCACTGGGAGGGGGCACTTATGAGAGACGCGATACCCAATAAATGCAGGGCAGACAAGCAGGGGTCTCTTAAACAGGACATTCAACTTATGACTCGGGCTTATGTTACCAAATGATCTGACTGCTTGCAGCGCCAGTTGAAGCAGGCCAAAATGGAGCTTAACTCCCTTTTCACTGCCAAAGCGTGGTATATGCTATACCACCTCAATACCAGCGACTACAAACAGGGTAAGTAGGCGGGCGTTGATAGCCATACCTGCCATCAGAAATAACTCAGGTAATACCCTTACAGATCCTTAAAATATTGCGTTTGCAGCGTACTATACGGATCTGTACAGCTCGGAGATTAGAGCACACTGTGGACGCCATAGAGTGCTTTTTTCATGGCCTCTGGGCAAGGACTTCATTACAAAAGTTAAATGGCTATATACCGCCCTGGTGGTATAGGTCAGTTGCAGCGGGTTCCTGTCAGCCTCCTTTTCTGTGCTACGGAGTAGGCACCATGGTTGCCCCCCTCTCGCCCCTGTTAATGCTTCTGGCATTAGAACCACTTGCAGTGGCCATTAACCAAAATGCCTGTACAGCAGGCATCCCCACCCGGCGGGCTCTCGAAAATCCTTCTCTACGCTGACAACTTCTTACCTTATCGGACTTGAACGATTCGCTCCCCCAATTAATGTCTGTTATTGCTCATTACTCCAACATCTCAGATTATGAAATCAACTGGAATAAAAGCATGAATAAGCCTCGCCCGAAGCCTTTGTTTGGCACTACATCCTTTAAGCTGAAGAATCAGGTAGTGTGTCTGGTATAGCTCTCTTCAGTGGAGCTGTTGTTTTATTATGAACTTTTTTGTGATGTGCTAAATTTGGTAATGGTAGAGTCCTTATTATGATGAATAAAGTCAGCTGTCTTATCCGCCAAGTCTAAAACCACCCCCTCCTCTAACAAAATAGTCCTATCCAAGGTCCACCTTCTTTGCCCCACTCATTGATGATGATTTAACCCCTTCCATGCTTATGACGAGCTGGACTCGTCATGGCACACAGTGCTCGTGTGCTCATGACGAGTCCAGCTCGTCATAAGACCACCCACGGGGGAAGCGCTGGCGCTCCCCCCGTGGGAATCCGATCGTCGGGGTTTTTTTTTAGGAGGCAGGGGAAGGACTTCCCCTGCCTCCCCCCGCCCCCCCCCGCCCCCCCATCAATGACGTCAGCGCGCGAGGCGCGCTGACATCATTGAGGGTTTCCCTTTCTTCCCCGACGCGCTGGAAGCCATTTGCTTCCAGCGCGTCGGAAATAAGGTGAGTTTTGGCTCGGGGAGGGGGTTTGATTCAAAGAGACATCGAGGGAAAGGAAAGGGTTTTCCTTTCCCCCGATGCCTCTTTGTGCATTCCTGCTGCACGATCATGTGATCGTGCAGCAGGAATGCCTACGAGGCGGCATTGTGAGCGTGGAGATGTGCCTTCTCTCCATTGCCACCCTGTAAAGTTAGCTGTAATCCTTGATGGAGGTCTCTGCACCCTTGATTTTCTTGAGCGCAATCCTTCTCCTCGTCTGCCGCTGCGATCCTGCAATTCTTCTGGTCCTTTACGCAGCTGTAGTGTAGGAAAGGCATTATACATTTACCCAA